>CM047808.1:13715151-14428429 GCA_026214975.1 Gentiana macrophylla | reverse complement strand
ATAACACACCCATGTTGATTCCAACTGGTGCAGTGTTATCCTTCACAAACACTAATGCATGTATATATTCACTAATGTACTAAAATTAATATCCAGTCTACAAAAGACTTATCAATATTCTGGTCAAATCCACATATTGTAGAAATATATGACCTCCAATGACCGAGAGGTTTGCTTTTTATCCACAATGGACATAAGCCTTGATAGTCATCCTGTCATAAGTTCATAAGGCAATACCTTTTTGTTCCGAATGAATCCAGACTCCGTTTGTTTGGCAAGAAAGTCTCAAGGAATCACCCATATTTTCTGCTTTTGAACGAAATCATGCAATACTAAGTGGTAAGAGAGTCCAAGGTCTGATTAACTCTCTACTTCTTAGGGAATTACCCCTAGACCACTCAATCTTTGCTCTGAAAGATAAACTTTCCTATGCATTCTACTCTTTTCCGTGTAGATCCAATTACTACCACTGGGCCTGAGACGCTGTCACGGATTTTTGCAATGAAAATAAACAAGTAATAAATTTATAAATCCGGTATACCCCAAGTGTAGGGATCGTAGTATAGAGATTGATACCGGGTCGATCTTACGGGGAATCGGGGTTGCTTAATCTAGTTTTTATTATCTAACCTAACTATGTCACGATTACTACTAAAAAGATACTAAAAATAAAACAAAGAAGAACTAAAACGAAAAACTAAACTAACAATAAGAATAATCGACAAAGATCGAGATCTAAAGCCGTGACAATATGGTTATGACAAAAATTCTCTAAACTAAATCTATTCTAAATCTATTATGAAATAAAGATTGTAAATTTACTAAGCAATTCAAGTTCAAGTGATTTAATCAATAATTTACTGAGCTTAACAAGCTATTGATCCACCTATCCTACAACAATCAATTTCTATCTCGATTATCTCGTGTTTTCTAACCAAGTTGTGATTCACCTAGCCAAGGTATGAACTCCTAATTTCTTAGACAAGTTCGCCTATTAATCTTCTATCTTTCGATCTAAAGATTAACGCTTTCTAACCCAAGGTGTGAAATTTATAAGTTTCTAACCTAGAAATCTAACCTAATAACTCTCGTTATTTAGATCAAAGATCTATTCTTTATCATGGCGATCTAGGATTTAACATGATTCTCATCAATATAAACAATCAACATGCAAAGATCTTTCGATGCAAATTGCATAAAAACATGATAAACATAATAAAGAAACAACTTGAATTAAATACTCACAAGACAATCGAGAAACGAAACTGAATTGTTGATCGGATGGCTTCACAACGCTTGTTCAATAGAGGTCTAGCCTCTTAACATCACCTTTGAGCTCGAATTACTTGAATAAAAGTACATAAAAGTGTTTGATCTAAACTAGAAATTTAAAAGCATAAAATTTGAGTAAAAACTAATGAAAATCGCAGCTAGGCCGCCCCTAGGGTTTAGGGTTCGAATAATGAATCATATTGGGGTCTAACCACGCTGCCTTTTATAGATTTCTGAGGCGGTTTGGCTAAGTCGGTTTATGGACGCCCGTCCAGAGAGTCAAACGCCCGTCCAACCTTCAATGCAAACTTCGAATCGGGCCGAGTCATGGTCAGACGCCCGTCCTTATTTAATTTGGACGCTCGTCCACTAAAATCTTCAAAACTCTGAATCAACCTCCTCAGCCTGGACGCTCGTCCAATATTCCAGACGCCCGTCCAACTGGACGGAACTTGAACGCTGTTCAATGGACTTGGGATTCGATTTCTCCATCCTTATCTCTTTTTCATCAATTAAATCCGACATTTACCTTCACTTAATCATCTTTTGAGCCGCAATTATGCATCTACAAGTCATTAAAAACATCGCAAAATGTAATAACATCCAAATAAACATAAAATCATCAATAAAACACACAAATTAACCAATTTTGCGATTAAACCATTTAAAAACTCATTTGCTCAATAATTCAATTAAACACTTAATTTCTCTGCAAATTATACGAGTATGGAGAGAATTGTTACAAAATATAACGATATAAATCATATAAAATCACCCTTAACAACTCCCCCACACTTAGCTTTTGCTCGTCCCGAGCAAAACAAGACAAAACCAAGGCTCGGAAAAAAGATAGACATCTCAGCAAATATAACACATATTCAATAACTCAGAGGTTCTCCCCAGTGTGTGTGCAGAGCCATAACAAACTTCCACTAAGTTCAAACTTGAAAATTTCAAAGCAAACTAGCTAATACCCCCTTCAAACTAGAAATGAATGATACTTATAACATGCACCCTACAAAACGTAACATATCCCGAAAAGGATGATAGAATACATTTAGGACCTTTCTGACATACTAAGAGGATAATCCCTACAACATATCTGCCAGTTTATACTGGGGATAAGGTATACGATAGCTAAGTCTTACATCAATTCATACCACTTTCTTATATAAGTTGATTTAACTATTTCACATTTAAACACACATCAGAATGAGCTGTTGCCCTGTCATAGCAGAATAGGATATTCGAGATATACCCTACCTTACTCAAATCATCAGCAACTTTTTCATCGATCGTCGTGAGCTTTTGGTCATCATAGTGGTATAGGACATTCGTGATACGCCCTACCTCACTCCAATCATCGACCAGCTTCCGACACACCCAATAATTCATTTAAAATTCAACTTTTTCAACAACTTAAGTTACGCTTTACTTATCACATTCAAACCTCAGATATTCACAGTAAATCATACTTTGGATCTAAACACAACCTATCATAATCGTCACGATACATACGTTAGCACTAAGCACATGACTTATAAGATAACAAAAATCACTAATCAAAAGGGGTATAGCTTTATATTATAGCTCATCATTCACTATGGCTCGTGAAAAATATATATCGGGTGAAACAACTAACTTACTGGACATACAGTATATATAGCATCAATGACTATATAGAAAACGAACAAAGATTATGCATTGCTTACTCGGGACAAAACAAAAATTTCAAAAAATTTAGCTCATTTTGCATAGAAGCATAACGAAGTAAGCAAATGATCGATACACATAACCATTCCCCTCCCCCACACTTAAACCACAACATGTCCTCAGGTTGTGCAGAGTTTAAAAAGAAATGAAGTACTTAGCTGATTGCGGAAATATTCGAGCCGTTGGTCAGGCTGATGCATGAAAAGGCCAATGCTCTCGAAGGCGTATAGAACTCGTTCCAACATGACTCAAATGGTACCTCGACAAAACGTCTAGAAAGATATCTGCACTACTCGACAAACACGTAAAAATCTCGGGGAAAACGGGGAGATTATACCATAATGAAAGGATACAGTAAAATCGAATTATATCAAAAGATGAAGCATTCAATACAATGAAAATTGAAAGCATAGTAAAGTCAAATGAAAGTACGGAATGCCTTAAGGCTTACATGATTCATCCAAAAAATACAAAGAACGAACCGATGAGAGCTAATCATGAAAAGTACATCAATCAAATAAGGAAAAGTAGCAGGACAATACAAGCATCTCATCAAAAATACATAAGCTAGAATCAGAAACATAACATCAGGTCTGGCCCGGTGCTGAAGAATCACTAGCAGGAGGTGCTCCACCCGTAGGAGTATCAGAAGGTCCAGGCTGTGATGTAGGATCCCCTGCTGTCGTGTCAGTCTGCTCCTCATCAGATGATGACTCAGACTCATGAAGAACATCCGCAATGGCCTGCTCAATCTCATCCGAATAAACGTAATCTATAATGCTGGGGTTGAAGACTCTGTCGTCCCTCGGAGGCCGGCCCTCACTCATACACCGCAAAATAGACAAGATATTGTTTTGAGAAGTCCTCATATCCTCCATCCAGTTCCGTCTACTATTAGCCATACTCAACCTCATCCGGACTGAGGGAGATAAAGACGGAAGGGAAGATGCCGGAGGCGGTGCCGAAGATGAACCGGGCTCAGGTGCCGTCTCCTCCTCAGACTGACCTGTGGACCTCACTTTCTCCCGCTGCAAGAACCTTGGATTCTTCGGTTTATGATCAGTCTTGTACTTGGGAACCCTAGCATCTTGACAGAGACTGTGGATCAAATGCGGACATATCAAACACCTAGCATATACCTTCTGATTCGTGGCTATCTCATCGAAAATGGCTTGTCCTACATCAACATTCAGCTTGAAGTTCAATGCATATAACATCCCGAGGTCACCAATGTGAAAATGAGTCAGGTTGTTCTTAGGTAACAACCTGTTCTGAATAAACCGACACTGGACCTTCCAATCCTCCGTCCAACTGGTAGTAACCAATTCCTTCCTATCTCCACCCGGTCTAAGTGTCCATGGCACATCCGGGCACACTAACAATCTCAACTCCTCCAACGGATCCTCTCCCGCATCCTGCTTAGCTTTTATCGCCTCTTTATAATCTAAACCCTCAAAAGGTGCCAAGTCGTATTTGTCATTTATAACCTTAGGCGTAAACGGCACCTTCACTCCCCTAACCATCACGACTCCGGATTCTAGATTCGTCTCCGAACAATTGGCATAAAACTCACGAACCAATGTGGCATTAACCGGAGTCCTCGGGGTCTTCATCAACGCCCCCCCACTTTCTATCCATAAGCATTTTAACAAAAGCGGGATCAACCTTGGCCTCAAGGACGGCTCGCTCTATTAACATGTCCTCGTAACATAGTGCTTATTATACACCTCAAAAGCCTTAGGATTAATGAACCTACGAGCCAAGGGAATCGGGATAGAGGTCTCACATTCTGTCTAGCCGGTTCTGCTCTCTCCGTTGCTTCCTCGGTTTCAGGCCTAGGTTCAACGTCATCTCTCTCAACTTGAGCCTCTGACACCCTAGTCATCTTCCTCACTAATGGCTCATCATCAGTGTCAGATCCTGATTCAGACTCATCTCGTAAAGGAACCCTGGATTGACCTCTAGGAGGGTTTTGACGTTCTCCAATACGGATACCTTGGTTCGGATTGACTAATGTGGGGTCTACAGCCTTCTTCTTCTTAGGAGGTTCACTGGCAACCCCCTTACCATGCCGTTTCTGTACCGCTTTACGCACCATTGTAAACTAAGGCTAAACAAACAACAATCCCAAACCCAAATTCAAACAAAACCACCCGTTTATCGTCCAAACGGGATTTCCCAAACAATTCAACACCGAACCACAACAAAACCACAATGCAGCCCATCCATTATCATCCATAACCATCCCAGATCACCAACAAGGGAAGAATGATAAACAAAACAAGAAGAAAAAACCAAATAAGGTAAATTTCATGTAAAAGTGTCGACTCGAAGATCGAACTCAAAAAAACGTGAAATAATTCTTGAAAAGTTGATAATAACTTACCAAATAGGATGATGGGATGATGATGATGATGATTTGAAGTCCAAACAATGCCAAATTGACCCAAAAAATCGAATCTTTTTCTTCAAAAAGTCGGACTATAAAGGTCACTGAATCCGATTAAATGTTGTTTGTTGGAGGTTTTGGAGTGAAAAATCGAAAAGAGGGGGTTGAGAGCTGTTGATAGAGCCTTGAATCGCTCAATTTGGTTTAGAAACAAAGAATTTAGGGCAAATGGGGGGCCGAAAAGTCGGGTTGCTCTTTTGAAATTTCTGATGTGAATGAAATCGGGGAGCAGGGGTATTTATAGATGCAGGTCTGAACGGGCGTCCAGGAACCTGGACGGGCATCCAACTGGGTTAAGTATGAACTGGACGGGCGTCCAGACATCCAGACGCTCATCCAGCTTTTCAAAAATAGAACAGCGTTGGAGGGAAATTAGCAGACGGGCGTTCATTTAAAGTGGACGCTCGTCCAGTATTTCCAAAGGACGGACGGGCGTTCAGTAAAGGTGGACGCTCGTCCAAGGCAGACACATAGTCAGACGGGCGTCCAAAGGCATGGACGCACGTCCAAGGCAGAAATTTTTTTTATTTCATTCAAATGAAATTCAAACTCGTATTTCATTATAAAAATTTCATACAAGACTTCAAATACAAATAAAACTAGAAAACACATAAAAACACCAAAAAATAGTGGGTTGCCTCCCACCGAACGCTTTTGTTTTACGTTGTTTGCTCGACGAAACGGCCTAACGACGCTAGTCATCGTAAATCTCCGCCCAATCCACAATCTGGATCAGACGGCGGAGCATGTCAATAGCAGGAGGAAAATCATACTCGTCCTGTAAAGCCCAGTCCTCGCCAGCTACATCCACTCCTCGGAAATGCTCAGCTTGCAGCACTAGCGCCAAGTCAGTCAGCATCGGATCATTGAGGATTGTATACGGTCGTCCTAAAGTCTCCTGCAGGTCCTCTGATCTAAAATCTCCACCTCCCGAAGATCGTGGTACAATGAGAACATATGTAACGGTCCTGATGCGGGTACTAATATCAAAGTCTACGTCCAAAATGATAGTCCCTCCGGGTCCGTCACCTAGAGTGATACGTGGGATCCTACTAATGAAAGGAAACTCCTGTGGTAGAACTCCGTAATCCATATCTAAAAACACAGCTAAACTAAACAGATTCAAACAAAATCTTAATTAGACTTAAGATAAAAAATAAATCAAAGAACAAAAAAAACATAAAAGAGAGTCCTAATATAATAAAGGATATCTAGGATGCCCCCTAGTGGCGCTTTTGGTTAATGTCGTTAGCTCGACACTCTTTTAGCTCAGCCTGGACCAGGCCATTTGACTTTTCTGCCAGCCACTACCTCGTATAAGCTTTGATCAGTAGTGTGGCTGCAGAAACATCATCTAACGCATGAGGTTAATTCTTTAATTGCCTTCCACACACGTTTAATCCTCCCCATGGTTGATTTCTTCTTCTTCTGACGACGTTTCAACTGTTGCTCCTTTTCAAACTCTTCGATGTCCCAACTACCTGCTAGAACTTCTTCAGAAGGACCACTACCGTCATCCTCAGAAAACAAATCAGGTGAAAACTCATCAAATTTATTGACTTCTGAAGTGCCACGCCCGAGGATATCGAGGAATCGAACAATCAAAGGCTTTTCCTTGGCTTGACCAATGTAATGCTTGCACCTTTGACCATTTACTCGGAACGGCTGGTCACCATAGCCGCGTAGTTCTAAAACACCTCCATGAATGATTTGGAGAATTTCAAAGGGACCGGACCATCGTGTCCTCAGCTTACCAGGGAACATATGTAACCTGGAATTGTACAATAAAACTTGGTCCCCAACTTGGAATTCTCGCTTCTTGATTTTGACATCGTGAAGGAGTTTTGTCCGTTCCTTACTTACCCTGGCACTTTCGTAGGCCTGAAGTCTAAATTCGTCTAACTCATGCAACTGCTGCAGTCGGTGTTTTCCACAAGATTGGGTATCGAAGTTTAAAAACTTCGTGGCCCAATACGCTCTATGCTCTAACTCGATTGGTAAGTGGCATGGTTTACCATAAACCATTTGATAGGGTGATGTACCCATAGGGGTCTTATAGGCGCTTCGATATGCCCACAAAGACATCATCCAACTTTAGACTCCAGTCTTTTCTATGACTGTTAACTGTTTTCTCCAGGATCTTCTTTAAACTTTGGTTGCTTCTTTCAACCTGACCACTAGATAGGATGGTATGGTGTACCAATTTTGTGCCGGACACCATATTTCTCAAGGACTTTTTCTAGTGGCCGGTTGCAGAAGTGCGTTCCCTCATCACTGATTAAGGCGCGGGGACATCCAAATCTCACGAAAATATTTTTCTTCAGGAACTTCATGACCGTTTTATGATCATTGTGAGAAGTGGCTTGAGCCTCCACCCATTTCGATACATAATCCACGCAGACTAAGATGTACTTATTTCCACAAGATGATGGGAATGGTCCCATAAAATCGATGCCCCATACATCAAAGACTTCGCATTCCAGGATGGGTTTCAATGGCATGTCGAAACGCCTTGTTAAAGTTCCGGTTCTTTGACACCTATCACAAGCTTTACAGAAAGCTTCTGTATCTTTAAAGATCGTGGGCCAATAGAAGCCGGATTGAAAGATCTTAGCAACGGTTTTCCAAGGACCAAAGTGACCGCCAGTGGGTCCACTGTGGCATTGCTCAATAATATCACGTTGCTCAGATTCACGAACACATATTCTCAGCAAACCATCTTTACAAATCTTGAAGAGGTAAGGTTCATCCCAAATGAATGTTTTCAAATCAGAGAAGAATTTCTTCTTCTCCTGATAGGACAGTTCTGGATCAAGATATTGGGAATGAAGATAGTTTACGATGGGAGAATACCATGGAACGTCTGGAGCACAACCGTCGATAAGCATGACATTCTCCAGAGGAAAGTAAAGATCTATATCGTCAGGGTCATCCTTTTCCTCACTCAACATTCTTGAAACATGATCGCCCACTACGCTTTCAACGCCTCTTTTGTCTTTAATTTGGACATCAAACTCTTGTAGGATCAAGATCCAATGTAGTAAGCGTGGTTTAGCCTCTTTCTTTGTCATCAAGTATCGCAGCAAATGCGTGATCACCCACACAACCACTTGAGCACCCAACAAGTAACTCACGAAACTTGTCCATAGCAAAGACTACGACCAATAATTCCTTTTCGCCGTCGTGTAGTTTACTTGACACGGATTTAGTGTGTGGATCAAGCGTAATAGATTGGCTGGAATTTCCTTTTATTCTTTGTCCTAAGATCACGCGCCAACAACATAGTTTGATGCATCGCACATAAGCTCGAAGGAGATTCCAAAGGTAAATAAGGATCGGCGCGAGATTAATCGACTTTTAAGCTCCTCAAACGCTTGCTTTCAACTTTCACCAAAATCGAATACAACGCCTTCATTAAGTAGTGTAGATGGGGCTTGGCTATCTTGGAAAAGTCTTGAATGAATCTCCTATAAACCGACATGTCCAGAAAAACCTCGACTTCACAAGCACATTCTTAGGATAACTCATCTTCTCGATAGCTTCTACTTTGGCCCCGCTACCTCAATACCTTTGGCGGAGATCTTGTGGCCAAGAACTATTCCTCATCAACCATGAAATGACACTTTTCCCGCTTTTGGACTAAGTTCTTTTCACACATCCGGATAAGACCTGGTCAAGATTGTCAAGACAATCATCGAAGGATTGACCAAAGACCGAAAAGTCATCCATGAAAATTTCCATACACTTTTCAACTAGCCCGTCAAAGATAGCCAGCATACATCTTTGAAATGTAGCTGGGGCATTGCAAAGACCAAATGGCATCCGCCTGTAAGCGAATGTACCATAAGGGCAGGTGAAAGTGGTATTTTCTTGGTCAACTGGATCGATGGGTATCTGAAAATATCCTGAGTATCCATCCAGGAAACAGTAGAATGCATGTCCCGCCAGGCGCTCTAGCATCTGGTCAATGAATGGTAGGGGAAATGATCTTTCATTGTGACCTCATTGAGCTTTCTATAGTCGATACAGACTCTATAACCAGTAACGAGCCTCAATGCTATTTCTTCTCCCTTCTCATTCTTCTCAATAGTAATTCCTCCTTTCTTGGGAACTACCTGAGTAGGGGATACCCATTCACTGTCAGCAATAGTGTAAATGATACCCATGTCTAAAAGCTTGATAATTTCCTTCTTGACCACCTCTTGCATATGAGGGTTGAGCCTCCTCTGGGGCTGTCTAACACATTTCGCACCCTCTTCAGTCTTGATTTTATGCATACAGATGTCAGGAGATATCCCTCTGATGTCTCCTACTTGCCAACCAAAGGCTTTCTCATTTTTCCTCAAGACGTTTACCAGCTCCATTTCTTCTAATCGAGACAGCTTGGCAGATATAATTAATGGAAGCTTGTCACCTTCTCTCAAAAACACATGTTAGGAACATTTTATTATGTTTTGATGATGGCCATACTAGCTGTTATAGCAAGCCTGAAATAAGTTAGAATTCTCTGTATAAGTCTTTACTTAGAGTCTGACATGTTGTATAAGTTGAGTCAGACAAGTATTGTACTAGTTGGTAGGACGGCAAAGTGAAAACAGACATTCGGCAGAGTGAAGCCAGCCAAGCACCAAGCAGAGAGAGATACAGAGAAGGGATTATGATCTGACTTATAATCAAGGAAGTCTGTGATGACCTTGGATAAGTCTAAGTTATGTTTCAAGTGATAAAACTCAATATTCCAATATGGTGTACACTGATCCCACCCAAATCAAGGATCAGTGAAGTATAAAGATTCTCCTGAAACTAAAGCAAAGAAGAAAACAAAGTGAATCGGCCGAGTACACATCGATCGCCGGCAAAGAGAAAACAAAACGCGCGAAGAAAGAACTAACGGCTAAGTCGGAAGGCTCACTCCACCGCTCTCTGAGGCGGTGAAGAGACACTTACAAGATCGATTTAATATACATTGAAGATTCAGCAGATCATGCATTAAATGCACAATCATTGAAGGATCAATCAAGGACGGATTTTCTCGCTATACATTTGAAAGAAGAATCCGATCAACAAATCAAGGAGAATACAATTAAGGGGAATCAAGGATAAAATCAAGGATTATTCCTCATTAATATAGCCAACGGATGGAATTTCAAAATCAAGGCTATTCAAGGCTATAAATAGAAGGCATTGACGAAAAAGAAAAGAACGATTGAAAAAGAAAGAAAAGCATAAACTCACAATTAGAAAAGCCTTCTCTCGAACTTACAAGGATACATCTAGTGATCAACTCAAACATCGTAACTACAAAGTCATATTCGCAATTGAGATTGATCAAGCAAGTGCGTGAATCACATTCACATCAAAGTGAAGCAAGCAATCGAGGCAATCGAGAAGGAGTTGAAACTGTGATAGCTGTTGAAGGATTTTGATCTCAAGGAGCAGAAAAAGGAAGACTGAATCACTGAAGCTGTTGCAGTCAAGGAGTGATAGTCTTGTAGATTGTGAAGCTTGGGAAGCCAAGGACAATCACACTGTTGTATCTGTGAAAACAATAGTGAATTCCTCCGATCATCACAGGAGAAGAGTGGATTAAGGGATTACACCACCCTGAACCACTATAAGCCTTGTGTCAATTTAATTTCTGCAATTTACTTTACAGCACTTATTTAATTTGTCTACATCATAACACATATCTGTGATTGTCTAAACTGATTTGAAAACAACATAGTAAGAAGGGACTTATCCGCTGCTCAAAAGCTTTTAAAACACAAGAAAAGTTTTTGAAACTCCACTATAGTCATTCACCCCCCGACGACTATAGTTTCACCCTTCTCTCGGGACCAACAATTGGTATCGGAGCGTTGTTCCTAGTATCGTAACTGCTCGAGATCTAATTTACGTAACAAGGAGATCACATATTTTCAAAGTAGTTTTCAAATCAAGTTTTTCATTCAACGCCATTTTATCTTCAAATTGCACTCGATGGATTCCTCAAACTTCTTGTCAAAAGTACTGCTTTTCAATGTTAATAATTTTGAAGAATATAAAATAAGAATGTTATCTCATCTTGCAAAGAACTCATGAGGAGATGTTGAATGTAATCAATGATTTGCCCAATCATGATCACTACCGTGGTAGGCACGAGGAGCGATCAAGGAAAGGAGATAGACAAACCCAAGAAAGATTGGACCAAAGATGACGGGAGAAGAGTAAACCTAGACTTTGTAGCAAAATAAATGATCTTAAAGACTCTAGACAAAGAACATGTTCATGAGAATCAAAGATCGCAAAACAAAGAAAGGAGATGTGGGACAAACTATCATTGATAAATGAAGGATCTCAAGCAAGAAAAAGAAAACAAATTATCTCATTGCAAAACAGAAATTTGAGAACTTTAAAATGAAGACCGGTGAATCCATTGATCAAATGGACAATGATTCTCAAGCATCATCGATGAATCGCAAATGCGGCTTGGACACACATATCCACAAAAGAAGTATGCTTGAAGATCCTGAGAGGACTACCTCGAAGATGGAAGATCATAACATCGATGAATCGTGAGGAACAACAAATCTTGCAAGCACTCGACACTCGACAATCGATGTCCCAATTGAAAGCTCATGAATTCGAATTGAACGGTGAAGATGGTGGTCCGGCAGAGACACACAAAATTACTGCATTAGCTGCACCCCAGCAAAGTAACTTTGCCGAATGCATCAGCAAAGAGACACAAGAACTAAAAGAACAGGTAGCTTTATTAGTTAAACGTTTTGACAGGTTTAAAGAAGCCATTCAAGGGAAATTCAACATCAAACAAAAAGTCAAGCTCAAACAGAGACATGAAAAAGAAAGATGATGAATACAGATGCTTCAACTGCAATAAGAGAGGTCACTTCAAGGCTGATTGTCCTGAAGAAAATGACAAAGATGATGAAAAGAAGAAATTCAAAGCATCTGAAAAAAGAAAGGGCAAGAAGGCACTTAAGGCGTAATCCAAAGAGTGAAAAGATGTAGAATCATCCGATAATGACTCGATGATAGTGATGAAGAAGATTTCGAGAAAATGAAAAGGCATGCCTATGCCTCATGACCAAAGAATTGGATGAAGACAAAAGTGATAGTTCAGACACTGAGGAAACAAGCCTATGTTTAATGGCTAAAGAATCAGATGAAACTGAGGTAACATCTAGTTCCTGTTCTTCATCTAATGCATTCACATCTAGCACTGCACAATCCTCTAGTCTTCCATTAGATACAGCAGACCTAGTCCAAAATCTCATGACTAAATTTGATGAAATTGAAAAGAATCATGAAATTCTGGAAAAGGAATGCAAGGATCTAAGAAAAGAGAATAAGAGGTTAAAGAAAGAACTGGATAAAACAAGAGCTGAATTAACTAGTAAGGAGACCTACTTAAATGATCAACAAAAGCGATGACCATACATCCGTTACCAATGAGATCGCTTAAGAAGAACTCCTCACCAAGAAAGGTAATCAACGCACCACTAAAAGCACCAAAGATACAAACCCTCAAAAGGTTTGGATCCAGATCTGGTCTTAGCTATAACAATCGTGATGAATGTAGGATAATAGTCAACACAATTCTAAATTGAGGACCACTAATGGACCAAAATTTAGAAAGGACGCACCATGTCTCCAACAGATCATCCTGTTCCAAAGAAGTCAAAATCCACTGTGTAGTGAAACAATGAGACTAAATCCTCATTCCAATCATACAAAAACAACAACCATCCCGAAGGTAAAGCGCACTTTTTTCCTCGAGAGGATGATTGAATGTCACACTCTCCAAATACAAGAGGAAACCATTCCACAAAATGCATCATGTGATTAAGAAAAATCAATCTAGCTATGTTCCTAGACACATGAAGCAAGAAAGGTTTCCTATTGCATATTGGAAAGTGAAGAAGGATATAAATGCACCAAAAGGTGGAAAAAGTATCGTAATACCTTCAGAGAAATACTAGAAGCTATTCTCGCCATGCCTTATACATATGAAGTTGATGACTTCAATTATCCAAAGAGAAGACCTTTTGGATACATACTTGGTATGGGAGGCATGATCGCTAACAAATATGGACTCAAACAAAGTGTTGGGTACCCAAACTTAATTAATCTGCTTTTGTAGGATGTCCGGTACATAGACAAAGGTGGATGTTCCAGACACATGACAGGAAACAAGAAATGGATCACTGATTTTAAAGCTTTTGATGGACCCAAAGTCACATTTGGAGGAAAAGAAAACCCTGGCAAGATTAAGGGGGAAGGCACAATACTCAAAAACAATCTAAAGATTCAAAATGTGGCATATGTCAAGGGACTTAACTTCAATCGATGAGCATCACCAATTCGTGACAAAGGCTACAATGTGCACTTCAACAAAAAGGATGCAAAGTGATTCACAAATCAAACAAACACAATGGTTCTTGCAGGTAGAAGACAAGACAACATGTATGTGGTGGATCGAGAACGACCAAGGCGAAAACATGTATAGTTGTCAAGAATAAACAATCAACAAAATTTGGATTTGACACGTAGATTAAATCACTGAATTTCAAGACCATCAACAAACTATCAAGGAGCAAGTTAGTTGAAGGCTCGCCAGAGATCTCATTCAAGAAAGAGAGTCTATGTGATGCTTGTCGAAAAGGAAAACAAATAAAAGCTCATTCAAATCAAAGCCTCATCAATCTACAACAAGAGTTCTACATCTACCGCGCACATGGACTGTTTGGACCAGTCCACTCAGAAGAAGTGTAAGTGGTAAGAAATATACTCTTGTAGTGGTGGATGACTTCTCAAAATACACCTGACCATCTTCATGAACAAGAAGAAAGAAACACTCAAGAAGCTACCAGACTTGCCGAGAAGACTCGAGAATGAAAAAGAGCTAAAATTATCAAAATCGATCGATAGAGGCACCGAATTTCTAAATGAAATTATCGAAACCTATTGTGAAGAAAATGGAGTACTACATCAACTATCTACAGCAGAACTCCACAACAAAATGGTGTAGCGAAAGAAGAAACACAACTCTCAAAGAAGCAATCGAACAATGATTGTTTGAAGCATGCTTGCCAAAGAGATTTTGGGTCAAGCGAAGAAACACAACATGCCATACACAAAATGTATCAATCATCAACAAACATCATGGAAAAACTCCATATGAATTATGGAATGGTAGAAAACCCAATATCTCATATTTTCATATGTTTGGATCAAAATGCTTTGTCTTGAACAGAATCATCTCATATACCTTTGATGAGAAGGCTGATGAAGCAATCTTCATGGGATACTCAGACACCAGCAAAGCATTCAGAGTACTAAATAAAAGAACATTGGTGATTGAAGAATCAATACATGTGGTTTTTGATGAACCATATACAAATGGTGAAGATCTTCAAGACCAAGAAGAGAAAGCTGCACAGAGGCAAATCTATACAAGTGCAACCATACCAGCTACTATCCTGAATCATCTTTTTGAAAATCAAGAGGAGCCACATATCAATACAACAGAGAAGCACTGAAATTGAAGTTCATGCTCAAAGATGAAGGTATGGAAGCACCAAGTGAAGATCAACTTCAACTGCACCTAAATTGGCTTAGAGACCATCCTCGAAGAACAAGTCATTGGAGATATTCACACCGAGTCGAACAAGAAGACAACTGGAGCACATGCTAACTTGCTTTCTATCACAAGTGGAACCCAAGACCATAGATGATGCAATCCAAGATGCAGATTGGATCACAGCCATGCAAGAAGAACTAAATGAATTTGAAAGAAATGAAGTCTGGGAACTTGTTGACAGACCTGAAATGGCCAACATCATTGGTGCAAAATGGGTATTCAGGAACAAGATGGATGAGCAAGGAATCATTGTCGTAAAACAAAGCAAGGCTAGTTGCAAAAGGATATTCCCAAGTCAAGGAATAGATTATGATGAAACCTTTGCTCCAAAGAGCAAGATTGGAAGTAATAAGACTTTTTCTAGCATTTGCTGCACACAAAGACTTCAAAGTCTATCAAATGGATGTCAAAAGTGCATTCCTAAACGGACTTTTGGAAGAAGAAGTTTATGTAGAACAACCTCCTGGATTTCAAATCAAAGGAAAAGAAGACAAAGTATACAAACTCAAGAAGGCCCTCTATGGACTCAAACAGGCACCTAGAGCCTGGTATGAAACACTGTCACAATTTCTGATCAAGAATGGATTCAACAAAGGAACTATAGACAAGACTCTATTTAAACTAGAGGAAGGGGCAAGCACATTGCTAGTGCAAATCTATGTTGATGACATAATCTTTGGATCAGAAGATGAAAAGTTGTGTGAGAAATTTGCAAACCTAATGAAGAGCAAATTTCAGATGAGCATGATGGGAGAATTAAACTACTTCCTTGGCCTTCAAGTAAAGCAAATGAAGGATGGCATTTTCATTAGTCAAGCAAAATATACAAGAGATTTGATACACAAGTATGGGATGGACACAAGTGGCACAGCAGACACACCAATGTGTGCCGAGTCATACTTGGAAAAGATGAAGGAGGAAAAGATGTTGATCGTAAAATGTATAGAGGAATTATTGGATCATTATTATACTTAATCGCAAGGCGGACCGATATTGCATTTGCAAGTAGGAGTGTGTGCTAGATTTCAAGCTCAACCAAAAGAATCACATCTTCTAGCGACTAAAAGGATAATCAAATACTTGAAACACACCATCAATGTTGGCATTTGGTACCCAAAAGATGGAGGATTTACACTGATATCATATTCAGACTCTGACTATGCTGGATGCAAAATAGATAGAAAAAGCACCTCTGGAACATGCCAAATGCTAGGAACCGGACTAGTCTCATGGTTCAAAGAAAAAGCAAAACTCTATATCTACATCAACGGGAAAGGAGAATATATAGCGGAGTAGTGTTGTGTGCAGCACAAGTCTTGTGGATAAGACAACACTAAGGGACTATGGAGTCGAAGAGAAAACAATCCCAATCATGTGTGACAACACAAGTGCAATATCTATTACGTAAAAATCCAGATTGCATTCAAGAACAAAGCACATTGATGTGAGACATCATTTTATCGAGACCATGTTGAAAAGTGGAGATGTCATCCTAAAATACATATCCACTGAAGACCAACTGGCTGACATCTTCACTAAACCACTCGGCTATGAAAGATTTAGTTTGTTGAGAACCGAGTTAGGGATGATTGAAATTGACTAAGTATCAACGAGCGGCTAACTGAGTAATCGGCTAAGTGACTTCATCAATCGGTACAACCTTTGCCGTTACGAGAGATGTAGCAGTAAGGCACCGTATCCAGCAGAGATAACTTAATCGATTGTTAGAATAGTTCAATGAAGCGGCTCGATGAAGAACTCATTGGACCGGTTAAGTGACCAATAAGGCACTTCACCGAAATAAAGACTTGGATAAATTCAAAGTGTGAACAAAATCAATTCTAAATACACGTGAGAATAAGGAAATTATGGAGGATTATTCAAGACACACGTGGCGATCACGTTATGATCATGGAGGTAATTATATTATTTTTTTGAATTATAAATTCCTCGATTCCCGGCTCTATCATTACTTGCCTCAAACCACTCCCCTCTACGCTCGAATATCGCGTTTTTCATACATAAAATCACGCCATTATGTCACTAAATCCTTCTATATTCAAACCACGTTCACACTACCCAAATCACACTATATAAACAAGACTTAGAGATTTTCAGAGATCCTTACATACTTCTGCAAATTACAAACCCTACTTTTTCTCAAAATATACTCTTCTAATCCTCCTCTACCTATCGATGGCTTCATCCTCCCAAATCATCACTACTGAAAAATACTACGAAAAATCAATCATAACCGCCTCGTTTTCAAGGCCGAGTACTATATCTCTTATTGTGACAACGATGCACAAGCACGACGCCTGGTCGATTGCTGTACAAATTTGGGGCTGATGACCTTTCTAAACCCCCCAATAACTGGTATCTGCTATGAGAATCTGATAGCATTTTGGAAAAACGCAAAGTTTATGCCCAGCACGAAGAAGACTGAAGTTGATCGCATCACAAGCTCAATCTTTGGAAAGCATATAGTCATCACGCCCAATACACTCAACAGGTTCCTGAACCTCCCCAAATTGGTCCTGCAAATGTCAAGCTTGTGACGGCAGACATCCCAAAATTCAAAATGAAATAGCCAAATGCCCCAAGCCAAACAAAGAAAAACGCATAATCTACCTAGATCAACGCTCAAACTTCCGCTTCTTTGAATTTGCACCGTCATCATCACCAAAAATATTGAAGGAGAAAGGGGTCACCGGAAAACCTAATCGAGGTCGATCAAACTGATGGCCATAATCTACGAACGAATAAAGTTTGATTGGGCAACCTTCGTATTCAATCGATTGAAGGATCAGATTCAAAAGGAGATTGACTTATCAATCACCGCACCAAGCAAGGGTTTGCAGAAAAAGGGCGATTTCTGGGAAAAGAAATCATACGGGGGTTTCCTCTTCAACACTGCTCAACGCCATGAAAGTACAACCCACAAATTTGCAAATTCCCACACAAGTCCAAAACAATGTTCACCTACATCAAGGCTTCCCTGAAGCCGAAACCCATTGCTGGTCAAAAGAGGAAACAACCTGAATCCAGCAGATCAGGAGTGGGACGAAGAACCAGGTCTCAAAAGGCACAAGTAGATACCACTGTGCCCAACACCAGCAACTTAAATGAGCCTATGATATTAAGTGATGACACGTAAAAGTAAGAAGAAAAGCAACAGGAGGAAATTGTCTATCCTGAGGAGGGTGAGGAAGGATATAGAATCACTTCATCCAAGAGGAAGAGATAGACGAGGCGTAAGATGAGTCGGAAGATGAACACCTGAAGGTGAAGCTCATGCAAAGAAATCAGAAGATATGGGCATATCGGCGATGAACTCGACCCTCCAGAAGTGCTTTTCAAAAGCATTGGTACGGTTGACAAACAAATTAGTGAGCCACCGATAAAGCTCACTCACCTAAAATTGCCAACGCCCCACAATTGCACAAGGGGAAAAGAAGCGGATGAAGAAATTCAATTCCAACAACCTCCTCTAGATGACCTCGGGCCCTCACTGAGGCGAGAACAAGAAAAGTTGGAAGAAAAGAAGAGAGTTCAAAATGAGGAGGCAGAGAAGGAAAAGAAAGAAAAAGAAGTTGAAGTGGAAACGAGGGAGCAAAGAAGGTGAAGATGCTTTGAGTGAAAATGATGAAGATGAAAAGGATGTCCATGTGGCACTGAAGAAATTGATCCAGAGAGAGTCTTCAATCTGGACATTCAACCCCTTATTGTGGACATGGAAAGGCAATATTACAAAGAGGCAAAATCAAAGCATGCCTTAAGGAGTGAAGCAACCTCCTTCAATCACAAGATTGAGGCTCTCATCACCACATCAAAATCCAAGATGAAGTCATGGAGAGACAAGGGAACTTAATTTGCAACTTACAACACCTCATCCCTCACCATGTCCAAACCAATCTTGAATTCCATGCTGAGACGGTTGACAACAATCTCAAGCCCTTGGTGGACACCCTCAATGCTCACACTTCCAAAATTCAGCATTTGGATGAGATAATGGAGCATTCTGGCAAGCAACTGGACTTTCTCATCAAAGTTGGTGAGGCCAACAACAAATTACTGGAGAAAAGATTTGGCCCTCTCCCTGAGTCTGATGCAGCAATTGCAGACCTTGAGGCACATTTTGATGCTGCCACAAAGGGGGAAGATGATAACTCAAAGCCTGAAAGCTCCAGTGGAAAGAGACAGGGCAGCAAAGGCAAGGACAGCAAAGGCAAGGGCATCAGGTTTGAAGAAATGAAGAAGTAAAACCAATTGCCTATTGCTTAATTCAATTCAATCTATCTTATCATTTGTCTTTTTTTATTACCCTATGATGGAAGAATAAAATCTTTGAGTTTTTAATCTGTTGACAATTATGAAAATTTTTGATTACTTATGTTCAGGCTTATGAGGGTTTTGGCATCATCAAAAAGGGGGAAATTGTTAGGAACATTTTATTATGTTTTGATGATGGCCATACTAGCTGTTATAGCAAGCCTGAAATAAGTTAGAATTCTCTGTATAAGTCTTTACTTAGAGTCTGACATGTTGTATAAGTTGAGTCAGACAAGTATTGTACTAGTTGGTAGGACGGCAAAGTGAAAATGACATTCGGCAGAGTGAAGCCACCAAGCACCAAAGAGAGATACAGAGAAGGGATTATGATCTGACTTATAATCAAGGAAGTCTGTGATGACCTTGGATAAGTCTAAGTTATGTTTCAAGTGATAAAACTCAATATTCCAATATGGTGTACACCGATCCCACCCAAATCAAGGATCATGAAGTATAAAGATTCTCCTGAAACTAAAGCAAAGAAGAAAACAAAGTGAATCGGCCGAGTACACCGCATTGCCGTCGGCAAAGAGAAAACAAAACGGCGAAGAAAGAACTAACGGCTAAGTCGGAAGGCTCACTCCACCGCTTCTGAGACGGTGAAGAGACACTTACAAGATCGATTTAATATACATTGAAGATTCAAAGAGATCATGCATTAAATGCACAATCATTGAAGGATCAATCAAGGACGGATTTTCTCGCTATACATTTGAAAGAAGAATCCGATCATCAAAATCAAGGAGAATACAATTAAGGGGAATCAAGGATAAAATCAAGGATTATTCCTCATTAATATAGCCAACGGACGGAATTTCAAAATCAAGGCTATTCAAGGCTATAAATAGAAGGCATTGACGAAAAAAGAAAAGAACGATTGAAAAAGAAAGAAAAGCGAAACTCACAATTAGAAAAGCCTTCTCTCGAACTTACAAGGATACATCTAGTGATCAACTCAAACATCGTAACTACAAAGTCATATTCGTAATTGAGATTGATCAAGCAAGTGCGTGAATCACATTCACATCAAATCAAGCAAGCAATCGAATCGAGGCAATCGAGAAGGAGTTGAAACTGTGATAGCAAGTTGAAGGATTTTGATCTCAAGGAGCAACAAAAGGAAGATCAATCATCAAGCCGCATTGCGAGTCAAGGAGTGATAGTCTTGTAGATTGTGAAGCTTGGGAAGCCAAGGACAATCACACTTCGTTGTATCTGTGAAAACAATAGTGAATTCCTCCGATCATCACAGGAGAAGAGTGGATTAAGGGATTACACCACCTTGAACCACTATAAGCCTTGTGTCAATTTAATTTCTGCAATTTACTTTACAGCACTTATTTAATTTGTCTACATCATAACACATATCTATGATTGTCTAAACTGATTTGAAAACAACATACTAAGAAGGGACTTATCCGCTGCTCAAAAGCTTTTAAAACACAAGAAAAGTTTTTGAAACTCCACTATAGTCATTCACCCCCCCCCCTCTCTCGACTATAGTTTCACCCTTCTCTGGGACCAACAACACATACTTTAGATGTTTAGGTAACGGCTTCAGTACCAGATCTGCAGGGGGATCTTCCAAACTTGATTTAAGATCTCCACTTTTTAACTCAACATCATTGAGTTTACTTAGTGGTCCTACTGCCAAAGCTTCTCCTTTCAACAACTCATCCTCAAATTCAGCTTCTAACTGTTCTAGATTCACCACACCATGATTATTCAGCTTCTCAACTAGCCGCTCGTATTCAGTTGCAACAGCCATGACTTGCTTTTCCACGAAACCATTGAAGTCATCAGACATATCGTCAATGGAGAAGCCGGTTGGTATTTCAGAGGGTCTCTGGATAGCTTTGGAAACATTGTAACTCACCTCTTGATCACCAACTCATATCGTCACTTGCCCACCATCACAGTCAATGAGGGCTCTGGCTGTAAACAGAAAAGGTCTTCCAAGAATTAGAGGACACTCTCATCCTTCTCTATGTCCGTAACGTACACTCCAACCGGGAAGGTAAATCTATCAATTTGAACTAACACGCCCTTTAATATTCCCAGACTTTCTTGGAAGATCTATCCGCGAATTGAAGATTCATGGTGGTGGGTTCTAGACGATTGTCTAACCTAAGTCGCTTGCGCATGCACAATGTCATCAGGCTTTTGGATGCACCCAGTCACATAAAGAGTTGGGGAAGACTAGGCCTCCCATCGAGAATGTGAGCACAAATTTCCCGTGGTCACCCTCTTGATTGGTAAATCTTCATAATTGATCATAGAGCAATCCTCACCAATCAACCGATCCATGTCTCGCTAACTTCTTCTTAGAAGAAACAACATCCTTGATGAATTTGGTATACTTAGGCACCTCAACCAAAACCTCGGATAATGGAAGATTAACTCGAGTATTTTTCGAAGATTTAGCACTTTTTCATACTTTTTATCCTCATTCAAGGAGATGTTGCTTTTCTAGGTGGAAATGGAAGCTTTTTCAAGTCACTCTCGAAAAGACTTTCTTCGAGGATGAACTCATGCCTTTGTCTTCCAAGTCCTTCCACCTCACCACTTTTTCATTCTTCTTACTAGTCGTGATCACCCTCCGACTCTCACTTGATTCTTCATTCCTCGGGGTTCACCACCGAGGACTTCCAACTCTTTCACCTCTCGTGGATCACCCACCGAGTATTCTCTTGCAGCCAAGGGGAATGTAGGTGCTCGACTTCCCCTCCTGCCTTATCACTGGTAGGAGGGGTTAGTGGTTTCCCTGGTTCGGGGGACCACTTAGTTGAGTACCAGATCTCAGATTCATTACACTGGCCTCTTCTCTACCATACGGAATTGAAGGTACCAGGTCAGTGCATTGGCTATGATTTAAATCGGTCTGAGCTACCTGACCGCCCTTAGGATTCTTCTCCGTGAAGCTGGGCAACTTCCCTGGGGGTCTAGAAGCTAACTGTTCAGCCAATTGCCCTATTTGCCTCTCTAGATTCTTGTTTGTGCTTAGCAGGAGTTGGATGTTTTTATTTTGTTCTTCCCGAAAGGAGCTCCATTCAGCTTGGATATCATTCGAGTGCGAGGGGCCTTGAGAGTTTTGGAGGTTCTGCGGATAAGGCTGGCTGGGCCGATTCTGAAATGTAGGATTATAATTGTTAGGCCAATTCTGACTGAACCTTTGATTCTGATTGGAAAAATTGGAGCTCTGGTTTTGGTTGTAAGTAGGGTTTCGATTGAAGTTTTGATTTTGATTAAAATTCGAATTTGGATTGAAATTTTGATTCTGACTGAAACCCTGGTTTTGAAGATTACTCTGGCTAGAGAATTGATTATTAAACCTCTGATTGGACTGGCCAGAGAAGGAGTTTACTTCATCGTTCTGTCCGTTCATAGGACAGAAACGAGATGTATGCCCCACATTGTCACAAGTTCGACATGTGATCAGGTTATCTTGCCCATTGTCATGAAATGTATTAACTTGATAAGCGAGAGGGGAGACAAATTGACACTGGCCAACCATATGGCCAGTCTGACAACAATTCTCACAGTACAGAACTTGAGAGTTTTGTTGAAAGGAAGAATTCTGATTGATCGGATTAGGAGAAATTTGAGAAGCTTCCATCTGCTTTTGCAGCATGGCGATCAGACTTTGCATATTCACCTCCTCGATCTTGGGAGGAGGAGGTGCTTGGATAGCTTGATATGAGGGGGCATAATTGTATTTGGCAATATCCTCGAATAATGCCCACCCCTCTTCAGGTGTTTTCTTTAAAAATACCCGACCAGAAGAACTATTGACTATGCCCTTCGTGAGCTCGGTCAATCCACTGAAAAAAGTATTGACTTGCCTTTGTAACGGCAAGCCATGATGGGGACACTTTCTAAGAAGAGACTTAAACCTCTTCCAACACTCAAAAATGACTCATTTTCCTTCCGCGTAATGTGAAAATATCACTTAAACATTGGGCTGTCTTAGAAGGTGGGAAGTATTGACTCAGGAACTCTTTCTCGAGTTCCACCCAGGTAGTGATGGTTTCAGAGGGAAGAGAGTGATACCACTCTTTTGCCTCCCCTCGTAAGGAAAATGGAAACAGTTTAAGTTTTATAGCATCCTCACTTACTTCTTGGATGCGAGTTGTACCGCATATCTCTAAAAACGTGTGTAAGTGAGTATGAGTATTTTTTGACTGAACACCGTGGAAGATGGATGCATGCTGCATCATTTGAATGAGCCCGGGTTTCAGTTCAAAGGTAGGTGCATTGATGGTTGGTAGAACGATAGCCGGGTTGACCTTGACTTCGCCAGGCATGGCGTAATCGGCCAACGTACGTCTATCTTCAGTAGCCATAATGACTATATTTTCGATCTCTTGAGCTAGATCTTGCTCGATATCTCGATCGACTGTGTTCTCTTCGTCAGGGAGGTCCGCAAAACGGAGTCTTCTCCTGTTTGGTCGGACTATGGTCCGCTCAAGGTCAGGGGTATAGAGTAGCGGCCCTTTTTGACTCCGAGTTTGCATAAACCGATACCAAAGTCTAGTTGTTTAACCTTTTAATCAAAGGTTAAAACCAAGAAAAGATTTTAAAGAAAAAGAGGTTAGACGGGCGTCCGGATTACTGGACGGGCGTCTGCCTGGAGGATGAACAGGACGGACGTCTGGTTAACCAGACGCTCGTCTGACTAGGTAACATACGAAAAGAGTTATAAAAATTTGACCGGACGGGCGTCCACTACCCTAGACGCCCGTTTACTGGAACAGAAATGAAAATAAAAACTAAAAACAAAATATCTAAATTAGATTACTAACGAAAATAAAAACTAGACAACCGTCCGGTTCCCCGGAAACGGCGCCAAAAACTTGTCACGGACTTTTTGCAATGAAAATAAACAAGTAATAAATTTATAAATCCGGTATACCACAAGTGTAGGGATCGTAGTATAGAGGTTGATACCAGGTCGATCTTACGGGGAATCGGGGTTGCTTAATCTAATTTTTATTATCTAACCTAACTATGTCACGATTACTACTAAAAAAGATACGAAAATAAAACAGTGAATAACTAAAACGAAAAACGAAACTAACAATAAGAATAACTGGACAGAAGATCGAGATCTAAAGCCAGGACAATATGGTTGCGAACAAAATTCTCTAAACTAAATCTATTCTAAATCTATTATGAAATAAAGATTGTAAATTTACTAAGCAATTCAAGTTCAAGTGATTTAATCAATAATTTACGAGCGAACAAGCTATTGATCCACCTATCCTACAACAATCAATTTCTATCTCGATTATCTCATGTTTTCTAACCAAGTTGTGATTCACCTAGCCAAGGTATGAACTCCTAATTTCTTAGACAAGTTCGCCTATTAATCTTCTATCTTTCGATCTAAAGATTAACGCTTTCTAACCCAAGGTGTGAAATTTATAAGTTTCTAACCTAGAAATCTAACCTAATAACTCTCGTTATTTAGATCAAAGATCTATTCTTTATCATGGCGATCTAGGGTTTAACATGATTCTCATCAATATAAACAATCAACATGCAAAGATCTTTCGATGCAAATTGCATAAAAACATGATAAACATAATAAAGAAACAACTTGAATTAAATACTCACAAGACAATCGAGAAACGAAACTGAATTGTTGATCGGATGGCTTCACAACGCTTGTTCAATAGAGGTCTAGCCTCTTAACATCACCTTTGGGCTCGAATTACTTGAATAAAAGTACATAAAAGTGTTTGATCTAAACTAGAAATTTAAAATCATAAACTTTGAGTAAAAACTAATGAAAATCGCAGCTAGGCCGCCCCTAGGGTTTAGGGTTCGAATAATGAATCATATTGGGGTCTAACCACGCTGCCTTTTATAGATTTCTGAGGCGGTTTGGCTAAGTCGGTTTATGGACGCCCGTCTAGAGAGTCAAACGCCCGTCCAACCTTCAATGCAAACTTCGAATCGGGCCGAGTCATGGTCAGACGCTCGTCCACTAAAATCTTCAAAACTTTGAATCAACCTCCTCAGCCTGGACGCTCGTCCAATATTCCAGACGCCCGTCCAACTGGACGGAACTTGAACGCTCGTTCAATGGACTTGGGATTCGATTTCTCCATCCTTATCTCTTTTTCATCAATTAAATCCGACATTTACCTTCACTTAATCATCTTTTGAGCCGCAATTATGCATCTACAAGTCATTAAAAACATCGCAAAATGTAATAACATCCAAATAAACATAAAATCATCAATAAAACACACAAATTAACCAATTTTGCGATTAAACCGTTTAAAAACTCATTTGCTCAATAATTCAATTAAACACTTAATTTCTCTGCAAATTATACGAGTATGGAGAGAATTGTTACAAAATATAACGATATAAATCATATAAAATCACCCTTAACAGACGCTCAGGTGGTTCTACAAGAGCATGAACAAAACTGGAGTACCGAACTCCATTCACAGGGTTATGGCTATTAAACCAACCTCTATTATCAGAATCCTATGCTGCTCACAAAAGAGCAATAGGTCAATCGATCCTCAGACTACATAGTCCGCAGAACTTGTAATGGGTAATGAATAAACCATACTCCCAATACTTACTGGGTGGATCGAAATTCTGATCTAGTTTAGTAGTATTTAGTGTTATCACCAACAACCGATGTTGGATGTGGTCTGATTTTAATCAGTTAGTAACTACTTTTAGTAAACGTACTTCAAGGTTCAAGGTTTTGCTGTTTATGGACTCTATTAGAAAGGATGCAACATTATAACTGTCCCTTCCCGATTTCATGAATCTAACCTTTATACACAATAGGTTTAAAAGATATATCACGAATGGTCATTGACCAAACGTATGCGCGAAATTTCCCGGTCTTACCTTCAAGCACCGTGTGCGAAATGCTTATATTTAAGGAAGTGGGGTGAACCGAATCCACACCTTATCCGTATATTCCAAAGCATATTCTAGGTAGACTTCTTGGTCTTACATTTCAATGTAGACCGTTATTTCGCTTCCAATATCTTTATTGAGTTAAGTAGTGTGTTGTAGCACATCTACAACTATGTAAAGCAATTCAACGGTTTCTCCCTTAGTGTAAGCATTTCACTATGAGGCAAGCCGAGCATCAGTCTCGAGGACTATGAATGGCCTATTCCGAGTATAGAATACTCTATCTCTGTTGAAAACAGAGAAACCTCAAAATATTTTAGATAAACTTTCCGGAGTGTTTGAATAGTTATCAGACAAGAAGTCACTACTCGGAAGCTCCTACTAGCTTGTATCTTTCATCAGAACCCGAAGGTCGTCATGAACAAGCTATGTTACTTCTTTATAACCATTATCCTTTCCCGATTGAAGGGAAACTTAGTCATTGAACCTTTGAGACAATATAACCAGGTCGAGAGAAAGGAATCACCCCGAGCCGCCTTGAGTCTTGTCTTTTAGGGACTATGCACTAACTATGGAATATGAAGAAGCGTTTATCTAAATATAGAAACCAATTGCTTTTAATAGTTCTTAAGATGTGTTTTATATACATATTTCAACAGTTGTAAGTGGTTTTTTGTTGACTTTATCAAACAAAAGTCTGAGTTTTGGATTCGTACTACAAATGGTATATTCACTTTCTATACGACAAACAAATTATCTAATAGAAGGTAAATCCTTTCGTTCCAACGAATCTTAAACCGATAATAAATTTTCCGCGATATCCAAGGATTGAATCCGAGATTCATTTCCTTATATCACTCCCACTATTCTAGCTAAAATTAACTGCCCGTTGTTTACTTCTTTAATCGTTAAATGCACTGCTATTTTGTTCTTCCAAAGAACTTAGCTCGAGAAAATCGCCAAGGATTCATAGGTTGGTGATCCAAAATCACTGTCCTTATCCTATGATTTTCAGTTAATTTTCGGTTCAGCCTTAAAGTTTTCTCAGTTTAGATGACTAACACTTTTAGACATATTCTCCCATTCTTGACTTTCCGTGAATGGAAACAGTCTTGAACCAATGTTCGTTTGAGTAGACACTACTCTTGAACCGTGGGATGTCAATTTCGAGTGTTACTCGTCGGGACTTCTCGGATTTTTTTAATATACCAGAAAAAACGACAAATCATAACAATAAAGCTCCCACTAGTTTATCGGTTCCAAATACCGTCTAACGAGCAATGCTTTATTTTTATGATTTTCCGATTTTCTCGATTAGAAAATCTTTCGTACATAGTTCCAATGTTTCCAGAAAAACAACAAATCATAGAACTCCCACTAGTTCGTCGATTCCAAATATCGTCCAACTAGCAACATTTCATGACTTTCCGGTTTTTCAATTAGAACGGTTATGTGTGTAGTCAGTTACACTTTTCTAATGTTCTAGAAAAACAACAAATCATAAAGCTCCCACTGGTTTATCGATTCCAAATATCGTCCAACTAGTAACACTTCATGATTTTCCGATTTTTCAATTAGAAAATTACTCGTGTAATCACTACACACTCAAAATTCACTAGAAGAATTTCAAAGTCCGAAATCACCTTTGATCAAACTAAGTTTGTCTTCCATTTGACACGAATGACACTAGTGACATACCTATATGTCACTCTGGTTTTTAAAAGGCTTAAGAGAAAATATCTCTTTCGAAAAATAATTGCATTATCGATTAACTAGTTCAACGTCCTAGTTACTTTCCACTTTTTAACGAAGTCAATACTAGTCAATTATTAATTTTTAAGCAATTTAGTAAGGGATATAATGCTGTAAATAAAATGACATATATTAATTCAAGTTTAACACTACTATATTATTTTATTTTAGGAATTGTAAACTATAAGTAAGTCTACTCTACCATTCCAAGGTTTTAACCTCGCATCTCAGTGCCGCCGTAGGGTAGGTCAAAGAGATGACGGTTAAATCGAGACAATCTCATCAATGAATAACTTGTGAGAATCGAACATCCCACGAGAATCGAACATCCCTTTATTCATTGACTACCTTCCTTTTTTAGCCTAGATATTATCAAGAATATCCTTGATGAGTGTGACCTACTATATCGGATCTCTTGAGGTACGCCCGAGTGTGCCGTCTTAGATAGGTCAGTGACCCGACGAGTACCCGGAAATCCTATCCTTTCGGAGACCAAGCCATGAATGTTGATAGGGGTGAAAACCATCCTTAGGGGGACGAAATCAAAGCGCCGTGAGGCATCACCCTTCTCTCACTTACTTGTATGTATAGTAGAGGCCGTGGGGTTGGCTGTCGCCTCCCCCGCTCCCACTCAATATTTTGGAAGTGGTGGTGGGTTAACTAACCACGTCTTTTTGATGTTAACATAAAAGCACATCAAATCAAGGATTCTGAATGGTGTCGGTAACGTAGGCAAGCCTACCCGTCCTATTCTTTGGAACATATGTGACAGTCAGATGAAGTCGGGTCAAGAGAGCCCCGTTGAGTTAAGAAGGAATAACCCCTCCGGTCGCCGGTGTGGCTTAGTCTTGACGGACCCCCGTGCATACATCACACTAGGAGGGTTAAGTCGGTTGAGCGAAGCTCAGTTGACCACCCAACCTATAGGCGAACCGTTTTTATCCAAGATTTATTGTTCTTTTACCATCATTCAATCTCGTAGACACTACGAATCGAAAACGTGATCTCGTTTGGGCTTTTAAGGCGGTTCACGGAGAACACACACCGAAAAGGCTTAACGATTTCATAACCCGTCCTCGGAACTTTAATTAGTTACTAAATTAATTAATTACCACGTATTAATTAAATTTTAACTAATTACGCGAGTTTGTATACATGCCTATTTTAATTACCAAAATTAAAATTCTACATGTATGCATGTAGTGGATTTATGATATGATGCATGTCATGGCAATTCCGATTTTATATCTATTTTATGATCAAACACATAAAAAATAAATTGCAGAAAATTTAAACACCGCCATGGATCGTTGGTACCCCCGACTAACCTATTTTCTAAGGAAAAGTAAAACTAAATCTATGTCTTCTAGTCTTGATTTTCAAACTTGAATCATCCGGATCTACAAAGCTTTCGATCTCGATACCTAACTTTGAAATCCATTTATGAGAGGAGTAGTAATATACCAATATATGTAAAATATATCTATATTAATAATTGGTTTTTTTTTAATTATTTTTTTAATTATGTCGGCAAAACCAATTGGGTTATAATAATAAAAAAAAATGCATGCAACACCATGCAAAAAAAATAGTGCCGTGAAAAGCTTTTTTGTTTTTTTTTGTTTTTTTTTTTTTTTTTTTTTTTTGACCTAATGTTCAAAAAAACAAAACAGGTTGTTGCATCTAATCACCATTGCCGAGACCTAATTAAAAAACAACAATTTCGGCCTCCTTCCGTTTTACCTTCTTGATAATCTTCAATACCATGATCTTCAACACATCATCTTCGTCGTCTCGAACCCGGGTCAAAATTAAAATTACAAAGAAGCCATATTTACAATTTTCGAGTTGTATAAAATTAAATTACAAGTCCTATGCTCAAGTGATACTAATCAAAAGAGCTACAAAATAGATCTACGGGTAAACAATACCAACCCCAATCCATCTTTTCAACCACAACAATCGCAAAATAAAAAAATAAACATGCATTCGGCCCCTATAAAAAAAATTGGGACAAAAAAATCTACATGTTTTTCACTCCTAGATCTAATATTTTATACGTATAAATATAGATCACCAGGCGACTGATACCACTGTTAGTAATACCATCCGCAACGGAAGCGATTTAAGGATCTAGATCTATAATTTACACGTAATAAAATAACTAGATCTACTCTATAAGGGGGTTGTAGAACATACCTCTTGGATCTCAAAATCCAAGTAGAAGAACCGCAATAGGAAGAATAAAAGATTGTGTGAAGAGCACCACGATCTTCCGTACGTGTGATCCGAGCAACTCCCGATGGAAGGAAATCCTCGTCTCGAATCCTTCTGATATGCTACCCGGAAAACCTCCAAGATTTTCCTCTTTTTTTCCCCTTGGCCGAAATTTTCCTTCTACTCTCTAAGAGGTAGAAGTCGAAATTTTATGTTATGTGTTAGGCTTTGGAGAACTCTCTTTATATAGGAGAGTAATCATTGTTCTCCAAGGATTTTATTTTGCAAATAAATAAATCAAATAAATAAAAGATAATGCCATAATATTCTAGAACAAATCTAGAATAATATTTATCTTTATTTCTTACCATAAATATTTATCCAATAAATATTTTGTGCACATGTCTCATTAAATCACAAGAAAACTAATTTCTTGTAGACTAAAACAAGCTTATGGCCGGAATTTTTCTTTTGTGACCTAGTCACAATAATTTCGACTATAATACACTTTTGGGCCAGGATTATGAAAAATATCTTTTTCACATATTTAATTATTTAGCCCAACTAATTTAAGAGTCCACTAAACAATTAATTCACATATCGTTTTAATTAGATTCTAATAAGAACTAAATTAATATTATTAGGATTCGACGTCCGAGAATAGCTATGCTATATTGGAGGCACGTCGGGGACCATGGACTAATAATCAGCGGCTCCGATAAATCAAATAAATAATTATTTTATGAACAGAATAATTATATTTGATAAATCAATCACAAGAATATGCCACCATAATCCCGTGACTGCACTCCTCCGATTATGAGATTATATTTATCTCCTCACAAGAATGATAATAAGCGTCCATTGATATAATCATTACATATGGATTAATCCTCCATGTAATCGCTTCATTCTAAATCGGGAAGTTACCGTTAACCCTTTTCGTAACCTCTTATCCTTATTTACCATTAAACCCCTAGTGATCAATTAATTCATACAACTCACCGGTAGCTAATCGATGTAATATGAACTTCAAGGATCGATCGCTTTCTAGGATTAACAAATAAGTGGAATCGTCTATCTACTTCCGAAATGGAAGGAATGGATTCCGATATCGTGATAACACGTACTACTCACTCAATCCGAAACAATGCCAAGATGGGGTAATTCGGATCACGCACTCGGTGTAATCCTTAACCGTCAAGTCAAACCTCATACCGATTCAAGCGCTTGATCGTGATCACATCGAGATTAAGATATATCCATAAATATGATCATCGATTGATTCGATAAGACTTCTCGATTACGGAATTATATCGTGAACTCTAATCAAATCGGTCCAAATTTCATATGATATATCTATCATTATAAATGCCCCACTAGGTTCTCTTAACTGAAAGTCCGGATAAGACAATCACACCTATTGTGTTCTGGGCACATTAATAGCACGTTAAAGGAGAGACCCGATACTCTCGATTAACTTCACTACGGGCTAATTGTATTTTAAGTACATCTTCACTAACTCAATCCTCCCGTGTATATCCCATACACTGAGTTAAGTGATTACATAAACGATATACTTTAGGGTTTTCTGTAGTGTAAATACTATTGTCACATCGGTGAATATGAGAAATAATAAATATGAATAATAATGTCAATCCATTCATTAAAGAAAACAATTACAAAATTGTCTTTTTGGCATAACACCTAACAACAGTTTCTCACATTGTACTTAAATCCGTTTTATTAGTCTGCATAACATTGATACCAGGGTTTTGTACATTGATATGTTTCATTGTCAATACTATGTTTAGTTGGAACCGACTACTGATGGACTTGAAACCTCCTACCATAGCCCTCGTAGGGCTCAACGCTAAAGGAGTACAATGTTGTAGCCTTCCTCCAGAAGTTCCACCCAACCTTTGTCGTACCCCGAGGTCTCGGACCATGTTCAAACCATAGTTAACCTCATAAAAGTTTAGGCGCCTTCTTGAGATCAAACTACTTATATATCAAGTATGCAAACTCTCTCTATTCAGGTATAACTTATCTTCATATAGAGGCTTGACATGGACCTCAGACGACTGAAAATATTAGGACACCACCAAGGCACTCAGACTTCACCTCGAAGGTAAAACAAGTTTATGTCCCTATTGCTCATTTAAATGGTACACTGATATCTTTTTTGTGATCCTATATATTGGTTTTAATGGAATAGTGATCATTGCACATCCAAAAAGCATCCACTTGATAACTACTTGCTCGATACACATCAACCCACCTATAAATACATGGATACATTCAACTTTCATGTAACGGTGACTTAAACTATGCTGCTGAGTTTGGTCTGCTGAGTGTGATCCTCAGCAGAGTCTGGGGATACTATGGTGGTCAACAGAGCATGAAGGTGTCTGCTGAGTCTGGTGTTCTGCTGTATGAAGTCAGCAAACTGATCATCTGCTGAGGTTTGGTTTGCTGAGTTGGCTCTCGGCATTACTTGGAGAACACGTCTGCATGGTTTTCCGATTTGGATAAGTTTACTTCTGGGGTATTTCGGTCATTGTCTGGTTTGGCTGTTTAGTCTGTTAGGGTTGGATTACCAACACTATAAATACCGTATGTATTAATTGTAACATGATGTAACTTTCTCGTGATAATAAAATAGCCTCGTTTGTCCGTGGAGTAGTTGGCACATTGCTAGAAACCACGTTAAATCTGTGAGAAAGATGTATGCTTTAAACGTCAAGATTGACAAGTTTACAGGAAGAAACAATTTTACTCTGTGGCAGATCAAGATGCGTGCTTTGTTGAAGCAACAAGGATTATGGGGTCCTTTGTCTAAATCAACAGAAGGAAGCACTGCTGAGAGAGCTAGTCTGGAGGAGAAAGCACATTCAACAATTATGTTGTGCTTGTCAGATGATATTATCAAAGAGGTTGCTGAAGAGGACACATCAGAGAAGTTGTGGTCCAAGCTTGAGAGTCTGTATATGACAAAGTCTCTAACCAACAAGTTGTTATTGAAGCAACGTCTGTTCAGTTTAAGGATGCATGAGGGCATTCAGCTGAGGGATCATCTAGATCAGTTGGACACAATATTGCTTGACCTAAGGAATATTGATGTGAAGATTGAAGATGAGAATGCAGCATTGATCCTACTTGTTTCATTGCCTGGATCATATGAGAACTTTGTGCAGTCCTCTATTATTGGGAAGGACTTAGTGTCATTGGAGGATGTGAGATCATCACTCCATGCTCGAGAGCTACGCCATAAAACATCTGGTTCTAGGACAGACAATCAGTCTGCTAAATTGGTGGCCAGTGGAATCAGCAAGGGCCATAAAATTTTGGAAAGAAGAAATCCAAGAGAACTTTCAAGGGACCTAAAGCTAAGGATGTCTATAATTACTGCAAGGAGCAGGGACATTGGAAAATAAATGTCCAAAAAGGAAGAAGCAGCAGGGTACTCAGCAGGGTATTGTAGCTTTTCCAGAACAAGACACCAACTCTGAAGAAGATCTGGCCTTAGCAGTTTCAGAGTCTGTAGGGCATAGAGATGTGTGGATTCTGGACACTGGGGCATCCTGTCATGTGTGTCCAAACATGGAGTGGTTTTCAACTTATCAATAGGTGGATGGAGGCCATATCGCTATGTCTAACAGGAAGGTCTACAAAATAGTTGAGATTGGATCTGTTCAGTTGAGGACACATGATGGTGAATTCTGCACACTGAATGGGTTAGGCATGTTCCACAAATGACCAAGAATTTGATATCACTTATTCTACTAGACAGAAAAGGGTTCAAGTTCAGGGGTGAAGGTGGAGTGGTGAATGTCTATAAGGGTTCATTTGTGATTCTTAAGGGTATCGGGTTCCGCTGTTGTTGTATCATCAGAAGTTCACCAGTCACAGCTGACCAAGTTATGGGATATGAGATTGGGCCATATGGGTGAAAGAGGGATGCAAATTCTGTCTAAGTCTGATATACTTGTGGGGCATAAGTTCAAGGAGTTGGAATATTTTGAGCACCGTGTGCTTGGGAATCTACATAGGAGCAAGTTCCCAAAAGCAATTCACATCACAAAAGGGACACTTGATTATGTCCATTCTTATTGTTGGGGACCTTTAAGGGTGAATTCACATGTATTTTGTGACTTTTATAGATGATTACTCAAGGATGGTTTGGGTAGTTATGATGAAGCACAAGAGTGAAGCATACAAGCACTTTAAGCAGTGGAAGGCTTTGGTTGACAATCAGACAGGAAAGAAGATCAAGAGACTTAAAATTGATAATGGACTGGAATTCTGTTGGTACGAGTTTGATGAATTTTTCAAGAAAGAAGGCATTTCTAGGAACCATAATATCATAGATACTCCACAACAGAGTGGTGTTGCAGAAATAATGAATCAAACTCTTCTGGAGAGGGCAAAGTGCATGCTCTCTAATTATGGGCTGGCAAGAAGATTTTGGGCAGTGGCTATTAATACAGCATGCTACTTAATCAATAGGAGCTCAAAACTCCATTTGAGGTTTGGTCAGGAAAGTCAGCAGACTACTCAAGTCTAAGGGTTTTTGGAAGCACAGTCTACTATCATGTCAGTAAAAGTAAACTGGAGCCTAAAGCCAAGAAGGGAGTGTTTGTTGGATATGGAGATAGAGTAAAAGGGTATAAAATTTGGTTATTAGTTGAAAATAGGGTTATACTCAGCAGGAGTGTAGTTTTTGATGAAAATTCTATGCTTAACTCATCCATGAGAGCCATATTTGAATCTGAAATTGGATCTGAAGGTTGACAAACAGGTGGAGCTTCAAGTATTGTCTACTGAATTGAAAGACTCAGCATGGGACAATCAACACTCAGCAGATCCAGAACTGGATCCAAACCAGACCGCTGAACAAGGGTCAGCATATACTCAAATAGCTGATATTGGTCAGCAGGGTATAGCTCTCAGCAGAGCTAGAAGGACCAATATCAGACCCCTAAGAAGGTATGTGTTTAAGGAGGATATGGTTGGATATGCACTACAGGTAGCTGAAGAAGTGGATGGTTTTGAACCTAACACTTACAGGGAAGCTGTGACATGTTCTGAGGCATCACAATGGCTTGTTGCCATGGGAGAAGAAATGGAGTCTCTTCAGAAGAATGAAACTTGGGATCTGGTCAAACAACCATATGATAGAATGGTGGTCAGCTGCAAATTGATCTGCAAGAAAAAAGGAAGGCACGTTTGGTTGCCAGAGGGTTCAGTCAGAAAGATGGGGTAGACTATGAATAGATATTTTCCCCAGTGGTCAGACACACTTCCATCAGGGTGCTGTTAGCAATAGTGGCACACCAGAATCTTGAACGTGAGCAATTGGATGTGAAGACAACTTTTCTACATAGAGATATATATAAGGAAATTTATATGACTCATCCAGAGGGTTTCCAAGTTCCAGGCAAGGAAGGATATGTTTGCAAGTTGAAGAAGTCCTTATATGGACTTAAGCAAGCCCCAAGACAGTGGTATAAGAAGTTTGACAGTTATATGATTGTTGTGTTTATCACAACAAGTTGAAGGATGGTTCAACCATCTATCTGGTTTTGTATGTGGATGATATGCTAATAGCTGTTGTGAACAAGTCTGATATTCAAGATCTAAAGAATCTACTCAAAGCTGAATTTGAGATTAAGGATTCGGGGAATGCAAAGAAAATTTTGGGGTTGGAGATCTATAGAGATAGGACGCATGGGATGTTGTTCTTCTCTCAGCAGGGGTATATTGAAAAGATATTATCCAAGTTTGGCATATCAGCAGCCAAACCCATAGATACTCGTATGACACCAAATCTATATCTGTCTGATTGTGTTTGCTCCACAGTCAGCTGAAGAGGTAGAATACATGTCAAGGGTTCCACATGCTAGTGCAGTGGGCAGTTTAATGTATGTCATGGTCTGTACTAGGCCTGCTTTGGCTCAGGCAGTCAGCAGGTTTATGGCTCAACCTGGAAAGGAACATTGAAAAGCAGTGAAAATGATATTTAGGTACCTTAGGGGTACATAATATATTGGACTCATTTATGGAGGTGGCATGTTTCGTCACATGGTATTGTGATTCTGATTATGTTGCTGATGTGGACAGCATGAGGTCCATGACTGGGTATGTGTTTGCTTTGGGTGGTTCTGTGGTAAGTTGGAAGGCAACTTTACAGGGTACAGTGACATTATCTACTATTGAAGCAGAATACATGGCATTAACAGAAGCAGCAAAGGAAGCAATCTGGTTGAAGGGCATAGACAATGATCTGAGTCTGCATCAAGGTCAAGCCAGGGTGTATTATGACAGTCTCAGTGCAATATGTTTGGCTAAGGATCAGGTTCATCATGAGAGAACCAAGCACATTGATGTTAAGTACCATTTTATGAGGAATGAGATGAGGGTCAAAGTGGAGAAGATCAGCACTCATGTTAATCCTGCTGATATGTTCACTAAACCAGTTCCAAGGGGCAAGTTTCAGTTGTGTCTGGACTTGCTGAATATCCATAGTTGTTAATTTGAATCTGGGAATACTCAGCTGAATGTGGGGGTCTGATGAGGTATTCAAATCTGAAGACAAAGAGGAAATTTGGCACTTGGTTGTGCATCTGGTCAGTTTGCATCAAATTGAAGTTAAGGTGCAGATTTGTAATGGTGACTTAAACTATGCTGCTGAGTTTGGTCAACTGAGTGTGATCCTCAGCAGAGTCTGGGGAAACTGTGGTGGTCTGCAGAGCATGGAGGTGTCTGCTGTGTATGGTGTTCTGCTGTATGAAGTCAACAGACTGATCATCTGATGAGGTTTGGTTTGCTGAGTTGGCTCTCGGCATTACTTGGAGAACACGTCTGCATGGTTTTCCGATTTGGATAAGGTTACTTTTGGAGTATTTCAGTCATTCTTTGGTTTGGCTGTTTACTCGGTTAGGGTTGGATTCCCAAGGCTATAAATATCGTCTGTATTAATTGTAACATGATGTAACTTTCTTGTGATAATAAAATATCCTCGTTTGCCTGTGGAGTAGTTGGCACATTGTCGGAAACCATGTTAAATCTGTGTTCTTCTTGTTTATATGTTTGTTTACTTGTTAGTTCTTTATCTTTACTTACAATCACTTTCACTTCTTGATCGATCCGTAATAACATTTCATGTCAGATCGAACAGACTCACTAACGCACGCTTACTAACAACGTGTGCTATGGTAGCTTGAACTCTCTTCAGCGTACGTAGTCAATCACTACTGTGGTGTTGCTCTTCTATAATAACCTCATCCTCATTTTCTCTTACTCTGTTTACAGTTGCTCCACCACCGGACCCTGCATTGTCTATGTGGTGATACCTCAAACATCATGACACATATATTACCCTAGAATTTGGGGTTATTAAACATGGACATCATCATACCGAAATACAAGGACATAAACATGATTGCCCTTAACTTCGGATCGAACAGACTCAGTATAGTACACTCATGTGAACTACGATAGAAAGATCTTGTAATGACCGAAATGCATGAATAAAGGCTTTTGTAATATTACGAAAAAATGGATCCGCCGTTGTCGCGGCAGGTTGCACAGCTGCAACGATAACCTCGAATTTTGTGTAATATAAAAGGGCTTTATTGCACGAAGTCTGACACATGTTCGCCTCATATATCCAACCTTACTGCATTTTTTGACTTCAACAACACTTTTCATTAAAATCTGAACATGATTTCCATTCAAATCGTGTATAAGTGACAACAATAAAATCCCTGTGATGAGGAGATCGTTTTAGCATCAATCTCAACAACTCTTGGTAATTTTCCAAGCATTTTTTAATTCCTTAACCGATTGGTTGGGGATTGTTTAATCATAATTCGTTCTTCTCGATCCTAGATAATTACATCTCGTTCTAATATCAAAATCTTAAATTTATTAGACGAGTCATCATTTTCAGCACAAATTCTTGAATCTACACCGTAAATTACATATATTTAAGGTAAGGAAATCAAGATGTTTAAGGCTTGTTCTTCAATTCTTATTAATTTCTGCACCTTTACGTTTGTCAAATATTTGTGTGCATTGATCGAGTTAGTAGCATCACCCAAAGGATAATCTTGAGGCATATATGGGGACCGGAGCTGCTGCTTAAGGGTGGGTCTTAACGCTGCAACGATTGACCACAATCCTTAGATTTTCCCTGAAATTTTGTCCGTTGTCAGCAGGAGGTTCCATGTAGTTTTGATTGCATTATTTTCCATTAATCCGTAAAGTATGATTTTATTTTTCTTTCATGTAGAATTAGTTCATTAATCATGACATTGGGAAGGCTTGGGTGATGCTTGCATTCGGAATGGTTCGTGATTAGGTACTAGTAATAAAAATTAAAATGTTATAAGTTCACGATAATCTCCAACACACTTTTAACTGTACCCTCATTTGTGGGGCAACTCATTAATTTCATGTAGGTGTTGGTCCAGTCAAGAATGTAGGTGTTGGTCCAGCCAAGAGTAGTGCTTGCATGCAGGTCCAGAATAGTACGCTCTTATTAGTACTCACTCATTCAATTATTATTTATTGTCTTGCCATCCAGAGTTTACAATAAATAGGCTCTTCTTTCATGAGCATGTCGAAGACGTAGTATCCAAAACCTTGCCGGAAATGTTGGACCCTTGGAAGAAAAGGAACGAGCACCCATAACTGGGTAGAGCACAACCGATGCAAGTTGCTTGTAGCCATGCAACCAACAAACTATTGTGTTTTTCTCTCTAGTCACAATGTTAACACGACACCAACACCATGCAAGGACCCATTGTCACACACATAGTGACTTCCACCTAACTAGTGGGGCGACAACCACACATAAACCACAATACAGACAAGCAAATTTACGCACCCATAACTCTCGATGGATTGCCTCTTGTATGACTGTTTTCTATCTCATGCCATATGTACCCTATCAAGGCAACATCCCCGGCTCAACACACTTGATAGATGGAATCAGACTATGATTCTCAACATGAAGTACAATGGCCAATACCATTAGGCTAGTTCCGATTCTTAGTGCTTATGTCACTCTCTCTCTACATATGTATATCACCAAACAATTTTTAATTATTTTATTTTTGTCAGGATTTATTACGGGTCATTAGAACATTTTGAAATGTAGGATGATTTCAAATAATTACTTTAAATTAAAGAAGGAATGATTCACTAGTTTGTTTGTGTCTGTCATATTATTGTAGAATAGTGCATTAATTTAAAATCAAGAACAAGCATGGGCCATATACCTGATCCCACACCTGGTGCTGGCTGGACCTGATGATGTATGGGCCCCCCGCCACTCAGGTTTCTAAAGCCCATCTGTATTGTATACTTTTAAATATCTATACAATCCCTCATAAAAGGTGTGTGTGTATATATATATATATATATATATATATATATATATATATATATATAAGCACTAACAGTACTAAGGTACATACCCTACTCTGCTTATCACTAAAAGCTCTACCTGCGCCCAGTGGAAGGAGGCACGAGTTCGATTTCCTTCCGTAAATTAGTGTCTTTCAGATCCCGAAAAAAATAAAAAAATATAAGCACTAACAGTGGTATGTGTTCCTTTTGTTTTGTACCATTATATAAGGTACCAAAAGAGCAGTGTAGAAGAATGAAGTTTAGTTCATCTAATTCTAAAATAGCTTGATTGTATTCTTCCAGCTTCACTTTCCAATTAATGAATATGCAAGCATCGGAAGATTCCAGCTTTTATTCCTGCTCTTGCACTGTTTTGTTTCCTTTTTTGAGGAATGGCTTATTGTCATCATTGCTTATCATTCGTTTCTTAATTGTTAAAGCCTTTTCCCCTTACAAAAGACGATTCTATTAACACCATAAAATTATTTCAGACACCATATTTTTTGTTTCAGGAATTAAAAATTTCTCTTACTTCATTACATATTAAAAAATTATTGAATAGAAATGAAACAGTGAATGGCTCTCATTATAAATTATAAACCTCATTGTCGCTGATCTTTCCAACAATCATCATTCTTATTGATGTTTGTGTTTAGTAAGGATCATCGGTATCAATGACTTTCTTTTCCAAGACGATCTAATTAATGGAAAAATCAGCACAATTGACTTTCGTTATACATGAGAATCGGCATTGCCACGATTTTCCTCAAACGATATATATATATATATATATATATATATATATATATATATATATATATATATATATATATATATATTTCCTGAAATTTCAATTTCAAAAACTCATACCCATATTGAGAAACTTTATGGTCCATAAGTTATTATAACTAGCATGTCTAACTTGTAAAACTCTTTCACCCATAAGCAAGTATGTCGGTGGGTCATCATCAATAATTACATGTCACTGTGTAATCATACGGACACAAATATTGTAACACAACAAATAACACAATCGATTTCATAACTTTGATCATGATGTGTGGCCCATTGTTATGATTTATGTATGTTTATATCATGATCAAGGGTAAAAATACGGGTTGTGTTACCCGCAGTCGCGGATCCAGAAATTTTATTCAGCGAGGTCCGTAATTATTTAACAAAGTATATAATTTTTTTCACGGGGTCCAAATTATTTTTCTATAGGTAAACTGTAGAGTATTCTTATTTTTAGCGGGGTCCGTGGACCCCATTTTGGCAAGTGTAGATCCGCCTCTGGTTACCCGTGTACTGTGTTGGTTGTGTCCGTAACACTACTTCCGTACATATGTGTTAAAATATACATGCAAGAGTCACAGCTATATATACAACACATTCGGTACAAAAGCTATATATATTAAAATTAGTAGAATGTATACTATTCTAGGTAGATATTATGGGCACAATTCAGGCAGATAAGACTCAGACAATGGAGAGAGAATGTCGATAAACAATTGAAAGAGAAAGAGTAGTGTGAGCCACAATAATTCACAACATTAATTATAATAAAATAAAACCCAATATAAAGTTATAGTAAAATCTACATTCCTCAATTAATCAAACATTATCTTTAATTGTATAAACATGTGTTCTGTTATCCAAACTATAAAAAGAAATTTCTTTCTCTCTCTTACTTCTCTCTTCGGGTGAGCTCCCCTTTCGACCGTTGCTAGAGTTTACCTTGCCATCTTCGACTCTTCCTTGACGGTCTCCGATGAAGGAATCCAGCCGGATTCCTCCATCCACAACTAAAGAAGAGGATAATATCCGACGTACTTCGAAGAAAGTTTAAATTGCTGAAGGTGTGGACCTTTCGCCTTCATCGGACGAAGAAATGAATCGAGGACAATAACAAAATAGGAAGAAAAACAAAATCTTGTTGTGAATATGACTAATGGAAACAGTAAAATTCCTTTCCAGTTCTGCAAGATTCTAATGAGGAAGAAAATCCTGACCAAGAAAAGAGGGCTCCTTCCTCTATGAAAGATTCCCCATATGAGGATATGACTAGTCTTGACGGTGGTATTTGGGGAAATGCCTCTGACGGGGGAATTTTTCTGTGACTACCACCATTTTCTGCTCCAAATCCCCCAAATACCACCCAAGGCAAAAAAAAAAATGGTGGGACGCGATTTTCTCCCATTTTTTCCACAAATGCCAAGATCGATCTTAAGGCCCCAAATCCCTATCGTTTAGTTTGGTTCAAAACACCTAAATCAGCAGGAGTGGTATTTGGGGAATGAAGTGGGAGTTGGGGGAATGGAGTGTCTCAAAAGTGGTATTTGGGGAAATGCCTCGACGGGGAATTTTTACTGTGACTACCACCATTTTCGCTCCAAATCCCCAAATACCAAAAAAAAAAAAAATGGTGGGACGATTTTCTCCCATTTTTCCACAAACGCGCACGATCTTAGGCGCCCTCAATCTTATCGTGCTCCCCATCCCACCAGGTTAATTTGCCCAAAACACCTTGGTCAAAAAAACAGCAGGAGTGGTATTTGGGGAATGAAGTGGGAGTTGGGAATTTGAGTGTCTCAAAAGTGGTATTCGGGGAAATGCCTCGACGGGGGGGATTTTTCTGTGACTACCACCATTTTCTCGCTCCAAATCCCCAAATACCACCCAAGGCAAAAAAAAAAAAAAATGGGGGATGATTTTCTCCCATTTTTTCCACAAATGTGCACGATCTTAAGGTCCTCAAATCCCCTATTGGGGTTCCCCTTCCCAATTAGGGTTTAGTTTGGTTCCAAAAACACCTAAATCGCGAAAACGGGAGTGGTATTTGGGGAATGAAGTGGGAGTTGGGGAATTTGAGTGTCTCAAAAGTGGTATTTGGGGAAATGCCTCTGACGGGGGAATTTTTCTGTGACTACCACCATTTTCTGCTCCAAATCCCCCAAATACCACCCAAGGCAAAAAAAAAAAAATGGTGGGACGCGATTTTCTCCCATTTTTTCCACAAATGTGCACGATCTTAAGGTCCTCAAATCCCCTATTGGGGTTCCCCATCCCAATTAGGGTTTAGTTTGGTTCCAAAAACACCTAAATCATCGAAACGGGAGTGGTATTTTGGGAATGAAGTGGGAGTTGGGGAATTTGAGTGTCTCAAAAGTGGTATTTGGGGAAATGCCTCTGACGGGGGAATTTTTCTGTGACTACCACCATTTTCTGCTCCAAATCCCCCAAATACCACCCAAGGCAAAAAAAAAAAATGGTGGGACGCGATTTTCTCCCATTTTTTCCACAAATGTGCACGATCTTAAGGTCCTCAAATCCCCTATCGGCCCTCCCTTCCCAATTAGGGTTTAGTTTGGTTCCAAAACACCTAAATCAGCGGGAGTGGTATTTGGGGAATGAAGTGGGAGTTGGGGAATTTGAGTGTCTCAAAAGTGGTATTTGAAATGCCTCGGCGGGGAATTTTTCTGTGACTACCACCATTTTCTGCTCCAAATCCCCAAATACCACCCAAAAAAAAAAAAAATGGTGGGACGCGATTTTCTCCCATTTTTCCACAAATGTGCACGATCTTAAGGTCCTCAAATCCTATATTGGGGTTCCCTTCCCAATTAGGGTTTAGTTTGGTTCCAAAACACCTAAATCAGCGGGAAACGGGAGTGGTATTTGGGAATGAAGTGGGAGTTGGGGATTTGAGTGTCTCAAAAGTGGTATTTGGGGAAATGCCTCTGACGGGGGAATTTTTCTGTGACTACCACCATTTTCTGCTCCAAATCCCCCAAATACCACCCAAGGCAAAAAAAAAAAAATGGTGGGACGCGATTTTCTCCCATTTTTTCCACAAATGTGCACGATCTTAAGGTCCTCAAATCCCCTATTGGGGTTCCCCTTCCCAATTAGGGTTTAGTTTGGTTCCAAAAACACCTAAATCGCGAAAACGGGAGTGGTATTTGGGGAATGAAGTGGGAGTTGGGGAATTTGAGTGTCTCAAAAGTGGTATTTGGGGAAATGCCTCTGACGGGGGAATTTTTCTGTGACTACCACCATTTTCTGCTCCAAATCCCCCAAATACCACCCAAGGCAAAAAAAAAAAAAATGGTGGGACGCGATTTTCTCCCATTTTTTCCACAAATGTGCACGATCTTAAGGTCCTCAAATCCCCTATTGGGGTTCCTCTTCCCAATTAGGGTTTAGTTTGGTTCCAAAACACACTAAATCAGCAAACGGGAGTGGTATTTGGGAATGAAGTGGGAGTTGGGGAATTTGAGTGTCTCAATAGTGGTATTTGGGGAAATGCCTCTGACGGGGGAATTTTTCTGTGACTACCACCATTTTCTGCTCCAAATCCCCCAAATACCACCCAAGGCAAAAAAAAAAAATGGTGGGATGCGATTTTCTCCCATTTTTTCCACAAATGTGCACGATCTTAAGGTCCTCAAATCCCCTATTGGGGTTCCCCTTCCCAATTAGGGTTTAGTTTGGTTCCAAAAACACCTAAATCGCGAAAACGGGAGTGGTATTTGGGGAATGAAGTGGGAGTTGGGGAATTTGAGTGTCTCAAAAGTGGTATTTGGGAAATGCCTCGGACGGGGAATTTTTCTGTGACTACCACCATTTTTCTCGCTCCAAATCCCCAAATACCACCCAAGGCAAAAAAATGGTGGGACGCGATTTTCTCCCATTTTTTCCACAAATGTGCACGATCTTAAGGTCCTCAAATCCCCTATTGGGGTTCCCCTTCCCAATTAGGGTTTAGTTTGGTTCCAAAAACACCTAAATCGCGAAAACGGGAGTGGTATTTGGGGAATGAAGTGGGAGTTGGGGAATTTGAGTGTCTCAAAAGTGGTATTTGGGGAAATGCCTCTGACGGGGGAATTTTTCTGTGACTACCACCATTTTCTGCTCCAAATCCCCCAAATACCACCCAAGGCAAAAAAAAATGGTGGGACGCGATTTTCTCCCATTTTTTCCACAAATGTGCACGATCTTAAGGTCCTCAAATCCCCTATTGGGGTTCCCTTCCCAATTAGGGTTTAGTTTGGTTCCAAAACACCTAAATCACAAAACGGAGTGGTATTTTTGGGAATGAAGTGGGAGTTGGGGAATTTGAGTGTCTCAAAAGTGGTATTTGGGGAAATGCCTCTGACGGGGGAATTTTTCTGTGACTACCACCATTTTCTGCTCCAAATCCCCCAAATACCACCCAAGGCAAAAAAAAAATGGTGGGACGCGATTTTCTCCCATTTTTTCCACAAATGTGCACGATCTTAAGGTCCTCAAATCCCCTATTGGGGTTCCCCTTCCCAATTAGGGTTTAGTTTGGTTCCAAAAACACCTAAATCGCGAAAACGGGAGTGGTATTTGGGGAATGAAGTGGGAGTTGGGGAATTTGAGTGTCTCAAAAGTGGTATTTGGGGAAATGCCTCACGGACGGGTAGGAGAGCTGTATAATGATGGAACAAGTTCACAGAATCAAGGACTTCTACCTAGTTCTAAAAAAAGACGGAAGGAGACAGTATGGATTATGAATCTCTTGCCTTTGGGGTTGAAGAACCCATATATAGACTTCATGGTGAAGCTAAATCTTAGCTCTTTTTCATCTTTTCAGGATATTCCTCTTCCTCATATAGGTCTCATGAAGATTCTCATTCGGAATTGTAGGGTTGCTGGCTCCAAGGACTTCCGGAGATACATCAAAGAACTTCTTAAGTATCATAAACCAGAGATTTTTATTCTTATTGAGACTCGAGTGCAAGTTCAGAAAGTTGTTAAGATTATCTCCAAAATTGGTCTGGGGCTCTTTTCACGATAAAACCTATTGGTCTGTCTAAAGGGATCTGGGTCCAATGGAATGATGATTTGGTTAATATTCATCTTTATAAATCATCTCCCCATACCATTCAATCTATTGTTTCTGAGAGAAATCAAAATGATTGGGTCCTATCAACTGCTTATGCTAGGCCTGATCCACTGAAGAAAGTTGACATGTGAAATAATCTTTATGAAATGAGTACCATTATGGATATCCATTGGCTTGTTGTAGGGGATTTCAATGAAGTGGCTTCCTTCTTCTGAAAAGATGGGGGGGGGGAGAGCTCTTTCATGCTCAAGAATCTCTAACTTTAACAACAATATGAACATATGTGGTCTTCTTGATATGAGGTTCAACGGGTCATTCTTCGCTTGGAGTTATCATAGAGATGGTTTCTCTCATATCCAACAAAGAATTGATATGTGTCTGGATAATTCTGATTGGAGAATCCTATTTAATAATGCTAAGGTCACTCATTTTCTTAAGGTATATTCTGATCATACTTATTACTTAACACTAATCCAATATCGTCCTTGTTTATTCCTAAACCCTTTAAATTTGAATTCATGTGGACTTCTCATGAAGGGTGTATGGATTTAATTAAGGATGTGTGGGATAGGTTGAACATTAACTCTGTTCAAGCTATTCAAGTGACTAAAGATAAACTTCTTGTTTGGAATAAACAGGAATTTGGAAATGTCTTGTATAGGAAGAAAACCCTTTTAACTAGACTTAATGGTATTCAAAAGGCCCTCTCTGTTAAAATAAATCACTTTATCACTAAGTTATAAAAAGAACTCACTTTCCTCTGATGAGGTTTTAAATTATGAAGACATATTGTGGTATCAAAAATCTAGGGCTACTTGGCTTCAATTTGGAGACCTTAACACTAAATTTTTCCACTTATCTGCTGTTGTTAGAAGGATAAAAAATATTATCTCCTCCATACAAGACTCCAGTGGGTGATGGATTGAAGAGCCTGAGCAGGTGAAAGAGGTGGTTACCCAGTATTTTATAGAGCTTCTGAGCATTCATGGCAGTAATGGTTCATTTACTCTTCTTAATGGTTAGTCACTTACTATGAGTCAAAAAAACTACTTTGACATATGATATTTCCATAGAGGAAGTTAACTCTGCTACCTTTGCTTCCAAACCTTTTAAGAGTCCTGGTCCAGATGGCTTCCAAGGTTGTTTTTATCAGAAATTCTGGGAGTTACTAAGGGAGTAGTTCATAAGGATATTCAAAGAAGGTTTTCTAAAGCTAATGTGGACAGAGGAATCAATGATACCTTTATTGCCTTGATTCCAAAAGTGAATAAACCTGTTAAGGTTCAGCAATTCAGAACTATATCCATATGTAATATGGTTTATAAAATCTATACCAAGATTCTGGCTATGAGGATGAAACCTTTAAGGTCAGGATTGGTTAGTCCTATTCAGCGTGGATTCATACCTAATAGGCGTGCTTGAGAAAATGTCCTCATTGCTCAAGAGATCCTCCATAAAATTAGGAAATCCAAAAGAAAAAAAAGAGTTACTTTGCTATGAAATTGGATATGAAAAAAGTCTATGATAAGGTTAACTGGATCTCCTCAAGTTCATGTTGGATTAGTTTAAATTTCTCTTGAAATTTACTCAAGTCATCATGAACTATGTGATGACACCTTCATTTAATGTGCTTTGGAATGGTAATCCTCTTCCTTCCTTTAGGAGTAAGAGAGGTTTAAGGAATGGACATCCTACGCCTCCTTACCTTTTTGCCTTCTGGATAAGGGAGTTTCTGATAACAATTGGACCCATTTCATACTTAACTACACACATATAATATATTGGATTAAGGTTGAAGAGGACACATATAATACTTAATGTGACAAAAAAGACATAGGAAAAAGAACATGGTTTATATGGACAAAGTTAATTTGATAATCCAGTAATACCTTTACTTTATACATGCAGGCAACAAAATCCTCAATTTGGGCATCCCATTATATACGCATTTATTGCATCAGTTACGGAATAAATTTATCGAAATGATGTAAAAACACAACAACAACAACAAATAACCCTTAACTCTAAACATGTCTAAGGAGTTAAAAAATCCTAATCATAAAACATGGATAAGGATTCAATCAAAAAATAAAATAAACAATCTGGTAATTCATTTTTATACAATGAATTTTTATGCTAATATATTTTTCTAATTCTCAATGTCACTATTTTTGAAATTGGTTGCAGATCGTGTCACATTATAAATTCAACGTCCCTATATAAATGAATGTCATTGAATGAATTTGTATTCTAAGCAATGTATTTATTAATGTCACTGCATGATATAATATCAATGTATACATTAATGTCACTGCATAAATTTTTATGCTAATCTATTTTCTAACTCTCAATGTCGCTACTATTAATGTGACCGCTAAACGTCACACTTGTTTCATTCAATACTATGTCATTGTACTAATGAATTTCACTGATGAATTTTATTCAAAGTCATTGTTTAAATTAATGTCACCGTGTCAATTAATGTGACTATATGAGTTATTGTCAGTGTATGAATTTTTTTTATGATGCGTCACTATATGAATAATGAATTAATTTCACTGCTGAATTTTTATTCTAAGTCGTTGTTTAAGTTAATGTCAATGTGTCAATTAATGTCACTGTACGAGTTATTGTCACTGCATGAATTTTTATGCTATGTCACTATATAAATTAATGACAATGCATGAGTTTTTGTGCTACGTATGTTTATGGATAGATGATACTGCATATCTACCTATCTGAGAGAAAGGAAGGGATTAACCCCTTCCTTACATGTGCCTCCACCCATTATATGCAGCTGTGGTTTTAATTAGTTTGTGTTGCTGTGTTTGACTGTTTTGAGATATCATCTGCAAACTGGGCCTTTTTTATTACATTCTGGTCCGGCCCTTCAAATAATCAAATAAGAAAGCCCATGAAGGTGAAGTGCTTTACAATAGCCGATTGTGTATCCCTGCAGATGCAACCACTTCTTTAGGTTAGAGTTCCGTCTTCCTCGCTGCCGTACGGTTGCCACCGGCGATAGAAGGTTAGTCCATTAGTCTCAACACTCGAGTGTGATATCGATTCTTTGCCAGAGAAAATATCACGCAATGACCATTCACATACAAATGGGTACGAGGGTAGGTGAAGCGGGTAGGATGGCAGGTGAAGCTTGGCTTAGATTCAATGCATGTTGCGATTTGGCTCTGTAAGTCCTCTCTAATGACTCTAAATTTCATCATTACTATGAACCTACCGTCTTTTCACTCAATAAAATGGTATTTTTGCTGAACAAATTAAATTGCTAGGTCCTAGACTCATCTATTTCTTACACATGCATTCGATTTTCGGTTCGTTTATTTAAGAAAAGAAAAGTGCCTTCTGCCTGCAAAAAAAAGGTAAATTCTTTTCTTGTCCCACTTTCTTCTTCAATAAATGCTCTGTGTTCTTAGGTATGCGTTCGGTATGTATATAAATGTTCTGTTCTGATACATGTTGAATGTTCTCGGTGTTTTTTTTACCTCTGCTGGTGAGCAAAACGTTATGAGTCTGCTTTGTGGTTTCCTCACAGTATTTTTGGAGATTGTTATTTATAGCTATTATGTTTTTTGTTGTTAAGATGCTATTTTGCTGGTGTGAATTAGCCTAGGTATTATGTTGTGTTTTTTATAGTGTCTGTTTGTTTAGAGCCTTCTACTTGGTGGCTTTAGTATTTTTGGAGACTGTTATTTATAGCTATTATGTTGTTTGTTTCTAAGATGTTATTTTGTTGGTGTGAATTAGCCTAGATATTATGTTGTGTTTTTATAGTGTTTGTTTGTTTAGAGTCTTCTACTTGCATTGTGGTGGCTTTTGCACACATTCGTTTTTCCTCTTCTGTGATATTCTTGATTGTCTTTAGTACATGCTTACCTTGATCATGGGTGTTTAAATTGAATGCTGATGGGAGTCAACTTCACTGCACTTTTGTATGTGAATCTGCCCCGGTTATTACTTTAGTGGCATGTTTTGGGTAGATTTAGGCCTTTTCAAGTGTAATATCGAGAGTTATACGCACGGGGAGTTAAACTGTCACATTGTGCAATTTTTGTTTCGATACTAATATATTTTTTTATTTTTATTTTTTAGGTGATAATATAATAGTTACGTGCTTTTATTTTATTTTTTTATTTTTAGATGTGTAGTTTTTTATTTTTAGTTTATTTCATATTAAGTTTGTTTAATTAAGATTTTTATTGAGATTTCATAATTTAACTTTTATTTTATTTAGGCTTGCCTAAGTTTTTTTTTTTTTTTTTTTTTTTTTTTGATTTTTTTGATTTCAGAGATTTTTTTATAGCTCTTATTTATTTTACTCTTACTTATTTTCTTTCTCGCTTTTCTTTATTTTAATTCACCTTAGATTATTTTTTCAGCCTAAACGGGCGCCCATCCTTTCGCACGCCTGCTCATTCCAGTAAATTTCTTCTCTCAGATCGTTAAGCCGATCGACGAAAGGCCTGATTTCCAAACGCCGCCCACTTTTAAACGCCTGCTTACTCTCTGCTCATCTTTCAACGCCACCGTAGAACTCGACGAACGCCCAACTCCTCGAACGAGCTCTCGCTTTCTTCACTTTCTCTTCTTTTCTTTCTAAACTTCTAAACCTCTAATCTTCTAACTTGTTCTCATCAACCCTAAGGTTGATTTCTTCCGTTTCGCTTCCTCTCGTTTATGCAAACCAGAGCAAGAAGCGGACCTCTCATCTTTAATCCCGAACCTCAACGATCCATTCTCAAAAGCGAAGCTCTTTCCGATCTCGACATTATGGCCGACTCGTTCAAAATCCGAATCTAGTTCCTCCTAATCCAAATTTCCTCCCAAATCGTAATCCGCACTCCTCAAGCTCACCAATCACCCTTCAACAAATACAACAGCACAATAACAATGCAATCGCAAAGAAGTCAAGCTACAAAACCAATTGCAAATAACTCCATCAAGCCCAAAGAAGCCCACTTAAATCAAGACCCCTATGCCCCTTATCTTAACCAAGACTTCCCGGAGTGGCATGCACTCCATTCGACTCTCCGTGATATTGTGGCAAGTACATTTCGACCAAGAATGGAGTGGTTGGACTGGGTCCAAAATAGCTCTTTTCATGGCAATCGCCTAAGATCCTCATGACTTCTTGTCCACTTTTGTTCAAATTTGCGGCTGGTGCCACTATCCGGGTGTTGATTCCGAGATTGTTGTCGAAACTTTTCCCGCTTGCTTTAAAGTGTGAAGCAAACAGATGGTTCAAATCCTTACCCCATCACTTCTCCATACCTGGCCGATGTTAAAAGAGCCTTCGCTCAAATTCGCTTCACCTGGAACGATAAATGGGCCTTAAACGCGGATATAGCTAATTTTGAGCAATTAAATAAAGCGAGAAAGGCCTCGGGAAAGGTTGAATTTGTTAATGAGGAAATGCCCTAACCATGGATACACTCGACATGAGCCTTGAATTATTCTATCGTGGGTGTTACTCAACCCAATAGAGATTATCTAGATTCCACAAATTTCATGGATCTTTCTCGGCGGAGCGAGAGATGATGTCGCCATGCGGTAGTCAAACAATTGCCAAGAACAACATGTGGGTCAACCTCAGAAGACTCATGTTGATAAGATAAGAGGAAATCTGCATTGCAAGCGATCCTGCGGATACGATGTTGGTTGCTCAAGGGAAATGATAAACCAACAGATGGCTAATTTACAAATGCAAAGAATGTATGGATCACCGGATATGAAGTCTTCCGGGAACGCAGTGCTAAAATGAACGGAGACGGCGTAAATGCGCGTAGGCAACCGTAATCAAACTTTTCGTAATTTCAATCAAAATCCCGGTCAATCAAGCTATAATCCAAACCGTGAATTTTTCCTCGAAATCCACTAAACAAGCTTATTACATCGCCACGGCGCATCCAATTCCAACCACCCTTCAACTCCAACAATCAAAAGCCCCAAGGCAATTGGGCTCAAACGCAAAATCCACAAATTTCACCTCTATCTCTCTCAAAAGAAATTACGAGCTAAGAGATATGGTGCAAGCACTAGCCACCGGGTCAAAAGGCGATAGAAAGACAGATTACATGGTCGATCAACAAGCAAGCAGCCCTGCCGAAGATCGCTGAAAGTTACACGGATAAAAATCCTAAGGCGTATGCAGGTGCCTCAGAATGCCATCACACCGCAGTGGAATTACGGACAAGAGGAGGAGTTGAATGCGCTTACACTGTAGAAGTCGAAAGAAAGTTGGACCCGGAAGTCAAGCCGAAAATAGTAGCCCCTTCCCGACGCCACGAGTTCAGAGAGGATAAGCAAGAGACAAATACCGAAGAAAGCGACAAAGAGCGCGAGCCGAATGATAACGATTCTTCGGGAGAAAGTGACGTGGATGTTGAAAAGAGTAGTCCGACGGCCAACCCCGACTAAAAAGAAAAGTCAAAAAGTTTGTCGATGGAAGGATACGAGGACGGCTTCATTAAAAATCAAATTCCAATCAATCATCCAAACCCTTCCTTATCCAAAGAAAGAAAACGAGAATACTTTGAACTCGATAAAACTTACGATGGAGTGAGTAAGTCGCTAGAGAAACCATGGTGACTATGCCTCTTGCCGGTGTTAACCGAGATGCCTAAATGCTCCAAGTTTCTAAGGACGCCTGTGGGAAGTAAGCAGTTCGAAAGGAATAGCAGATGAAGTGCTAAACGGTTAATGCTCGGCAATTTCTCGTAGCATTGCAATAAACGCGGACTTCGGACGACCTTCAATCTCTTGCATGATCGGCGGCCGCACGCTCCACAATGTCTTATGCGACACTCGTGCCTCGGCAATGTGGGATGCCTTTGAACATCCTGCAAAGTCTCGGTTGACAAAGGCTGGCGGAGCGCCTGCCTCTCTTCGGGCCATGGACAAATCTAGCCGCTTTTAGCACCGGCCATAGTTAATAATGTCCTTACCCATGTTAAACAATTGGTGTTTCCAACCGATCAAGTTATATTGATCACCAACTGACAAGGAAATGCCCCCGATCCTAGGTCCGCCTTTCTGACACCGCAGCCGCCACCATTGACTTCACAATCGCCAAATTACCTTGAGAATAGGAGACACTTCCATTTCCATCGAGCAAGGTAAAAGTTCAAGAATCCCCAATTCAGTGGGAATTTCATTCATCGAGGCAATTTACGGGGATGAATCGACCCTGACGAAGAGCTCGCAGAGACAAGCCCCGATGTCATAAATCACGGGTTAAGAAAACAATCGCTCAAGAGTCAGAGTCATCGTAGTCAGTTCTCAACAACTTCAGCGATACCGAGCCTATAAGTGAACAAAAATTTGGGACATTCTGTGAATGAGCAAGAGTGATCTCAAGGAGCTCAATCAGCAGCACTTTAACCTTTGCAGAAGAGGAAGTTTTAATGGGAAGTCGGGATGAAATCGACTCGGAGAGAGCTACCCATTGGGAGTTGGATGATTGGGAGCGACTTGCCGATGAACTTTGGAAGGTTAAGAGCTTAAGATGATTGCACATCGCAAAGAAAAACGAAGTCGACAGAGATCCTTTGATGACGTTATTCAATACCTTCGATACCACCCTGTGAAGATGAGGTGTTTTCAATCAACCGGTCCAAACTCAAATGGAAAAAAGGTGGTCCGTTAAAATCTAGCATCGAAAGCAACCACCGTAGACTTGTAGTTGAAACCGCTCTACAAAGATCTAAAATACATCTTTCTTAAAGACGGCGATAAGTTGCTCTCAATCATCTCGCCTAAACTCGAACCTACAAAGAGGCAAAATTGATCAAATTGTCGAGAAACATATCCTCGCTTCGATGGCAAAAAGGGCGATATCGAGGAATCACCGGCGATGTATGCATGCATAAGATCCGAACGGAGGAAGCGAGCGAAAAGGTCGACAACCGCAGCATAATCAATCCGTGATATGCAGGGAGGTTGTCAAAAAGAGATCATCAAATGGCTTGATACGGGGATTATTTATGCCATCGCCGATAAAGGCTGAGTGGTTAGCCTCTACTCTGTTGTGCCAAAGTAGCCGGAGGTATTACCGTAGAAAAATGAAAAAGTGGAGGAAATTGCTTTACGCCTCAGGATCAAGTTATAGGGTCTCAGATTGATTATCGCAGATTGAACGGTCAATGCGAAAAGATCATTTCTTACCCTTCATTGACCAAATAATTGAAAGACTGAGTGGTCACAAATATTATTGTTTTCGATGGATATTCTCGGGTACTTCCAGATAGCCATCGATCCTAATGACCAGAAAAGACCACGCTTTACGTGTCCATCCGTACTTTGCTTTTCGCAGAATGCCATTCGCTCATGCAAATGCACCCGCCGACTTTTCAACGGTGCATGTTAGCCATTTTTGACGGACTTGTGGAGCAATGCACGGAGGTCTTTATGGATGACTTCTCGCCTACATGGCACAAATTGATTTGAGATCTTTAAAGAATCTGGATATGGTACTCAAATGATGTGTTGAGAAAATTTGGTGCTTAACTCGAGAAATGCCATTTTCTAGTTGACGGCGGATTGTTTTGGGACACAAGTTGTCCAAAGAAGTATTCAGTGGATAGGCTAAAGCAGAGGCTATTGAGAAAATGTCATATCCAAAGACGGTTAAGGAGGTACGAGGATTCCGGGACATGTAGGCTTTATCGGGCGCTTTATTAAAGATTTTTCACTATAGCAAAGCCGCTTATCCAACTCCGGTCAATAGTAAAGAGGGAAGTAGAGTTCGTGGTTTGATGACGCGTGTAAGGAAGCTTTCAAATGCTTAAAGGATAAGTTAACCAAGGCCCATTTTGATCGCGCTCGATCGACTAAACCTTTCGAACTCATGTGCGATGCCTCTAACTACGCCATAAAGCGCAGCTTGTGGCAAAGGATTGATAAGAAGTTCGCACTAATCTACTACGCGAGCCTAACTTTGAACCCAAAATTTAAAGGTAACTACACTACTACAGGTTAAAGAATTCCTAGCAATGCTTTTGCTATGGATAAGTTTCGGTTACCTTCTGGGTCTCGAGTTGTGGTTTGACAGATCATGCAAAGATTACGCTACCTCATGGAAAAACAGATGCTAAACCAAGGTTACCGAGATGGATCCTGATTCTACAGAATTTGACCTTGAAATTAAGGATAAGAAAGGTAGCTTTTAAAAATGTTGTAGCCGATCACTTATCTCGCTTAGTGAACGTGGGTGACGAAAAACACTAAGGAAATAGGCATTGACTTTCCAACCGAGCAATTAATGAGGCTGTAGAACGCGGAGGTCGTGGTATGCTCGATTACGCCAATTACTTAGCGATCGACATCTGTAAGAGATGACGATCGTGAAAAGAAGAAGTTTTTCGAATAGGACTTGAAGTATCTCGGGATGGGAGGATCCACATTTGTTTAAAGTCCGCAAAGACGGGTTGCTGTGGCGTGTGTTCCGGATCATGAACAACCGGATATCTTAGAACAATGTCATAAAGTGGTCCCGCTGGTGGGACACCACGGAGCACCAAAGACTGCTAAGTAAAATCCTTCAAGCTGATTTTACCGCCCACTTCTGCTCAAAGACACCGAGGCCTTTGCAAAGGCCGTGATGTATGTCAAAAGAGTAAGTGAGGCTCCGCACAGGGACGGAGATGCCTTTGAGGCCTATCTTGGAATGTGAAGTCTTCGACGGTGGGGCATCGATTTCATGGGACCTTTCCCATCATCGTGGTGGTAATAAATATATCCTAGTCACAAGCAAGTGACTATGTTTCCAAGTCGGCAGAGGCTATAGCCACTCAAACCAATGATCACAAAGTTGTAAAGAAATTCTGCAAAAGAATATCTTTACTAGATTTGGCTGTCCCAGAGCCCTTATCAATATGAAGGTTCGTGATTTCAGTAATGCACCACACGATAAAATACTTGAGAGATATGGTGTCAAGCATAGAATTGGTACACCATACCACCCCAAACCAAAGGCCAAGCCAAGTGAGCAATGTAAGTCTAAAGCGGATTTTGAGAAAACGGTGAATTCTAATAGATCCAATTGAGTCCTTAAGTTGACGAGCTCTCGATGAATTTAGACTCCGGAGCATACTGCGAAGATCTTATCGATCAAGGATCGAGAATTCAAAAGGGGTGATATTTTACACACCCTACCCACTGCAAGCTCAAATCAGGCACGCCGCCATTTTGGGCGTCAAATGGTTTACGGCAAGGCATGCCATCTTCCTTTCTTCCGAGCCTTCGGTCACGCCCTAAGCTTACTCGCGCTTAACGAGAAGAAAAGAGTCGTGTACGAGCTTATCTGGGCTATTCCCGATCTGGCTTATTCTTGAATTTTTGATAGCCACCTCTCTAAGGTTAAGCTTTATTATTGTAGAATTAACTCTTGGTGTTTGTGTGTTGGTTATCCCTTGAAGAGATTATTGCAATTAAAAGCGAGCTCGATTTGGAATTTAGACAAAGCTACGGTTCGAGCATACAAAATTGACAACCAGCTTCACATAACCAAATGCAGTATTCTTCTCTTTATTTGTGAATGCATAATGCATGATTTAAGTGCGGCAAGACTGGCAGCACCCTGGAAAGAACTAAGATACTCCACGTGACGCCAAGATCAAGGATCTGAGAATTCAAAGCGTCAAGAAGTGGATAATGGCTTTACTTTATAGATGTAATCATGACTTTGAATAAAGGAATGAATAAAGTGAGTAAGCAATTATTAAATAAATACGCTCCATTTGTTGGCATTATCTCTAAAACGCCTATACCACTATGATGACCAATAAACTCACGATACCGGGCCATAGCTATTTTACGATTCGAAAGTAGTAGGGATGTCCGTCTGACGGTAAAAGCATAATGCCGATTTATGCGACTTGAAATTTCTCATGATCTTATACTCAGCAGAGATCCGTGATGATATGTTGTAAGTGATCATCCAGAAGTGAGCGATATTACCGCCATATCGATACTATTGAAATTTTTGAGAGGATATTTTCAAGGCTAACAATTGGTGATCAACCTATCTCATGATAGCATAAGTTATAGTCAATGGTCAATAGAAAAGTTTAACGATATTTAACTCTTTTCCGAGTACTTTTGTCTTGCGGAATTACATGTGGTGTTTGTTCGTATATGTTATTGCAGGAAGTAGGTGACTCGAGGACCCGGAAGACGATGTTTTAGAATGAGAAACTTGTCCGTGGCACGAAAGTAGCATGAAAGCAAGGAAAATTCAAGTTTGGAGTGAAATCAAGGCAAACTGGTGTTTGCCATACCTCAAACTGGCGTTTGACTCAAGCCTACCTCAAACTAACGTTTGGCCAGTCCAAACTGGCGTTTGACAGAAGTGGCGTTGATACTGAAAGTTGGGTTTTCAGGCAAACTAGCATTCAAATTACCCCTAACTGGCGTTTGGATGGGTTCAGCCCGAATCAAGAAAGCTCATACAAGGCAAACTGGCGTTTGGCCAATGCAAACTCTAGTTTGGCCCCGACAGCAGTATTCACCATGCCTGACCGTTAATCTTTACTTTGACCCATCTTGGAGGCATTTTCTGGTCAAGTCATCTTCATAAAATTTGTAGGTAATTGAACGAGATTTCCAACGCTTCTTGAATCGTTCAAATCGGAGCTATGCACAGAAGGTTATCAGCGATTTACTGAAGCCGAGTCAAGTTGGGCCAAACTAGCATTTGAAAGGACCCAAACTGGCGTTTGCAACCGACAGCAGAAGATTTTCGACCTACACTATAAATACGCAGCTCCTTCAGCCCCTAATCATCTTTGGCCATCTTTAGACTTTTCATAGGCGATTTAGGGGCGATTTTAGTGTAGTTTGATCACATTTCAATCCTTTGATTCCCTAGATTACTCCTTTGATTCTAAACATTTTTTTTTATAGCTTAGATTTACCTTTCAAGTTCAAAAGATTCAAATTTTGGTGCAACTATTTATTCATATTTTCTGGATCAGATTTTCTGCAAGTTATATGGTAATGACTTCTCTTTTATTTATTGTCTTGAGTTTGATTCCAATTCTTATTTCGTTTAATAGCATAATCATGAGTAGCTAATTGCATGTGTAGTCGAATTATGTGAAAGCGAGCGAAAACCCTAAGGGGATGAGATAGGGAATTGTGTAGTGCATAATTTAATGTTTAAACGATTATTCCACGTCCTAAAATTTATTTTAACATCTTTTAATTAGATTGATCACCTAGTTCACTGTCACACACATCGAACTTATAGATGCATTTTGCGGTGAGATGTGGGAAAATGGGTTTTAGGATCGTTGCGTAGATTCGGCCTAGTTGTTAGGTCCGTTTCCAATATAGAGGTTTGTCATCGTTGTTCGAGCAGCTCTAGACCTTAATCATGTTAGGATAATCGGTTTTCTAAAGGGAGAGTCGGTTAGCTTCACATAGGGTGGTTAGATTGAGTTGTTCAGTCTAATCACTAGAATTAGGAGTTGGCACCCGTGGATGTCGTTAGACTACATTGGATAGGTAGGTCGGTTAAGACATGCTCCCTGTCAAGTCCTTTCTTAGGGGTAAAAGTAGCTCGTGGGATCATAGTTCGGCTATACCTTTTAATACTTAGAAGTAGAACCGTTAGTATAATCCTTATTTTTGCATTAGCATACAATCCTCCACTATTATTTTGACCTGAACTAAGTTATACATCGGCTTTGGTACTTAGACATTACTCCATGTGGATTCGACCTTGTGACCACTATACTCCCGTTGACCCGATACTCTATCGGTGAAAGTTAACGGTTAAGTATTTTGCTATCAAATGCCAATGATGCTTTTTCTTAATTTTGTTTGTTGCCATCACTGTATCTATAACTCATGTTTCGTCTTACACTTCTGCTTTACCAATTGTATTAGGAAATTTACTATGTCCGGTGTGGATGACATGCTTGCTTTGATTAAAAAAATTTCTTGTCCCTAACACATGTGTCATTTTTTGTTGTTCTGCTGCTCCTTTATGTTATTTTATTAGCATTCTGTTGCAGCTGTGTGTTCAGAACAATTCTTATTTTATAGTTGTGTCATTTTGCTGCTTGTTTGCATGAATATTCTTTCTGGATCCTTTCTTCACATTTACATGTTTAATGAGAACTAAAGGCATTGCAAAATCAAGGCATGGTATGTATATAGCCAATTCCTATAGATCTGATATACATCAGGCTGAAACAAGTATACCACTGAAAATGATTCCTCTCATTTTGTCTGGGAAAATCATTTGTTGAGGGATGTGTCTGATTGCTCTGTGTGTGTCATAAAATTATCAGAACCATTTTATGTATGCTCTGGAAAGCCACGTCTTAGCACACAAATAATAATGAACTTGGAAAATTGTAATGTAAAATCTTTTAGCCAAGTTTGTCAGATATGGCCTCTGGTAAGAAATTATGTTCTTGTCGACAATAAGTAAGAAATATTGAACTGATAGGTTTGATATATACTTCAGTTTGATATGTTTATTGATATTCACATGTAAGTATTGTGTTGTCCATTAGAGACAAACAAATATGCATTATGATATTGCTCCTGCTTTCTTTTGCTTAAGAGTACATCTTTCTTCTAGCTAGATATCCTTTGTTTTGGCAAGATATATGCTTACCTTTCCACCTTTTGAATTAGACTGAAGCTAAATAGATTAAAACAAAAATCTTGGGTTTTGGGTTGAGGATAGTTATACTGCAGTATATACACTTGAGATTTGCAGATGTGGTAGTTGTTGTGCTTCACCAAAAAGTACCTTGTTTCCTTGAACTCTCAATGATATTTACATTCAGTTAATTGTGCAATTTTCAAATGTTTCTCTATTAAGACATCTTTATTTCCTAATTCAGCCAATAATTTGTTGATTGATGATATGACTTTGTTGGCCTCTTGTGTATCACATGTTTGCAGATTCAACTATTTAAAATGGTTTCTCTTTGAGTCATGGTTAAACTCAAAATTTCTGACATGTGTTCTTTATGCAGGTTATACAGAAGACAGGTCTACAGCAAAGTTTTCTTCTTTAACTTTGGGTATGTGCTTGCTTTACTCTATCTCACAGCATTATGTTCATTCTTCACTTTAGCTGTGTTCCTGTTATGTTTGTATGCATGATCATTTATAATGTGTTTGGACTTTTCTAGGTCTAGGTGTAGTTAAAATTCTCCTAAAACATATAATTTGGTTTGTCCTTGTTGGTTTATAAGGAAAACCAAATATTGTAGTTACCAACCCTTATTTTACAGTTCCATGCATACTAAAGGAATCGCAAAGCCTAGACCAACATACTTCCCTACACAGCATATTCATGAAGTTTTGGCTATTGAGCAGCCCAGTCAACATGCCTTGGACATCCCACAAAAGAGAGGGCTCCTTCACTAGTTCCCTTTGTGTGGTGATTGGCTTGAAACGCCATCGTTTGTCCGACAGATTAGGGACAAACATAAATATAGACAGTCAGCCATTTTAAGGTGGAAAGAAAAACAAGCCAAAAAGAAAAAAACATTAAAACATTTCCTCCAAATATGACAATAAACCAGGGTAAAAAGGTAGTACATAACATTTCTACTTCATTAGTTGAACTAAAAAAACCAACAAACTCTTGTGATCTTGGAGCTAATAAACATAAACCTAAGACCCCAAACTTGTGCTCTTCTATTGAAGATGTTATGTTACCTTGCAGTAGCATAAGTATTCAACAGTCTGGTCAACATGCCTCAGAGAACCCAAAAGAAGGTAGGCTCCTATGTCTATTGCCTTCTTTTGCTGATGGAGAGGTCCATGCATCAATAAATAAAACACATGAAATGCCCTCCTCTCCGTCACAATTACAGACATACATAATAATTATAGACAAGAAGCCATTTTCAGATAGAAAGACAAAACATCTGGAAATAAAAGAATAGGTAGAAAACCTCGAAGAATAAACACAAGTAGAGAGTTGCTACAAAATATTGCTACTTCATTAGTTGTACTAAAAAACCCCAAAAATTGTTCGCATTGTGGAGCTATGAAATTTGAACATGAAACACCAAACATGTATTGTTCAGATGGAGATGCTACTCTTGCTTATACTAGCATACCTGATGTTATGAAACAGTTGCTTACCGATAATACATCGGATGCAAAAATGTTTAGATGTTCAATTCGAACATACAATAATCACTTAGCCTTTACATCACTAGGCGTAAGGTATAACAAAGAATTGTCACGAAGAAACTAAGGTGTCTACGCCTTTAGAGTACTGGGACAAGTGTACCATTACTTAAATGACTTGTTTCCTGCTCATGGTTCTCACACAAATTTACAGCTATACTTCTATAACACAGACTACGAAGTGGCTGCTAGATTGGATGTGTGTTCAAGATTGTCAGAAAGCGTACTGCAGTCTTTGCTTCAAGTAATTGAAGAAAACCCATATGCACGCTTCTTTCAAGCTCTTAGAAATATACCTGACATAGAGCATAAATATTTGTTCTTACATACTAACCCTACTCTTAATCAAAAAGTGTACAACAAACCAACCGTTGAACAAGTCAGTTTCATCTTAAATGAAAGCGACAATAGTGAAACATTTACAACAAGAAGCATTAGGGTTTACGCACAAGGGGAAATTCAAGATCCATTAATTATTATTACGGATGTTATGACCCTTTACAATACCCGTTCATGTTACCTTACGGAGAAATAGGTTGGCATCAAGGAATAAACAGAAACGGTGTTAGGCTATTGAACAAGAAAAAAAGGAAAAGAAATAGTAATACTAAACTGGATCCTTTGGCTGTGGAAACAACAGATGAGCTGCTAAGAAATAAGGAAGAAGGTGCTTTCATGAACCTATAATTAGTTCTCAAATCTATGGAACTACATGTTTGTTGCACTGACTTTTAATTGTTTCTTTACAGCTCTGAATGCACATGTAGAACCTGAAACCTATGTTTCTGTGAGGGAATATTACTGTTACAAATTTCAAATTAGAGATCATGATGAATCGTACATACTAAGGTTTGGACGTTTGTTCCAGCAATTTACAGTAGATATGTATGTGAAACTAGAAACCCAAAGATTAGATTTCTACTGATCGCAACAAAAAGAGATAAGACAAGAATATCTACAAGGTGTAGCTGATGCACTTGCATCAGAAGAGACAGACTCAGGGAAAATAGGACAGCGTATTATTCTCTCTGCAGTTTACAAATGGACCCAGAAATATGAGGCGTAAATATATAGATGCCATGGCTTTAGTACAAAAACATGGGAAACCAGATTTATTTTTAACAATGACATGTAACTCTAATTGGCGAGAAATCAAACAACACTTGTTACCCTCAGAAGAAGCCCAAAACATACCTGATCTAATCGTTCGGGTGTTTCACGCAAAGCTAGAAGAATTAAAAGCTGAAATTTTAAACAAAGAAATATTTGGAGAGGTGGCAGCATACACATATGTCATTGAATACCAAAAAAGGGGTCTACCTCATGCACACTTCTTAATCATTTTAAAGCCTCATGCAAAACTTTATAGGCCAAAAGAATACGATAGGCTTGTCTCGGCAGAGCTACCAGATAAAGCCTTACACTCTCACTTACATGATGTGGTCGTATGGCATAAGATGCACGGGCCATGTGGAGATCTTAACCCTTCTAATGTATTCATGCAAGATAATAATGGTGGTTGTCGAAGTTCCTACCCTAAGGATTTTTGTGAGGAAACAACAGATTCTAACGATGCTTATCCTAAATATAGACGTCGTAACAATGTAAGGAAAGTAAAAGTTAGGGGGGTTTATCTTGATAATCGCTGGGTAGTTTCTTATCTTCCTTATTTAGTTGCTAAGTTGGACTGTCATATTAACCTCTTGAAATCTGTTCTACAGTAAAAGCAGTTAAATATATATACAAGTATATTTGTAAGGGGAATGACAAGATCTTATATAGTGTTGCTGGAGATTACACAACATAAATAATTGACGAAATTGAATGCTTTGTTTCTGGAAGGTGGATATTTGTCCCGGAGGCATTGTGGAGGATTTTTAGGTTTGCTATGAGTGACATGAAACCTGTAGTTGTTAGGCTACCCCTTCATTTAGAAAACTATCAGCCACTCATCTTTAAAAAGAAGGATAAGTTAACAAATATCTTAAACAATCCAACTCAATGGAGAACAATACTTACTGAATACTTTTATATGAACATAACCTGTTTAGATGCTAAGAGATTAAACTGTACATACGCAAAATTTCCAGACCATTTTGTTTGGCTTGCAACCGATAATCGCTGGAAGCTTAGAGAGCGGGGTGATTCAGTAGGTCGTATAGTAAATGCTCACCCTTCAGAGGGAGAACGATACTATATGAGAATACTTAATGTAATGTAAGATGCCCATAGTCTTATGAAGACCTGAAAATTAATAATGGAATTAAGGCTGTCACTTTTAGAGAGGCTGCATTGAACCATGGACTACTACAAGATGATAATAGCCAAGAACTTTGAGGAAGCTTCTTTATTTAACATGCCATACGAAATTAGAAGGTTTTTTTGCTAACATACTTGTTTACTCATGTCCAAACGATCCTAAAAAACTTTGGCTCATGTTTGAAAGCCAACTGTCTGAAGACTACAAAAGAAACAAATTGCTGTCCAAATATGAGATTCAAACAAAAGTACTTCAACAAATTAATGGTTTTTTACAGTCCATGGGAATATATTTAAATACGTTTGGGATCCTAGACAATAATTTTAATCAAGAATCTCTAGATGATTTCACCAAAGAACTTCAAATTGAGAAAAGCATACAAGTTTCAGTCACTGATCTAGAATCAATAAACAATTTAAATGACAAACAAAAACATGCTTATGATCTAATTATAAATAGAATCTATGAGAACAAGAAAGGTGTTTTCTTTGTAGACGGCCCCGGTGGACAGGTAAAACCTACCTTTATAGGGCTCTGTTAGCAGACCTTCGATCCAAGGGTTACATAGAATTAGCTACTGCCACATATGGAATTGCAGCCTCTATTCTTCCGGGAGGCAGAACTGCACATTCTAGATTTAAAATCCCAATTGATGAAGGTGAAGGGTCCACATGTAGGGTGTCTAAACAAAGCGGACTAGCCATGTTAATAATAGAATGTAAGCTAATAATATGGGATGAAGCACCCATGGCTAAGAGAGGTGCAATTGAAGCATTGGACATGTTGATTCAGGATCTAATGGATTCAAAAGAACTTTTTGGCAGATTTTAGCCAAACTTTACCTGTCGTTAAACAATGGACATTAGACCAAATTGTACAGGTTATAATAATTAGTTCCAATATTTGGCCAAAGCTAGAAAAATTAAACCTAACAGAAAACACGAGGGCTTTAAATGATCCTGATTACACAAAATTGTTGCTAGACATAGAAAATGGAAGACTTCAAATAAAAACATTGAAGACGTAAAACTTCCAACCTCAATACTTTTAAACATGTCAGATGATGACAATAACCTTAATGAGTTGATTAATAAAGTTTACCCACATGTTAGAATTTTAGAATATGACAGATATGAAGCTATGAATAGAGCAATACTTACAACAAAAAATTCATTTGTCGATGACATAAACAAAATATTGATACAACGATTTCCAGGAGATCTAGTCGATTATTATAGCTTTGATGAAACAACTAATCCTAACAACCAAGGCCAGTATGTAGATATAATAAACAACATAACTCCCAACGGATTGCCTCATCATCATCTAATACGGAAAGTCAATGCACCAATTATATTTCTTAGAAATCTTGATCCATCAGAAGGATTGTGCAATGGGACACGTTTAACTTGTAGAGCGCTACAAAAAAATGTTATACATGCTGAAATAGTATTTGGGGATTTCTCCGGAAAACATGTTTTCATTAACAGAATACCTTTACAGCCTCTCAAAGATGATCATTACCCCGTTCAATACAAGCACACACAATTTCCAATTCGTCTTTGCTTCGCAATGACTATCGACAAAGCTCAAGGACATACATTAGACTATGTAGGCATTTACTTAAAAGAGCCGGTGTTTGCGTATGGACACCTATACGTTGCTTTATCTAGGGCTAGGACTTCTGCTTGTGTTAAAGTTGTGATCAAACCTGCTTTTTATGATTCTGATGCTCCTGACCACACAAAAAATGTTGTGTATAAACATATTCTTACACACACCTGAACATAGCGTTGGTTGGTCAATGATAACATATAGCATGCCTATGACTAGGTACTTAATTTGCCTAACATTAAGAAATTCTCTGTTTTTCCTTCACGAGTTATTGTGTTGCATATATATGTTTATTTACACGTTTCTTCACAGGAAAAGATTAACATTATGCTCACGTGGAAATTAATATCCAGTATATTCTTCACTTATGTACCAAACATGCTGGAGTCACTATGTTGCTTTCACAAAATAAGTATCGATTATTCTATTGCTAAAAATGCTTCCTGTTTTACCGCAGAAACATGCCAAGACGGACGGTTGATGCTGTTGACATACTACCTGGAGAAAAAAGTTGGACTTGCATTGTTGAAGTTATTGAGCGGCATCCTGTCGGTCATAAGACTTAGACCACCTACCCATTTCAAAAGAGATATCGACACTATCTCCTTACTGATATGAAGGTTAGTACGCCTTCAATTACTTTCAAACTTTTCAAATAAATAAATCATACAATGCTAACCTGCCAACACTCAGTATGTCAAAGCAGGGAACCAAAATCAAAGCAGTCATGTTTGATAATGACATCAACTTTTTTGAACGTTTGTTGCAGCCATTTAAATGATATAATATTTCTAACGCAGCCGTCACTCTACCTCCTGATAAGTACCAGTTAGATGGGTACAAGTTCTCGTGGATCATTACAGCCAAAATACCTGTTGAACCAATTCATGACTAAGCCATATATCTTGCCCTGCACGTTTGAAGTTTGTAAGTTTGCAGATCTCCACAAGTTTGCAGAAATAGATGCAAACATAGGTGAGCATAAAAACTGTATTTATTCCAGTCAAATATTCATGCCTTGTAATTTATTGGTGAAAAAAATATTACTTACAGTCTTTACAACATGATTATTTCACCTATAAACATTGTTAGGCATATACACATACACTCTTTAGAGCATGACTGTTTAAGAGATTCATAAACATACTTACACACATTCTTCAAAGCATAATTCTTTAACCTATATGTACAAGTTTATTTTAACTGACTCACAAGCACATATTCATTGTAATCTTACACCTATCAGAGGATTGGTTGTTCATCAATTTCCAGTTGTTGACATTTCGCCTACAAGATGTGTTAAAGATTATGTGCTGGTTAATGAAGAGTAAGATTGTTTGTATAAATGTTTTTTTACACACTTAGTACAAACAAAATAGCTAATATCTTATCTATTGTAGAGAAATCCCAATTGTCCTCCGACTTTGGAAAGACTTATTGGCTGCTTATAATCCAAATGTTGATAGTTTTCACAATGAACCGGTAACTATAATTGCCTCAAACCTTGAAGTGAAGACATTCCATGGTACAGTTAATTCTCAGTATTAGCTATGCATTGCATACCTTTCCGGTTTTGCTAATGTTCATCTCTTTACTTTCACAGGCCTGTCTTTAGCAACACGAACCAACACTTACTTTATTGAAAACCCCCCACCACTGTCTGACGATCTTGACCTAAAAAGTTGGTACGGTGCTCTTGTTTACAATTGAGAAGCTGCACATCAAAACATTGTTTATCTATAATGCTTCTTTGTCATGTTTCAAAGGTATGGTGTAAACAAGCACAAAGTTGATAGTTGGCTGAAGAACAAAGCTTACGAGGATATAAAACGGTTCTTTCCTCCGCCAAAACCAGAACATATTTTGGATTTGGTGACTGCAATTTCAAGTTTTGAAAATGTGAGTTCTCATTCCACTATTGTACGTTCATTACTTAAAAAATAATTCATACCTTACTTATGCTTATTGTGTAGACCAAAACATGTTGGATAAAAACCAAGCTTCGGTTAAGTGTTGCATGTAATCCTCTTTACAACGTTGTTTGTGGAAGCTGTGGAATGATTGTTGAGCCAGAGTTTGATTGGGATGTTGACTGTTCCAAATGCGGGGTGCTTTCAGCAATGGAAATTAAGTAATTTTAAGAATACATTTTCATTTAACTGTCTAATAACATTTAGTATTGCTGCTGTAATGTACTTAACTCCAATTTACATTCACACTGACAGGATTAAGCTACCAGTGACTTTGGACTATGAAAATACAAACATACGAAGCAAGATAAAATCACCCGATGCTGAGAAGCTTATTCCGTTCACCGGACCAGAAATAATGAAGCTACAAGAAGAGGTATAAATTTCAATATTAATAAGTGGCTGGCTTTAAGTAAGATTCATAATAAAATCATCTACATTACTTTGTAAATAACCATGTTATTTACAGGGTCACCCATTATGGATGACATTTCCATTGCAATGGACAACACAGAAGTAGTGTGCTTTGTCAAGTACTATGATAAGCAAGTGGACGATGCAATGCTTCGAAGATATGTGATATTGAAGACATACACAATGGAAGAAAAACCTGCATCTCCATTGCTTCAGTCAAGCACATCTGCTATTCTTTCTCATGAAGTTGGACTATTGTCACCTGATTCAAATAAAGGATATGACCCACAAGGTGACTTTTTTACACCAACAACAAAAAAGATTCTTGAAGAAGTCAGCCAAGAATGCCTCCAGGGAGCAGCTACCAGTTCTCAGTCTTCTACAGCTAAGAGAAGTATTACATTTGGCACCTTAACTACTGAAGATCTAGGAAATGCCGCATTGGATGTCAATGATTCAGGCCCTCCAAACACTGTGGAAACACCAAAGAAGAAAAACAAAGGGCAAGACAAGAATGTAGAAGCTGCTTGATTAATGAAAACTGGATATGCACCTATTTTGATTGTAATATATGCTACTAAACAAAACACTCTATGCCTTTCTTTATTTTGCTCTTTTGTATCCATCACAGTCTTCCCCTGAAGATGTTGATGGAAGTGTGATAACACTAAATGCATGGTTATCACCTCAGCTGCCTTTAGTACTATGTTAGTAGTTCATGTAATATAAACTTAGTAGATCTTCTACCTACCCTGTGTTGGTGATTTAAGTATAATCACAAGCCGTTGAGGTAATCGGGGTTTAGTACAAGGGTGGATATACTCGTAACACTTAATAATAAGTTTGGAGGTGCGGAGTGCACGCTTATATAAGTGTATATGAGTATACGGATGGAAAATAAGCAAGTATAGTTCGAGAAATTCACTTAAAGGACCGGAAAACCAGTTAAAGGACCAAAAATCAGGTTTTGGTGAAACAGAGTGACAGCGCCCTTTGTGGGATTCTCAGTTAGGCTAAATGTTGAACAGAGAGTTTGGCATTTTTCCTGTTCACAGGCCGCCACAGCGCCGCTGTGGGCCTCTTAAACTGTTTTTTAGGCACCTCTTGGTCCTTTTAAGTGGTTATAACCAAGTGATACCTCTTCACTTAGGTTGCAACCTTAAATTCTGAACTTGCAACTTATTTTCTGCAATCCAAGTACCTTAAAAGGCTATTTTACATTGTTGAAAAAATACACAACATTAGTAAGCATCCTTGATCAAGTCTAAAACATCTAAACATTTCAAAGTGATCTTTTGTTCTATTTTTTCCTAGACAAAAGGCAAGGCTCTCAGTCAATATCTCACTTAAATTATTCGTGATACTCCGGATAAGTAAGGGGTCGAATAAATTTAAGAAGGACAGCGATATACGCGTGACTGCGAGGATTCATTCTTCATATAAATTTGCAGGTTTTTATAGCATTGGTGATCATATTCAAGACCCTCAAAAAATTACAACAGTCTTCTTAAATTTATTGTTTTGATCACAATGGTGAATGCAAAGGATTTGATGATGAATTTCGGGAAACTAGACAAGTTTGAAGGAGTTGACTTCCGGAGGTGGCAAAGGAAGATGCATTTCCTTCTCACAACATTGAAAGTGGTATATGTTCTTAGCACAGAGATACCAGAAGTCAATGATGATGCACCATTGGAGGAATTGCGAAGGCGGAACAAATGGGAAAATGATGACTACATCTGTCGTGGTCACATTGTCAATGGTATGTCTGATTCGTTATTTGACATTTATCAAAACTTTGCTTCTGCAAAAGAGTTATGGGATGCACTAGAAACTAAGTATTTAAATGAAGATGCATCTGCTAAAAAGTTTCTAGTTGGTAATTTTATGAAATACATGATGGTAGATTCACGATCTGTAATGGAACAATTCAATGAACTACAACGCATTTTAGGCCAATTTGCACAACACAAAATGGAAATGGATGAATCCATTTATGTTTCTAGTATCATTGACAAACTACCACCATCATGGAAAGATTTTAAGCATATGTTGAAACACAAAAAGGAAGAACTCTCCTTGGTTGAACTTGGTAGCCATCTGCGCATTGAGGAATCCCTCAGGGCGCAGGAGGGGGTTAAAACCAAGGGCAAGGAAATTGATGAATCCACTTCCATTCATGTGATGGAGGCTGGGGAGAGTTCTAAAACTAACAAAGGGAAATACCATGGCAAGAAAAAGAAAAAGTCAAATGACAAAGAATCCGGAAAAAGGCCAAAAGGGGCCTGTTGGATTTGTGGTAAGACAGGACACTACAAGGCTGATTGCCGAGTTCGAAAGAATGGTAAAGGCAAGGGTCCAGAGCAAGGGTCGAAAGACCAAGGACCACCACATCATCAAGGTCAGAATGTTAATTATGGTGTTAATTCGGTTATGAATTATGTGCCATTTATTTCTGAAGCTTTTTATATGCAGGATGATGATGTTACGTGGTGGATCGACTCGGGAGCAACAAGACATGTATGCAAAGATCGACGCTGGTTTGAAGACTTTGAACCAGTGAACGATGGATCTATCTTAAAGATGGGAAACGAGTCGAAGGCTGTAATAAGTGGTGTAGGAACTATTACTTTAAATTTCAGTTCTGGAAAATCTGTAAAACTATTTAATGTTTTATTTGTGCCATGCATTCGGAAAATCCTTGTTTCGGGTGCTTTGTTATGTAAATCGGGCTACAAACAAGTTTATGAGTCCGATAGGTTTATTTTGTCCAAACATGGTGTATTTGTAGGATTTGGTTATTTGTGTAATAATATGTTTATGCTTAATGTTGTTAATAATAAAGTTAATCAAGTTATGCATATTTCTGATGTTAATATTTCAAAGTTGTGGCATGCACGATTAGGACACGTACATTACAAACGTATGCATGTTATGTGTAAAAATGCTTTGATTCCCCCTTTTGATATCAATATGGATAAGTGTACGACTTGTATGCTTAATAAAATTGTAAGACAACCATTTCGTGGTGTTGAAAGATCGTCTATAATTTTAGAACTTATCCATAGTGATTTGTGTGATTTTAATGCCACACCATCTTTGGGAAACAAGAAATATATGATTACTTTTATAGATGATAGTACTCGTTTTGTTATGTATATTTACTTAATACAAAAGACGAAGCACTTGATAAGTTTAAAGTTTATAAAAGTGTTGTTGAATTGCAATTAAATTCAAGTATCAAACGTTTTCGTACCGATAGAGGTGGAGAATTCTATGATCCAACCTACTTCGGGTCGTGTGGTATAATACACGAGGTTACTGCACCATATACGCCACAACAAAATGGCATTGCAGAAAGGAAAAACCGTACTCTAAAAGAGATGGTGAATTCCATGTTATCTTACTCGGGATTGAGTAATGGATTTTGGGGTGAGGCCATGTTAACGGCTCATATTTACTAAACAAATTCCAAATAAAAAGAATTACGCTACCCGTATGAACTTTGGTTCAAAAAGAAACCAAACTTGAATTACTTAAAAGTTTGGGGCTGCAGGGCGGTTGTTAGATTTCCCGAACCTAAAATTAAAACTTTAGGAGAAAGAGGCATCGATTGCATTTTCATTGGATATGCAAGTCATTCAAAGGCCTATAGGTTTTATGTTATAGAACCTAGTGATTCTGTGGCTGCACATTCGGTTATAGAATCACGTGATGCTATCTTTGATGAGAATAGATTTACTTCTATTCCTAGACCAAAGGATATTGCTCCTACAATAGTTGGAGTGGAGAATGTGGAGAATAATGATTCTCAAGTTGAGCCTTCTGAACTTCGAAGAAGTAAGAGGGCTAGAATTGCGAAAACATTTCCACCGGATTTTGTTACTTATTTGGTGGAAGGTTCGAGAAATGAAGTTGGATATCAATACTCATATTGCTACAATATTGAGGATGATCCAAGAACATTTTCTGAGGCGATGGGATCTCAGGATGTATCATTTTGGAAAGAAGCCATCAATGACGATATGGATTCCATAATGGGTAACAATACGTGGATTCTTACGGATTTACCACGTGGTTGCAAACCATTAGGTTGCAAATGGATTTTCAAAAGGAAAATGAGAGTCGACGGTACTGTTGATCGATATAAAGCCCGGTTAGTTATACAAGGCTTTAGGCAAAAGGAAGGTATCGATTATTTCGATACTTATGCTCCCGTTGCTAGAATCTCCTCAATCAGGTTATTGATTGCCTTAGCCGCAATTCATAACTTGGTGATCCATCAAATGGATGTTAAAACAGCGTTTCTAAATGGAGATTTGGATGAGGAAATATACATGAAGCAACCGGGAGGATTTATTATGCCCGGTAACGAGCATAAGGTTTGTAAACTTGTTAAATCATTGTATGGACTTAAACAAGCTCCTAAACAATGGCATCAAAAGTTTGATGAGGTTGTCTTGGCCAATGGGTTTAAACTCAATCAGTCGGACAAGTGTATTTATAGTAGATTTGATGAAACCGGTAACGGTGTGATAATCTGTCTATATGTCGATGACATGTTGATTTTTGGTACGAACCAAAATCAGGTTGATAAGTGTAAAGAACTCTTATTTTCTAGATTCTCTATGAAAGACATGGGGGAGGCAGATGTAATTCTTGGTATTAAAATCAAGAGAAATCAGGGAGGATTTTCACTAACACAATCTCATTATATTGAGAAAGTGTTGAAAAAGTTTAATTGTGAAAATTGTACTCCGGCAAATTCTCCCATGGAGCCTCATGAGAAGCTTGGACCTAATAAAGGTGAAACAAAGAAATCAACTTGAATATTCACGAGTCATTGGTTGTTTGATGTATGCAATGACTAGTACACGACCGGATATCGCCTATGCAATTGGGAAACTAAGTAGATATACTAGTAACCCGTAACTTCATCATTGGAGAGCGATTGTTCGTGTATTGAGATATCTAAAGTCTACCAAAGATTTTGGTTTGACTTATGTTGCATATCCTTCGGTGATTGAAGGATATTCGGATGCTAGTTGGATATCTAATGTAGAAGATCATTCTTCTACTAGTGGATGGGTGTTTGTTTTAGGTGGGCGCCATTTCTTGGCTTCTAAGAAATGTACATGTATATCTAGCTCGACTATGGAGTCGGGATTTATTGCCTTAGCGGCAAAGACCGGTAAAGAGGCGAAATGGCTTAGAATTTGATTCGTGAAATTCCTTTATGGCCTAAACCAATATCACCAATATCTATCCATTGTGATAGCTCATCTACACCTTTATCTAAAGCATATAGTCAAGTGTATAATGGTAAGTCACGACACTTAGGCGTTAGACATAGCGCGATGCGTGAGTTGATCTCTCACGGGTGATATCGGTTGTGTCTGTGAGATCTCAAAGAAATTTGGTGATCATTTGACGAAAAGGATTAGCTAAGGACTTATTACAAAAGTCGGTTGTCGGGATGGGTTTACAACTTTGTATAAGTTTCGATAATGGGGCCGCCCAATTTCCACTTTGGTACAATGCCTTAGGCTAAATTCAATGTGGTAAGCTTTGTTTTTGGAAACTTGAGCACATGTATTAATCCCGAAGGTATGTCTTTTTTTACCTGTGAGATTAGGTTGAAGTATTATCTTCTTAATGAATCCTATAAAGTGCTAATGCAGGTGCACGGTAAACTAAAGATTCACTTATATGAGTATGAAGTATGGCCGCTTCAAGGAAAGTTGGGTTGGCTTTCTAAATGCTCAAGAATGGATATGGACACAAGGCCGGTTTTCAAGAATGGTGTCAAGTATAATACTTTGAAGTAGTTTCAATTTATGTGTATTATTATGTACATGTATTCAAAATGTGTAAAGGGTTCAATGCTTAGTCACACCCCATATACTCGAATATTTGCGTGTAATAATACTAGATGGAAATTCAATCTTAAGTGACATTTTCGTTGAATCGTGAGTTGGTTTGTTTTATGACTGTTTTGTTTTACTGAACTAAGGATTACACTTAAATGGGGGAGGAATGTTGGTGATTTAAGTATAATCACAATCCGTTGAGGTAATCGGGGTTTAGTACAAGGGTGGATATACTCGTAACACTTAATAATAAGTTTGGAGGTGAGGAGTGCACGCTTATATAAGTGTATATGAGTATACGGATGGAAAATAAGCAAGTATAGTTCGAGAAATTCACTTAAAGGACCGGAAATCCAGTTAAAGAACCAAAAATCGGGTTTTGGTGAAAGCAGAGTGATGCGCCCTTTGTGGGATTAGTTAGGCTAAATGTTGAGCAGAGAGTTTGGCGTTTTAAAGTTCACAGTGGCCACAGCGCCCTTTGTGGCTAAAACTGCTTTTAGGCACCTCTTGGTCCTTTTAAGTGGTTATAACCAAGTGATACTCTCTTCACATAGGTTGCAACCTTAAATTCCGAACTTGCAACTTATTTTCTGCAATCCAAGTACCTTAAAAGGCTATTTTACATTGTTGAAAAAATACACAACATTAGTAAGCATCCTTGATCAAGTCTAAAACATCTAAACATTTCAAAGTGATCTTTTGTTCTATTTTGTCCTAGACAAAAGGCAAGGCTCTCAGTCAATATCTCACTTAAATTTTTCGTGATACTCCGGACAAGTAAGGGGTCGAATAAATTAAAGAAGGACAATGATGATATCGCGTGATCATGCGAGGATCCGTTCTTCATATAAATTTGCAGGTTTTTATAGCATTGGTGATCATATTCAAGACCCTCAAAAAATTACAACACCCTGTTGTTTGAACTTTTATCCTGCAAATTCACTGGTGCTTTCCTCAATTACCTACTTTAATCGCCATCACTGCAGACATGCTTCCACTCCATTACTTTAGTATTCATATATTCTATTCAAACAATTACCACACATCTTTAAACTTAATATAATCAGACTAATCATAAATCAAGGGCCTTGCGAGGGACTTGCGGTACAAGGCCTAACACGATCTAGTATATATATATATATATGTCCACCTGTTAGTTATAATTATCTCACCAAGCACCTCTAGTATATTCATATTTGTTGCGTTAGTTAAGACCTATTATTGAACAAGAACGATAGATATACAAAACAAACATTTTTTATTTCTGAAAAGACAAAACAAAAATTTATATTTATAAAATTAGAAAACATCCAAAAAATTTGCATGAAATGATTTGTTCGTTATTATTTTTTTCTTCTTAAATCATCTTGAATAATATCAATCCTGATTTTGTACACAAATAATCTCCGAATATTAAAAGATTAAATAGTATATTGACAGCACAAAACTAGTAATCCCCTCACGCATGTTGTTATGTCATGTATAAAGAAAAGCTTGAGTTGTAGCTGTATATATGACAGATGATCATTTGTCTCAACACTGTTTATCTGCAACATTTCCTCATTTCTCAATAGTTCTTCAATACCCTGTAGTGTGGGAAATTCTTCCCTAGTCATTCCGTTTATGGAGTGGACACATGTGGATCAATCTGGACCACACAGTTTTAAATCAAATTACCCCTATAGTGTACCTCAATTATGTAGTTGGTTAGTGGCGCATCGAGAAATTTTTTTCAATAGGGCACCAAAACAAGTTTAAAGATCGAGTAGGACACTAATAGTGTTTTTATATTTTTTCTTACAAAGATACATCATTTTTCGAATCTCAGTGGTGACATTAATTGGCCCCCACCCTTCAAGCTTTGGGTCCACCCATGGATCAGTTACGTATATAGTATAGACACGTATATAACTTCTTGCAAAAAGCATCATTGTCTAGTCATCAGAATTTCGTAAAAGATGTAAATCGAGGTTGTGTCTCAATGTCCAGATTTTAGAGACTATATGAACGTTTACTTTTTTGCTGAGAAAAAGCGCTACAGTGAATCAAACTCTTACAATCCAGTTCAAAAGCAATGTCATCAGTAATGTCTATGTATTTTTTTATCACTCAGTTATACCCACTGACCTACGTAACATCTTTTAAATTATGATGCTATATGTGACACATTTTAAAATAAAAATTAATATACAGTGATGTTATAATATATCATATAGTATTTTTGTAGAAGATTCGGAGTTTCAAGTGTTGCATTTACTCGTTGCAATAAAAAAAAAAGGCTGAGCACAAACTTTGTATTTTACTACCAAATTATGCTTCATGATAGCTAGGTAGGGTTTGAAACGTCCCTTGGATCTGTCAAAATAAACTCCAAGTTTGGTCCCCCAAATGATGGATTCAAATATTCTACCACTTCATTGTTGTGCACTTTAATTTGCAGTATCCTTTCAAAAACTCTATTTGGACCCTCAAGATTCTTTATTACCATAAAACATCCATCACTAATCGATCCGGTTACGAAGCCAAGAATTGTTGTTTTATTGAGTTGGTGGACTATATTTTTATAATCGGGACAGCTAAATTAAGATTACTAATTGTGTTGGACTGAAATAATATATAGGACTTTTGGTGTAAAAGTAAAAACATGGTGGGCTTAACCAGAGGCGGCTCCAGAAATTTAGGGATACGAGCCGGAAATTTGTCATATTTTGTAATTACTAAACATAGTCTTTTATATTATACGTCAATACGGATCAATACAAAAAAAAAATAAACGAGTCAATCTCACATATATATATGTATCTAAAAGAATTCCTACTGTAATCTTTTTTAGCAGATCGTTGACCCATACCACCCAAGGTTGAGCCGCCCTTGGGCTTAGCTCCCCAAACCACCCCTAGATCTGTCTTTGGATGTATCGATGTAGAATAATTTATTGGTCGAAAGGATTCATATATTTTTCGTGCACAAATTATGTTTCGTGTGTGTATCAATTAAATCAATTTCCATGAATTATTTTAACCATCTATTTTTCTTAAACCAAACTTAATTTTAGATATATCTAATTAAGAAATTAATTCATTAAAGACGTACACTTCCATTAATCCGATGAGGTAGATCCTCCATTATCACGACCAGCGTTATTGCCAAGGCAAGAATGATTGGTAATGTTAAAATAATGCATTGTGGATAGCTATGACGGTATCAACTTTAAACCTGACATTACAAGTAAGTCCTTTGTCCGAAGAGGTAGATCCTCCATTATCATGACTAGCATTATTGCCAAGGCAAGAATGATTGGTCATGTTAAAGTAATACATTGTGGATAGCTCTAACGGTATCAATTTTAGCCCTGACATTACAAGTAGGTCCTTTGTCACCAATCAAATGCAATTGTCGCTTATAATCTATAACGTTGCGTGGATACTCTCTCATATCACGGAACAAGAATTCATCTGTGCAACGTCCCGAAACTTAGGTCTAGCAGCATAACATAAGTTATAGTAGATTTAGTAATTAGCTACGATAATGGTTCTCACTTAACATACAAATGTATGTCAAAGTACCATGATAATGTTTTTCTAACGTCTTAGTCAATACCTATTGGAGGATTTTTAGAGTTAAAACCATCATTTCTTGTTAAAGTTGTCTCACATTGGATATTTGATAATGTTTCATCCACATATTAAGAGATCAACTTCTCTCACCTCATAACCTAGGTTTTAAGGTTGAGGTTCCTCTTCTAATGCGAGGCCCCTCCTCTTATATGAGTTTTGAGGATAATGTTTCTCCTCTTATATGAGTTCGGGCCTACGTTTTGAATAAGCTCAAACTCATATAAGAGGAGAAGCCTCAACCTCAAAACCTAGACTATGAGGTGTGGAAAATTCATATCTTAATATATATGTGGGTGAAACAATGTCCAATGTAGGACAACTTTAACAAACTACATCAAATGTGGGCCTATAACAAAGAACCCAACACTTGCAATATAAATGGATATGTAGCTCTGATACCATGTAGAAAATATATGTCCAAACTCATATAAGAGGATAAGTCTCACCTCAAAACCTAGGTTTTAGGGATGAGACACCTCTCTATATGATTTTAGGCCTAGATTTTCAACATTTCTCAAATGTGCCAATTACCCCATTCTAGTAGTCGACTCTTATATTGATATCACATGTATTGCCTAAGAACTTCAGTCTAGGGGATTCTACTTGTGTCATAATTGACCAATAACTATTTTATTCAACTCGTCACCGTTTGTTCTAAAATGATTAATTTAAGTTACCATTGCTTCTCGGTCTTATGTTTTAATAATGTTTTTCTTAATTGACACATATAAATTGGTTACAAAATATATATAATATACACGTCATGAATCAAGTATCACATGATATTATAATAGACTGTAGCATAAATAAAGTATTAAAAGATCTTATAGGCTCAACAGTCAATATGGGATAATTCTCTAATTTATCATGTAGTACCCAACTGAATGGAGGAGGGACCATTTTACTTTTCCCAAATTTAAACACCAAAATATCAACCGTACACTTTGATGGAACACAAATCTTATAGACCACTTGATGTATAAGTTTGGATAACATGAATAAAAAAATATATATCCCAACAAAATCTCTTTTAAAATTATCTACAAAATATGCCCTTGTGGAAGTTTCATATTTTAACTAAATAAAATGTCTGTAAAGCACGTTTCTGTCAAAAACTAAATCTTTTTTTTTTTTCTCTTATAATATTCCTAAAACCTTCATAATACACATGGTGGATGACAAACTAAGCAAAACTGGCAAATAATTAAAATAATCTTAAGATAAGAGTGTGGTGGAAAATTATTATTACAGTCCATTCTTTTGGTCTTGACATAAACAGACAACACTTTTTGTAGGAAAAATTCCCTTCATCTAAACCCTAGAACTCACATACATCATATATATATATATATATATATATATATATATATATATATATATATATATATATATATATATATTGAAGAATGTTCAAGGAACAAGAAATTAAAGCTAAAATAAGTTGAAAAACTGTACAAAATTAAAAGCAAACCTCACGTTCATTACAAATCAATCACACAAAATTGGAGCTACAATTAATATAAATAAAAAATCTTATATATAGGAACTATGATCTTGTGAAACAGAATATCATGATATATAGTTCATCTTTGATATATTTAGTACACAAATAATTAAAGTGGCAATTAATACTGTGAAGCGTACGTACTCATCAAATCAAACATTTTTGCAAAATAATGCATCACACATGTGATCTTACCATTGCATTGAAATCAATTATTGATACAGTTTTGTATTAGTGTATCAATACTTTTCCGTATGATCGTGCTCCGTATCGGATTCAGATGCTTGAGATTCAGGCACACCACCGACACCTGACCGATACGGATTGAGCCCCATAAGCATCCTTAACTGTGCTTCGCCAGCGGTGGTGGCGACACTTATGTTGTTGCTGCCAGCACCGCCGCCGAAATTCGAGCCAACATGTTGTTGTTGGGTCGGAAGTAATGCCATTGGAGTATTGAAATCCATCAAATGTAGCCCACTCGACACGTTACCTCGGTATAATGTAGTTGAATTATTGGTTACATTCGGGAATGTCCATACGGGGTCGCCGCCTAGAATTTGGCTACCGGAATTGGCCGGTAACATCCAAAAATTGGTCGGAATCGAACCGTGACCGGTCGGAATCACACCGGAGGTGGATTGGACTAAATAGCTGCCCATTTGATGATGTTGTTGGTGTAGTATTTCTTGTTCATTCCTGTACTTTTTCTCACAATCAGGGTTTTTGTTTGATTCCAATATACTCGATTCAGCTACGTTTTTTGAGCCGTTGGATTCCTCACATGTATTGGGATTGCCATCAAATTGATTGTCACATGTTTCTTGCTTAGCTTGTTGGATATTAGGGTTTATATTTCCCGACTGAAAATTCAACATCGTGGCAGCTAAATTCTCCGACGAAGACAACCCAATGCCCGGAAAAAGCGTTTGCCGGTGGTGTGGGGTTGGGAAGTTTTGATTGAAGTACATGGATCTGATCTGAGAAGGTACGGACATACTTGAACCTGAGCTACGTAAAGAGATGTTTAACGATGAGAAGTTTGCCGGAATAGTTCCTGTTCCGGTGGCGGCGATGACGGATGGTTCAGCTTGTTGTAGCAGCCACTCGATGGTTTCGCCGTCGGATTTGTGTCCCAATTCACGAGTGAGCTGAAAAACCCTAGCAGCGCAAAGCGCCGGCATCCGGATCCGGCGACCACGTCCGTCGACTTTAGTGTGCCTGTCTTTTGTTGAGGGGCGCTTTAATGGCGGCTTTTTCGTCGACGGCTCAGCAGCTACGATTTCAAGTGATTGAGATATCGAAGGTGTTTGATTAATTGCTTGAGAGGTGGAGCAAATGGGTTCTGCATTTTCTTCTCTTTTTTCAAGTAGTTGAAATGGGAAGCTCGGACGGTGGCCGCCGCCGCCGTGGTGGAGCTGCTGCCGGAAATGGTTGTCATCTCGTCCTTCCATTATTTGCAAAGCACAGTGATTTGAATTGAAAATTTTGAGAAAATTCAAAATGAAAAAGAAAGAAAGAAAAGTATAGTATGTAAAATAAGGATCTTGATGATTCTGGAAAGCAAAAAATGGGATTTGAAAAATCTTCAATATTTTTTTTATTTTAAAAATATTTCTTTTGGAAATTTGGTCGTTGCTTTGGGTTTCCTTTCACATTCGATGTAATAATGGAGAGAGGAAGTGAGCAATGAGATAAGGGAGCTTTAAGCAACAAAGATAATGAGTGGGAATTATGTGGTCAGCTTTGAAAAGCAAAAACAATAGCTCAAACAAATGTTTCAAAACAAATGGACATAGAATTTGATGAAAGAGAACTAATAATCGAAATGTTACGGTTATAACAGTTGTGTGATAATAGAGGATACAATACATATTTTTATCTTTATATGATTATGATGCCTATTAATAATTGTGGAATATATTTAGTATAATCGATGATATAAAAATATGTTATATAATGCGTTGTGGTGTAAATGCACTATTAGTCTATTGTTTTTATGAGAGATATATACTTTATCTCCCAAAGCTTTCATGGATTGCACATTGCACCAAATTGGATTCGTCCATGTCTCAAAAAAATTCCTTAAGCTCGTGATAAGCGTCAACTTGCTCAGTAACATAATTCAAAGTGTAGTGTATTTCATTAATTTAGGCGAACGGGGAGTGTATAAATATATAGGTCTCGGTAACTTAGCCTTCAAGTATATAACAGATAAAATAGCAATAATATAAAATATATGATAAATATTTAAGCTATTTCTAGTGTATCCTCGACACACCCTCGCAATCCCGTGGGAAGTGGCTGAACACGGAATTTGGATTTTAAAATGGCAAAACGAGGCTGAGCCAACGGTTTGGTGAGAACATCGGCTAACTGATTCTCAGAGGAGATAAAAGAGATGCCAAACTTGCAAGCAACAACTAATTCGCGAACATGGTGGAAATCGATCTCTATGTGCTTCGTGCGGGCATGAAACACCGGTTGGTAAGCAAGGTAAGTGACCCCAATATTATCACACCAAAGAGTAGGCGGGGAAGACAACGGAACCTGCATCTCACGAATAAGACTGCAAAGCCACTGGAGTTCGGCAGCAGTGTTAGAAAGAGTCTTATATTCGGCCTCAGTGTTACTTTTTGAAACCTTCAAGTGTTGCTCACATGCCAACTAATAAGATTATCACCATGGAAGACACAATATGCCCCAATAGAACGGCGATTATCGGTGTCAGCAGCCCAATCAGAGTCAGAATAAGCCCGAAGTAAAATAGGGGACCGGCGAGAGAAGAAGATGCCATCGGAGATAGTGTGCTTAAGATACCGAAGAATACGCTTATTTAACTGTAGGCGAATGCATATACTTAATAACCTTGTGGACTGCGAAGGCAATATCAGGCCGAGTGAAACTGAGATAATGTAGACCGCCAACAATAGTGCGGTAAAGCGACGGATCGGCGCAAGGGGTGTTAGGAAATCTACGCGGGAACGCAGCGAAATTTAAAATTTATTTCCTATTAACCAGGATCGAGTTAGTTTTAGCAACAAACATAAAAGAAGTAGACGTAGAATATAGCTTGGATGATCTAAATAATCGTCGCTTTATCTTCGGTTGTAGTTTCTGCATGAAGCCGCCAAGTGTTCAGCCTCTACCGTTAATCCACACGAATAGCCCACCGGAATCCCATCATGGATTGCTCCCAGAAAAACTCGGTTGCTAGACCAACCTTTTCTCTCTCTCAAAATCTCTCTTTAGAAAGCTCTCTATTTTTCTAGTAAATTAGAACTCTTCTAATTGTGATGATACAAAAGAGCTTGACACCCACCTCCTATTTATAGTAGATGGTGAGCCCCATACTAGTCCCAAACTAATTGAGAGAAGCTTCCTAGTAGATTGAGGAGAAAGAAAACATTTTCCTAATAAAATAAGAAAAATATATTTGATTGATTTATCTAATTTAATTTAATATCTCATAATAAATATTTTCAAGATATTGTCAATATCTAATATTGAATATAATTATCATATTACCATAAATCAATTTATGCAAATCTATAAATATCTAATATTAATATACGATAATACTATTAATTAAATTACACAATCCAAGTATATCTTGATACACTAATGTTCTGCGCCTCGTATCCCAAAATTTGGCTTCGGGATTATTCTTAATTAATATAATTCTATGATTAATTAATTTGCAAAATACATGTGTATCAGTATACACAAATAATTTTGACATACATATACATTATATGTATATATAATATTTAATTAATCAACATAATTAATAACTTTTATTTAGTTCATAATAAATAAATACCACCATATTAATTTACCACAATAACACTTTATAGTTGAGATAAAACTTTCCTTATTTTGTTATCACTATAACCGCATTTTAATCCGGCTAGATGTTCTTATGTGTGTGACATGATAGGCTTCCGAATATGTTGGCCGTAGGCACAGAGTGCAATTACAAAAATGCCCTTCATACCTAACGATCATGGATAGCGTCTAGCAACATGTCCACGACCTCCAATCATCGGAAGAGTCAAATGCAATGACTACTACCTTTAATGTGAAACGGTTACCGTGTTAATAGAATCCTATTGTTGTTACAATATCCATACGGTCATACGTCGAGTGTCAAACATCAACGACCGCATCTTATAATCTAGATATCATGCTCTCTCGAAATAACTCATTTACATCCACTTTGCAAAGAATCACGAGAGTAAGACAATCCTTATAAGAAGGCCCTTTTGGATATTTACTCCTAATCATAGGATACGCAATTTCCGGACGAGCAACATGAATCCTACGCATGCTTCAGTATCACACTCAATCACTACCGCATGATCGCCCCATGGCTAAGGGAAACCTCAATTGTGTCAAAGAATGACAATCCACATCATGATGTCATGAACACTCCGGTCTCAGGATAATTATACAACCGCCACATAGTGCGACACTTAATAAAGTAAGTGGGCCAGTCTAACGTACGCATTCTCTAATACACGCCACGTACAGTCTAAGTGTCCCTACACTTTGAGAGACGAGATCTATCATTACCTTCAATAAGATAGAAGACATCTAATACGTGGAGTCTAATCGTACCATTAATGTCCTATTAATAACACATACTACTAGAGACATTTTAAGTATCAAACCCTTTAAAGTGAGTCGAGATCTCATCAACCATAATCACCATTATGGTTTCTCCTTCACAGTTTGACATTAGGGACGTTATCATATATACAATATCATAATTGGTCCGTTAAACAAACAAATATATAACAACAGAAAAGTCATTTGATATATGTACAAACATAAAGAAATAGTAGAAATGATCCGACCCGATCGGATCCGGTCCAACCCGATTGGGTTTATGACACTATTTCAACAATCTCCCACTTGGCCTAAAACCAATCACTCGTACACACAAAACCAAGTTGAAACACAAGAATCTCATGCAATACTTGCAACCATCCCTAAGCGTGAACAGAACACTCAGACTATCTTCATAACATGCTCCAAATGATCAAGTTATAAGGAACCGCCTCAACACACACATGAATCTTTGACGAGACCCTGGTCCTTGCCTAAGCAATAAATCCACCACTATATCATCTATACAGTAAAGGTGGAAGAACCACACAAGGTTCAGGAATGAACCTCTTAGATCCATGTGCTGCACCTGCTTCGCCTTCAAGGCAATACTGTGTTTTGGCCCAGTTATAGAATCTATAGTGATCTCTAGCTCAGAACATTTCTAGCTCACTGTGTCATTTTAATCAAAGTGACTGCAAACCCATAATGTAGCTCCTACTATTTTCATAAGACTCTAGGTATACATATGTATATCTACTTTAATTTGATTCCAAGTTTCAATAAACTAAGAACCCATCCTTAGTAGTCTTAAGGATATCCTCAACATTTACCAGAATATCTTTCATACCTCATTATGACTCTTTATGAAGTATGAACATCTGGTTCAATTCACAATACTTATGATGGACCTAATTGTATAAGCAAAGGTAACCTTCCATAAGTATCATATTTCACCTTATTCTTTAGGACTGACGTCCTATCATAGATAGATCCCGAGAATACCGGCTAGTAGTAGCTCTTACTATGATCTATGCTAAACTCTTTTAGCATCCCATCTATCAGGGTGAATTGTGACAATTAAGCAGTATCTAAATCTAGCACTATAGATTCTTATTTCTAAAATAAGAACTGCCATTCTAAGATCTTTCATAAAGACCTTGAGCTATGAAACATTAATTGACTGCAACTAGGGATGACAGTTCTTGAGATGGATATTCGATACCTTGCTCAAAAACTTGCGACACTCCCACTAACCCTTCAGCACATTAGGCATATCTTTCTTCTTGATAACCTCAAACTCTCTTGATCTATCAACGCAAAGAACTTAAACAGAGGAACATGTTTGAGTCCATAAATGGATCGCGTAAGCTTACATATCACGTTATCATCTACAAACATCAAGCCTTTGGCCCAACGTTTTCAACACTATCATTTAGCCATGATACGTAGGTATAACAACCACTACCTGAGTATACTTATGCATAGCTGGTAGCACAAAGGTAATTACAAGGTTTACGCCCCGTAGCCTTCAGCCGTCAACTTAGCATTAACTAGTAATTGTATAACCATCCATGTCAGTCTTTCATAAAGACCTGATACACCTTTCAGAGACAGACTAGGTTCAAAACACGGTTGTCACTTATGGAATCTAATTCAGATATTAATGCTCCAAGCCATATCTCTTATCCTTTCCTTTCAACCATTTCTACATAAGTTGTGAGATCTTCATTCTTCAAGATGAATACCAGTATCCCTTTCAGGCGTGTGGTCATCTGTAGACTCATAAAGTAATTGTGTGCACTGAGCAGTGTCGTGCACCTCATCGCTATCCAGCGCCTGCTCATGTTCCAAAGGTTGAATATCTCTTTATGGTTCTCAACCTCTTTTGAGATCTCAATTTACTCCCACTATTTCTTTTGGTAGAAACACTTCATTTAGAAGATAACATGTTTGGAGACAAACACCTTTTGCTCCTCGGACAAGTAGATAATATCCAGCGTGCTAGCTAAGATATTCCACAAATCTGCACATGTCATACTAAGCTCCAAGCCTTTCAGACATTGCCTACTTGCTAGAAGCATGACAACCTTAAATCATCGCTTAAGATGGATTTGTTGTTATCGTCTTCCATATCTGATATGGAACTTATTCAACATTTATTCTTTGGAACTCAGTTAAGTATATGTATTATATAAGGGCACTATCCCTGAATAGGTAAGGGATACTTTGCATGTCTTACGTCACACCTTTATCATATAAGTGTTGTTTCCATTTTAGGAACACAATATAATTGCCTATCCCAAAGATGGTATCCTTCAAGAGAGAATTTGATTCTATATCAGACAGCTTCTGAAACACCCTTCAGGGATTAATTACTTCAATCCAATTGAAAATTAACTCCTAAGCATCTCATCAATCTCATATTCGTACTAGCTCGAACTTTGCGGGCTTTCCGAATTGTTGTACTTTACTAAGAACATTCAAATAGTCATAGAGAATAATAAAAATTATTTGTGACATTAATTGTCATAAGCCAACAAACATCAGTATGTTTAGGCTTTAGACAATTTTACTAGAATTTATAACCTTTTCATAAAAGGGTGTTTTAGTCATCTTTAGATAAGATAGGTATTACCCACATGATTCATAATCACATGGTTCAGACATCATCATAATGACATTTGATTACACATTTCTCTTCCAGAGAGTCTGTATCTAGAACAACCACAAATATCAAGGATAACAGCCATTCAAACATTTGGTTGAGATTTCATCACCTATATCGATTATATAGTGGCACAAATCTAATTTGTTAGATTCAGTGACTATCAAACTTTATAGGAATAACGTTTATTCCTTACAATTCAATTTGTCCATTAAATCCTTACGGATAACTGAAAGTCGTGTTCTTCATAAGAACCGGAACACAATAACATTTATTTAGTTCTTTAATCAGTTTACCAGATTCAGAATATTATATAGTAAATGCTGCAACGTTTGCTTCACTTTCCATATCTTAGAATATTCTGTGTTCAATCTTTATAATTTAAACATATTCCTTATATATCATATATGTTAAAGTTGACTCAAGCTTAGAGAGATTTTACCTCAACTTACTTGCTTAGAATAGAGACTTCGATAAGTTCTCTTATTTCAAGCACATGCCCCAACTTCCCTTTTAATCCCCTAAGCACTTGTAAATTTTTCTTAAGAAAAATCACAAGAGCTATGTTCTTAATTATCTTTCATACAGAAAATCTAAAGTTTATTAAATAGTTTATTTAACCTTTTGAATCATAGTCAAAACATGAACCATTTAATTAATCTTCAAGCAATAGTTAAAGAATTAAGTCGATACTTAAATCTTACAATTTTGAAAACAACCTTTCCAAGATTTGTTTTGGTCATTCAATTCAACATATCTAATATTTGAATTAATTGTCAGTGCATGACAAAATTGTTGGATCGATAATGCACGTAAAACACTCTAGAAGGGGGGGGGGGTCGAATAGAGTGTTGGTAATTTATACCATTTTTCGAAATTAATCAAGTAGTGACAAGCAAGTTGGAGCAATTTGACTACACAATTACTAATTTGTTAAACCGGAAGCTATTTAACAAAATTATTCAATTGTGTATTACCTAAATGATCAAGGAGTTAAATTGATTTACAACTGGTGTGAAAACAGTGCAATTGATATTAAATTCCAACAGAGTCAAGTTATTTCTTTGATAAGACAGTTTAGTAAATTAAGATACTGTTTCAGCACAAATAGTCAATACAAAACATGAACTCAAGTTATAAATAAAAGATCATAACTGATACAGATTCAATAGGATTACAAAAGTAATACAGAACTGAGAATAGGGAAAATTGCAGTTTGAAACTGATTAAACAAATTTAAATAGGATATGTGACTAATCAAAAATTTGATCCTTAGATCAATCAATGGCACTGCTCAGACTGAAATATCATATGTATTTTAGTGATGATAAACACACCCAACTTTGAGGTTTATCAGCACTTAAATGCAACTTGATTTACACTAATTCCAGTGAGCACAACAAGTAGGGACCAGACTAGACTGATCAATCAGTTTCAGAACTGAACTGAAGGTCAGATCTAAGTTACAAATGTAATCTGACTATAATGGTCAGTATTGTAACTGATCACAAATGATCAGCAGGTCCAAACTGTGGCCAAGAAGTAAAAGCTCAGATTCAAAAACCTATTACACGATGTTCAAAAGAAAACTCAAATTAAACAATAGATTTTTCAGGCAGTCTTGATGGTGGAAATTTGAATCAGGTTATGGCAAGAATTGATGAATGAGATGCACAAGTTTAAATAAAGAAATGCGCACTTTGTGTGTAGATCACAAGAATAAACAGACTGAAATTCCCAGAAAATATGGTGGAATGATGACAAGTTCAAACTCAACCTTTAGCAATCAATTCTACAGTCTGAACTGAAGCCACAACCTATCAATCCTTATTCTCAAGGATCAGGTTTAGCCTTCAGAAACTTGAAGCAGAATTTTTGCCAAAAAAAGAATTACACAGCAACTAACAAACACTCAATCTGAAAAACAGGATTACACAAGATCAGATTGATACTGAAATATGAACTACATGCCAGAATCCTCCAGGGCCTTTCTTGCTAGTTTAAGCTTTCAAGAGTCAATTCCTGATCTCAAAGACTGACTTATTCAGGTTCAGTGTTTTGACAGTGGACAGACTCAATTACAGATACTGCTCAAGTATGGCTAATTGAGACACAAAAAAAAATAGATACTGCAAAACTTGATGTGAATTCCTGAATGACACAAGGTCAGGGGTAACTTGAAGCCTATGCCTAAATTTACCAGATCCTCACTTAGGCAGTATTCAGACTAAGGTCCTTCAACACCAATGATCTTCACATAGGGGTACTTCAAATCAAACAGGCAGACCATAAACCAGTTTAAACAAAAGCAAAGATTAAAGGAGTTTTCTGTATTGATTTACCTTCTTTAAAAGACACAATGCAGACAAACAGAGAGGTTGATCCTGAGTCATGTGTATAGCTTTGCCATTCCTCAAGCTATACACACTCCAGCAAGATTCCAACCGATTCACTATCACTTCAGGCAATTGATAGGGAATCCAGACCACAGACTTCTTCTTCTTACAAAAAGTGACTTAGAAAATTTTGAAAAGAGAAAGATGTGGTGTATGCTTAAGTTGTAAAACTGATTGAAAGTTATGTTCAGAGAATGTGAGTATTTATAGGGAAGAAAGACTGAAAACTCTAAAACCTAATACTGTGGAACCAGTAATCCTTAACCACTGGAGGAGACCGGACAAACTAGGTTGATCAACCAAAAAAAACTTTGCACATAACTCACAAGGGTTGATCAGTGGTTTAAAGACACTCAAATTGGACTTGACCACGGACTTAAACCAAACAATACTAACACATACCGAAATTGGACTGGTTTAGATCATTGGTTTGGCATCATCGAACTAATATGCCCACAGCAGGTTTCAATTCAGTGTCATTGGGTAAATACCCTCAATTGAATTGACTGGACCGGACTAGGGTACAAGGTTAGCCATTTTACCATATCAACCCGGGTGGAGATTTTCCAGATCAAATTTGCACAGGATGATAGGATTGCCTTGCTGAAACTTAATTTACGGCTGCAGATCCTCCCATTTACATATGTGGTCAATTGCACAGACCTTATGCCATCAATGCTCTAGAACCGATCAAGGGGTGACCTGTAATCAGCCAATAAAGGAAAAGATTAGGCAGAATCAATGTTCAATTCAATGAAATAACTGAAAATATTAACTCAGAAATGAAAATATACAACCTTTTAAGAGTCGGATTTGCATAGAGACCTTCATAGCAATAATTTGAATTAGGATTAACTCCGAATCCAGAGAATCATGCTCTTAATGACTCGTATCAGTCACTGGATTGAGGGTAACCTTCAAAAAGCACAATAGCACAAAATCAAGGTAGAGAATCGGCTCAAATCAACATTAATATCATTGATATTAACATAAATAGAAGAAATATACAACCTTTAATACTGCAGATTGAGATATGCCGTCACAAAGTTCAAATCCTTGTTGCCAGGAATCAAATCAGCATTAATTAGGAAATCAAAACCTTCATAGATGAATTCATCACATGGTTGCACCGATTTGAAATCGAATAAAAAGGCAGCATCTTTAAACTCGAACCGTCTAAATCGGATTTCAGAAACGTGGTTGCAGCGAAGGAGTGATTCTGTGAGTAAAAGCTATCCTAAAATGATGGTGGCTTAAACTGACACAAACTCGAGATGGAGAAACGCCGGATTTTCAGTGGGATAGAGGATCGTCATTGAAGACGATTTGATATGGAGAGATAGTGCAGAGGATAGAAGAGAACGGCTGAAGTAATGAAAGTAGGGTTTGGGAATATACATGTTTTGCATCTTGGATAAAAGAATGAGGGATTGGGCCGGACCAAGAAAAATATTGGGCCAGATTTATTTAAAAAAAGAGAGCCCTGTCCAGAATGTGTATGAGAGTATGTTTAAAAAAATTAATTTGATTAATCAGACTTATAAAATTAAGTGACTTAATTTTATAAATCTAATCGAGCAGTTTAAATAGTTAATTACATATTGTAATGATCTTGCAAAGAAAGTTAAACAAAAATGTGCCATATGATGTAAGCTTTAAATTCGTGGTGGTTAGTCACAAGTGTATTTTAGTAAAATCACACATTAGGGGTATTTTTGGAAATTAATCAAACTTACGTTCAACTGGGGCTCATAACTTGTGGAAATATTACTCAGAAATATTACTCAATAGACTCGATCTGCTTGAGGCTTCACAGGTGCTCAAGCAGCTTCTTTGAGCCTTAGATTTCGTGCATAATATTTTGTACACCTTATTTAATTGTAAAATTAATTGTAAAAGACATATTAATTGTGAGTCATATAAACAATTAATATGTCAAACTCTAGTTTACTTTATGTCATAGACATAACTTTTACTTTTACTATGCTTGCCGCCCACATCTACATACTCAAGTGGCCGCCCAAGCTAGCTAGCTAGTCTCTCTATCTCAATTGTATCTATTTATACATCTTTTTACTCAATGAATAAACTAAGTTGAAGTTTACTCTTGTGTTTATTACATTCTCAAACTCTCTTCATGGTATCGAGCCTTCACTGAGTTCTAAAATCCATTTGCAAAACTCAGTTCTTTTCGAAAAATGTCAACATTATCTCAAGTTTCATCTTCTTCATGAGACTCACAAATGCCTCAAAGACCATGGGATAATCGAACACTCTTCTGTTACAAATCATAAACTTGATGGTAACAATTACTTGCTATGGTCAAGGTCTATGAAAATGTATATCTCCGGCCAGGGCAAGATGGGATATCTGTGCTGTTCCAAACTGCCCCTCTCTTGGCCCGACCCCAAGTTTGAAGCATGGGACACGAAATAACCAAGTCATGACCATCCTCACGAGGTCTATGACAAAAGAGATCGAGTGAGAACTTCATGATGTATGACACTGCTAAGGAAATGCAGGACAATGCCGAGACCTTTACTCAAAAAAAGACAATACATCAAAGTCTATGAACTCAAAGCTCAGATTCAAAATTGCAGACAAGGGGATATGTCTGTAACTCAATACTTTAATCAACTATCTAAGGCATGGAAACACCTAGATATGTTGGAAACTCACCCTGGAATGATGTTAAAGATCTTGCACTCTTTAAAGACATTATCGAGAAAAGAGAGTATTCAAATTCCTTCTTCGGTGAATCCTACTCTTGATGATGTCGAGGTAGAATTCTTGCTACTAAACCTCTCCCAAATCTCAAATCCATGTTTGCCGAGGTCAAACATGAGGAAAGCAGGAGAAAAGTGATCTTCTTTGAACCCCCTCCGACAACCCTACCGAAAGTGCCACCTGGCCGTATCGTCCAGGAACCTGTTGAGGCTACTGAGGCTTACTGAGAAGCTTCTTGATAAAATCTGGGAAGTCGTTCGTGACCACTTTGCAACGCACTAATCACACCAAGGACACTTGCTTGGAAGCTACATGGCAAGCCTAACTCCTCCAAGACCTCCGGACACCTTGCCAAGGAAAGTCGAGGCGGACACATAAGTGAGGAAGAAGATGACAACAGTTGAATGCTCACTTGCGCATTCAAAGCCTTCCTAACTCAACAAAGGGAGGTAGTCACTCTCTGACATAGCCTCTCATGCCATCTGAGGTAAATTCTACTCATCTATTAGTAATGAAACCTGGATTGTTGACTCTGGGCCTCATCCCATATGACTGGTAATAAAATCTCATTACTCAACTTAAGCCATGTCCCCAAATTCATAATATTAAGACTGGCGATGGATCTATCTCTAGTGCAAAAGGTTTTGGTCGGTGCACTTACTAATAAGATATGCTGCGAGAATGTCCTATTTGTTCCAAAATTAGATTGCAATCTCATATCTCACAAGAAACTTACTAAAGATTTGAATCTGGATCGTTGTTTTTAATGAGAATCGAGTGCACATTCCAGATCATTCCTCAAAGACAGTTGATTGGGACTGCTAAACCTTGTTCGGTCTCTGTTTGTGGTCAACCTGCTTTGAAGACAAAGATCAAGACCGAATCTGCCTCGACTGCACTCAAAACCTAGACAATATCATGTTATGGCATTATAGACTAGGACATCCCGGTTTTAGTTATTTAAAGTCTATAGATCTGAATTGTTTAAAGGTTGTAATTTGAATGATCTTCAATGTGATATTTGTCGGTTTGCTAAACTCACCAAATCTGTGTATGCAAAATTACCTTACTTACCATCCACACCATTCACCTTAATTCACGGTGGCGTATGGGGACCTCAAGAGTAAAAGCATAACAGAAAGAGGTGGTTTGTTACCTTCATAGATGACCACACCGAAACCACTTGGTTATTTTTAATGAAGGATAAGTCTGAGTTGGACCCATCTTTCAAGAATTTTACAACATGGTCTCCACTCGGTTTGACACTAAGATCAAAATCTTGAAGACCGACAATGCTCTTGAATATTATGAGTCTCATCTCGCAATTTCTTGATGGATAAAGGGATTGTCCATATCATGAGTTGTGTTGAAACCCCTCAAAAAATGGGGTTCTTTGAGAGAAAGAAACAGAGCATCCGCTTAAAATGGCTAGGTCTATTATGTTTACCACAAATGTTCCAAAATATATGTGGGGTGAAGCCATATTGACTTCCACATACTTAATCAATGCAGACTTCCCAACAGGTACTAGGCTTCAAAACTCCTATCAAAACCCTACTGGACACACACTCCTTTTTGTCTTATTTCCCGATTTACCTCCAAAAATCTTTGGTTGTCTTGTGTTTGTCTATATCCATGCCCAACACGAAGCAAACTTGATCCCAAAGCTCACAAGTGCATTTTCCTAGGATATGCAAAGGACGAGAAAGGTTACAAGTGCTACTCTCATTCCGAAAAGAGATTTTACAATTCTATGGATGTAAATTTTTTGAAAGGACTCCTACTACAAAGCAAGTCCACTCGAGGCGATCAGATGGAAACACGATAGAAATTGACCTAAACCCTTCCTTCAAAGAAACTCTTACCCTCGGCAAACTCATCGATCCTCAAGCGGTGAACCCAAGCCCTCTTGACTCACAAAGCAATTCATCGATCCTCAAAGAACCAACCGACTCAGAGCCTGCGATCCTCGAGCCCATCGACACTCGGCAATCTGCGATCCTCGCAGCTCGATCGACATTGATGACGAGACCTATTGCTCTGAGGAAAGGAAAAGATCATGCACCGATCATTCTATTCATACTTATTTATCTTATGATCGCTTGTCTCTGTCTTTGCCATGTTTACACAGACTGGACTCTCACTCTATCCCTAGAAATATTCGAGGCCCTTCAAAATGATAAGTGGAAGATCGCCGTTAAAACCGAGATGATCGCTTCTCTCTGGATAATCATACTTGGGACCTCACAACTCTTCCCAAAGGCAAGAAGACAGATTAGGCTGCAGATGGTTATTCACTATCAAATACAATGCCGATGGTACAATTGACAAGTACAAAGCCGATTGGTAGCAAGGGGATTCACTCAAACTTATGGTATTGACTATAAGGAAACTTTTGCACCAGTGGCAAAACTCAACACCGCTCGAGGTTCGATCTCTCTAGTTGTCCAAGCTGGGTGGCCTCTACACCAATTGGATATCAAAAATGCTTTTCTCAATGGTGATCTCACCGAGGAAGTCTATATGAATGTACCTCCTGGTTTTGTCAATCCCCACACTCGGGGCAAGGTATGCAAACTCGGAAATCTCTATATGGCCTGAAGCAATCCCAAGAGCCTGGTTTGGAAAACTCACTCTTGTGGTTAAAGCTGCTGGATATCATCAATGCAACTCGATCACACCATGTTTGTCAAGACAACCAACCGGAGGAGGTCCATTCTAATTGTATATGTGGATGATATCATCCTTACTGGGAAGACTCTCTACGAGATCCGAACTTGAAGACTCTCTTGGCAAAGGTGTTCCAAGTTAAAGATCCGGGCTACCTCAAGTACTTTCTTGGTATGGAAGTAGCTAGAAACACCAATGGCATTTCGGTCTCCCAAAGGAAGTATGTCCTGGACTCTTCAAGGAAACGGCATCTTTGGGATGCAAACTCTTTGTATCTCCAGTGGACCCCAGTCCATACCTCTTGCATGGTGACATTGCTTGTCGAGGAAAGAACAATATCAAAGGCTTGTAGGAAACTCATATACCTTTCTCACACAAGACCCGATATTGCATATGGGTCGATCTGGTCACAATTCATGCGAAGGCCCTCTTGAGCAACATTGGGATGCAGATGAATAGGATAATGAGGTATTTAAAATCACTCTCTGGCCAAGGCCTCACTTCACCAAGTCTACTGATAGATCAATCAAGGTCTACACTGATGCTGATTGGGATGGATGTCACATTGACAGGAGGTCTACCACAGGCTATTGCTCATATATATGGGGGAACCTGGTTACTTGGAGGAGCAAGAAACAACCTACTGTGTCAAGAAGCGATCTTGAAAGGTGAACTAAGGGCACTTGTACTTGGCATTTGTGAAGCTCTATGGCTAAAAAGTGGTACCGATCGAACTTCAACAACCAGATCGAAGAACCTATCACACTCTGTTGTGATAATAATTCACCTTATGCATGGCGGAAGATCCACCATCATGATAAAACCAAGCATGTGGACATTGTGATTACTTTCGAAGGAGAAGATTGATGCCAAGATTATTCAACTCCAAGATGTTCCCTCACAGATCGAGAATGCGATATTCTTACCAAGGCTATTCCACCTCTTATGTTCAAGAGACTAAGTAGCAAACTTGGTTTGCATCAACATATCTGACCAGATTTGAGGGGTGTGGAAATATTACTCGAAATATTACTCAATGAGACTTAGTCTCACTGAGGCTTCACAGGTGCTCAGCTTCTTTGAGCCTTAGATTTAAATGCATAATATTTTGTACACCTTATTTAATTGTAAAATTAATTGTAAAAGACATATTAATTGTGAGTCATATAAACAATTAATATGTCAAACTCTAGTTTACTTTATGTCATAGACATAACTTTTACTTTTACTTTTGCATGCTTGCCGCCCACATCTACATACTCAAGTGGCACTGAGCTAGCTAGCTAGTCTCTCTATCTCAATTGTATCTATTTATACATCTTTTTACTCAATGAATAAACTAAGTTGAAGTTTACTCTTGTGTTTATCACATTCTCAAACTCTCTTCATAACTCAACAAAAATAACCCATTGGACATCGTCGTATCCAATATATGATTAATTCATTGAAACTTATTTCAAGTGATTCAATCATATCACGAGCTTCCGTTCTGACTAGTGATTAAAGTTTTGGAGCACTACATCAGATGTGTAGTTTCTTCGTCTCTAACTACTATAACGAAGTTGCTCGTTGCATTGCTTATTTTAAAAGGATTAAAATTACTTAACCATTCTTGATAACGTTTCTCAAAAGGTAACCGTCATAATTTTGGTTTTAATAAACGAGAATTAAAACATAGAAATAAAATTTTACTAAAAACTACAACATAAATTAAAGATAAAAAGAGTGTTGTTGTTTATACATGCAAAATCAAAAATGGTCTTTTGGTTTATGATTTTGTTCCCACTAGTCAACTACTCCCAATTGACTTTCAAGAATTTTTCCAAAATTCTTTAGTGGCTGAGATCCAATCTAGTTACCTCGATTCCCAGCGGTGGTCGATCAATCAAGATAATTTCAAAGGGTAGGCAAATCTTTACCAATCACATCTTTATGTGATTCTCAGTGGTTGATTAGTCAATTCTTTCACAATTCACATCACTATGTGTTAGTCAACCCCTTGTCTCTAAATTCAGACGGCCCTGACAGTGACCAATCACCGAAAGACTCTAGTCAAGTCATAACCCAATATTCGCGAGATCACTTACGTTCATATTTCAATAATAATGTTATACCCAAGGTAGGTCAACTCCCGGAGGTGCTTGATCAGTTGGATCTGAACAAGGGCTCATCACCATCATTATAACATTAGTAGACAATATTTTGACTTGATTTTTGTTGTGGAAGTATTTTACTAATTAATTCACTTAATTAATTTCAATTAAGGTCTCATCAATTATATATATCTCTATAGACATACATCCTACACATTCATCTAGACCGTGCCTAGTCATGCATCTATCGTATCATATAAAATAAATACAAGCACAAAATAAATAAATGCATAAAGTAACCGGTATGATCATGGGCTTTCCTAAGTGCGGTTTCAAATACAAACTGACGAAACCGCGGGTCACAATCTAAGGGTAGCTACAACCGCCAATAAGATCTTTAATGCGCCAACTTCAAAGGGATCTTCATTCGCATTTCTTTGGTCTCCATCTTTTGCTCCATTCTTGTTACATAAAATCTATCTAATAAAATTGTACACTCGCCGCACACGGGGGAGCTAACGGGAATAGGATAAATGCAGAAAGTATACTCGGTCATGTTCTTAATAACGGCCTATGACAATTTTGAAACCAACAGAAAAAATAAATCACATACATCTATCCTAATGATCGAGTCTATGATCAATCGGGATCCATATAATCATATTATATCTACTATATCTAATCCATACAATAAAATCTTATGTAAAATATAAAATCTAAATTTACCAACTTGAGTCTTAATTAATCGATTAACCTTTAATCAATTAAATAATTTTATCCAATCACTTAACTAATTAACATTTAATTAATTAAATGATTTTAATCAAAATAAAAGAAACGGTTAATTTTAAACGATTTGAATTTGAATTTTAATTAATTAGAATAATTCCAAAAATAAATTAAAATTAAAATTAATTCTCCTTTGTTTCTTGATTCCTAATCAAAATGAATGCATTTGGTTTCGAAAACCAAAAGGCACCAACCTGGGCCTCTCCAAAATCAAATATTTAGAAAAAGGTCTAAATTGTTTAAATGCAAATCATATTACCAAATAATGACATTTGGCACCCCAATGGTCCAAACTATTTGAATCATTAGTTAGCCACATGACATCAATTAACCAAAGATATATCAATGCACAGTAAAAATATCACAAAACAGAAAAACAAAAATGATGTCCCCCATGAAATAACCGGCCGACACCGGCAACCCTAGGGGCGCCGACGCCACCGGCGAAGCCACGGTGGAAGGCAGCCTCTTCGGCCGAGCCCCTACGTCGATTATATTTTTTTTGTGTTTCTCGTTTCGTGAATCTAGATCTTTCATTTATTAATTAATTACTACGCTAATTAACTAATGCTTATTGCTTAAGATCGAAGACCTCTCCGATACCACTGTTAGGAAATCTACGCGGGAGCGTAGCGGAATTTAAAATTTATTTCCTATTAACCAGGATCGACTTCGTTTAAGCAACAATCATAAAAGAAGTAGACGTAGAATATACCTTGGATGATCTAAAATAGATCGTCGCTTTATCTACAGTTGTAGTTTCTGCACGAAGCCGCCCAAGTGTTCGGCCTCTACCGTTGATCCACACGAACAGCCCGCCGGAATCCCATCATGGATTACTACTAGAAAAATTCGATTGCAAGACCAATATTTTCTCTCTCTAGGAAGCTCTCTATTTTTCTAGTAAATTAGAACTCTTCTAATTGTGGTGATACAAAAGAGCTTGACACCCACCTCCTATTTATAGTAGATGGTGCACCCCATACTATTCCCAAACTGATTGTGAGAAGCTTTCTAGTAGATTGAGGAGAAAGAAAATCTTTTTCTTAATAAAATAAGGAAAATATATTTGATAGATTTATCTCATTTAATTTAATATTTCATATTAAATATTTTCAAGATATTGTCAATATCTAATATTGATTATCTTTATCATATTACCATAAATCAATTTATGCAAATCTATTAATTTCTAATATTAATATATGGTAATACTATTAATTAAATTACACAATCTAAGTGTATCTTTTTTTGAGAGAATCCAAGTGTATCTTGATACACTAGTAGTGTTCTGCGCCCCATATCCCGAAAATTGGCTTCCGGAATATTCTTAATTAATGTAATGCTATGATTAATTAATTTGCAAAAGACATGTGTATTAATATACACAAATAATTTCGACATACATATACATTATATGTATATTTAATTAATCAACATAATTAATATCTTGTATTTAATTTATTCTTAATAAATAAATACCATAATATTAATTTACCACTATAATACTTATAGTTGAGATAAAACTTTAATTATTTGGTTATCACTATGACCGTGCTGGATGTTCTTATGTGTGTGACCCTATAGGCTTCCGAATATGTTGGCCGTAGGCACAAAGTGCAATGTTAAGGGTGATTTTATACGTTTTATAAGGATATATTTTATGTCAATATTCCCCATATTCTTAGGATTTTCATAGAAATCGAGCTTATAATCGATTAATTGAGTAAATGGTGTTTTAAATAGGTTAAATTGCGAACGTAGCGATTTATGTGTTTTAAATCATGATTTTATATTATTTTAGGATTGTGTTACGCTTTTGGTATGTTTTTCCTACATTGTAGATACACATTGTTGATGGAAAGGATGATTTTAAAGAGATGAATTCGAGTGGAAAATCCCGAAATATACTCGTATGTCTGACGGGCTAATCAAAAAGGCGTTTTAGAAGAAGAGTCCTTAATGAAAGTTGTAGAGTTTTCCGAGAGCTTTTTATGACATTCGGATCATAATTTTTGGAGGTCTACAACTCAAGATATGAATTTTAAGTTTTATTCCAATAAATATGTAATCAAAGGATTCGCTTTGAAGACCTCAAACGAGCGTCCCAGCCATGAAAATCAATACAGGATGTTCGAGACGTGCCTTAAACTAGCGTTCAACCTCGGTCCAAGCATGTAGGACGGCGTCCCCATGCTCACGAACGAACGCGTCCACCGCCGCATTGAGCCCAACCGACTTAAAACATTACTCCAAATTACCTCTCCGTATCTATATATATAGCGGCGGTTTTGTAACCCTAATATTCATTCGAAAACGCAGCCCTTCATCCAAAAATCCTAAATTTAAGATCGAGAAGGAGCAGCCCGGCCGCCAAGCTCCTTGCTTGGTCGGCCGGGCGTTTAGATTAGTTGTTTTTCAATTCCGTGTTTGAGTTCCTTTTGATGAATAAAACCGTGAGCGACCATGGATAGAGCTTGAATGACTGTTTCACGCAAAGCAAAGAAACTTAATTCTTTTCTATGGATTAATTTTGTAAGTTTTAATTAAGATTGTTTCTTTCTTGTGTTTATTTGTATCGTGCAATTTTATATCGAAAGATGATTGTATGATTTGATGCTACCGTTATGACGAAGTCGGTGTAGTTTAGATCGCCATAGAAAGATTAGATCTTTAATCTATACATAATGGAAGTTCGTGAGTTAAATATCTAGGTTTACGAGAGAACCACAATTTAATTAATTCGATGCAAGATTATCTTAGATTGGAATTGAGGATATCACCGTTACGGAAAGATGAGATTGTTCATGTGTTTATTTCATTACGTTGTTCTTGTTCTCTTTCATGTTTTGTATGCTTTATGTTAATCGAATTTAGATAACGGAAGTTAATAGATTCACTAGATTATCGTGAGGAGATTGACAATAATTATTCCAACAAACGGAAGTTGAGGGATAATGTTGTTAGGTTAGATTCAATCCATATCTTTGATTTGTATCGATATTAGTCAAGACCGGAAGGTAAACTAATTAATGGCGTGATAAATCGGAAGAGGAAACGCTTCATTAGAAAAGATAATAATCCAAGATAACTAATGAATGAATGTTTGTCTATCTCGATCGATTTCGGTGGGGTGATGGTTGTTGGGAATAGGTTGATCATGGTTTGTTTATGTTTGTTCGATTATTAGTTAGTTTTATTGTTTTTTTAAGTAGATGTAGTTTTATTTATTTTGTCCGCAACTATATTTCCTGGCTTTGGATTAACAATCCTCCGTCCAGTTTATTTTTCCGTTCTAGTTTAGGTTTAGGTTTAGTTAATAAAGAAGAATTAATTAGATTAGATTCAACATCCCTTTTCCCTGAGGATCGATACCCGTACTTATCCAACATTACTAGCAACTACCCGGTATTCGGCCGGTTAGGAGGTAGTTTTGCATGGTAGTATAGGTTTATAAATTTTCTTTTGTTTTAATGATGCAAAATCCTATCAACATGCAATTACGAAAATGCCCTTCATACCGAACGATCATGATAGCGTCTAGCAACGCGTCCACGACCTCCAATCATCGGAAGAGTCAAATGCAAAGACTACTACCTTTCATGTAAAACGGTTACCATGTAAATAAAATTCTATCGCTATTACAATATCCATACGGTCGTACGTCGAGTGTCAAACATCAACGACCGCATCTTATAATCTGGATATCTGCTCTCTCGAAGTAACTCATTTACATCCACTTTGCAAAGATTCACAAGAGTAAGACAATCCTTATAAGTAGGCCCTTTTGGATATTTACTCATAATCACAGAATACGCGATTTCAGGACAAGCAACATGAATCCTACGCATGCTTCAGTATCACATCCAATCACTACCGCATGATCACCCCATGGCTAAGGGATGGCTAAGGGAAACCTCAACAGTGTCAAAGTATGACAATCCACACCGTGATGTCATGAAGACTCCGGTCTCAGGATAATTACACATCCGCCACATAGTACGATGCTTAATAAAGTAAGTGGGTCAATCTAACGTACGCATTCTCTAATACACGTCCACGTACAGTCCAAGTGTCCCTACACATTGATAGACGAGATCTATCCTTACCTTCAATAAAATAGAAGATATCTAATACATCTAGTCTAATCGTACCATTAATGTTCCATTTAATAGCACATACGACTAGATACATTTTAAGTATCAAACCCTTTAAAGTGAGTCGAGATCTCATCAACCATAATCACCATTATGATTTCTCTTTCACGGTTTGACACTAAGGACGTTATCATATAAACAATATCATAATTGGTCCATTAAACGAACAAATATAAAACAACAGAAAAGCCATTTGATATATGTACAAACATTAAGAAATAATAGAAATGATCAAACCCGGTCGGATCCGGTCCAACCCGATTGGGTTTAGGACACTATTTCAACAGGGAGGACCATTGTCAAGTGTAAGTCGGGTAGATGCCGACATAGGTGTCTACCAAGGCTTGGCCATGTCCAGAGAGGCACGCTGCAGAAGTTGAAGGATATACTTGCGCTGAGTGAGATATAGCCCATCAGAGGTAAGAAGCACCTCAATGCCATGAAAATAGGACAGAGAACCAAGGTTCCAAACCGGAAAGTGCCAACCAAGAAAAGAGATAACCTACTCAACAATAGAAGACGACGAGCTTGTAATAATAATATCATCCACATAAATCAAAATATAAATGCGAGCATCGTCACTAGAATAAATATATAATGTGGTGTTGGCTTTGGAGCCGACAAATCCAAACTAAGTCAATACATCAGTGAAGCAAGATAACCAAGCACGAGGAACCTGATGAAGGCCATAAAGACTGTGACAAAGATGGCAAACATAGTCTGGATAATTAGGGTGCACAAATCCCCGTGGCTGCTGCATATAAATGGGCTCAAATAAATGCCCATGGAGAAAAGCTTTTGAATGTCCACCTGGCAAAGAGACCAACCATGCGAAACAACAAGAGACAAAAGAAGACGAATAGTGACCGGTTTAACAACCGGACTAAATATGTCAGTGAAATCAACCCCTTCAGTCTGATGAAAACCTTGGCCAGAAGGTGAGCCTTGTGATGCTCAAAACGGCCGTCCGTATGATGCTTAGTGCGATAAACCCATTTATTTCCAACAATATTCAGACGATGATGTGGAGGGACAAGATCCCAGGTATGGTTGCGCAAAAATGCGTCAATTTCCTCTCTCTCATAGCATTATGCCAATTCGAATGTCTGGAGGCTTCGGCATAGGAAGTAAAGTCGAGGGAGGCGGTAGAAGCAACAACGGCCTTACGAAATGGATAACGGATAAAGTCAGGTCGAGAGATAAGTTTAAGAGAATTTGTTTTGGTTCGAGTAACCATGGTATGAGTGGGAGTAGGCTGGTCAAGAGACGAGGTTGGAGAGGTCGAGGCCGAAGTTGACGCATGAGAGGTGGGTGGTGAAGGCTCGAGATGGGGAGCCGTAGGGGGATGGAGCAGGGTTGGAAGGAGCTGGCATGTAAGGCAGATTTTGTGGAGGTGCTGGCAGGAAGACAGGAAGCAGGACTGTGAGATTATCAAGGGTAGGTATAGAAGGATGAGGTGTATAGGGAAAGACGGATTGATCTAAAACCACATGGCGAGCAATATAAATACGGCCAGAGGTAAGGTCAAGACATTTATAACCGTGGTGGGAGGAACTATAGCCGAGAAAGATGCAAGTTTTAGAGCGGAAATCAGTCTTGTGATGGTTGTAGGGATGGAGATAGGGCCAGGATACACAACCAAAGATGCGAAGGAATGTATAGTCAGGCGACCGATGGTGAACCATTTCGAAGGAAGACTTATCCTTGAGGATTTTTGGTGGGAAGACGGTTGATGATATAAGTGGAAAATATAAAGGCATCCTCCCAATAAAGAAGTGGAAGGTTAGATTGGGCAAGAAGGGAGAGGCCGACTTCAACAATTTGGAAGTGGCGGTGGCGGCGCTCAACGACACCAACTTGTTCGTGGGTGTGGGGACAGGAAAGGCGATGCCGGATACCAAGAGAGGTAAGAAGAGTGAAAACGTGATGGTACTCACCAACCCAATCGGTAAGAAGGATTGTATTGAAGGTAACTAATGTCTCATTCCCGGTTAAGATGACTTAATAATTCATTTCCCATGCAACTACATGTCTAGCCACAGAATCCAACAATATCATGTAAGAACATAGTACAATTTACATCTACACTACACAAAATCATGTTACATGCATTCCAAGTTATCTTCCTTATGTCACAAAGTTAAGTCAATTATCATTTTATGCACACACCGTACAAACCCCTAGAAGCTAATGAATGTCCGGTCTCAATTTGAATAAAGATATTTGGCTAGTCATATGCCTAGATTTTCCATTATACATATACCATTTGGTTGAATTTTACTTCTTTGACATTCGGCGAACTTGTAATGCAAACTGTTGGTCCCTTGAAAAGGTTTTGGTTAAGTTTAGAGGGGGGGTGAATAAACATAACACTTAAAACTTTTGGAGTTAACAAACTCAACAACTTCAAAGAACTCATTGATGCTCGATGTCTATGATTTATCGCCGTAGAGTCTGTGACTATTGACTTTACTGAATTTGTTGCAGCGGAATATATTTAAATTAAGCCTTATTACTTGTTGTTAAAATATGATACCAAGTATTAGATACTTAGTAGTGTTGTGTGTGATTCAGTTGCTAGTTCAGTAGATTGATGTGATTAATGTACTAATGCAGAATATAAATGCAGAAAATAAGTAGGCAATTTTTATAGTGGTTCCAGGTGGTGTAATCCTGTTGGTCCCTTGGAAAGGCTAACACAAGTTTAGAGGGGGGGGGGGTGAATAAACTTGTCACCAAAAACTGGATTTAAAACAAATTAAAGTTCAGTTAAAACTTGTGTGGAGTTAAGCTGACTAAGTTGAGTTTAAGTCAAACTGACTTAAGCTTAAAACTGAGTCAACCGGCAGCGGATATAATTCTAGTGTCTTTATTGCATCCACAAACTTCATCCTTGACAGTTTCATTGCTTCTGGATTGGTAGGAGCATTATTTCCAGGCCCAAAATGAAAAACCTCTCTCATTAGGTCTGAAGAGATTTCAATCTCTCTACCATTAACTGTTGTAGTGAAGGCCTCTCTACCTTCATGTATGACTATGTTCCTCGAGAATTCCAATACATTGACATATGAAATTCTTTACAGCCTTCTGTTGATAACATTCTCCAATCCAGCAATCCTTCTGATTCTTCTTCCGATGTTGATAGCTAACTCAGTAAAGTGACAGTCATTAACATATCCTCTCACACTCTGACTAGTTCCAATATGAACAACATCCTTGTTCGCCATTATAAAAGAGAAAGATGAAGAAGAAAGATTTCAAATCTGTGTTCACATAAAGGATTTGTAGAGAATAGAAATGTGAGAGTTGTAACTATCTTCTGTGTATAGGTCTGTATATACAACAGAGAGTAGTGGTTGGAAACAGTCAGATCGTGTACTGTAGCATTAACCACGATTAATTTTGAATAAATGAGATCTTGACACGTGGCCCATAACTTATCCAAAAAGATTTGTAACCGTCAGATCGTGTAACCGCAGTTATAAAGATAGAATAAATATCCCGCTATTTTGCTTTTTGAATTTAGTAAAGTTTGACTGTAACGTATCCTTCATCAGCCTTGTCATCAATAGATTTGGCTCAGCAGTCTGCTGACATAATGTCTCAGCAGTCTGCTGATAAAGTTACTCTGCTGATCTTCAATTCTTCTTGTTTTGTCCAACTGATAATACAAGATGAAGTTTAATACCAATGACTGATCTGTCAAATGAGCTCACCCAACATGACAAAGATCAATCCCCTTGGAAACTTCATTTGCTCAATTGTCCAAACATAAGTACATGGAATTGTTGATACCAATGACTAATCTGCTAAGTGAGCTCACCCAACATAGCAAAGACTAATCCCCTTGGTGAATTCCAGTACATTGCTGATCATTTATGTATCAGTCAACTTTTATAATTCCAAGTTCTATCCTTAACTTAGCAAATCTTTCACTATCCAAAGGTTTTGTGAAAAATTTCAGCAAGTTGATCTTTAGTAGGGATATACAGAACCACCACATCCTTCTTGTCAACATGATCTCTTATAAAATGATGACTCACATCAATATGCTTGGTTCTTGAGTGAAAAACAGGATTTTCTATGATTGCAATTGCACTTGTGTTGTCACACATTATAGGAATTTCTCTTTCTTCAATCCCATAATCTCTTAACTGTTGTATTAACCATAGCATTTGTGCACAAAGAGCCTTCCAAAGAAGAATATATTCAAATTTCAAAGAAGGGAAGTTGATATTGAATTGCTTTTGCTAAACTAGAAAACCACTCTATTTCCATCAACTGATGTGTTCTGTGGTGCTTTTTCTATCAATTTTGCATTCAGCATAATCAGAATCTGGGTAGGATATAACCTTGAAGGTTCCATCTTTTGAATACCAAATTCCTACATCCAAAGTCTCTTTTAGATACTTGAGAACTCTTTTAATCTAGACTAAATGACTTTCCTTAGGTTTTGATTGAAACCTTGCACAAACACCTACAAAGAAAGGATATTTCAGTCTCTTTGCGATGAAGGTCTGATGATCGCCTATCATTCTTCCTCAGATAAAGTCTGATCAACATCTTTGCCTTCTTTGTCTTCATCCAATCTAATGTTTGGACTCATAGGAGTTGATACTTTGGTGCTGTTTTCCATACCAAACTTCTTCAGCAGCTCCTTGGTGTACTTGGTTTGATGAATGAAGATTCCATCTTTCATTTGTTTGACTTGCAAACCCAAAAAGTAGTTCATTTCTCCCATCATACTCATTTGGAATTTACTTTTCATGAGATTAGCAAACTTTTCACATAACAATTCATTTTCAGAACCAAAAATTATATCATCAACATAAATCTGTACCAGCAGGGTGCTGTTTCCTTCATTGATTATGAAAAGAGTCTTGTCAATGGTACCTTTGGTAAAACCATTGTCCACCAAGAATTGAGATAAGGTCTCATACCATGATCTTGGTGTTTGTTTCAAACCATAAAGTGCTTTATTAAGTCTGTACACTTTATCTTCTTGATCTTTAACTTCAAAACCAGGAGGTTGCTGAACATAGACCTCCTCTTCCAGAATGCCATTCAAAAATGCACTTTTGACATCCATCTGATATACCTTGAAGTTCTTATAAGCAACATATGCCAAGAATAATCTTATAGCTTCCAATCTTGCAACATGGACATATGTTTCATCAAAATCTATTCCTTCTACATGAGAATAGCCTTTTGCTACTAGTCTGGCCTTATTCCTTACAATGGTACCAGATTCATCCAATTTGTTTTTGTATACCCATTTTGTTCCAATTATATTTGCATGATTAGGCCTTTCCACTAGTGTCCAAACTTGGTTTCTTTCAAATTCATTCAATTCTTCTTGCATAGCAATTATCCAATCAGGATCTGAAATTGCTTCTTCAACAACTTTAGGTTCCATTTGAGATAGAAAACATGTAAACATTGCTTCTAATTGTCTTCTAGTCTTCACACCTTGCTGTATATTGCCAATAACTTGCTCAGCAGGGTGATCCCTTAACCATTGTGGATTTTGGTTAGATTGATTTTCTGGAACATCATCTTCAGTAGGGTCTGCTGTTGCTTCTTCAATAAGGGGTTCAGCAGATCCTTGAACTGCTCGATTGTTGCATCGATAGTGTTACCAAAGGGTGTTCAAAGAGGCGCGAGTCGAAACCTTTAAGTCATTAAATCTTTCCAAAACATCAACACATTCTGGATCAGTGACTTGTTGATTCTCAGCAGGTTCTAAACCTTCATCTTCCATTCCAGTGAACTTGTTCATCAAATACAACATGTATTGTTTCTTCATGTTTAGTGTCCTTTTGTTCAGTACCCTGAATGCCTTGCTGACAGAAGAGTATCCTAAGAAAATTCCTTCATCTGATTTTGGTTGGAATGTCTTCAATTGCTCCTTATGATTTAGGATAAAAAAATTTGCTTCCAAATGGATGAAAATAAGATATATTAGGTTTTCTTCCATTTCAAATTCCATAAGGTGTCTTCAGCAGCTTCATGTTCACCGAGGTTCTGTTTTGTGTATAGCATGTTGTATTGACTGCTTCAGCCCAATATCTTTCAGGTAATAATGCTTCACAAATCATAGTCCTTCCTGCTTCTTTCAAGGTCCTGTTTCTTCTCTCAGCAACCCTATTTTGCTGAGGTGTACCAGCAGCAGCAAGTTGATGTAGTACACCATTCTGTTCACAATATTCTCTTATAACTTTGTTGAGAAATTCAGTACCATTATCTGATATGATCTTTACTACTGTCAAACTTTTCTCATTTTGCAATCTCTTCAAAAGTTCAGGCATCTTTTGAAGTGTTTCACTTTTCTTGTTCATGAATACTACCCAAGTGTATCTTGAATAATCATCCACAACTACTAAAGTGTACTTCTTTCCTGTTACACTTGTTGGTGTTACTGGTCCAAATAGATCCATGTGCATCAGCTCCAAAACTTTTTTTGTTGATTGCTTTGTTTTTTATTTGAAGCTTGATTTTGTCTGTTTACCTTGCTGACAGGCATCACATATAGCATCCTTCTTGAATTTGATCTCAGGTAAACCAATCACCAGTTTCTTCTTCACCAACTGATTGATATCATCAAAGTTTAGATGATTCAACTTCTTATGCCATAGCCAATTAAGTTCTGACTTGGTATGCACAATCAAGCAGGTTTCTGGAACAGCAGTAGACCAATCCACAACATACATGTTTTGTTGTCTTCTTCCAGCCAATACAACTTGATCACCTCTTTCACTTATGACAATACATGTGTTTTTGTCAAAAGTGACCTTGTAACCCATGTCACAAAACTGTCCAATGCTCAGTAGGTTGTAGTCCAGTCCTTCCACAAATGCAACATTCATTGTTAATCCATTTCTCACAAGTGTGCCATATCCTCTTGTGTATCCTGGTGTGTTCTTGTTGCCAAAATTCACTCTTGGACCATCCTTTGCCACATAGTTTGACAAACAATGCTTATTCTTTGTCATATGTCTGGAACATCCACTGTCAAAGTACCAGACACCCTACAAAACAAAGTTAATGCATTTTAGGTATCCAAAACTGTTTGGGTCCATAGTGGTCAGTGGCAACCATGACCCTTGGCAAATTTCCACAAGGTCTTCTTTGAAAGGTATCATACTTTTGTTCGTACATGTATTCCACACATCCATAAGGTTTAATGTTTGGTTGTGTAGGACTCACATATGCTTTATGACCTTTTGGTATATAGTGCTGTTTGGAGTGATTCCTTTTGTTAGAAGCACTAGAATAACCATAGGTTTGCTGTCTGTTAGGAACAACCCTGTAATATGGAGTCTGCTGAGGTCTCTGCTGAGATCTTATATAAGTCCTCTGTTGAGTCCTTTGCTGATTCCATTGCTCAGGTTTTACCCTATCAATATGGTTATATCTGTTTTTTCTAGCAGTGGGGGTAGGAATATTCCAATCATCATCAGTAGGAACAGTCTACCTTTCCTCCTGAGATAAGTATCCCTTGAATGATTGACATTTTTAGGTTTAGGATTCTTATCATTGGAACATTTCTGATTTTTACTCTTTTGTGGTCCAGCAGACTTGGTAGCAGGTCTGCTATCAGCAGGTCTTGAAGGTACATCAGTCCTATTTTTGGATTTATTCTTTTGGTAGGTGCTGTTGACCTTTTTGACTTCTTATTTTGCTTCCTTGAAGTCTTCTTAGTAAGCTTTACTGGCTCAACAATCTTTTTGGGAGTTGGATCTTTTGCAGGCACAAACTTAGGACCAATTCTGGTACTAGGTTCAGTGACCTTACTGGATCCACTCTTATTGGATTGTTGAGTTCCAAATCCTAAGCCTGTTCTATCACCATAAGGCTTTCCAGATTTGAATGCAGTGGATGAACAAGATTGTTCTGCAGATTCAACAGCTACTGAATGTACAACAGACTTGTGTTGATTCTGTCCAACCTTTTTTCCTTACCTTTGAGAATTCTTAATTCAGCTTTTAATCTTTCAACTTCTGATTGAAGAGCTTCTTTTTCAGCCTTCACAATCTCATAACCAGATTTTATTATCTTCAGTTGATTAAGGATGGCATCCAATGTTTCTTCATTGTCAGAATTTTTTGGATTTGAACCACAAGTTAATTCACAATCACTTCCAGCAGGAGTGTTAATAGATACAGAATTGTATACCTCCTCTGTTTCATCCATATTTGCCATTAAAGCATAATCATTCATATCATCAACAAGTGCAGTTTCATCAGATTCATTTCCCTTTTCTGATTCTACTTCATATCCTGATTCATCTTCAACAACCATAGCTTTCTTGCCATATCTTCTTTGTTGGCTTTTCTCTTCAGTAGGTCTGGACACTCAGGTCTAAAATGTCCAGGCTTCTTGCAATTGAAGCAATGATAATCAGGTTCTTTTTTCTGTTTTAGTTCAGGACAGTCTGGTTTGAAGTAACCTGGTTTCTTGCAATGATAACACAAGTAATCATTATCTTTCTTGGATTCCTCCTTCTTCTTTTCACTAAATTTCTTTGTGAAATTCCTAGGAGAACCCTTTCCAGTTTTCATCATTCTGATTTTCTTGCTCAGTAGGGCTATTTGCTCTTGCATCTCATCCAGTAGATCATCTTGAGCTCCTGATGTTTCTTCTTGATGTGCAAAGCAGACCAATGCAGTAGTTTTTGTTCTTCTTTTTTCTGCCTCGGTACAAGTTTTTCATCAATTCATATGCCTTGAGATCTCAAAACAATTTGAAGGTGTCCTCTTCATGTAGACTTCTCATTTCTTCTATGGCAGTCACCTTCATCTCCCAAACTTCTTTTGAAGGTAATGCTTCCAAGATTTTTGAATTGATTTCTTCCTGTGAGTACTTCACACTCAGAAGGGTGAGTTCATCCATGATTGCATTGAATCTTGACTCCATTTGTTCAATGGTTTTATTTGGTTTCATTTTGAACTCTTGGAACTTCTTCTTTGCTACACTGATCTTGTTCTTATTGATAGCATCAGTGCCTTCATAGATTAATTGCAACTTATCCCAAAGTTCTTTTGCAGTCTTGCAATCTTGCACCTTCATGTACATATTGCTATCCAAGGTTCTGTATTTGATATCAATAGCAATATTGTTGAGATTCACTCTTTTTCTATCTTCAGCAGTCCATTCCCTTTTTGGCTTTGGAATGTACTGAGTTTCATTAACCACAGTTATAGCTTTTGTGATTTCCAGTGGTCCATCAGTCAGCACATCCATCATTTCATTATGTGTTGCAGCTAGATAAGCCTGCATACGAAGTTTATACTCATCAAAACGATCTAAAGAACACATCAACATTGTTCTAGCATACTGGTTGTTATCCATGATGCAAAGCTTTGAAAATCATAAACTTGAAAAAGTTTTCAAAGTATTTTGACAAGCACAACAAGTAGGATTACTTGAGCAATGTAAATCTTTGCTCTGATACCAATTGTTGGTCCTTTGAAAAGGCTTTGGTTAAGTTTAGAGGGGGGGGTGAATAAACTTAACACTTAAAACTTTTAGAATTAACAAACTCAGCAACTTCAGCAGCCTGCTGATGCTCAGTAGTCTGCTGACTATTGACTTTACTGAATTTGTTGCAGCAGAATATATTTAAATTAAGCCTTATTACTTGTTGTTAAAGTATGATACCAAGTATTAGATACTTAGTATTGTATGTGTGAGATTCAGTTGCTAGTTCCGTAGATTGATTTGATTAATGTACTAATGCAGAATATAAATGCAGAAAGTAAGTAGGCAATTTTTATAGTGGTTCCAGGTGGTGTAATCCTGTCAGTCCACTCTTCTCCTATGATGTTGGAGGTAATTCACTAGAGATTCTTGAGGTAGCAGTTACAAAAATCCGTAAGTTGCTTGTCCTTCACCAATAACTATGGCTTCACAAACTGAACACTTGGAACAGGTAGGATTGCTGCTCCAAAGTCTTCCACTAGTCCTTGAAGGGTAGGATTGCCTCTTCATCAGCTCCACCACAGACAATAGTCCTTGACACCAAAAAGATGTTTCACTATTTTCAGTATATTTCTTGTAAAAGAAAGTTTGAATCAAGTAAGTGATTCAGCTTTCAGCAGCTTGATCAGGATGATATGATCAGCAGCTTGAGGTCTTCAATTGTGTAAACTTGATGTAGCTTGATAGCAGATTACACTTGAAGAAGTTTACTGGATCAGTAGCTTTATGCTCAGTAGGGTCAGCAGGGTGTTTATTTGATTTAAATCTGATAGCTCAAGATAGATCCTTAATTTTCATCACTTGTATCTGAATTAGGAGTCCTCTATTTATAGGTAAGAATCCTTGTGACTTATGTTTGAAATTCAAACATAGCCATTTTAGATTTGTCCCATTTGACTTGCTTTACATCACTTTATTCATAGTCTCGACAACGTCGTAATGCTTTTTGACAGTTTTTAGTCTGTCCACCTTTGACTTGTATCCATTGGATAAAGCTCTGTTTCTTTCCAACGTCCCTTTAATCTTAACCATTGATTTGTTTGATAAAATCAGAGGTTGTTAGTTGTCCTTATCCTTGTATTCTTCCAATGAAACCTTTGATTAATCCGAAATATACATCAGCAGGTTCCTGTGAATGTAAGTCTGCTGAAATGCATATCAGTCAGTTGTTCCAATGTTGCTGTGTTTATAAAAACACTTCAGCTGACTTCCCTTATATCTAACTTTTTATTATTAAGTTATATTACACCATTTTAAATATAACTAAGTTCCAATCACCACTTAACTTGTGGAACTTAGACCTTGTACACAAGGTATATGTAATTAGTTTAGGTCATCACAGACTTCCCTAAATTCTGATTCCATATCCTTGACTTTAAATACTAAGTTTGATCCCTTAGCCTTCAATAACCGAGTTTGAGCCCTCAGCCTTCAGTCTTCAGCAGGTTCCTATACTAGTCTACTGACTCAGGTACCCTACTGATATAGATAGGTCTGTTGATGAACGTCAGCTGACCTTTTACAGTGCTTGTTTGATCAAACCTATACAAGATCAAACTCTAATAAGCCTATACATTTGATCTAGACATCTTTTTGCCTTTGCTCTATAACAGCTAGTCTGGCACTCATCACTAAAACTTAAAATAAGTCCAACACAAACACTCACACGCACCTGAGGAACGCTTCACTTTGGGTCCTCACAAGGTTAATTCAAGAGGATCAAGCATATAGCCTAGATTTCGCAATCTAGACTTGTATGACAACAAGAATCTCATTCAATATGCCGGTGGCTTCATTGAGTTCATGGATTATATTATTTGTCCCATGTAGTAATGTGATCATTTCGAACTTGTTACCCAACAATCTGAATGTGAATATCCTTGTTGATGAAATTCTTTTCATCTTCCAAAATCTTTTACCTTTCTTCGGTTTGGTACACTCTTCTAAGTTTGCTTAGGTTTTCTTAGGTCAGTTAACACTACTGTCAAAATTCATGTTTTCATTTCTGATCAAGAACTTGTTTACAACATTAGGTCTCATCAAATTATCATTTTTAGATTGATCATTCCTCTTATCATCAGAATGATTGTTTTGTGTGTGAGATAATTTCCTAAAAGAACTGTAACTGAGTTTTCCATACATGAAAGCAAAATTTTTCATGTTCTTCCACGATGCACTATCAAAGGTCAGAAACTTAAATGGTTTGTAGGATTCTTCTGAGAGAACTTAAATGGTTTGTATGTTTCTTTGGTAATACTTACCAATATTTTTTGTAACCACACAACTAAGTCCTTTCTTCCCAAGTCGATTCTGTGCAGGATACATTGATTGATCTAGTTTTTTTCTTACTATTGTCAAATTTGTCAATAGTCATTTCTCGATCATTTATTCTTTCTTTTAAACAATCAACCTCAATCTGCAAACCATCATTCAACAGTTGTTTGTCAATAGCTTCACTTAACGGAATATCAATGTATTTTTGCTTATCCATCAACATATCAATGTACTTGATTTTTTTTTCATATTTCATTGTTAGATTTAAAACATATAGTATCCGCAGTGAGTTGTTCACATTTAACTATGAATCTGTCAGACATATTCAACAAATTGTCAAATTTAGAATTATATACAACAAATTTTACATAGTTCCATTGATGATTACATCTTTAGTTTATGCATATATGCCTTCATCCCGTCTATTATCATCCGTATCAGCTTCAGAGTAATCAACAATATCTATATCAACCATTAGACAAATCTTATCACACTCATCATTGTCCTCCTTATCAGAACAATCATTCATGATGAGTTGGCAACTAAGACCTTTCTATTGTAATTGACTGGTGCAGATGAAGATTTCGATTTATTTTGAGTGCATTCTATTGAGTAATGTCCCAACTTTTGACAGTTGTAACTCCTTACAAATGATCTTCCCTTCTTAGCATTTGCATCTTCATTCTTAGCCACGTCTCTCCTCTTGTTGAAGGTGAACGCTTTCTTGGCAAACCTTCTTAAGTTTTTCACCATGATAGTGAGTTCTTCATTCATCTCACCATCACTGTCATCACTCACTTTAGCCTTATTTGGATAACTATCTTTGAGTACTTGCAATGCAACACTTTGGGGTTGTGTATTCCTTAATATTCTTCCATTCATGCAACTCTTCCTTTATTAGGTCAGTCATATCATTTGCTTCATGTATAAGAATGGATTTAGCATCCCATTCTTGAGAAAGACTCCTCAAAATTTTTCAGACACTCTTTTGATTAGATTAGACTTTACCATGAAATTCCATTCCATATATAATGTTAGATAATCTTCCATCCATCTCATAGACAGATTCATATGGATTCATTTTGAATAGTTCATAAGAATGCATAAGGATAAGGATGTTAATCATTGATTCTTTCACCATATTGGTGCCTTCATATTTGAGCTCAAGTTTGGATCTAATGTTCTTTGTAGATTTACACAAAGAAACATATCTTGCTGATGAGAGTCAAATTGGCTATCATTTACTATGTGATTATACCTTGTTTATACCTCGTTTTATATGTTTCCGGAGACATTTGTTTGTATTTTTGATGTATTTACACATTGTTTATCATTTCGAGACCTAGGACGTAAATTCCGGGATTCTCGGTCTTTTTCGGTGTATTTACTATACTCTCGGTCACCCTAGTGTCCTGTAGGGATTACGTGTGGTATTTGTTATAATTTTGTGTAGGACTTAGGTGTTTGAGATTACCGGAAGGCGATTTACGAGGGTTGGAACATTTGCCCGAAGCTTAAATGTTCAAACGGATCAAAACTCGTTGGTACTACAACCATACCTTCCATTGATCTGCATTTTGATCCACCTTAGAGGCATTTTTTGGGCTGGACATCTTCATGAATGTTGTATACTATTTCATCAGCTTTCCAACGCATTTTGAATCACTTGATTTGGAGGTCTACACACAATGTTATGGCCGATTTACTTAATATGGGTCAGCAGGCGTGCGCCTGAGAAATGCTAGGCGCACGCCTACGGGTTAATTTGGTCCAGAAAGTTTCAGTCCGTGTTTTCAGCATCATAGGCGTGTGCCTACACTTTCCTAGGCGCATGCCTAGCATTCAGATCTCATTAAAACACTATAATTACTACCCCCCCATTTGATGGAGATCTTCCTGCTCCGCTCCTAGATCGATTTTTCTGCATTTTTCTTCATCTATTATTAGATTAGATTAGTTTGTGGGTAGATTACCTTAGTTTAGTTGTAGATCGTTGTAATCCGGAGGATCTCGGTGATAGCTTGACACGTTATTGACGGGATTCGCTCGGAAATTCAATTTTCTACAGCTATATATATTCGGTATTTCGTTTTCCTTTCTTGTTCTTGCTTTTGATCTTTATTTTTGTTAACTATTATTGTTGATTTCTTGTATTTTGTTGTTAGAATAAGTAGCTAATTTCCCGATAGTCGAGTTAGGTGATAGTCTTCGAAATCGAGCCTTAGCTTGTTGATTGAAGTGTTTTGATGTGTTGATTGTTAGATTCTCGGTGTTATTATTGTTCTAGAACTTATTCTAAATGACTTTTGTTGAAATAATTACTCAATAATCGTATTTCACGTATCATCATTACATATGTATTTTATGAGAGGGTACGGGAACCGGGGTTCTAGGATCACCTTGTAAAACCGACTGAGTTGTTCAGATTCGGTTTTGTGTGTGAGGTTTATATCATTGTTAATGAGCGTCTCATCGATCATAGACCGTGTTAGGTCAGTTAAATCCGGTCAGCGGACTGTTGAACCTGACATAGGAGGGTAGATTATTGAAATAATGTCTATTCTCAGAAATAGAAGACGACACCCTTCAACGATGCCGAGAACATTAGAGTTTGTCGAAACACTTCCGGAAACGAGTTAGGGCTAAAAGTAGTGGGTTGGATCATAGCTCGTCTATCTTGTTTTCATAGTTTAAACTCTTTTTCTTTTGTGCATATTAGTTTGTAGAACCGGTGATCTGAAAAATCACCACGTTCAGTAGTTGTGTTGGCCTAAACTAGGAACAAGACTGACATTGGTACTCGACCAGATTCCCTGCGGGATACGACCTTGACTCACCAATTCTAGGCTACGATTGACCCGGTACACTGCCGGTAAGATTGGACACTTAGAAGTGGCCGATCACTTTCCTCTTCAATGCTCAATGCATTGATCAGTATAGTCATTGATCTTGCATTGACAAATATTTTCTTTTTGTCATCAACAACCCATTCATATCTTGTTGTTGTCACAAATTCAACCACACCCTTTATGATATTGGTTTTCATTGGGACAAAAATGTCAATCTTCAATGACATGCCGAAGACAAGGGTCAAGTGATTCAAGATGTAATCTCATAGCCCTTTTCATATGATCATAATAGACACCAGTGATGTTTGGTGGTCTCGTAAAAGACATATCCTCTTGGGGTTTGGTACAAATCATACCAGTCATAGATGTCATTATATCAGAAGATGTTATCAAACAATTTCAATCACAATAACCAAGCTTTGATACAAATTGTTAGGTCCGCATAGGTTAGAAGTTTTGATGATACCAAAACTATTTGGTTTAGTAACCAAGTATAAGTTTTCTTAGTAGTCTGACATGTGAATTGTATAAGTTTAGTCAGAATTTGTTTGTAATTGTTCTTGAGGCAAATTAGTCTAAGTTTAGACTAGGATTGAAGACATAGAAGGCAAGAAGACCATACTCTCTGTCCATCTCCTTTAGAAAGACTACCATCAGAGAAGTAATTCCAGACTATGCCGAAATAGACTAGAAACTCAGAGACAAACCAGAATGGCACAGCAGACCAGCTAAGATCAGTCAGACGATGCAAGACCTTAAATTGACTATAAGATACATGAAGAGATAAATTAAAGGCGTGTAACCATTCAAGTCATCAAATCTGATCCAACGGCTACAAAATCATACAAGTGGATAAGATGGCATTTAATGCTAAAAGTTATATTCTAAAATCCATCAAGTACAAGGATCCAATAGGCAAAAGCTGAACGGACCTTTTTGAATTAATGAAAACTGAGCATTAAATGAGAGCCACTCATTATTGCAACGGTTAACCTACCCTACGAAGAGTATATAAGCAAGATGAAGAGCAACTGAAGAGAGAGTGATGAAAGAAGTTCCGTGAAATCAACTCCGTGATACAATCTATTCAAGAACACCATCATCTTCAAAAGCTCACAATTCTACATCTAGAAATCAAGTAGATCAAAAAAGGCACTCAAAGAAATATCTAGAGATCTACTTGATCCAAGAGCTGCCATTCAAACTGAAAAGAAAGATCCAGTCAAGCTCTCACTTTGTATCATTATTTGATACAACACCAACTCAATCAACAATCAGTCTACAAGGAAGAGGAAAACCTGTTGTAGCATCTATGGGGTGTGAAGAAACAGAAGAATAGACGAGTCGTTGGAGAAAGAGAGTTCTTCAGACGAGTTGTGTGCAAATAGACCATTGAAGCATTTGCGGGGTGTCAAGGATTGGCTATTTAGAGTGTGAAACATATGCGGGGTGTCAAGGACACTTTCCTTTTGTATTAGTTTAGAGTACAATAGTGGAACCTCCTAAGTCACAGGAGAAGCAGTCACGTAGAAGATTACACCACTCCGAAGATCAATAACACTTCTTGACTTATTTACATTTAGCACTTTACTTTCAGTACTGTTACATTCCACAACACACTACACAACACAGAAAACCAAGCCAAGGCTTATTTTGAACTACTTTATTATTCGTCTACACTTACTAAGTGAATCAGACCAACATAGTAAAACAGACGAGTACTCTCACTAGTCCATCTTACTCACTTGGTTCATTCATTTGTGAGATACTCCCAAAAATGAAGAGAGTTCATTCACCCCTCTGAACTCTCACAAGCCTTGTATTACGAGACCAAAACAAAATTGATAGGATCAATAAAGAGGTTCAAACAAACTAGAATTAATAAGGTGAATGGTTTTTTCCTGGAACTTCCTTTGTCAAACATCTTTTAAGTGGTTCTAATGTGATAATCTTTTAATGAAGATATGTGACTGCAAATTCTTATGTTTAGATGCTTTGAAATACTCCAATGATTGGTTTTATTTGATCATAAAGATTTGTAGTTAAAGCATACAAATCATACAACCAAACTCAATCAATGCAGATAAGTAGATGACACAAGAATTAGACATGTTCCTTCAACCAGGTATAAAACACCCCCACTGTTGAAATCAATCATGGACTAGACAGTTAGATCTGTATTTTCTAACCTCCCTATAACCAGGATTCTTTTATTAATGATTGTTAGAGTGTTTATAAGATACTTAAAATGCAGTCACAAACCAATCTGTACATAACAAGCAAATAACACAACTTTAGATTACACATATTAAAAATGATGCAACATAATCAATCCAACTTCATCACTTCTATGTTGATGCAACTAAGAAGTGCACTTTCCTTTTGATGATCTTGAGTAGATTTCCACTATCCTGCTATGATCCCATCTTAACCAAACAACTATCAGTAGACAGTATACTCAACAAGTTGTCATGTCTCAGTTTCTCCAATTTCAAGAAAGAGATGAAGTGTATGAACTCAAATGAGATTCAGAGAGTTTTAAAAGGCAAGAGCTTTACCAAGGTTTACGGTAGTTCTCTCCAAACTCAACTAAACTCTTTTATAGGCAAATCAGTCAACACAAGGATATTTCAGCACATTTTGAATTCTAGCCGTTTGAACAAATTTCAACTTTCAAGAAAACAAGTTTAGTGGTGCTTGGAATCTTCCTTGCACATTTTTCTTAAAATAAAGCAATTGATCAGTTTTTTTGGTGGTCTAATGAAGCTTTTGCACAAGATTAAGGACAAGTGAAAAGTGACATTGTACTTGCAAATGACTTTTGGCTCAATCTTTAAGCCTTGATTTCAATATTTATCCAATGGCCATCAATATAGCTTATTAATGTTTTTATAAAATGCTTAATAAAGGTTGCAACATAGATTCAACAACACCAATGTGATCTGCATAAGGCCTGAACATATTAATGGTGAGCTCAAGGGGTTTTCCCTAGGAAAAGGGGCCTGAGACAAGGGGATCCACTCTCACCTTTCCTCTTTGTTCTTGGTATGGAATACTTCTCAAGAATGCTTAGAATTCTGGGGGAGGATTCAGAGTTTAACTTTCACAATGGATGCCAGAATTTGAAGATTAATCATCTTGCCTTTGCAGATGACTAGATGCTCTTCACTAGAGGAGATCCTATATCTGTCTCCTTAATGATGAATTGTCTTACTGATTTTGGTATGTGTTCGGCCTGGTTGTTAATTTGCATAAGTCCAAATTTTACATCTTTGGATGGATGAGTATAACAAGCGTGTTTTATTAGACATCACCGGTTTGAAAGAAGGTGTGATGCACTGTTAGGTATCTTGGCATTCCACTTGTGTCTTTGTTAGGTTAAATGTGGTGCATTATGATCCCTTATTCACTACTTTGAGGAATTACTTTTGTAATTGGAAGGGTGCCACATTGTCTTATCTTTGGTAGGTTACATCCGTGAAATCTGTCATTCAAGGTGTGTCTTGCTTTTGGCTAGGTATTTACCCTATCATTGGAAGTGTTAAGCTTAAAATGGATCAATTATGTAGGAGGTTTTTGTGGGGGGATCCTGTGACTCTAACAGAAATCAATTGTTAGGTGGGAAGAAAGTTTGTTTGCCAAAATCGATGGTGGTTTAGAATTTTTCATTGGAAGCTTGGAATCTTGCTCTTCTGTGTAGGATCTTGTGGAACTTCCAATATAAGAAAGAGCGCCTTTGGGTGAAATGGATCAATGCCGAGTACTTAAAGAATGCGGATCTGTGGTCTTATCCTTACAAGTCTACTGATTCTCTTTAATCAAAAACTGCCTCTTGAATTAGGGATAGGATCTTGAATTATGATGGTTCTCACTGGTCTTTGCCATTCTTTGTGTTGAAATCCTGGTCCATTGGTCCCAAATTATCTCCTACTAAAGCTTATGATTTCTTTAGGCACCAAAGTCCTAAGGTTTGGTGGTACAGACTTGTCTGGAACCCTAGAGCCACCCCAAAACACTGCTTTTTGTTGTGGATGGCCATGAAACATGCTATGCTTACTACTAATAAGCTTCATTTTGATGACAAACTCTGCTCCTTGTGTGGATTGGTGAATGAATCTGCCTCTCATCTGTATTTCCAGTGTCCAATCTCCTGTATGATTTGGGGCAAGGTTAGGTTGTGGCTAGGTATCAATAGAAGATTGGAAACTATAACAGCTGCTCTCAGATGGATGAAGAGGAAATGCAGGGGAACTTCTCATGCAAATGTGGCTAGATGTGCCTCTGTTTTCGTGGTTGTTTACAGGATTTGGTACATGAGAAATGCAGACAGAGGTTTGAGGAGTACCTATGAAGATTGATGATGTGTTGTTTTGCATTAAAACACATATGTTTTACATAATGCAGTTGCATTCCCTTGTACACTTTTACACCTTAATGTTTAGGTTTTGTATATCTTTTGTGATTTCTAGTAGGTTTTGTTGGTGGATGTATGAGATTATTTTGTTTCTCTACACACCTTGGGATATGCTCTGTGAGTTATGCTCTCACATGACCCTTTTGATGCGCTTTTTGGGTGTTGTTATGTGTTTAGTGGTCATTGTTTTTCTTGTTGCATATAACCTCAGGGGTCTTATACAGCTTGGAATCAACAAATCTAACCTCTTTTCAACACTATTGTAGGTGTTAGTTTAGTTCTAAATCTTGATTAGGATGTAATCTCTTGTACTTTGCATACCTTGGTTATATAAAAATTTTACCTTTAACCAAAAAAAAAAAACATTGAAATCTGCATTCTTCATTTTCTGTTTGATGTTGATCAAGGTTTTAATTTGTGTTTTGATCTTGGATTAACTTGAAAAAATAATCCAAAACACTTGTATTTACCTACAATTAAAAATTGAAGACTTTTGCATTCATCTAGATGTGATTCTGCGATATCCCACGTTGAATGTGGGAGAAATGCATTACCTCCTTATATGTGTGAGAGATAAAGATCTTGTCAACTCGGGTTGGCCCTTTTTGACCAAGAAAAGATCGACGGCCTAAGAAATTGACCGGATCCTTGTTGGATCACTTAGCTCTACCAGACCTGGGGTTTTGGAGCGTTACAATTGGTATCAAATTCGACTAGCAGACGGGACTAAATGTCACACCGTGAGAGACGGTGGGGGGCCACCTATAGATTCGTTTGGTAGGGAGGAGTCTGGGACAAATCCTGGCGAGGGCACAGTTGCTTATATGAGGGAAGAATGTGATATCCCACATTGGATGTGGGAGAAGTGCATTACCTCCTTATAATTGTGAGACATAAAGATCTTGTCAACTCAGGTTAGCTCTTTTAGACTAAGCGATGACTACGGTCTAAGTAGTTGACCGGGTCCTTTATGGCTCACTTAGCGCTACCAGACCCGGGGTTTGGGAGCATTTGCAAATTCACTTTAGATTGCATTAGTATAGGGTTATACAATATGAATTATATCAATAATTAGGGTTTTTTTTAATGATCCAACGGTCATATTAACTTTTAATATAGGGAACTGATCATATATAATAACAGGAAATAGATTACCTCATTTATTTCCAACCCTATACACTTTGATTCAATAAAAAATCCTTCCAGATGTCATATAACCTCATTTCAAGTCATGTGTTATGTAGGAAGAATCAAACACACTTAGATTCAATTCAGATCAAAAGATTGAATGATCATTTCACAGCATACCGGTCAAATGGTACTTTTGTAGCTTTTACCTTTTCTTCATAATCTTTAAATATCTAATGGATATCACCAAATATTTTTTTTGTTCCATGCCTTGAGAATTTCCATTAAATTTTGGAGCTTACACATGAAATTAAGCATTCTAGTAGGGGCACTAACCATGTTCTTGATAGTTTCAACCACATTAAGGAAAGAATGATGCATTAACCACATACTATAGAAAATGGATTGGGAAGAGTGGAAGGCTAATCCGATGAATGCTACATCTTAGGATTTGATTGGAAAGTTTGGCATGAAGGGATGGTAAACTCAATGAAGGCGGCTGGGTGTGTTTTGAGATAGGGGTGCTCGAATTTTCACTCTAATGTTTATAATCATGCTTTTAGGTGAAGTTGGTGATAGCAGCAGCTCCCACAGTGGCTGTTGTCTTAGCAATTTGGAAGGAATCAAGAAATGCAGCAGACCTCCGGCACATTTTGCAGATGTTTTGGGCTGTGCAATTTTGCAGCTTTTAACTATTTGATATTGTTTTAGATTTGATTTATTTTTAGAATCATATTTCTGTTTTATTTTTGCGGAACGTTTGGATCATTTTGTAAATGTTTTTTAGCATCTTGTTGATAATGAATATATCATGGTTGTTAAAAAAACACCGCATAGTATAGAACCCAAATGGGAAAAGGCCTTTCTTAAAATATTATGTTTCATAGGGGCCGGGTTTCTATATGGTCATTACCCATTATATTCTAAGTTTGAGATTTCCATTGCCTCAATTATGTAGATTGCCAATAATTATTGAAGATGAGCCTATCCAATTTTTCTCTCCCATCAAAAGAGTCTTCTACCGGACGAAGTGAAAAGGCTACAGAAGATAGGAAGTTCTTGCACAATCACATATTATAGTGTTAACATAATTCATGGCAGATTGACTAGGTTTAGAGCAACATCTATATTCATCTATGGTTTAATTAAATTGTTTGTAGAACCTGATCAATTTTATGCATGACCTCGTAAATTATTTTGAATGTGCTGAAGGTGGAAGGAATAATTAGGACATAGATAACTAGACCGTCAAGTAAAATCGCCATCTAGAATGGACGGTCCTATTAGTGAGGTTTTCTTTATTTGTATGGGCCATCCCATAGAGTCAAGTAATGCATGTGTGATTAACCAGTTCTACCCGCTCATGCATGGTTGACTGTTAATTGAACATAGAGTTCTTCTCTTTATTCACGAATTAGAACCAAGTTTGGGGATCACAACCAATAATTAAGTAGAATTACGTTTATAGACTTTAATCATCGAATCTAATCACGTAATAAACCTGGGGAGATTAACTAGAGTATGGTTTTGGTAAGTGATGTTGTCGGAAACATCACAAACAAGTTTGGTGTATGCTTTTGGTGGATATATGGATTGGAGAGAGTGGTTAGATGTGTTTTAGCTCAAGAACAATATGAAGATATGAAGAACACTCAAGAACACAAGAACAAGAAACAAGAATAACAGAGCTTGGCCTGTATTTTCTAGCATTCCTCCTTTTTAGGGTTTGGGGGTGCCGTTATTTATAGGGCTTTCATGATCTGTGCTTACGCGGCAGTTACAATATATGTCTTTAACGAATAAATACAAAGTAATATAGTTGTCCGGGTCGGGATCACACGACGCGGGATGACGATCATCTTGACTTTAAGGGAATCCGCACTTGTAAGCTTGACCTATTTGCCTGATGTTAGCTAGTTGTAGGATGAGGGACAGGATAAGGGCCCCATAGTGCTTCGTCTCTCCGAGGACGTGGTGTGTGAAGGCTTCTTATCCCAAGCCTAGTTGTTTCAACCAAAGTCTTGGGCAATGGTATCTTAGCATACTGGGACCTTCTCGGCCCGGCTCGTTTTATTGGATTCCGATCCGATTGGGCCGGATGCTCTACCTCTAATCGGACCCACTTGGGGCCCGATTTAGGTCGTTGGGCTCATTTACGGGTTTGGCATATCAGTAAGGTTTCTTTGTATAATTTATTTGAATCTCTTTGAATTTGTGCTTTGGTTTCTATTCAGTAAATTAGATAGCCCATTCCCACAATTATATTGGTCATCACCACCCTTTGTGTCATTAATTCTAGTTTATTGGTCCACTCAATCTTGTGGAACATCAGTTCATGTGGGATTGACTTTGACTCGTCGTTCTATACTGCGATTGAACCTATTCATCTTGTTGGTATCGGTGTTAAAATATAGATCAAGATTCTTTTCAGTATTAAGGAAATCAAAGTTTCATTCCATTCCTCAGGGAGCCATCCATCTTTGAAATCAAGAGTAATAAATTGAGTAAATGAGGGGCTAACCTGAGACCAGCATTCTCTAAGGAAGATAGCTGGTATTCCATCTGAAAAATAGCTTTTTGTATTTTTATTTCAATTTTTTAACGGCATTTTTTTCTCAATATTATAAGCATTTAAAGTATAGTAATATTAGCTGAGGGTAGTATGGTCTATTACTCTATATTTTGTCTTATATGTACTAGCTAGATTTTTGGAAGATTCTATGTAACAAACCTGTGTTGAGGTGTCATTGTATGGCTGTAGTATAAAGCCTGCACTAATGTTTGTTGTAATTAATGAGAATGGTCTTTACCTAAATATTGTTACATTTTTATCTTGGTATCAGAGCCATACATTGCTGTATGTAGGCCTGTAAACGAGCCGAACCCTGGTAGGGTTCGAGCTCGGCTCGGTGTGTTCGAACCTAAGGCTCGGCTCGACTCGAAATGGCCGAGCCTTATATTTTCATCATCCGGCTCGGGTTTGGCCTGGTATTTGGGGAAAAAAGCTCGGCTCGGTTTGGCTCGAACATGTCGAACCGTTCGAACATGTTCGGCTCGAACTGGGTTTTAAAAAAATCCAGAATTTTGTGTTCGAACATGTTCGGCTCGAACTGTGTATAAATTTATGATATCCGAGCCGAACATGTTCGAACATATTCGGCTCGACCACCGAATATCTAATTTGTAAGGTTTGGCTCGAAGTTCAAACCCACGAACCGAGCCCGAATGGAACTTTTTTCGAGCCGAATACTCCAAATCGAATCGAATACTTAGGTTCATTTACAACCTTAGTTGTATGAGGCCTGGCATACGCTTAAGGTCCTATTCAACAACAGATCTACAGCCCGGATGTTAGAATACAATGAGGCTTCACCAAAACCGAAAGGAGCAACATCCATGACTGATTATCTGGCGTTAATGAAGTCCTACACTGATGGCCTAACTGCTGCTTGTATATCCTATCACCAAGGCAGAGCTCATTCTAGCAACACTTGGTGGTTTTGGAAAAGATTATGAATATGTAATTGAAACATTACCGCATGAATTGTGATACTCACTTTGGCAGGAGGTCGAATCTCAATTGATTATCCATGAGAGGTTAATTGCTTGCTTTAATCCCTCTCTAGGGTTGGATCTAAACAACCATTTAGCAAATTTTGCTGTTGGAAATGGAAATTTCAGACCTCAATCTAGGGCTCCTTCACCTGATACTAACAAAGGACGAGGATACAGAGATGGCAGAGGTAGAGGAATGAATAACATCATTGGTGGTTCCAAAGGTAACAACAGAGGAGGTTATCAAGGTAACAACAATAGAGGACCTAGACCTACCTGTCAGGTGTGCAATAGAGTTGAACACATTGCCGTGGATTGCTACTATAGGTTAAATTCAAAATATGGATGCTCAAGCAATTCACCTAGGCCGAACAATATTCATAATTTCAACATTACTCCCTTTGCATACTTTGCTTCACCTGAAAGTGTTAGTGATGCTAGTTGGTATGCTGATAGTGGTGCTACTAACCATGTGACTCTGACCTGAACAGCCTGCAGCTGAGTCAAGGGTATGAAGGATCTGACATTCTGACTGTTGGCAATGGTGAGTCCTTGAAAATCCAAACATTGGCCATTCCATTTTACCTACTAGTTCTACCAATTTAAATTTGAATAATATCTTACATGTGCCATTTATTGCCAAAAATTTTCCGAGTGTTTCCAAATTGACACACGACAATGATGATTTTATGGAATTTCATGCTGACTTTTGTGTTGCAAAGGACAAAACTATAGGGACCCCTCTGCCAGAAGGCTCACTTAAAGATGAATTGTATCATCTGCATCATCCAAGTATTTTGTCCAATAGTTCCCTTCACTTCAAAAGATCAACCATTGAGTCTGTGTTAGGGTCTGTCTGTAATAAATTCAGTTGTCAAGCTGAAACTAGGTCTGAGTCTGTTCCTAAGTATGATAATTGTAGTAGCATTGCCAACTTGTGGCACAGAAGGTTGGGACATCCCTCCTTCAATGTTTTGAGATCTGTTTTAAGAGATTGTAATGTTCACACTAATAAAAATTTTGATTTTTGTGAAGCATGTCAATTTGGTAAGCTTCATGCCTTACCATATTCAAATTCCATAATTGAATCACGTGCTATTTTTGACATCATTCACACAGACCTTTGGGGCCCTGCCTCAATCACTTCCACTAATGGATATCAATACTACATAAGTTTTGTCGATGATCTTACTAGGTATGTGTGGATATACCCTCTCACAAACAAATCTGATGCCTTCAAAGCCTTTCTTCAATTCAAAACTCTAGTGGAAAAACAATTCAATACCAACATTAAGTGTGTGCAATCTGATTGGGGAGGTGAGTTAGAACCTTTGATGCCTATTTAAAAGAGCAATGCATAGTTTTTAGACATTCTGGCCCATGGACAAAATGGGAAAGTTGCGAGGAAACACAGACATTTAGTTGAATTTGGTTTAACTTTTCTTGCTCAAGCTGAAATTCCTCTTAAATATTGATGGGAGAGCTTTCAATATGCAGCCTATGTAATTAACGGACTACACACTCATGTCTTGGAATACAAATCTCCTTATGAGTGTTTGTTCAAAACTAAACTAGACATTAGTCTCATCAAGGTGTTTGAGGGTAGTTGCTATCCTTACTTTAGACCTTTCCAGAAGCATAAATTTATGTTTCATACCAGAAAATGTGTTTTCCTAGGCACTAGTTCCTCACACAAAGGTTATTTGTGTAAAGAGTCCTCTAGAAGAATATACGTGTCTAGAGATGTTATTTTCATTGAACATGAATTTCCTTACAAGTCTCTATTCACTTCAAGTCCTAACCAACCTTCTTTTGTGGATTCTAGTGTCAATCTTTCTCTTATTCCTGTACCAACTGAGTCTGCAACTGATACAATCCATTCAAGCAAAACAGACAGCAGCAGTAGGGGGTCTCCAAGTTCACTACAACATACTAGTAGCATAAAGGATCACACTACTTCCAATACTAACAGTTCTTACTCCCTAAATACACATATGCCTTTGGATTCTACACCTATGCACAACCCTACACCACAAATTACCCTTCCTGATTCTCCTACACCTTCTCCCAACAAAACTGATCAGACCAACCAATCACCTCTCCATGCCCACAACCCATTATCACTACCCAATCCAATATCACTGCCAATGCTCATCATATGCAAACCAGAAGTAATGATGGCATTAGAAAACCCAAAACTCACTCCTACCTTACTTTCATGGATTCCACTACTTGTCCAACAGAACCAACAAGAGTGTCAGATGCCATCTCCTAGCCTCAGTGGCTGGCTGCTATGAAAGAAGAGTTTGATGCACTAAAAAAGGAATCACACATAGGACTTAGTCCTAGCCTGACCTTACCAACACTTTATAGATAACAAGTAGATCTTCAAGATCAAACTGAAGTCAGATGGAAGAGTGTTAAAGCATAAAACTAGACTTGTGGCAAAAGGGTTTCTCCAAACTCCAGGCCTTGACTATGATGAAACCTTTAGTCCAGTTGTAAAAGTTGCCACAATTAGGGTTGTCCTAGCAGCTTCTATTGACCTAAACTGGAAAATCCACCAAATTGATATAAATAATGCCTTCCTCAATGGCACTCTCCATGAACATGTGTTTATGCCTCAACCAGAGGGTTTTGAGGTCTTTTCCAAACCAGGGTATGTGTGCCATTTGAGGAAAGCTCTGTATGGACTTAAACAAGCCCCACAGCCTGGTCTTGAGTAACTCAGACAGCAGCTACTAAGGTGGGGATTCAGACAAGCCATGTCAGACACCTCATTGTTTGCATTTCACACTGAAACCACCATTCCGTATGTGTTGGTCTACGTTGATGATATACTGATCACTGGAAACAACAAATCATTGATCAAGAAGTTTATTGCCACTTTGAATACCAGATTTTCCTTAAAGGACCTGGGTGAATTGACTCATTTGCTGAGGATACAGGCCTATAGAGATGACAGTGGACTATATTTACATCAAGCTCGTTATGCTGCTTAATTGATAAACAGACTCCAAATGTAACACCTAAAACCAGTGTCAACTCCTATGGTCACAGGGATTGAATTACATGACGAAAATTCTGAACTTCTGAACAATGTCACACAATACAGAAGTATTCGAGGAGCTCTACAATACCTCACATGTACTAGACCTGATTTGTCATTTGCAGTCAATCAACTGATCAATTTATGAAAAGTCCTAGACTACTTCACTGGAATGCACTAAAGAGAATGCTACGGTCTGTAAAAGGTACTTTACATTAGGGTTCACAATTCAAACCTGCTGCAAATTTGGACATCACTGGTTATAGTGATGTTGATTGAGGGTGTGATACCAAAGTCAGAAGATCTGTAACTGGATATTGTGTTTACTTGGGAATTCACTTATTTCTTGGAGTTCAAAGATACAACAAGTTGTTTCAAGGTCAAGCACTGAGTCTGAATATAGGGCTCTAGCTAATGTGGCTCCTGAGATTCAATGGTTGAAGTCACTTCTGTCTGAATTGCATATTCCAGTGGTTAATCCTCCTACAACCTTGTGTGACAATATTAGTGTAAATCATCCAGCTCACAATCCTGTTTTTCACTCTAGAACAAAGCTATAGAGATTAGCATACATTTTGTGAGAGATCAAGTTTTGCAGCACAAACTTAAAGTGAACCATGTGCCATCACGTGATCAGGTTGCAGATTTTTTTACAAAAGCCTTGCCCGGATCCAAGTTCTTTGCAAATAGAGACAAACTAAATGTAGAGGATACCACCTTTAGTTTGAGAGGGGCAGTTAAAGTATAGTAATATTAGCTGAGGGTATTATGGCCTATTACTCTATATTTTGTCTTATCTATACTAGCTAGATTTTCTGATAAACGACCTTGTGTTGAGGTGTCACTGTATGGCTGTAGTATAAAGCCTGCACTAATGTTTGCTGTGATTAATGAGAATGGTCTTTACCTAAATATTGTTACATTTCCTTCTTAGGCCCATTGGAAAAAAAAATTAAAGACAAGAAAGAAACCAATTCTCATTAGTAAAGAAAAACACACAAACTTCAAACATGGCCTAAAGTAGAATGAACTCACAAAACATTTAGCAAGAAGTTCCAAATATCCACCCAAATGTCATAGCACAAGCAAGACAGAACAAAATCAAATTAGTATTCAATTAATGGCGTGCAAGATATTATTAAACGGATACATTCAGGAATGTGAGCCTATAGAAAGCCTACCAAGCTTAATAGTATGTTTTTATGATGGAAAAATGTAATTAATGTAACAAGAAGCAAAACTATTGCAAAATTAGCTCCCACATGTTTCACTCCCTGTCTTATTTCCTATAGTTACAACTATAGTTTGCACACAAAAATCACTTAAAGTTACGTATAGTGTGACGATGGTGAAAATAGACCTGGCCACGTGTCACTCTTATAACATCCCAAGATTGTGAGAGAAAGATAAGAGGGAAGCATTTAGGGCCAGGAGCCCCACACCAGTAAGACCCTACCCCATGAGGGAGGTCTGTACATGACCCTCCCGACTACCGCACTGCAGTGCAGCTCGGTCTAGTCTGGAGGCAGGATATGCAGGTCAGGTCGAGCTGGCCTGAGGAGCCCATCGAAGGCCGACTGGCTCTTCCCTTAAGTGATAAACAACGCATGTGCCAATATTATAGGAGAATTCCTGGATTACCGGAAGAAAATCCCGTAATTGGAATATAATCATAATTATCTTTTGCTAGGGATAAACATGTGATGATCCTTAGGGTTTAAGGATGATACGACTTGTTTGACAAGAAAAGGGTAAGACGCCTCCCTATATAAACAACCCTAAGGAACTACGAAGGACTTGATTCCAATTTAACTATTGGATACGTAGGCAACTTGAGAGAAACTAACTCTCAGGCTCAGTCTTAATCATACCAAATCACGATCCCCATTGTTTCTGTTCTTGTTTGAATCGTCCTAGAGGTTGTTTGGACCCGTAGGTGATATTCGACTTCATCAATTGGCGCTAGAAGGAGGGCCTCTTTTTGTTACGATTTGATCAAGAAAACAGCGATGGTACCACCAAAAAATACTGGAAAAAAGACCCAAACGACGGCAGCTAGAGACGCCGGAGAAGTAGACCCAATCACATCGCTACCACCAACCCCAAACCAACCTGGAGAAGCTGCTGGCGGATCCGGCCAAAGACAAGAGCTTTGCTTTGGATGCGTTACGTAATTTAGATGTTCCAGCTTTCAAAAGTGTGCTAGGATTGGCCCTAAAAGGACGAGAAGAGGAATCTCCACAAAACGTGGATCCAAAGGGTAATCTGGCAACTAAGGAGGATAGAGGAGAAACTCTCTCCTCCACCTCCCATACGCAACACAGACAGGTTAAAGCCCAGGCCCAGGAGGCTGCTAGAGCTGAACTAAACGGGATCCTGGGAAAGAAAACGGACGATCTCTCTATCGAATTGCCGTTCTCAGAGCAGATTTTGAACTACCAACGTCCAGAGAGATTTAAGATCCCAAAGCTAGAAGCATATGACGGAACGAAAGATCCCCAGGACCACCTCTTTCAGTATCTAACGCACATGAATTTAGACTGTGCACCCGAGGAGATGAAGTGCAAAGCCTTCCCGGCCTTACTCACGGGCAGGGCTCGTGAGTGGTTCCGGAAATTACCACCTCGGTCTATTGAGAACTTTGAAACCCTGGCAAGAAAATTTTTGCAAGCTTTTGTCACGGCTAAACCCTTCCAGAGGAATGTCACGTACCTCCTCACAATTCGTCAGAAAAAAGAAGAAACAGTGCTGCAGTACCTGAAAAGATTCAATGAGGAATCTAGGCAGGTCGGGAATGCAGATGAACACCTCCTGATCACTTCTTTCGTAGCAGGCTTACGAGAAGGTAGATTGTATGCAAAGCTCAATAGCCGACTTCCGAAATCAATGGATGAGTGTATGGATCTAGCATACAAACACTGTCAGGGTGAAGAGGCCAACCGTCTAAAAAGGGAGTCGGAAGCTCCTAAGAAAGAGAGGTCAGATGATAGAACTGATAGAAAGCGCAAACCAGTATGGGACCGAGTAGCTGCTCCCATAACTGACCGACTCGGGAAGAAAGGGGCCCTTCAAGAAAGGGACTTTATTCCTTTAAACCGATCACGCGAGCAGGTCCTCGCCATAATGCAGAGAAAAGGCATTGCCCGTACTCCACCTCCTATGAAGGGTCCCCGGGAAAAAAGGGATCAGACCAAATACTGTAAGTTTCATGAAGACATCGGTCACGACTCGAGCAAAGGTCACGAGGATTTACAGAGAGAGATCGACGCTGCTGTTATGGAAGAGAAACTCGATGAGGTAATAGATAGGTCCCGTCACCCAGAACCCCGGGGAAGACGGGAATACAAGAGAAGAGATTTCGGTCATGACCGAAAGGATGATTACTGAGATTTAGGAGGATCCGTCCCCAGGACCGGAGGGGCAGCCAGATAATCGCCCCATCAATACCATCAATACCATCTCAGGTGGTCCGAGTACACCGTCCCGACCTGAGGAGCACAGTGGTAACCGGGCACCGACCAGCACCGACTCAGGAAAGAGACAAAGGTTGTCCGGGGAGGTCGTTTATGGTCCTCGCGATCCTCTTCCCCTCGTCAGCAATAATGAAGGCCTGGTTATCGAGGCAGTAATCAATAAACATACGGTGAAGCGTATTTGTGTAGACACCGGAAGTGCAGTCAATGTGCTGTACTACAATGTGTTTCAATCCATGAAATTAAAGGATGCAGAGCTAGCACTTGTATCATCTCCGCTATTCGGGTTCGCAGGGCCACCAGTCCACCCCATGGGTATGATCACTTTACCAACCACTTTTGGGAAAGCACCTCGGGACAGGATCCTTATGGTGAGTTATGTGGTGGTCAGGGCCCCATCGCCTTCAATGTTATCATGGGGCGACACGCCCTAATAGATCTACGAGCGGTGATCTCTCCGGCTCACATCGAGTTTGAAGTTCCCGACACAGGAGGGGCAAAGAGAGTCAAAGGTGACGCTTAAAACAGCCGAGAGGCTGTTACACGGCCACTGTAAACGGAAGAATGATGGTACAACAGGTATCTGTGGAAGAGTTACTCCCAGAGGAAGAGGAAAGTTGGTCATCAGATGATAAAGTCGAGGTAGTGAATTTGGGAAAGGAACAAGAAAGCTTGTCAGTCAACATAGGGTCATGGATCCCAGATCGGTTTAAAACAGAGCTCGTCGAGATCTTAAAGGAGTTTAAAGACGTGTTTGCATGGAAGACGGATGACATGCCAGGCTTGTCCCCCGAGCTGGCTCTGCACAGGTTGCACGTGGATCCAGCCCGGAAACCGATTAGGCAAAAGAAAAGACAGTTTGCAAAAGACCGAATGGAGGCCATTCAAAGGGAAGTTGAGAAGTTATTACAGGCCGGGATCATACGTGAAGTATTTTACCCGACCTGGCTCGCCAACCCAGTCCTAGTAAAAAAGCCAGACGGGAGCTGGCGAATGTGCGTAGATTTTACCGACTGAAACGAGCATGTCCCAAAGATTGTTACCCCTTGCCTAAGATCGACAAAGTTAGTTGACTCAACATTGGGTTTGAAATCTTCGCATTTCTAGATGCATACAAAGGCTACCACCAGTTGCCATGGACCCGGACGATGCAGAGAAGACGGCATTCATCACAGAAGAAGGAACTTTCTGTTATGTCACTATGCCGTTTGGACTAAAAAACGCGGGCGCCACTTATCAAAGAGCAGTGAATAAAATCTTCGAGAAACAAATTGGGAAGTGCATGGAAGTCTATGTGGATGATCTCTTGATCAAGAGCAGTCTCTAGATCGATACATGACCGACGTCCGGGAAGTGTTTGGGGTACTCAGCGGACCCAAATGAAACTTAACCCAAAAAAGTGTACATTTGGGGTCGGTCGAGTAAATTCTGGGTTACATGATTTCAAAGAAGGAATTAAGGCTAACCGGACAAGGTTGAAGCCTTAAGAACAATGCCACCACCCGAAGCATCAAGGAGGTGCAAAGGTTAACCGGCGCATGGCCGCCACGAAATGAGTTCCTATCCAAGTCGGCGCAACGCGTGCTTTACCACTCTTTAAAATCTGAGGAAAGCAAGTCCCTTCCAGTGGAATGAGGACAGTCAGAAGGCATTTGACGATTTGAAGGAGTACTTGGCCGAGCTACCAACCCTGACATCTCCCCAGGAGGGAGAAACTCTGCTTTTATACTTGGCAGTAGTTGATGAGGCAATCAGTGCGGTCCTAATCAGAGAAGAAGGACACATACAAACACCCGTGTTTTATGTAAGCAGGGCTTTACATGGACCAGAACTCAGGTACACGAACGCGGAAAAACTAACTTTGGCTCTGGTACACGCCTCAAGAAAGTTACGACCATACTTCCAAGCACATTCCATCACTGTGGTCACAGACCAACCTCTGCGTCGAGATCTTGGCGACACGATACCTCGGGCGAGACTAGCGATGGGTGATCGAGCCGCGCGAATATGATCTGGACTACCAACCCCGAATCGCCATCAAAGCCAGGCTTTAGCCGACTTCTTGGCTGAAGGAATTCAGGTCGAGACAGATAAAGAATACGGTGACAGACAGTCGATACTGGACCCTTTTGTAGATGGAGCATCGGGAAAAGAAGGAGCGGAGCGAGCCTCTTGCTCCCCGATCCGAAGGGGAAGAATTCCCATATGCACGCTGCGTTTCAACTTTGCGGCTACAAACAACGAGGCGTAATATGAGGCTTTAATTCTTGGGCTACGGTTGGCCAACAAGCTCGGGCGTATAACTCAAGACGTATTCGAGTGACTCCCAGCTGGTAGTCAATCATATTAATGGTGAGTATGAAGCAAAGGAGGAATCGATGAAGAGATACTTGGCGGCAACACAGGCTCGATAAAAACTTCAAGTCGATCCAATATAGAGCGAGTCTCTCGATCCAGAACAAAAGCCGATGCACTCTCCAAGTTGGCATCTAATTTTTCTCGAGATAAAAAGGTTACGTGGAGCAGTGACCGAGCAAGTTATGCCCTGAGAGCGAAGTACAACCGATTAGCCAACAGCCACCGGATGGACCCCATAACCTCCTATCTAAAACACGGTATTCTCGCTAACCGACAAGGTTCACCCCGGGAAGATCAAGCTACGAGCAAGCGGTATGCTCTCTTTGATGGTATCCTATCTGAGACGATCGTTTATATCACCGTGGCTCGTGTGTGCTACCAGGAAGGAAATTATCTACTCGAGAAATACACCTCGGCATTTGCGGAAACCATGCAGAGCCCGGACACTAGCTCGTAAATGCCGCTTGTTCGGGTATTATTGGCCAACTATGCAAAACGACGCCAAACGACTTGGTGCGAGGTGCAAGTCATGCCAGTGCATGATAACTTGTCACACCGCCGCAGCAGAACATGATTCCTTTGGTCTCTCCTTGGCCTTTTATCGGTGGGGGTAGACTGGTTGGGCCTCTTCCCCGAGCTCCAGGTAACTTACAATTTCTTGTTGTGGCTGTTGATTACTTTACTAAGTGGGTGGAGGCCGAGGCCTTGACCACCATCACCGCAAAGGCCATACAGAAATTTTTGTGGAAAAACATCGTCTGTCGCTTTGGGATACCCAAGATCCTCGTGTCGGACAATGGAACATAGTTTGAAAGACAGATGTTAAGTCATGGTGCGCCGAGTTGGGTATAGTCCAACATTTCACCTCATGTCGGCTATCCTCGTGCCAATGGCCAGAGTAGAGCGACTCAACAGCAACTCAAGTTTGGGTTGAAGAAGAGATCGGAAGAGGGGACGAGCATGGGTCGAGCATTTGCCTAACATCCTTTGGGCGTCTGAAACTACCCCAAACTCGGCTACAGGAGAAACTCCTTTTGCTTTAGCTTATGGATGTGAAGCAGTCATTCCGGCCGAAATAGGGCTCCCCTCCCCGAGGACCGAGCTCCACACATTCACGGACCAGGACACCGAGCTCAGACATGCCAAGGACAACTTGGAAGAAGCCAGGGAAGTGGCCTATATCCGGATGGCAAGATACAAACAGAGAATATCCCAATACTATAATTCTAAGGTTAAGCATTCCTACTTCAAAGAAGGAGACTTGGTACTAAGGAAGAACGAAGTCAGCAAGCAGGGTCCCCAGGGAAAGCTTAACCCGAACTGGGAAGGCCCGTACAGAGTGGTTAAAGTTCATGGAAAAGGTGCTTACCAGTTAGCTAACGCGAATGGCCAGACCGTGCCAAGAAGCTGGAACGCCAGCAACCTTAGAAAGTTTTATGCCTAAAACGAATCCAGGCTCGATTCTATCTTTCCATTTTATGTTGTCTTTTTTCAATAAAAGTGTTATCAAACACCTTTGAGTTCTAATAAATATATGATTCTTTCATGTTATATATTGTTATATTATGTCTTGTGATTGAATTTTTGTTAATCGAGTCGAGTCATACTCGGAAGGTTTGCAAAAGTCAAACCTCCTCGATCTGCAGTCGTGGCCGAGAATTTAATCGAGTCTCAAAGTCGGACTCGAAAGCTTGAATACCACAAGCTTCCCGAGTCCTCAAGTCGGGACGTGGTTTTAATCGAGTCAGTCATACTCGGAAGGTTTGCAAAAGTCAAACCTCCTCGACCTGCAGTCGGGCGAGAATTTAATCGAGTCTCAGAAGTCGGACTCGAAAGCTTGAATACCACAAGCTTCCCGAGTCCTCAAGTCAGGACAGGGTTTTAACTGAGTCAGGTCATACTCAGAAGGTTTGCAAAAGTCAAACCTCCTCAGTCTGCAGGTCAGGCCAGAATTTAATCGAGTCTCCAAGTCGGACTCGTAAAGCTTGAATACCACAAGCTTCCCGAGTCCTTAAGTCAGGACAGGGTTTTAACTGAGTCAGGTCATACTCAGAAGGTTTGCAAAAGTCGAACCTCCTAAGTCTGCAGGTCAGGCCAGAATTTAACTGAGTCCTGCAAGTCAGACTCAGAAAGCTTGAATACCACAAGCTTCCCGAGTCCTCAAGCCAGGACAGAGTTTTAACCGAGCCAGGTTATACTCAGAAGGTTAAAGACTTAGTCAAACCTCCTGAGTCTGCAGGTCAGGACAAAGTTTTATCAAGACTTAGTATGTCATCCAAACCGTCGATGTGCAAAGCCATCTTTGGGGGAGGGGCATCCATAAGACAGAAGTCAAACCCAAAATAAACTAAGTAAAACCAAAGTACAAAACGTAGTGGGCAGGGCACCACAAAGTATAAATAAAGTACATAAACTTGGACAACAAAAAGTTTCAAAGTTTTCAAAGAAAACAATAACAAGGATGAACGATCAGTCTGGGTTCTCGGATTACGCTCATCGAAGATGGAGTGGGCACAGTACCCTGAGGAGTGGGACGACGTCGGGCGTATTTGGCACCAATGTTCGCCGCTTTTAAACTCGCTCGCCCCGGCATCATAGATCTGACCTGCTCCTTCCTTGTACATGGAACGATAATGCACAAGGTCAGAGAGAATCAACTCAGGATGTTGTTCCTTTGCCTCGTCCACACCCGTTGTATACCCATGTTGCATGACAGGGTTCAGCAAGACCTTCAGAGCTCCGGCTAGATGATCGGAGGACTTATACTCATGCACAACTCGGGCATCCCGAGCAGGAAGAGAAGCTTCCAGAGTAGTGAGTTCAGCCCGGACCTTGGCCAGCGCCTGCCCGAGCTCAGAGTTCTCCGCTACATACTCATCGTGCTTGGCCTGGAGTTCAGCAGTGCACTTGGTCCTAGTCTCGACCAGTTCCTTCTTCAGAGCTGCAATCTCCTGGTCCTTAGTCTTGGAGGCTTCTCTGTGCCTTTCACGACTCGCTCGGAGCTCCTCAATTGTTCCCTGCAGAGCCTCCTTGCTTGCCGCAGACTCAGCAAGGCGATCCAGGAACTCCTGACCGACCTGAGCTCCCTGCAAAGGCAAAAGAAAAGTCAAGAGGAAGAAAGACAAACAAGAAAGACAGACATATTTATTCAAGAGCTTACCACTGCAGCAAGGTCTTGGTCCGACAGCTCGTACAACCGATTATGTCCTGGGGAAGGTTGCTCCTCAGGAGAGTCTTCGACATTCTCAACGGTCTGCCGACCCGCTTTCCTTTTCTTGGATCGACTCTTCCGACCAGAGGGAGAGACTATCTTCTTCTTCCGGCTAGGCTCGATCACATCCTCTCTTGTCTCCCGATCTTCATCCACATTTATCCTCTCCACTTCCCCAGGATGAGTCATCCAGTTTATGCAGACAGGAGGTGGGGTGAGGTAGGGTCGGGGCAGACAGTCCCAAAAGACTCGGAGAGATGCCCGGCTCCATACTTTCCTGCTGCTCAGACTCCTGGTTAGGCTCTTCAAGGTTAACAGGAGGAATCACTTCGTCATTCACATCCTCCAAGAGATCAGCGAAGGAAGACACTGCCAGAATAAGTAATAAGAAATGTTAAAAGACATTTTGCAAATAGTAAAGTACGGCAAGGAATAGACATTAAAGCCCTACATATCTTGTACTCTTCCTTATCTAACTCCTTGTACGGGTCAGGACCCGCAGTAGGCAACTGGGCAGCCAAGATCATCTCAGAAGAGTACTTTTTCTCTCTGATATAAACCCCACTTTTGCGAATGTCGTCTAGCAGTTTCTGATCCACGTCAGTTGGTCGCGGATTGCTGTCCAGGTCAGAGGAGTTCCACCTGCCCAGGTTCCGAGTCACCTCTAGACATACGAAGAAGAATCTGGTCTTCCAACCTTTATATGAGGTATCTCCTGGCTCCGTAAATTGAACGTCAGGCATGAAATCCCCCCGACGAGGGAAGCAGTAGTACCCGGCTGCCTGGCACTTGTTTGCTTATTTGAAAGAACAGTCGAAATGTTTGAACTTTGAAGGGGATGCAGGCACATCTACACCAAATGGCAAAACCCACTATTGCCCTTATTCCGTTGGGCACGATCTGAGCCAACCCTAGGTCGTAATGCTCCAGGACAGACAAAATGGCCGGGCAGATAGGGAACCGTAAACCACATAAAAAACGCTCCCCTATACACAAATAAGTAAAGATTACCACGCGGAGCTTGATAAGCGTAAACACCGGGAGCCGGGATAATGGGTTTGAAAAGTGGATTTGTTAGGTTGTATTGTTTACAGATGTGGGTCAAATCTGTGGGAGTTATTTTGGTATCGATGCCATGGCGGTACTGTGTGATTTCAGAGGCATAAAGGCTTTAAGGGAAAGGACGAATCTAGAAGATGAGGAAGAAGGGGGAGGATTGAAAAAAGAAAGAGCAGGTCTCTCGATATTGACCCCGGTAGTGGTGATTTCTTCCTCCAATTCCGGCTCTGACTCAAATAACGCCTCAATAGAACTATCAGTAAGAATTATAGGCTCGCTCATTAACAACGAGAAAAAACTTAGAAGAATAAGAAAAGAAAGAAAGCTTACTTGAGAAATCAAAGAAATGGAAGAATGGAATGGCAACCGTCCCGACTTCACACTTGATTTAAAGAGTAACGTCTGAAAGGATTGATGAGACTAGGAGTTATAAAACCCCAAAAAGAAGCCTTGGAATAACCGCCCCATTATTGTGTCACGACGCTTCGTTTCTCGCACTCAATGCGGCAGTCTAAACGGTAGCAAGGACACGTGTCATGGTAGGCATGTTATCTTGGAACGTCCGAATTGATCTCAGGTCTACCCGGCTCTGTAGTAGTCGGCCGTAACCAGGGGCTTATGACGATGGTGAAAATAGACCTGGCCACGTGTCACTCTTATAACATCCCAAGATTGTGAGAGAAAGATAAGAGGGAAGCATTTAGGGCCAGGAGCCCCACACCAGTAAGACCCTACCCCCCGTGAGGAGGTGCAGACATGACCCTCCCGACTACCGCCTCGCAAAGTCTGACTCGGTCTAGTCTGGAGGCAGGATATGCAGGTCAGGTCGAGCTGGCCTGAGGAGCCCATCGAAGGCCGACTGGCTCTTTCCTTAAGTGATAAACAACGCATGTGCCAATATTATAGGAGAATTCCTGGATTACCGGAAGAAAATCCCGTAATTGGAATATAATCATAATTATCTTTTGCTAGGGATAAACACGTGATGATCCTTAGGGTTTAAGGATGATACGACTTGTTTGATAAGAAAAGGGGTAAGACGCCTCCCTATATAAACAACCCTAAGGAACTACGAAGGACTTGATTCCAATTTAACTATTGGATACGTAGGCAACTTGAGAGAAACTAACTCTCAGGCTCAGTCTTAATCATACCAAATCACGATCCCCATTGTTTCTGTTCTTGTTTGAATCGTCCTAGAGGTTGTTTGGACCCGTAGGTGATATTCGACTTCATCATAGTGTAAACAAGAAAATGGTTTTGAAGTAACAAGATAATCATAGCTATAAGTAATAGAAGATAAAATCACTAGCGATATAATTATAATAGGCCAACTTAAAATGGCCATTTTGATAATTCATGGGGCAAAATTAGCAAAATGGTCCTTTAAGTTGGCCTACTATGGATTTAATCCTTCTCCAGCGAGGAATATGGCCTCTAACTTGTTTTTTTTTTTTTGAAAAATAGTCTTATCCACTGGATATTGCTAACTGGGCATCGGAATCTTTTAAAATTGTTGATGTTCCTACCACGTGGGATCCTACGTGGCTTGTGGGTCCAATTTCTCCTCTATTTAATGAAAATAAAAAGTTGTTGTAGGAGGGATTCAAACCGACGACCTAATGGTAAAACACCAAGCACTTTACCATCAAAGCTATAACTTCGATATATATTTTTTGACACAAGTTATTACTTGTCCACAACAACATTCATTCCATCATTGTATGTGCCTAATTTAAATAAACTGATTTACGAAATTTCCTTAATTGTAGATGATATATATATGTCTAGGCATGCCTATGCCTATGTATAATGACTATTTGAACATTGATTAATGTTATGAAAAAAAAAAGGTGCAAAATGTCCCATAATAAACATTAAAGGGCGTTGATGCATAAATGACAAAAATAGCCCTACCAGGAATTGGATTTTGACATGTTGATGTTCAACCAGACAGAGCGTAGACAATAGGGGGCGAGAGAAGTTAAGCGCTCACGCTTAATGTTTTTTAGTTTTTTTATAACTTCTTCTTCTTCTTCTTATTATTATTATTATTATTATTATTATTATTATTATTATTATTATTATTATTTATGTGGACCTTACATTACCAGAAGAGTAATAATTATACTACCTCCGGTCCAAAATATAAGTCATCATAGGTGTTTTCACACAGATCAAGAAAGTGGTTGAATGTCATAAATTTGAAAGTTAATGTCTAAAATGCCCATTGACTATCATTAATGAAGTAATTGTTAAGTAATAAAAATTTGATGAATTGATAATAAATTAGGAGTAAGATAGAGAAAAGAGTAATAAATGATAAATCCGGTATAATGCAGAATGACTTATATTGTGTGATAAATGTAAAAGTAGAAGATGTCTTATATTTTGGACCAGAGGTAGTAATATTTTTTCTTATCTTACTATTAATTTGTATATATTCGCCCAACTTTTTTAATTTTAAAATTATTACATTAATTAATGATAATCAAATTGTATATCAAACACTATAGTCTTTTTTGAGAACCAAACATTATAGTCTAATATATTTAATCACTATGTTTCAAAAAAAAATTAATCACTATATTAATGTATATGAAAATTCTAAATCCACTTACATTTAGGGATGTAGATAGTATTATTTTTTATATTTTAAAAAAGAACTACATCAAATTAACAAGGAAAATCAAGGCTTAATCAAAGACATTTGACATTCTAAATCTTGAAATCATAAACGTACAAACATTTGTACATGTGATTTAGTCAAGAACTTGAAATGTCAAATTAAACCAAAGGAAACCATACTATTTATGCATAAGTAATAACCCGTGTCATAGTATATACATTGAAGTTATATCTTGGATGACAAAGTGTTTGATATTTTACCATTAGGTTGCCGGTTTGAATCCCTCTTGCATCAATTTTTTATTTTCAAAAAATGGAGGAGAAATGGGACCCACAAGCGATGTAGGATTTCACGTGGCAGCCTAGTGACACCCTAATCATCAATTGTAAAAGATTCTGGTGCCTAGTCAGCAATATCCGGCGGATAGGACCGTTTTTCAAAACAAAAAAACAATTTAGATGACTAATTTCCTCATCAGAGCAGGAACAAGACTAAAATCCATAGTAGTCCAACTTATAGGACTATTTTTCTAATTTTGCCTTGCACATGGCCATGGGAAAAACAGAAAGAAAAAATTAATGAGTTTTATTTGCATCTCGTAAATACTTTCGGAATCAGATTTATATGTATATATTTGTGTGTAATTATAGTGTCAGAAATATTTATGGGATGCTAGCAGAACCACAAAAAATTTAATGTGGGACGCAAAATATGGTTCAAATGGGAAATGGCATCTTCTGAGCTGTGGATGCACGGTGGAAATGGTGCAGAAAACATGTGAGTTGCTCTTTCATCATTCGATCCATAAAGACAATGATGTCCGACAAGGGGCCCCAAGCCCAAGTCAAAAGAACTTGAGAGACTTATTAGAAATTAAAGGATTGTGGGTCTCTCATTCACATTTCATCATTCAAAATAATCTTTTTATGAAAATGACAGAAGCCTCTATATATATATATATATATATATATATATATATATATATATATATATAATAATTTATTTAGGGGAATTTTATTCGCACCCGATAAAAGAATTCGCAATCACAATTACATACAAATTTTAACACTAAAAATATGGTACCGAAAATAATTCAATTTGCGGACTATAGGGCTAAAAATAACCACAAATACATGAGAACAAAACCTCTTGGACTTCTCTAATCAAAACCCTGTCTTTATCGTTGTTAGAAAGTTTCTTGATTATGTTCAATAAGAAAAGATATGTACCTTCAGTTTAGATTTGCACAAGTTAAAAGGGTACTAATTAAGAGAATATTTTCGAATATTCTCATTGTAGCCTTTTGATTATTATGCTTTGTAAATTAAAAGTCGTGAAGTTAGGGTGTCTTCTATTTATGTTTTCTTCACAGCTTTGAGGGTTGCGTCCCCTGATGAATTTCTTGATCAATTCAAAGAAGAAATGGAAACCTTTACTATGAAGAAGAAGAATTGCAGATGTACAATGGAGAGAACATAAAGGGATCTACTGAAAACTTGAACTTATGAATTAATACTTTATATAACAGTATTTAGTCAGTTAAAAATGCTAACCGATTCAACTAACTAACTACCCTCATGTGTGTGTGGTGACTCCATCTTGTGTTCTAGATGCTGCAACACCCCCTCTTAAGATGGATTTACTTAACCTTGTATATGTTACATATAGGGTAGAAAGACAGTAGAGTCTGAAAGGTGTTTCTGTCTAGTGGTTTGGTGAAGAGATCAGCCAATTAAGTGAGTAGAGATAGGAAGAGGTTTTAGCAAACAAGATTGGTATCTATCTCTTATCAAATGACAATCTATCTCTATATGTTTAGTCATTTCATGAAATATATGGTATTCCACAATGTGTAAGGCACTCTTGATATCACAAAATAAGAGTATGGGCCTGCTTTGCTTTATGTTGAGCTCTTGTAATAAGTAGGTTAGCCATTGCAGCTCACTTGAGGCCATGACCATGGCTCTGTATTCTGATTCTGAGGAACTTCTGGAGGTTGTAGTTTGCTTCTTGGATCTTTAACTTATTAGAGAGTCTTCTAAGAATACTGAAAAACCTGTTATTGACCTACTGGTGTCATCACAACCAGCCCAATCTGCATCTACATAGGCTTTTAGATCTAAGGATCCTTGAGCAGAAAGCATGATTCTGTCCTAGTGCATTCTTCAAATATTTTAGTAATCTATGTGCTGATTTTAGTTGTAATTCAGTAGGGGAGTCAAGAAATTGACTCAACTGCTATATATGTTGCTAAGGTAATATCATGTCTGGTGATACCAAGGTACAACAATTTCCCAACAAGACTTCTATAATAGCTGTCAGTTTCTAGTTTAGTTGAATCTTTGATATGCAACTTCTGGATGTGTCCGTAAAAGTTTGGACAGGTTTGCAATCTGTGTAACCATAATCCTCTAAGAACTCTTGCAGTACTTTCTTTGTAAAAGTACTATGCCATCTTTGGATCTAGAAACCTCTAGGCCTAGGAAGTATTTTAGGTCCCCCGGGTCTTTGATCCCAAATTTTAAATTCAAGAATTCTTTCAAGTCTTTTATCTGATCCATGTTGGGGATAGTAAACAAAACATCATCAACATACACCAGCAAGACAATAAAGTCTTCATCATTGCCTTTAACAAACAAATTGTAGTCCTGTTTTGATTTCCTGAACCCCCTATCAAGCAAAGCTTGGGTTAGCTTGATATTCCATTGCATGGCTTGTTTTAAGCCATACAAAGACTTTTTGAGTCTACAAACTGTACCTGGAGCTGATTCAACACCTTAAGGAATGGACATATAAACTTCTTTCGTGAGGTCTTCTTGCAAAAATGCATTGTTAACATCCAATTGTTGTAAATTCCATCCATTAGCAGTAGCAATGGCTAGTAGAGTCCTGACTGAAGTGAGTTTAGCCACTGGTGAAAATGTATCCAGATAATCTAACCCTGGCTGCTGAGTGTAGCCCTTGGCAACAAGCCTGTCTTTAAACCTCTCCACTGAACCATATACATGTCTTTTAATCCTATAGACCCATTTGCAGCCTATACGAGTCTTACCTTTGGGCAATGGGACAATTTCCCATGTACCAGTTTTTTTTGTAGGGCATCAAGTTCATGTTGGAAGTAGCGCCCGAAAGACAATTTGTGTAATTGTTTTTAGAATTAATAAATGACAGATTTATTCTCATCTTATTACTTGTTTCGTGCTTGTATGTAATACATTACTGAAAACCCCAAGTCGTATCATATGTAGCCATATAACTTAGTGTGTGTCACACATGAGGATTAAGTTTATGGTGATACACATGAAATGTTAGTCCATGGTGAAGTTAATCAAAGTATGTTGTGTATTGATTAAACCACCATTAATGCGCCCAGAACACTTTATGGTGTGACCGTCTTATCCAAACCGTTGACATCGGTTGTCTAAGTGGGGCATTTATATATGATGAGAGTCATACAGGACTGGACCGATTTAATCTGAGTTTCTCACATAATTCCGTGATTGAGAAATCTTATTAAATCACAAGATGATCATATATGATTAACCTTAATCCTGAAGTGATTACAGACTCCTACTTGTCTCAGGATAGGGTTTGATGTGTTCGTTAAGGATCGCTAAGAGGTGCGGTCCGAATCACTTTCACGTTGGCACTACTCTGGAATGAGTGAGAAGTGTGTGTCTCACAGATATGGAATCCATTCCTTCCTATGGGAAGTAGAAAGACAATCCCCTTATTTGTTGATCCTTGAAACTGATCGATCGGCCAAGTTCGTATTGGTTATGAACTAATTGATCACTAGTGGGTTAATGGTAAATAAGGATAATATGTAGTGAAGAAGGTTTACGTAAATAATCCTATTTCAGTACATATAGTCTATGGAGGGTTAGTTTATATGTAATGATTATATCAATGGACACTTATCGAATCGACTCGACGTTTTGAGAATAAGTTATATCTATAATCGATAGAGTTCAGTTTCAGATTTATGGTGGCGTAATTCTGGAATTAATAAGTTGACTAGAAATATTCAGTTCGATGAATATTTTATTTAATTTATTGTAGCTACTGGTTATAGGTCCATGGTCCCCGGGTTGGCTCCTAAAACGCGAGTGTTTTCCCGCTTTATGAAACCTCGAGATTAAATTAAATAGTTGGTCTATTTAATGAATATGCAATATTTTCATTTGGTAAATAATATGTAAAATATAAAAGACATTTTCTATTAAATTTTAATGACATGTGAGGCGCCACTTTTGGGATTAATTTGGAGAAGAAATTTTCCTAGATTTTCTCATTTGTGTAATTAATTAATTATCTATTTGTTGGATAAATAATGGAAAAATAAAGAGATTGATTTTTTTGGGAATTATCGCTTATTTTGTAGCAAAAATATCTATTCCTTATGGGAATATGTTTTTGTGGTGTGAAAAGGATAACTCTCTTGACTAGTTATTTTCCTATATAAAGAGAGTTTCTCCTAGCACAATAACACTTCACAAAATGCGCCACACACCAAAATAAAAGGAGAAAAATTAGATTCTTGCCTTAGTCATTTAGAGCATAGGTTCTACGGCGATGATCGACGTCCACCAGTCGTCGCTAAGAGATACAATCCGGAAGATTGTGGCTTCTCCCTTGGTCGGTTTTATCATCTCTCCGATAAGGTTAATCTTTAACCTTCTCGTATGATTAATTAGTTACGTTTCATATCATAAATCGTATAAACTTCCGCTGTGCAAAGATCGAGTGTCTCGATCGGTGCTATTACTTCTAGCATGTGGTAGCAGAGCCAAGGCTCAAATTTCACGATATCGATAGCATAATTAATTAAATTAGGAGTGAAATTGCATATAAGGTTGCATCGTTTATTTTAATTGAATGATTGAATGTTTTAATTGATTTGCATGGATTGAGGTTGAGATTGCTTGTTTCTAGATTAGATCAGAAACCCAAATTTTTTGGGATATAGGAAATTATGTAATTTATTTTGTTGTTTCTGAGAATTTTTCCTTTTAGATCCAAATTGATTGGATATAGGATATTTTATTTTTATTTTTTTGCTGCTGCTGCTGCGTTCCTGTTGCTGCATTGCCGCTGATTTCATACGTGTGAAGGAAAAAAAAAAAAAAAAAAAAAAAAAAAAGGCGGCTGCTGTATCAAAGAGAAAGATCAAGGGAAAGTCATCAAAATAAATTTTATCAATTATACAAGTTGAAGATCAAGTTCAACGAAGTCATGTTTTTCTTTTTTTATTAAATAGGTTAGATACGGGGTACAAACGGTCCATCTCAGTGGTTTATTTTTACACATTTATTTTCATGTTCGATAATTTATGTGAAATAATCATGCCATGATATGCATCATATTCATGAATTCCACTCCTAGCATATGCATACTTGTAGATAATTAATCGTGACATTAATTAGACATGTATGAACACGATAATTAATTTAGATTAATCTAGGTAATTAATTTAAACGAACGGAATTTTATCGGGATATAAAAATCACATGATAAACTTAATTTGGGATAATAAATCCTACGGGGTTGAGGTTATGTAGTGTCTACATATATTTTGAATTTTGATAATCAAAAATTGAAAAATTTGGAAAAGTTGGACACCAACCAAGCAAAATGTTCGAAAATTGGTTCGGGCGGTCAACAGGGCTTCGGCTCGACTCGACTTGTCCGTCCAAGTGCGACGTTAGCGTCGGGGGTCCCGCAAGGTCAAGCTATCCGGCGAGCTGAGGCTCAATGGGGCAACATTAGCCCGATTCATCCAGCAGTCGTACATGAACCAACGAAGAGGACGGGTCGGCTTAGCCGATCCCGACACCATTCGATAAACTCGGTTAAAGCTCAGCCAGGGTTTAAAACCGAAAAGTTGGTGGTTGTTTTTCTTGATTTATTGTTTTTCGACTTATTCGAAAAATTCAACAATCCCAGAACCTTTTAAGATAATAAAATTCTTTGTGAATTTTAATTCTGTAGTGTCTACGTAAAAGGATTTTAATGATCGAGAATGTTGGAAAATCGTGAAAAGATAGGACACTAACTAGACGGTATTTGGAACCGATAAGTTGGTGATTGCTTTTCGTGATTTATTGTTTTCGGATTATTGAAAAAAATCCGAGATCTAAATTAAATTTTTATCATGACAATATTAGGACTATAAAATTCTTTTAGTGAATTTTAATCGTGTAGTGACTGCACGAGAGAATTTCTAAATAATAGATAAATTGGAAGATCATGAATATAGTGTCACTAGTTAGACGGTATTTGGAACCGATAAACTAGTGGGAGCTTTAAATTTGTGATTTATTGTTTTTCGATTTGGTAGAAAATTCATAAAGTCCTAATGTATTGGGATTATAAAATTCATGGTGAATTTTAATTGTATAGCGTCTACACAAGGAACTTTAATTAATCCATAAAATTGGAAAATCGTGAATATAGTGACACTAGTTAGACGGTATTTGGAACCGATGAACTAGTGGGAGGATTAATTAAATATTCATGATTTATTGTTTTTCGGATGATTAAGAAATTCTGAAAATCCTAATAAGACTGCCTATTTTTAAAATAACGAGTGGGAGCGGGGAAGGTGACAACCGACCCCACGGCCTCTACTGTTGGCACAAGCACGTGAGAGAAGGGTGACACCTCGAGCCGCTTTGATTATGGCCCCCTGCGGATGGCTTTCACCCCTATCAAAATTCAAGGCTTGGTCTCCGAAAGGATAGGGTTTTGGGTACTCGTCAAGTCATTGACCGACCCTGAGGCGGCATACTCGGAGCGTACTTTGAGGTATGAAACAGTAGGTCCCACTCGCAAGGATATTTTAGGAAATATCTTGACTGAAAAAGGAAGGTAATCAACAATTAAATGGATATGTCTGATTCTTAATTGTTTAATTGTTGAGAGAGATTGTCTCAATTTAATCGTCATTGTGCTGATACCGACCCTGCGGCGGCAGTATGATGTGAGGTTAAATCCTTGGAATGGTAGGATAAACTGCATACATGACATCACGTTTATTATTCCTAAAATTATTATATGTTTGATGACGGTCAAATTATACCCGTGAAAGTCATCAACGTTGACCTTAAATCGAGATTAATAATGTATATTTCATATTAAATCACTCGTTTATATTTATTATTTAATGTTAAGTGATTATTAATATGATATTTGGTATTTAGTTTGCTTTTATTATTTAAAGCCGATTTATTGTGCGATAATTATTGATTTTGCAGATCACAACAAATCGAGAGGATTAATGTCATTCAATCAATTATCTCAAGATAAGGAAGGAAGAAAATCGGAGCATTAAGTGGAAGATTAATCGGATCAACATGCAAGCGTGCAGTGGGGAACAAGCAGGACGAAGAAAACGTGTTAAACATGCAGACTTAGGTTCGGTCGACCGAGCCCATAGCTTCGGTCGACCGAGTGCAGCTCTTCGGTTGACCGAGCCTTAGGTTTGGGTCGGTTTCCGGCTTATATCGTGCTTATCTTCTAGAACCACCCTAAGTCGGCAAAAACCTCTATATAAGCAAGCAACTACGAGAATTGTAATACACACCTTAGAATATCATTCAATAAAATCACTCTATTCATATCTTGATTCAATGTAGTTTATTGAGGTGTTTCCAAAGAATTTAAGGGCTGCATTATGTAAGCCTTTATTTTCTGTTTCTTTTCTTTTAAGTAATTAATTCCCCCAATTATGCTTTATTGTTTGAGTTAGTTAATTCATAGCTAGATGATGTAGATCTAGGCTATGACGTTAGGGATGTGGCGACACCTTGTCTATGAGGATCCCATAACCTACGCTACACCTTAGTATTTATTCATGAATCTACTTGATTTAATTAATGCGTATGTATGTTAGTTTATATGAATACATGTGCAATTCATCGCTTAATCTGCTCGTATGATGAAACGCCGAGAGATATGTTCGGGATGTAATCTGGGACTAAATTGATTCGGGTGACCGAATGAGTTCACTCGATCGACCGAGCCCACCTATTCGGTCGACCGAGCCCTATTTTATCCGTTAGATAGCCATGTCTTTATGGTTAGGTTAACTTAATAGAATTTATCATCTCAAGAGGTATGGCTACGGCTCGTTGCTCGTCTGCTTTTAATTAGCGTATGATTAGGAAATACCAATATAGGGCTCCTAGTTGGCTCATGAATGATCTTCCGGGACTTTCAAATGAGATCTGGTAGGTTTTGTATTTGGGAATTGAGCTCATGTTGGAGGGATTTTGCATCATTAAACAAAAGAAAATTTATAAACCCTAACTACCATGCAAAACTAACTCCTAACCGGCCGAATACCGGGTAATTGATAGTAGAGCGAAGTGAGTAAGGGGTCGATCCACAGGGAATTGGGATGTTGAATCTAATTTCACTAATTCCTTTCAATTGTTACTTAGGAAAAACGAATAAACGAAAGAACAAATAAAATAAACGAAAGAGCAATTAAAATAAATCTAACCTACGAAATAAAATAACACAACCTAAACTAAACTAAAGATACATGGGATCAAACAGTGCACAAACCAAGTAATTTCAATCCTAGTTCATCTCATGATTTTAATTCAAATTGTGGTTTCACCTTTACACGAGATACAAATTCCTAATCTCTTAGTGAATCCGTATTCTCAAGCTATGAATCCCTAATTCCTTAGTGAGTTCAATTATCGATCTCTCCTCTTTTGAATGTTGAGATCAATATTACAATACAAAACGAAGGTGTATGAATTAACAAACCTAAGTAGCTTCCGCAGTTTTAAATTCATAAATTCAAGCAACCTAGATTTAATCTATCAACTTCCGTTTGTTTAGATAAAAGATCTATTCTTTCTACGGTGATCTAGTTTACGCAACTTCCGTATTTTGTAAACATATCAATAGTAAACCAATCTTCCGATATAAGTTCACATGGCATCATAAAACGAATAGAAAGAAACAATAAAAATCAAAGATCATGAAAACGAAAAAAAGATTGAATAAATTAAAATAAATTAAACTCACATAGTTTTAGTACACGATTGATCCATGAATCGACTAACGGAAAGAAAAACGCATCCTAATCTAACCCCGGTTCACCCGAGCACAAGGCTCGGGTGACCGGCCTTAGTTGCCGCCCTGCTGCTGTGATTTGCGGCTGGATAATAATTGTGTGATATTATTCGATTCTTAGGGTTGAACAGCATGCGCATATATATATAAATTGTAAGGCGGCTGTTTGTGTATTTGGGTAGTATGTCGGCTGAATAAATTGCGGCTGGAGTATGGCGGTGCTGCTTTTATTTAAGTCGGTCATGGTTCTAAAATTCATATCTTGAGTTGTAGACCTCCAAAAATTATGATCCGAATGTCATAAAAAATCTCTCGGAAAACTCTACAACTTTTATTAAGGACTCTTCTTCAGAAAACGCCTTTTCAATTAGCCCGTCGTATTACGAGTCGTTTTCGGGATATTCCCAAGCTTTATTTCATCTTCATCCTCTTGTATATCTTTCTTTCCTTTTTAATCTTCAATCAAACATCATTTAGACCTCTTCCATTCCACATTTGTGCACCTAAAAGATGACAAAACCGAGCAAAACGTAAAACCATACAAAATAGATAATAAAACCACGATATTTACTCGATTTTGCATTTTAACTATTCAAAACGTCATTTGCTCAATTAATCGATTATAAGCTCGAATTCTACGAAAAACATCCATATATGGGGAATATTGATATAAAATATATCCTTATAAAACACTACAAATTGACCCTTAACAACTCCCCCACACTTAGCTTTGCTCGTCCCGAGCAAGACAAAACATAATCATCACTCGAGACAAATAAACACTTATGCAAATATAAAACATATTCAAGTAGTTTAGAGGTTCACCCAAGTGAGTGTGTGCATAGCCATAATAAATTTCCACTAAATCCACACTTGAAATTGATTCAAGCAAAACTAGCCAACATCCCATTTAAATTAGACATATAAAAACGATTATAACATGCACCTCACAAAACATACAAACCCCGAAAAAAATAATAGGGAGCATTTAAAATATTTCCGACATACTTAGAGGATAGTCCCTACAACATATCTTTCAGTTTATACTGGGGATAAGATCGACGATAACTAAGTCTTTCGTTTAATTCATATCACTATTCTCATAAGTTGATTTAATTATTTCACTTAAACACACATCAGAATGAGCTATTGCCCTGTCATAGCAGAATAGGATATTCGAGATATACCCTACCTTACTCAAATCATAAGGCAGCTTTTTCTAACTGTCGTGAGCTTTTGGTCATCATAGTGGTATAGGACATACGTGGTATGACCTACCTCACTCAAATCATCGACCAACTTTCGACACACACATTTATAATTTAAAACAACTTCACTTATTCACTTCATTTCAAAAGCGCAATAGTTACGTGTCATTTATCACATTCAAACCTTCAGATATTCACAGTATGTCATACTTTAATTCTAAACACAAACTATTAAAATTTCCAAAATTCGTATGTAAGCAAAGAATCATGCGATAATCATTAAAAATCTCTAATCAAATGGGCATAGCTTTAAAATATAGCTCATCATCTACTATGGCACGTGAAAAATAGTGTCGGGTGAAACAACTAAATTTACTAAATATGCAGAATACAGCATCAATGATTATAAACATCGAACAAAGACATGCAATGCTCACTCGGGACAAAACAAAAATTTTAAAATTAAGCACTTTTCATAGAAATACTAAAAATATGAGCAAACGAAAGTAGACACATAAATCATCTATCCCTTCCCCCACACTTAGATTGCAACTTGTCCTCAAGTTATACAGAAATAATAAATTAGAGAACTTAGGCGATTGGATGTCGGCAGTGCGGAGGAACCAACAAGAACCAGGATTGCTTGCATAGCTCGATGAGACTGTGAGCATCACAGGGACAACCGAATACATCTTTAAAGTGCACAATAGCTATAGAAAGTATCCTGCAGACTTGATTAGTGCAAAAAGAGTCTTCGGGGAAAAGAAAAGATTACATATATAAAGCACATGAAGAAAAGGATCATAGAGATTTTTCAACTTAAGCTCAACTAAAGATTGAATACTATACATGAAATACTACAAAGTCGTAGGCTAGGTGCAACTATATGAAAATATACTACAATGCAATCTACATGATATGCAATCCTAAAAATAAAATAAATAAAAAATAAATTCAGCAGAGGCTCAGTGAAAGGAGTTTGGAGGACAACCTACAGTGACTACGGCCTATCAGAAACTAAAATAAAAGCGAGGTAGTATTACGAAACCGACGATTAACTACACTCAAGAAAAATAAAAGAAAAATAGAAAAACAATGCAACTAGATGACATGCAACTAAATGATATGCATTTGAATGATATGCAAAAATAAAAGAAAATAAAAGAAAGAAAACTAGCCCACTCATTTGCAACATGACATGTATATAATAAACGTCTACCAGATAATGAAAGGTTACGATAAACGATAAGATCGCTTCATTACATGCGTGTAGGCGCGCTTTAAGACTTCGTCAAAGGTGATAGCATTATGGAAAACCAACAGCTAGCTATACTAAATGTATATAACTCATAAGGTTTCCATCGTAGCAACGGAAAACCGACGATTACTACCCAAATGAGTTATAAAAATAACAAGGAAGCACATAAGTCTCAAAGCTCACAAGATTCATCATAACGATATGTAGCATACGAAACCGACATTAGCTACTAATTAACAATAAGACCAAGTTATAGCATACGAGAACCGACAAGATAACTATAACTTGCATAGATGAATCATGTATAAGGAATAAGATCATTTACTTAGCATGAATTCATAGATGGAAAGGTATAACATTCATATTCGGGACATCTATGTAAAAATAAATAGGCCACAGATGCTCGAATGTAAGCAATCCATACTAAATAAAAGCATTAGGAATGAGATCAAGAAAACTGGACTCACTGAATCGGCGTTCAAGCTGCTAATGACGGCGTTCACCTCAAAATACAGCTTTGGACGAAGCGTTCAAAGAAACAAACGCTGCGTTTGACTTGAAAACCAACCGGACGGACGTTCGAAAGCATAGACGCTCGTCTGGTCCTTTAAACGAATGAGTCGAAAATATTTGAACGGACGGCGTCCCAATACTTTCAAACGCTTCGTTTACTGCAGCTTAAAGAATCGACGGGCGTTCACTAACTTGAACGCTTCGTCCATACAACGAATACACAAGCAGAGAGCAGAAAACGCAGACAAACCCTAAAAACTTAAAACACATAATAACACAGATCACAAGCAGCCACTTTCAATTAAAGCACAAAGAGGTTAGATCGAAAACACATAAACACATACTTCACGTTTAAACAAATCGAGTAAAAACTTTTGCACATTCTTAACCTTATGGTCATCGAAACACGGCAAAATAAAAACTCTCGATTTGGTAAACGCTACTTTTATTAAAACGAAAAATAAACGTAACAAAATCGAAAATAACAAGATCGATTCAACATGACACCTATTCCCGGCAACGGCGCCACTTTTGTTGGAGGGATTTTGCATCATTAAACAAAAGAAAATTTATAAACCCTAACTACCATGCAAAACTAACTCCTAACCGGCCGAATACCGGTAATTGATAGTAGAGCGAAGTGAGTAAGGGGTCGATCCACGAGGAATTGGGATGTTGAATCTAATTTCACTAATTCCTTTCAATTGTTACTTAGGAAAACGAATAAACGAAAGAACAAATAAAATAAACGAAAGAGCAATTAAAATAAATCTAACCGACGAAATAAAATAACACAACCTAAACTAAACTAAAGATACATGGGATCAAACGATTGCACAAACCAAGTGATTTCAATCCTAGTTCATCTCATGATTTTAATTCAAATTGTGGTTTCACCTTTACATGAGATACAAATTCCTAATCTCTTAGTGAATCCGTATTCTCAAGCTATGAATCCCTAATTCCTTAGTGAGTTCAATTATCGATCTCTCCTCTTTGAATGTTGAGATCAATATTACAATACAAAACGCGAAGGTGTATGAATTAACAAACCTAAGTAGCTTCCAGCTTTTAAATTCATAAATTCAAGCAACCTAGATTTAATCTATCAACTTCCGTTTGTTTAGATAAAAGATCTATTCTTTCTACGGTGATCTAGTTTACGCAACTTCCGTATTTTGTAAACATATCAATAGTAAACCAATCTTCCGATATAAGTGCACATGGCATCATAAAACGAATAGAAAGAAACAATAAAAATCAAAGATCATGAAAACGAAAAAAAGATTGAATAAATTAAACTCACATAGTTTTAGTACACGATTGATCCATGAATCGACTAACGGAAAGAAAAACGCATCCTAATCTAACCCCGGTTCACCCGAGCACAAGGCTCGGGTGACCGCCTTAGTGCCGCCTGCTATTTCTGTGTGATTTGGCGGCCGGATAATAATTGTGTGATATTATTCGATTCTTAGGGTTGAACAAAGACATGCATATATATATAAATTGTAAGGCGGCTTTTTTGTGTATTTGGGTAGTATGTCGGCCGAATAAATTATTGGCTTTGGAGTATGGCGGTCTTCTTTTTTGTTTAAGTCGGTCATGGTTCTAAAATTCATATCTTGAGTTGTAGACCTCCAAAATTATGATCCGAATGTCATAAAAAAGCTCTCGGAAAACTCTACAACTTTTATTAAGGACTCTTCTTCAGAAAACGCCTTTTCGATTAGCCCGTCGTATTACGAGTCATTTTCGGGATTTTCCCAAGCTTTATTTCATCTTCAACCTCTTGTATCTCTTTCTTTCCTTTTTAATCTTCAATCAAACATCATTTAGACCTCTTCCATTCCACATTTGTGCACCTAAAAGATGACAAAACCGAGCAAAACGTAAAACCATACAAAATAGATAATAAAACCACGATATTTACTCGATTTTGCATTTTAACTATTCAAAACGTCATTTGCTCAATTAATCGATTATAAGCTCGAATTCTACGAAAAACATCCATATATGGGGAATATTGATATAAAATATATCCTTATAAAACACTACAAATTGACCCTTAACAGCTCACCTAGTTATACGTAAATCGTAGATTAACATGATACCGTGCAGGTAATTGTTAATAGGACAGAGACTGATGCGATCGTTTAGGAAGTACGCCTAACCATAGGAATGTTGCCTGGACGAGGTGTACGGTTAATATCGGCATCCTTAGAGTCGTATGCATGTGAGTTATATGAGATGGAAGCACCAAAAGGCGAAGTCACGTAACAATACCACAGTGATCTAGTGACCTACCGGTGCTACGTCAAGTTAAAGAGGATGACTCCCGTAGCCAATCTAAGATAGATACAAACGGATTGACAGTTAATAAGTTCAGTTTATTATATAAATTATCTAGGTCCAAACGATAAAGACTATAATTGGGGAGGTTAATTACGTTGTGTCGAGTCGTGTCTTTACCTTTCTTGTCTTATGTTGGTCGTAGACCACCTCTATGTCCTTGACATGTTTAATTAATTGTTTGTATATAAGATGATTCACAATTGGTTCCCTGTGGGATCGACCTTGATTCACTATAGCTATACTACGATGGGCCTAGTCCTCTTGCTAGTATTGGTTTATGGTGGTCAAGTATATTATAACCTGATTGACCCCGATCAAGTTTTTGGCGCCGTTGCCGGGGAACCAACGGTCAATTTTATATATAAATAATTTTCTTATTCATGTCGAGTTTTCTGTTTTAGTGTCAGTTTTTACGTTTTGAGTCCCTCTGGTTGTCTGCTCTGTCTGAAAGTTCCAGATTCAAAAAAAAAAAAATAAATAAATAAATTTATTCGGTCGACCGAGAATTTATAACTTTTTTTTATTTGTTTTGTTTTGTTCTTGTTCTGTTCTGCTTACACGGTTTCGATTTGTGTTTTTCGAAATCGGAATTTCGCGTGTCTGCTTTATCCTCAGTATGTTTAATCCGTGGAGTCTGATAGCGACATGGGAAACCATGTTAAAATCGATCTACGGTCTGCTTTTGTTTTTCTTCCATTTGTAGAAACCAGGGAAGCAATAATCCAAGTCAATAATTTTTCGCGGGCGCTGAGAAAATAACCCAGCAACATGCGGAATTACTACTCTACGATGGGAAAAGCGATGGAAGCAATACCTTTAAAGCACCAAGATGGCTCCGAAATTTTTTTAAAGGCTTAAATTCTTCGTGGTACAATGTTGAAGGCAAGGTACTACCTTTTTGCTTATGTTATACTACCTTTTGGTTTTTTGAGCATAAGTTAGCCTATACATGAACCTTAGTATGAATCTTGGCCCGGAGTGGTTTGTAAGAATAATTTTATTAGTGTCGAAGGTTGTGCCCCATATCTGTCTCATCTAGAGGGTGTAAGAAAACATGTAGTAGTTGAAAGAAAGCAGTGAAAAAAGAGTACCTCGTAGTTCTGTTAAAATCTCTTTGTCCTATGCATAAGATTGCTTCTACTGGCCAGGGGAGCAAAAAATTGTGTAGTTTAAGCATTCACAATCTAAAGAAGACTTTGAGTTTTGAGAGAACACAATCTTCTGCTTTCGTTGAGTTTTATGGTGATGGCTTCTCGGTGAACCCACCTTAAACAGAAACAAGATTTCGCTTTGGGTGACAATTTAGAAATCGGAGACTCTTAGTACATGGGTTCGAAATGGTCTAACCATGGTCGGCGAGTTCAACCGAGCTTGGCTCAATCGACTCCCCTCCACGTGTGATGTACGTTACAGCAGTTCAACAAGACTTAGCATAGCCGATAAGCCTTCGGGCTAAACGGGGCTTATCTTGACGGGTTGGCCTGAACTGTCACATATGTTCCAACGAGTAAGACGGCGTAGGCTTGCCTACATAACCGACCTTATTCGGAGTACTTTGATTCATTGTTTCTTATTGTCAAGGCCAAAACCGTAATTTTAACCGAGTTTCTTAGAATTCACTAATTCCTAAAACGAGAGCCGAGGTAAGAGCTTTGGATAAATGGTATGGATAAATGTCGTTTCCTAGGTCTCACAACCAAAGGAAGGGTATTAATCCGCAAAAGCAACAAGCCCACCTCTTATAGTGCGCGAAGGGTCAAAGTCTGGCGATCCAAGAATGATAATTGACAAGGATAATTTTTTTTTTTGGAAAGTCGAGCTGAGGACTTTAAACTCAGAACTACTTCTTTAAAACCCTTAGGATTTCTTTTTAGGATTTTAGGTTATTCTTTCTTTGAGTCCAATAAGAGTAACGTGACATATGTTGAGGTTTTTTATTTTGCCGTGTTCTGATGGCCATTGGGCTAAGGATGTGCAAAACTTTTTTACTCAATATAGGCCACGTAAAATAGAGTTCCTTAGGAGAGTCGAAAAATTGCTAAAGAAAAGGAAATTTAGCAAACAACCATAAGATGGAAGCATTAAGAGAGCTTGAGAATTATTGAAAATGTAACAGAGAATGATTGGTGTGAACAAGAACAATTCTGGTCAACTTCTAAAACCTTTTAGAATGGTGATCCGAGTGAAAATCCAAAGTGATGTGCAATTCATTCTGCAATTATCCTTACCTTTCCTTTTACACTTTTTCACCTTCAAACTTTTCGATCCTCTCACCAATCTGCCCCAACAGTTCACATTTCTAACCATTCTTTCATCGCCTCTCTTTCTTTCCATCCGTTTCACTCTCCCACCCAATCCCATTCCTTTAAACCCATCATATTCTCAACCTCCATTTTGTTTACACAATACCCTTGTGTTGCGGAATTTGAAATATTGCTATGTTTTATTGATTATTTGTTATCATTTTGATTTTCATGATCCTAGTTAGGGGAAGTGTAGCTCTGACCGTAGCTATATTTTAAAGGTTTTTGGTTCGATCAAAGTACAACTTATCTTTCTACCGGGAGTTTTAAATTTCACATTTTTTTCCGTCTATTCCGGCATTTCTAGATGATAAGTTTTGTTCTGAACTATCACACCGATCCGACCTTGTTGATGACGGTTATGCCTTTTACGTGATACATTGGGTTATTAGTAATTTCGAGGAGTAGCTACATCTCCCTAAGTTGTTGATATCCAATGCAAGCGAGAAGTTTCTGCGCTAAGTATTTGATTTTATCTTTAGCCAATAGGTCGCATTGCATCTGTTATACCTTACCAAGTTTCTCTTTTATACTGGAATGAATACATAGTGAGCCAGTCCACCTCGTGTTTTCCCACATGGGATTATGCTTTTTGATCTTTGTCTTATGACGACTACCATCTTTAGTTGCTTGTTTATTTTTCTTTCTATTTAGTATTTTTCTTGTCTTTGGTTGTATAAAATAAAGTGGCTTAAAATGTTTTTCGGTATTCATACCTAATTACTGCCACATTATTCTATTACTTCCATAGACATGGTATTTGACGGTTTCGTGGAGTTTGTCTGCTTATACAGGTTTTCACTTGCTTCTCCACAACGTGCTGACATTTACTCCGATATTGTTCCTTTACTTGAGAGCCGTTTCTAGAGCTAAGTCTTTTTCTTACATTATCATTTATTTTTGTCATTGAGGACAATGCCATGTTTAAGTGGGGGGTAGGAGACTTAGCTATGTTATGTTATGATTGAAATTTGAATGAAACGGTAGAAAAATTGAAAAATTGAAAAAAATGAATAAATACCATATTATGCATCTCGTACCCTTAGAATTGTGAGTTCCTAGCTAAGAATTGATAGGAAATAAACCAAGTTGCATGAGTACGTGATCATTTTATACTTATGTTAAGTAAATTTAAGGATATTTATGCCTGTTTTTGCAAGTAGTTATTTATTATTCGATTACTCAATCTGTGAATCGAGTATACCACGCAAATCATAATAACTGAAGAAATTATGTGTACATTGCATAGATGATTGGTTATGTGAACTTAGTATCAATATCTATCTGCTGATGCATTCTTATCTTTTAGCCATTAAAGCGGAGTAATAAGCTTGAGACGTGCACTGTTTGACAATGCGTTAAAACAAACATCTGGGCTTGTAATAACATTACCAAAAAGTAGCCCGCGCTTGTGGTAATATTCGATGCTATACATGATCTAAGATAGGGGATACTCTAAAAGTTTTCTTCCTTGAGATTGATAGTATTTGAAAAATATGAAGATATGAAAAGAATATTCAACTCTTTAAGAGGCTTTGAGTAGTACTCGGTCTCCAAGTCCAAAAACCCTATAGATACGCTCTTGCTTATTGTTCTAGTGCTTTAACCATTGCGAGGCTTAAGAAGTATGAATGCCGATGTTGGTGAATTTTGATATGAGGTCTGCATAAACTCTAATCTTGCCACGAATATAAAAAACTAAATGCACATGCACATATCACTTCGATTCATAGTCAGTAGTGAATAATGGATATCTTATGAGCATGACTAGTATGAGTTGACTTGAGTTTCTTGTGTAAGTATGATTCGACCATGGAAAATGTTGTCTTGAGGAATGACTTATTGATGCTTTGTTCGGGACGATCAAAGTCTAAGTGGGGGGTAGTTGATGACGGTCAAATTATACCCGTGAAAGTCATCAACGTTGACCTTAAATCGAGATTAATAATGTATATTTCATATTAAATCACTCGCTTTATATTTATTATTTAATGTTAAGTGATTATTAATATGATATTTGGTATTTAGTTTGTTTTTATTATTTAAAGCCGATGTATTGTGCGATAATTATTGATTTTGCAGATCACAACAAATCGAGAGGATTAATGTCATTCAATCAATTATCTCAAGATAAGGAAGGAAGAAAATCGGAGCATTAAGTGGAAGATTAATCGGATCAACATGCAAGCGTGCAGTGGGGAACAAGCTAGACGAAGAAAACGTGTTAAACATGCAGACTTAGGTTCGGTCGACCGAGCCTATAGCTTCGGTCGACCGAGTGCAGCTCTTCGGTTGACCGAGCCTTAGGTTTGGGTCGGTTTCCGGCTTATATCGTGCTTATCTTCTAGAACCACCCTAAGTCGGCAAAAACCTCTATATAAGCAAGCAGCTACGAGAATTGTAATACACACCTTAGAATATCATTCAATAAAATCACTCTATTCATATCTTGATTCAATGTAGTTTATTGAGGGTGTTTCCAGCAATTTAAGGGCTGCATTATGTAAGCCTTTATTTTCTGTTTCTTTTCTTTTAAGTAATTAATTCCCCCCAATTATGCTTTATTGTTTGAGTTAGTTAATTCATAGCTAGATGATGTAGATCTAGGCTATGACGTTAGGGATGTGGCAACACCTTGTCTATGAGGATCCCATAACCTACGTCATACACTTAGTATTTATTCATGAATCTACTTGATTTAATTAATGCGTATCTATGTTAGTTTATATGAATATCGTGCGAATTCTTTAACTGCTCAGTATGATGAAACGCTGAGAGATATGTTTAGGGATGTAATCTGGGGACGAAATTGATTCGGGTGACCGAATGAGTTCACTCGGTCGACCGAGCCCACCTATTCGGTCGACCGAGCCCTATTTTATCCGTTAGATAGCCATGTCTTTATGGTTAGGTTAACTTAATAGAATTTATCATCTCAGTAGGTATGGCTACGGCTATGTTGCTCGTCTGTTTTAATTAGCGTATGATTAGGAAATACCAATATAGGGCTCCTAGGTTGGCTCATGAATGATCTTCCGGGACTTTCAGCGAGATCTAGGTAGGTTTTGTATTTGGGAATTGAGCTCACCTAGTTATACATAAATCGTAGATTAACATGATACCGTGCAGGTAATTGTTAATAGGACAGAGACTGATGCGATCGTTTAGGAAGTACGCCTAACCATAGGAATGTTGCCTGGACGAGGTGTACGGTTAATATCGGCATCCTTAGAGTCGTAAGCGTGTGAGTTATATGAGATGGAGGCACCAAAAGGCGAAGTCACGTAACAATACCACGCAGTGATCTAGTGACTCTACCGGTGCTACGTCAAGTTAAAGAGGATGACTCCCGTAGCCAATCTAAGATAGATACAAGCGGATTGACAGATTAATAAGTTCGATTTATTATATAAATTATCTAGGTCCAAACGATAAAGACTATAATTGGGGAGGTTAATTACGTTGTGTCGATTCGTGTCTTTACCTTTCTTGTCTTATGTTGGTCGTAGACCGCCTCTATGTCCTTGACATGTTTAATTAATTGTTTGTATATAAGATGATCCATAATTGGTTCCCTGTGGGATCGACCTTGATTCACTATAGCTATACTACGATGGGCCTAGTCCTCTTGCTAGTATTGGTTTATGGTGGTCAAGTATATTATAACCTGATTGACCCCGATCAATGTTATGCTGTATGATTTGATTTATATCTCTGTCATGATCTATTTTCTGCAACTAAATATCATCTCAAGGTATCTAAACTGCTAAACACGATAAATTGTCTGATGATGACTTCGTAAAAGTGGAAAAGTAACAAGAACGTTGAACTCAATAATCGAGAATGCAATTAATTCTTCGAAAGAGGATGTTCCTCTTGAGCCTACAAACATAAGTGACATTGATGTGACTGCTGTCACTCGTGCTGAGCGAGAGACAAAACAAAATTAGTTCAAAGATGACGAGAATGATTTGATATCAATCTCACCAGACATCCCACATTTTACGAGTAGTGTCTACTCTTATAAACTGCTAGTTCAAGGCCATTTCCTTTAAAGAAAGACAAGAATGGGAAGGTAAGTGTCTACACACGCAAGTCATCTAAGCTAAATAAGTTAAAGGCTAAACCGAAATATTAATAAAAGAAAGTAAGGGATAAGGAAAGTGATTTCGGATCACTAACCTATGAATTCTTAGAGACTTTCTCAACCGGAATTATGACCCGGAAGCTAAGTTCTTTTGTAAGAACAAGGTAGCTAAGCATTAATGATTAAAGAGAAAACAACGGGCAGTTATTTCAGCTAAGATAGTGGGAGTGATATTAGGAAACGAATTTCGGATTTTAATCCTTGTATATCACATAAGTTTAATTTCTGTTTTCAGATTCGTTGGAACAAATGGATTCACTTTCACATCAATAATATAGTTTCCTTAAAGAAAGTGAATATGACGTTTGTATACGATTCTGAGACTCAGACTTTTGTCTGATAAAATCAAAACCACTAAGTAATGCTGAAAAGGTATATATAACACATCATAAACTATTAAGACAAATGGTTACCGTATTTAGATGAACGATTCTTCGGCATCTATTAATTAGTGCATATATCCTAGAGATAAGATCTGAAGACTGGCTAAGGGTGATTCCTATCTCCCAGTCTAAGAACACTATCTCAAAGGAAAAATGACTAAGTTACCTTTCAATTAGGAAAAGGTAATAGAGATGAAGAAGTATCACTACTTGTTCATATTGACTTTTAGGGTCTTATGGATGATACAAGCTAGTGGGAGCTTTTGAGTAGTGGATGTTAAGGGTGATTTTATACGTTTTATAAGGATATATTTTATGTCAATTTCCCCATATCTGGATGTTTTTCATAGAAATCGAGCTTTATATTGAAGTATTGAGCAAGTGATGTTTTTAATGGGTTAGTTGCAAAATTGTATGATTTATGTGTAAAATTGATGGTTTTATATTGATTTGGAAGATACTACATTTTGCAATGTGTTTGATGTATTGTAGATACATAATTTCGACCAAGAAGAGGATTAAAAGAGGTTAACAATCGGATTAATGAAAAGGAGAAGAGATAAAGATGAAATCGATTGAAGATAAAGATGAGAAGATCGATTTTTAAGCAGCTGAACGTGCGTCCAGAATCTCCGTCCAGTGGACGGGCGTTTGATCCAGTGGACGGGCGTCCAGGCTGAAGAGCTTGATTCAGAGTGTTGATGGATTTGCTGGACGAGCGTCCAATTTAAAGAAGGACGGGCGTCTGATGAAGACTCAGCCCGACTCAAAGTTTTTGTCGAAGACCGAACGAGCGTCCAGAGAGATGGACGGGCGTCCTTCCACCGCCTCAGCACAGCTGACTTACTTTTCTATAAATACCAGCGCTATTTTCAACCCTAGACATATATTATTACATAGCCGCATACACAGAAAACCCTAAATTCGAGCCAAGTAACCTCGGCCGGTGAGCCTTGGTGCTTGGCGGCCGAGGGTTGTTCTTTTTTATTTAGATTTCGTTTCTGTTTTTGCTGGATGATTGGAGGCTAAACAATTTGTCAAGTTATGTGAATCCGCTTTATTGAGTTATTTATTTTCAATCTAGATTTGTTTTGTGAATTTGATTAAAGTTGTATTTTTTCTATGCTTATGTGTTATGCAATCGATATCGAGAGATGTATTGCTTATTGATGTTTACCGTATGACGAGAGTCGGTGTAAACCTTAGATCACCATAGGAAAGATGGGATTTTTAATCTTGACATAACGAGAGTTGATAGGTTGAATATCTAGGTTGCTAGATTGAGAGATCTTACACCTTGGTTTGAGAGCGTCAATCTTATATATCGAGAGATGAGAGATTGATAGGCGAATTATCTACGAGAGTAGGAATTCATACCTCCGTTAGGTGGACCACATCTTTAATTAAATCATCACAAGACAACTTTAGAGAGGAAATTAAGGGTTGCGGGATCGGTGGATAACAACTTGTTCGATTGTTTAATCACCATGATCATCGTTTTTATAGTTGTTTTTGTTTCCTAGTTTATAGTTTAGATTTCGTTTTCGCAACGATGTTTTCCTGGCTTTGGACTGACAATCCTCTATCCAGTTTATCTTTCTGTTTTTGTTTTTGTTTAGAGTTAGAAGAATTAATATGAACTAGATACCTCGATTCCCTGAGATCGACTCCGGTATTAATCGCTATACTACGATCCCTACACTTGGGGTATATTGAAGTATTGAGCAAGTGATGTTTTTAATGGGTTAGTTGCAAAATTGTATGATTTATGTGTAAAATTGATGGTTTTACATTGATTTGGAAGATACTACATTTTGCAATGTGTTTGATGTATTGTAGATACATAATTTCGACCAAGAAGAGGATTAAAAGAGGTTAACAATCGGATTAATGAAGAGGAGAAGAGATAAAGATGAAATCGATTGAAGATAAAGATGAGAAGATCGATTTTCAAGCAAATTAACGTCGTCTGAAATCTCCGTCCAGTGGACGGGCGTTTGATCCAGTGGACGGGCGCCCAGTGAAGAGCTTGATTCAGAGTGTTGATGGATTTGCTGGACGAGCGTCCAATTTAAACAAGGACGGGCGTCTGATGAAGACTCAGCCCGACTCGAAGTTTTTGTCGAAGACCGAACGAGCGTCCAGAGAGATGGACGGGCGTCCTTCCACCGCCTCAGCACAGCCGACTTACTTTTCTATAAATACCAGTGCTATTTTCAACCCTAGACATATATTATTACATAGCCGCATACACAGAAAACCCTAAATTCGAGCCAAGTAACCTCGGCCGGCTGAGCCTTGGTGCTTGGCCGTCCGAGGGTTGTTCTTTTTATTTAGATTTCGTTTCTGTTTTTGCTGGATGATTGGAGGCTAAACAATTTGTCAAGTTATGTGAATCCGTTTCAGCAGGTTATTTATTTTCAATCTAGATTTGTTTTGTGAATTTGATTAAAGTTGTATTTTTTCTATGCTTATGTGTTATGCAATCGATATCGAGAGATGTATTGCTTATTGATGTTTACCGTATGACGAGAGTCGGTGTAAACCTTAGATCACCATAGGAAAGATGGGATTTTTAATCTTGACATAACGAGAGTTGATAGGTTGAATATCTAGGTTGCTAGATTGAGAGATCTTACACCTTGGTTTGAGAGCGTCAATCTTATATATCGAGAGATGAGAGATTGATAGGCGAATTATCTACGAGAGTAGGAATTCATACCTCCGTTAGGTGGACCACATCTTTAATTAAATCATCACAAGACAACTTTAGAGAGGAAATTAAGGGTTGCGGGATCGGTGGATAATTACTTGTTCGATTGTTTAATCACCATGATCATCGTTGTTTAAATTCATAGTTGTTTATTGTTTTCTTTTTAGTTTATATTTTAGATTTAAGTTCGCAATTATCGTTTCCTGGCTTTGGACTGACAATCCTCTGTCTAGTTTTCTTTTTGTTTTTAGTTTTAGGTTTAGAAATAATTGGTATCAATCTTAGAAAATTAATGAACTAGATACCCCGATTCCCTGTGACCGACTCCGGTATTAATCGCTATACTACGATCCCTACACTTGGGGAATACCGGATTTATAAATTTTATTACTTGTTATTTTCATTACATAAAATCCGTGACGGTGGACAATATGTCTGATTGCTACTCGAAATGCCGATTAGTTTATCTAAATATTTTGGAGGAATCTCTGATATTACCAGAGAAACGAGTATTCCATTCTCAAATATATTCTATAGCATAGTTTTGGCACTGATGCTTGGCCTACCTCCGGGTGAAATGATTTCACTGAAAGGATAAACCATGTATTGTCTTGTATAGTTATTGATATGCTACATTACACTGCTTAACTCAATTAAGATATTAGTTGCAAAATAATGGTTTGCATTATTATGTAATACCGAGAAGTCTACCTAGAAGATGCCTATGAATTTATGGATAAAGAGAGAACTACGTTTACTCCACTTCCGTAAATAGAGGCGTTTAGCACTTGGTGCTTGAAGGTAGGACTGGAGCTTTTGCATACACATTCAGATGGTGACTGTTCGTGAAATATCTTAGTGCAATAAGTAAAGGCTGTTTATAATATTCTTAAGATTGGATAGTGACAGTTACACTGTTACAACCTTTCTAAAAGAATGTTTAGATTGTTAGGTGTGATGCCCGAAAGATAATTTTGTAATTGTTTTTATTTAATAAATGAATTGACATTATTATTCATATTTATTATTCTCATATTCACCGATGTGACAATAGTATTTACACTACAGAAAACCCTAAAGTATATCGTTTATGTAATCACTTAACTCAGTGTATGGTATATACACGGGAGGATTGAGTTAGTGAAGATGTACTTAAAATACAATTAGCCCATAGTGAAGTTAATCGAGTAGTATCGGGTCTCTCCTTTAACGTGCTATTAATGCGCCTAACACAATAGGTGTGATTGTCTTATCCGGACTTTCGGTTAAGAGAACCTAATGGGGCATTTATATATGATAGATATATCATATAGAAATTTGGACCGATTTGATTAGAGTTCACGATATAATTCCGTGTCGAGAAGTCTTATCGAATCAATGGATGATCATATTTATGGATATATCTTAATCCCGAGGTGATCACGATCAACCGCTTGAATCGCATATGAAGTTTGACTTGACGGTTAAGGATTACACCGAGTCCGTGGTCCGAATTACCCCATCTTGGCATTGTAATGGATTGAGTGAGTAGTCCGTGTTATCACAGATCGGAATCCATTCCTTCTATTTATGGAAGTAGATAGACAGTTCCACTTATTTGTTAATCCTAGAAACGATCGATCGCGAGTTCATATTGCACCGATTAGCTACCAGTGAGTTGTATGAATTAATTGATCACTAGGGGTTAATGGTAAATAAGGATAAGAGGTTCTAAAAGGGTTAACGGTAACTTCCGATTTAGAATGAACAGATCTATGGAGGATTAATCCATATGTAATGATTATATCAATGGACGCTTATTATTATTCTCGTGAGGAGATAAATATAATCTCATAATCGGAGGAGTGCGATCACGGGATTATGGTGGCATATTCTGTGATTGATTTATCGAATATAATTATTTATTTGATTTATCGAGTCACGATTATTAGTCCATGGTCCCCAGACGTGCCTCTAATATAGCATAACTATTCTCGGACGTCGAATCCTAATAATATTAATTTAGTTCTTGTTGGACTTTATTAAAACGATATGTGAATTAATTGTTTAGTGAACTATTAAATTAGTTGGGCTAAATAATTAAATATGTGGAAAAGACATTTTCCATAATCTTGGCCCAATTATTGTGTTATGGTAAAATTAATATTGACTAGGTCAATGGATATAATTTTCGCCCAATGCCTTATTTTTGGAACAAGAATTAGTTTCTTGTGGATTAATAAGACATGTGCATAAAATATTTATTGGATAAATATTTATGGAAAGAAATAAAGATAAATATTATTCTAGATTTGTTCTAGAATATTATGGGATTATCTTTTATTTAATAGGATTATTATAATTGATTTTGTATTAATTATTAAATCCTTGGAGGCTAAGTTTTACCCTCCTATATAAAGAGAGTTCTCCTGCCCTTATACACAATGAAATTCGACTTCTCCTCTTAGAGAGAAGAAGGAATAAAATTCGCCAAGGGTTTAAGGGAAAAATCTTGGAGATTTTTCCGGGTAGCATATCGGAAGGATTCGAGACGAGAATTTCCTTCCACCGGGAGTTGCTTGGATCACACGTCATGGAAGATCGTGGTGCTCTTCACACCTTGTTCGTTCTTTCCTATTGCGGTTCTTCAACTTGGATTTTGAGATCCAAGAGGTATGATCTACAACCCCCTTGTAGATGTAGATCTAGTTATTTTATTACGTGTATTTTATAGATCTAGATCCTTAAAATTGCTTCCGCTGCGGATGATATTACTAACAGTGGTATCGGAGGCCTGGTGATCTATATTTATACGTATAAAATATTAGATCTAGGAGTGGTAAAACATGTAGATTTTTTGTCCCAATTTTTTTTTATAAAAGGGGCCGAAAATTATGTTTATTTTTTTTATGCTTATGAATGTCGTGGTTGAAGAGATGGATTGGGGTTGGCACTGTTTACCCGTTAGATCTATTGTAAACTCATATAAACGATGAAAATTCGTCCATATGAGTATAGGAAATTATGTAATTTTTTTTGCAATTTTAATTTCGGAAAATAGATCTGTTTAGTAGCTGTTTAGTTATTTCGTTTTTCCGTTGATTGAACCGTTGAAACGACGATCCTGCGGTCCGTATCACGATTGGAAGAGGATGAACAATTCCACAAAATTTGGCATCGATCGGAGTCCGTTTTGATATCCGTTCGTTGCTGCAAAGAAGCTGTCTGTAAAAAAACGGATTCACGAAACCCTACCCGTGACTTCCTCGAATTTACGGGAGAGTTTAAACCGTTGAAACGCAAATCCAACCGGTCATATCGATAAATATGGAGTTTTTATGTGACATAAACATTTCAGGTCGATCGAGATTCATCTCGATTCCCGATCGGCCTCGGGATGTCTTTGAGGCGCCACGTAAAAGTCGATTCAGCAGAAAGTTGGGCACTCACGGAGAAAATTGACAAGTCAAAGCTCCGATCCAACCGTCCATTGAAGCCCGAGGAATGAAGAACGGATCTGGAAAGTTTCGTCACAATCCGAGTTCGTTTGGTTTCCCGATCATCGAAGAATTTGAACAGCTGCAGATTATGTTAGAAAGTAGTAAACCTTAGTTAGGGTTTGTTTAATTTTTTTCTGATAGATTAGATACGGGGGTCCCAACGATCCATCTCGGTGTTTAAATTTTCCGCAATTTATTTTTTATGTGTTTGATCATAAAATAGATATAAAATCGGAATTGCCATGACATGCATCATATCATAAATCCACTCCATGCATACATGTAGAATTTTAATTTTGGTAATTAAAATAGGCATGTATACAAACTCGCGTAATTAGTTGAAATTTAATTAAAACGTGCTAATTAATTAATTTAGTAACTAATTAAAGATCCGAGGACGGGTTATGAAATCGTTAAGCCTTTCGGTGTGTGTTCTCGGTGAACCGCCTTAAAGCCCAAACGAGATCACGTTTTCGATTCGTAGTGTCTACGAGATTGAATGATGGTAAAAGAACAATAAATCTTGGATAAAACGGTTCGCTTATAGGTTGGGTGGTCAAGCGAGAGCTAGGCTCGACCGACTTAACCCTCCAAGTGTGATGTATGCACGGGGGTCCGGCAAGACTAAGCTACACCGAAGAGCGGAGGGGTGATTCCTTCTTATCTCAATGAGGCTGTCTTGACCCAATTTCGTCCGACTGTCACATATGTTCCAACGAATAGGACGGGTAGGCTTGCCTACGTTACCGACAACATTCGAATCCTTGATTTGATGAGCTTTTATGTTAACATCAAAAGACTTGGTTAGTTAACCCACCACCACTTCCAAAATATTGAGTGGGAGCGGGGAGGCGACAAACAACCCCACGGCCTCTACTATAGATACAAGTAAGTGAGAAGGGTGACGCCTCGCGGCGCTTTGATTTCGTCCCCCTACGGATGGTGTTCACTCCTATCAACATTCATGGCTTGGTCTCCGAAAGGATAGGATTTCTGGGTACTCGTCGGGTCACTGACCTATCCTACGATGGCACACTCGGGGCGTACCTAAGAGATCCGATATAGTAGGTCACACTCATCATGGGTATTTTTGGTAATATCTAGGCTAAAAAAGGAAGGTGGTCAATGAATAAAGGGATGTTCGATTCTCACAAGTTATTCATTGATGAGATTGTCTCGATTTAACCGTCATCTCTTTGACCTACCCTACGCGGCACTCGAGATGCGAGGTTAAAACCTGGAATGGTAGAGTAGACTTAATTTTAGTTTACAATTCCTAAAATAAACTTATATTGTAGTGTTAAACTTGAATTAATATATGTCATTTTATTTACAGCATTATATCCCTTTACTAAATTGCTTAAATTGACTAGTATTGACTTCGTTAAAAAGTGGAAAGTAACTAGGACGTTGAACTAGTTAATCGATAATGCAATTACTTTTCGAAAGAGATATTTTCTCTCTTAAGCCTTTTAAAACCGTAGTGACATATAGGTATGTCACTTGTGTCGTTCGTGTCAAACGGAAGACAAACTTAGTTTGATCAAAGGTGATTTCGGACTTTGAAATTCTTCTAGTGAATTTTGAGTATGTAGTGATTACACGAGTAATTTTCTAATTGAAAAATCGGAAAATCATGAAGTGTTACTAGTTGACGATATTTGGAATCGATGAACTAGTGGGAGCTTTATGATTTATTGTTTTTTCTCGAACATTAGAAAAGTGTAACTGACTACACACGTAACCGTTCTAATTGAAAAACCGGAAAGTCATGAAATGTTTCTAGTTGGACGATATTTGGAATCGATGAACTAGTGGGAGTTCTATGATTTGTTGTTTTTCTAGAAACATTGGAACTATGTACGAAAGATTTTCTAATCGAAAAAATCGGAAAACCATAAGAAATAAAGCATTGCTCGTTAGACGATATTGGAACCGATAAACTAGTGGGAGCTTTAATGTTATGATTTGTTGTTTTTTCTGGTATATTAAAAATCCGAGAAGTCCCGGACGAGTAACACTCAAAATAGACATCCCACGGTTCAAGAGTAGTGTCTACTCAAACGAACATTGGTTCAAGACTGCTTCCATTCACGGAAAGTCAAGAATGGGAGAATATGTCTAAAAGTGTTAGTCACCTAAACTGAGAAAATTTTAATGCTGAACCGAAAATTAATTAACTGAAAATCATAGGATAAGGACAGTGATTTTGGATCACCAACCTATGAATCCTTGTCGATTTTCTCGAGCTAAGTTCTTTGGAAGAACAGGGTAGCGGTGCATTTAACAATTAAACAACGGGCAGTTAATTTTAGCTAGAATAGTGGGAGTGATATAAGGAAATGAATCTCGGATTCAATCCTTGGATATCGCGGAAAATTTACTTTCTGTTTAAGATTCGTTAGAACGAAAGGATTTACCTTCTATTCGATAATTTGTTTGTCGTATAGAAAGTGAATATACCATTTGTAGTACGAATCCAAGACTCGGACTTTTGTTTGATAAAGTCAAAACCACTTACAACCGCTGAAATATATATATAAAACACATCTTAAGAACTGTTAAAAGCAATTGGTTTCTATATTTAGATAAACGCTTCTTCATATTACATAGTTAGTGCATAGTCCTTAAAAGACAAGACCTGAAGACTGGCTCAGGGTGATTCCTTTCTCCCAGTCTGGTTAGATTGTCTCAAAGGTTCAATGACTAAGTTTCCTTTCAATCGGGAAAGGATAATGGTTATAAAGAAGTAACATGGCTTGTTCATGACGACCTTCGGGGTCTGATGAAAGATACAAGCTAGTAGGAGCTTCCGAGTAGTGACTTCTTGTCGATAACTATTCAAACACTCGCAAGTTTATCCAAAATATTTTGAGGTTTCTCTGTTTTCCAACAGAGATAGAGTATTCTATACTCGAATAGGCCATTCATAGTCCTAGGGACTGATGCTCGGCCCGCCTCATAGTGAAATGCTTTCACTAAGGGAGAAACCGTTGAATTACTTTACATAGTTGTAGATGTGCTACAATACAATCGCTTAACTCAATAAAGATATTGGAAGCGAAATAACGGTTTACATTGAAATGTAAGACCGAGAAGTCTACCAAGAATATGCTTTGGAATTTACGGATAAGGTGTGGTTTCGGTTCACCACACTTCCGTAAATATAAGCATTTAGCACACGGTGCTTGAAGGTAAGACTGGGAATTTCACGCATACGTTCGGTCAATGACCATTCATGATATATCTTTTAACCTATTGAGTATAAAGGTTAGATATAGGATTCTTGAAATCGGGAAAGGATAGTTATACTGTTGCATCCTTTCTGATAGAGTCCATAAACAGTAAAACCTTGAACCTTGAAGTACGTTTACTCAAGGTAGTTACTAACTGATTAAAATCAGACCACATCCAACATCGGTTGTTGGTGATAACACTAAATACTACTAAACTAAATCGAATTTCGATCCACCCAAGTAAGTATTGGGAGTATGGTTTATCCATTACCCATTACGGGTTCTGCGGACTTTGTAGTCCGAGGATCGATTGATGACCTATGGCTATTTTGTGAGCAGATAAGATTCGATAATAGAGGTTGGTTTAATAGCCATAACCCTGTGAATGGAGTTCGGTACTCAGATTACTGTTCATGCTCTTGTAGAACCACCGAGCGTCTCGAGCCCAGGTGGGAGTAATTGAATCTACACGGAAAAGAGTAGAATGAATAGGAAAGTTTATCTTTCAAAGGCAAATCTTGAGTGGTCTACGGGTAATTCCTATGAAGTAGAGAGTTAATCGGACCTTGAACTCTCTTACCACTTAGTATCGCATGATTTCGTTCAAATGCGTAAAATAGGGGTGATTCCACGAGACTTTCTTGCCAAACAAGCGGAGTCTGGATTCATTCGAACAAAAGGGTATTGCCTTATGAACTTATGACAGGATGACCGCAAGGCTTATGTCCTTTTGTGGATAAAAAGCAAACCTCTCGGTCATTGGAAGTCATATATTTCTAAAATATGTGGATTTGACCGAGAATATTGATAAGTCTTTTGTAGACCGGATATCAATTTTAGTATGCATTGTAAATATATACATATATTAGTGTTTGTGAAGGATAACACCGCACACATTAGAATCAACATGGGTGTGTTATCTCAAGTCGAATCCGACAATGCCACAATTCTCTTCAACAGAGATTTGGACAACATTCTTAAGAGTTTGACTCGGTCGAATTCTTTAGAATCAGTCACTGGTTTCCCATCCATCTTATTGGTTAAGATGATGCATCTGTGTATGCAACATTCAACGAGGAAGTTCTACCCTATGCCTCGGGAATGACTCTCAAATCTTCGGATCAAGAGAAATGGGATAGATTCTCTTTCTAGTAAGAGATGGTCGAGTTATTAAACGTCAACTTTGATCGAATCTTAGATTCGGCGGTTAACAAAGCAAGTTTAGTATGTCCTTTAGTATTTTGAGAGAACGAGGAATAATATGCTGACATATTCATGTGTGAACTTGGATATGTGTGATACACTGATTTTGACTTTATGTCAGATTGAGGATGATCGTTAAGTCGATCTCGGGCTCGATGTTTACTCTTGTGTTGAAGCTATTGCCTGGAGGAATCCAAAGAACGCCAACTCGACTTTAACTAGTTGGGTGACTAGCGGCTTTTGTAGTAGCTAGAGAGGCGATATAGCTTAAGGATTTCCTTTTCATATCTGGGAGTGATTCTAGATTTGGAAGCCGATACCACATCATTGTGCAAACGATGAAGGGGTAGCTTATAAAGGATTTTCGAAATCACTAGAGGTCAAAAGCATATTGGGAAAGTACCATATGATTAGATGGACCGGTAACGTTTCGATTCTACGGATCGTCTCGAGCCGACAACCTGACTAATCATTAAGACCCTTGACATTTAGATGTAGGTACTCCCGAGTCACTGACCTATCCTACGACGGCATACTCGGAGTGTACTTTGGAATCTGAAATGGTTATGATTTGCTTAATGGGTACTAGAAATACGGGATAGGTCTACATTGCTTTAGAGCAAGTGGGAGATGTAGTTTGTTGTATTTTAAATAATAGGGTGTGCTCTAAAACAATTAATCACATGCTTTCGTGCAAGTGGGAGATTGTTAGGTGTGATGCCCGAAAGATAATTTTGTAATTGTTTTTATTTAATAAATGAATTGACATTATTATTCATATTTATTATTCTCATATTCACCGATGTGACAATAATATTTACACTACAGAAAACCCTAAAGTATATCGTTTATGTAATCACTTAACTCAGTGTATGGTAAATACACGGGAGGATTGAGTTAGTGAAGATGTACTTAAAATACAATTAGCCCATAGTGAAGTTAATCGAGAGTATCGGGTCTCTCCTTTAACGTGCTATTAATGCGCCCAGAACACAATAGGTGTGATTGTCTTATCCGGACTTTCGGTTAAGAGAACCTAATGGGGCATTTATATATGATAGATATATCATATAGAAATTTGGACCGATTTGATTAGAGTTCACGATATAATTCCGTGTCGAGAAGTCTTATCGAATCAATGGATGATCATATTTATGGATATATCTTAATCCTGAGGTGATCACGATCAACCGCTTGAATCGAGTATGAAGTTTGACTTGACGGTTAAGGATTACACCGAGTCGTGGTCCGAATTACACCATCTTGGCATTGTCTTCGATTGAGTGAGTAGTCCGTGTTATCACAGAATCGGAATCCATTCCTTCCATTTATGGAAGTAGATAAACAGCTTCCACTTATTTGTTAATCCTAGAAATCGATCGATCGCGCGAGTTCATAGTGCAATCGATTAGCTACCAATGAGTTGTATGAATTAATTGATCACTAGGGGGTTAATGGTAAATAAGGATAAGAGGTTCTAAAAAGGGTTAACGGTAACTTCCCGATTTAGAATGAACAGTCTATGGAGGATTAATCCATATGTAATGATTATATCAATGGACGCTTATTATTATTCTCGTGAGGAGATAAATATAATCTCATAATCGGAGGAGTGCAGTCACGGGATTATGGTGGCATATTCCTGTGATTGATTTATCGAATATAATTATTTATTTGATTTATCGGAGCCGCTGATTATTAGTCCATGGTCCCCGACGTGCCTCCTAATATAGCATAGCTATTCTCGGACGTCGAATCCTAATAATATTAATTTAGTTCTTGTTGGACTTTATTAAAACGATATGTGAATTAATTGTTTAGTGAACTATTAAATTAGTTGGGCTAAATAATTAAATATGTGGAAAAGATATTTTCCATAATCTTGGCCCAATTATTGTGTTATGGTAAAATTAATATTGACTAGGTCAATGGATATAATTTTCGCCCCATGCCTTATTTTTGGAACAAGAATTAGTTTCTTGTGGATTAATAAGACATGTGCATAAAATATTTATTGGATAAATATTTATAGAAAGAAATAAAGATAAATATTATTCTAGATTTGTTCTAGAATATTATGGGATTATCTTTTATTTAATAGGATTATTATAATTGATTTTGTATTAATTATTAAATCCTTGGAGGCTAAGTTTTACCCTCCTATATAAAGAGAGTTCTCCCAAGCCTTATACACAATGAAATTCGACTTCTCCTCTTAGAGAGAAGAAGGAATAAAATTCGGCCAAGGGGTTTAAGGGGAAAAATCTTGGAGATTTTTCCGGGTAGCATATCGGAAGGATTCGAGACGAGAATTTCCTTCCACCGGGAGTTGCTTGGATCACACGTGCGGAAGATCGTGGTGCTCTTCACACCTTGTTCGTTCTTTCCTATTGCGGTTCTTCAACTTGGATTTTGAGATCCAAGAGGTATGATCTACAACCCCCTTGTAGATGTAGATCTAGTTATTTTATTACGTGTATTTTATAGATCTAGATCCTTAAAATTGCTTCCGCTGCGGATGATATTACTAACATAGATAACGACATAGACCTTGAAGTACTGTTACTCAAGGAGTTACTATCTGATTTAATCAGACCACTTCCAACATTGGTTGTTGAGGATTACACTAATAAATACTACTGAACCAGATCAGAATGTCAATCCACCCGAATGCAGTGGGAGTACGGTTTATCCATCGACTCGCTGTGATTGAACAGACTTTACAGTCTGCTGAGGTTGATTTATAACCTATGGTCTTCTCTGGAGGGCTGTATAGGATTCTGATAAAAGGAGGTTGGTTTAAAGCCATAAACCTGTAAATGGAGTTTTGCACTCCAGTTCTGTTCATACTCTTATGGAACCACCTGAGTGTCTCAAGCCCAGTGGGAGTAATTGGATCTACATGCAAAAGAGTCGAATGAATGGAAAGTTTATCTTTCTAGGCAAACCCAAAAGGTCTAAGGGTAATTCCCTGAGTAGTAGATAGTTTAAAATGGGTGATGCCCTGAAACTCTCTCACCACTCAGCCTTGCCTGACTCGCTGGAAGGCAGAAAGATTAACAGGGGTGATACCCTGAAACTTTCTTGCCATACAATGGAGCTTAGATTCATTCAGAACGGAAAGGTTTTTTGATTAAAGCCAATGGCAAATTGACTACCTGTGCATATATCCATTGATGGATTAAAGAAAACCTCCAGGTCATTAAAAGTCACTTGTTTTCGAATGTGTGGGCTTGACCAGAATATTGATGAGTCTTTTGTAGACTGGAGAATCAATATTGGTAAATTAGTAGACGTTAGTGTTAATAAAAGATAACACTGCAACAGTTGGGAACAACTTGAGTGTGTTATTTGAAGTCAAGATCTGACGAGCCAAAGCTTCTCTGAATCAGAGAATTGGACTATATTCTTAGAATTTGATTCGGTCGAATTCATGAGAACAAGTTGTTGGCAATATCCCATGCATCTTATTGGTTAAGATGATAATGCATTTTCATATGAAATATTCAACGAGAGGTATCCTACCCAACCCCTCACGGAATAATTCTCTCAATATTCGGATATAGAGAAAGTGGGATAAATTCTCTTTTGGATAGAGAAAGTCGGATTATTAAAAGTCAATAAAAGTCGAGTCTTGGATTCGGACGTTGAATAGCAGTATACTGCATCCTCAAGTATCTTTCGAGATGAGGAATTATATGCTTGTATATTCGGGTGCAAACCTGAGTATTGATTACACTGATTCTAATTTTTTGTCGGATTAAGGATGATCGTGAATCGATCTCAGGGTCAGTGTTTACTCATAGTGATGGAGCTATAGTTTGGAGCAATCCAACACTGCCAATTTGACTCTATTAGTCGAATACATAGCAGCTTTCGGAGCATCTAAAGAGGCAGTGTGGCTTGGTAAGTTCTTTGTTGGATCGGGAAGTGATTCCAGGTCTCGATGATTTTATTGTGAAAATAGTCGAGAGGTAGCTCATGCAAATGATCTTCGCACTCACAAGAGGTCAAAAGCATATTGAGAGAAAGTACCAGCTGCTCAGACAGACCGGACAGGACAGAGAGGCAACATTTCGGTCATAAAGATCGCCTCGAGCCGACAACCTAGCTGATCAGTTTACCAAGTCGTGTGGCATCTAATGTCACTGATAAGCACTTGGCGAGTATGAAATTGGGAGATATGTCTCATCTGCTTTAGAGCAAGTGGGAGAATGTTGTGGATAGTTAGAATAAGGGTGTGGTGCTCTAAAAAAATCATTGCGTGTCTTTACGGGCAAGTGGGAGATTGTTAGATATAGTGTGCCCGAAAGACAATTGTAGCTTGTCCTTACGGGCAAGTGGGAGATTGTTGGAAGTAGCACGCGAAAGACAATTTATGTAATTGTTTTTAGAATTTATAAATGACAGATTTATTCTCATCTTATTACTTGCTTCGTGCTTGTAAGTAATACACTAGTGTGTGTCATATCATATGTAGCCATATAACTTAGTGTGTGTCACACATGAGGATTATGTTTATGGTGATACACTTGAAATGATAGTACGTGGTGAAGTTAATCATAGTATGGGGTCTATTGATTAAACCACCATTAATGCGCCCAGAACACTTTATGCTGTGACCGTCTTATCCAGACCGTTGACATTGGTTGTCTAAGTGGGGCATTTTTATATGATGAGAGTCATATAGGAATGGACCGATTTAATCTGAGTTTCTCATATAATTCCGTGATTGAGAAATCTTATCAAATTACAAGATGATCATATATGGATTAACCTTAATCCTGAAGTGATTACAGACTCCTACTTGTCTCAGGATAGGGTTTGATGTGTTCGTTAAGGATCGCTAAGAGGCGCGGTCTGAATCACTTTCACGTTGGCACTATTCTGGAATGAGTGAGAAGTGTGTGTCTCACGGATATGGAATCCATTCCTTCCTGCGGGAAGTAGAAAGAGAATCCCCTTATTTGTTGATCCTAGAAACTGATCGATCGGCCGAGTTCGTATTGGTTATGAACTAATTGATCACTAGTGGGTTAATGGTAAATAAGGATAAGATGTAGTGAAGAAGGTTTACGGAAATGATCCTACTTCAGTACGGATAGTCTATGGAGGGTTAGTTTATATGCAATGATTATATCAATGGACACTTATCGACTCGACTCGACGTTTTGAGAATAAGTTATATCTATAATCGATAGAGTTTAGTTTCAGATTTATGGTGGCGTAATTCCGGAATTAATAAGTTGAGTAGAAATATTCTGTTCGATGAATATTTTATTTAATTTATATGGTCCCCGGGTTGGCTCCTAACACGCGAGTGTTTTCTCGTTTTATGGAACCTCGAGATTAAATTAAATAGTTGGTCTATTTAATGAATATGCAATTTTATTTATTTGGTAAATAATATGTAAAATAGAAAAGACATTTTCTATTAAATTTTAATGACATGTGAGGCGCCACTTTTGGGATTAATTGGGAGAAGAAATTTTCCTAGATTATCTCATTTGTGTAATTAATTAATTATCTATTTGTTGGATAATTAATGGAAAAATAAAGAGATTGATTTTTTGGGAATTATCTCTTATTTTGTAGCAAAAATATCTTTTCCTTATGGGTATAGATTTTTGTGGTGTGAAAATGATAACTCTCTTGACTAGTTATTTTCCTATATAAAGAGAGTTTCTCCTAGCACAATAACACATCACAAAATGCGCCACAGACCAAAATAAAAGGAGAAAATTTAGTTTCTTGCCTTAGTCATTTAGAGAAGAAAAACCTCGGGTTTTTCATGTGCATATTCGAGGAGGTTCTACGGCGAGGATCGACGTCCACCAGTCGTCGCTAGGAGATAAAATCCGGAAGATTGTGGCTTCTCCCTTGGTCGGTTTTATCATCCCTCTCCGATAAGGTAAATCTTCAACCTTCTCGTAGGATTAATTAGTTATGTTTCATATCGTAAATCGCATAAGCTTCCGCTGTGCAAAAATCGAGTGTCTCGATCGGTGCTATTACTTCTAGCAGTTCATCTTGCATTGCCTTTCTCCAAGCTTCATCTTTGACTGCCTCATTATAGTGTCTAGGTTCAGGGAGTACTTGAGCACTTAAAACATAGTTCTTTAAGTAGTAGACAAATGAGTTAAGGAATCAAAATTCTGAATTCTATGAGGGGAAGTCATGATCCTTGAATGACGACAAACATAGTCCTTCAAATAAGAAGGTGTCCATCTAGACCTAGAAGATTTTCTAGTTATAGCATCATTGACAGGATGTGGCCCATTGTTAACAGGATCATATCCATGGACAACATTTGGATTTTATGAAGGGTCATTGACAAGTTCTTGATTCTCAACAATCTATTGTTGTTGTTCAGGACCACTTGATGTTGAAATAGTGTCTAAACCCAATCGGGTTGGATCTATTTCTTTATGTTTATACATATGATGAATGACTTTAATGTTATTATATATTCTGTTTATCTATGTGAACCAATTTGTCATTGTATATATGATAACGTCCCTAGTGTCAAACTGTGAGGGAGAAATCATAATAGTGATTATTGTTGATAAGATCTTGACTCATTTCAAAGGGTTTGATACTTAAATGTCTCTAGTCATATGTACTTTTAAACGGGACATTGATAGTACGATTAGACTAGCACGTATTGGATATCTTCTATCGTATTGAAGGTAGGGATAGATCTCGTCTATCGAAGTGTAGAGACACTTGGACTGTACGTGGACGTATATTAGAGAATGCGTACGTTAGACTGACCCACTTACTTTATTAAGTGTCGCACTATGTGGCGGTTGTGTAATTATCCTGAGACCGGAGTCTTCATGACATCACGGTGTGGATTGTCATGCTTTGACACTATTGAGGTTTCCCCTAGCCATATGGCGATCATGCGGTAGTGATTGGGTGTGATACTGAAGCATGCGTAGGATTCATGCTTCTCATCCGAAATCGCGTATCCTATGAATAAGAGCAAATATCCGAAAGGGCCTTCTTAAAAGGAATGTCTTACTCATGAATCTTTGCAAAGTGGAAGTAATTGAGTTACTCAAGAGAGCATGATATCCATATTATAAGATACGGTCATTGATTTTGACACTCGACGTACGACCGTATGGATATTGTAATAGCGATGAGATTCTAATTACACGGTAACTGTTTCACATGAAAGGTAGTAGTCATTGCTTTTGACTCTTCCGATGTTTGGGGGTCACGGTGTGTTGCAAGACGCCATTCTGTGATCGTTAGGTATGATGGGCATTTTTGTAATTTGACTTTCTGCCTACGGCCAACATATTCAGAAGCATATCGGGTCACACACATAAGAACATCTAGCCGATTAAAATGCGGTTATAGTGATAACCAAATAAGGAAAGTTTTATCTTGACTATAAAGTGTTATAGTGATAAATTAATATGGTGGTGTTTATTTATTATGAATAAATTAAATACAAGATATTAATTATGTTGATTAATTAAATACACGTATAATGTATATCTATGTCAAATTATATATATATATTGATACACATTGATTTTTCAAATTAATTAATCATAGTATTGTATTAATTAAGAATATTCCAGATGTCAATTTATGGCTATTTTGGGGCGCATGTGTTAGTGTATAAGATACACTTGGATTGTGCAATTTAATTAATAGTATTACCATATATTAATATTGGATATTTATAGATTTGTGCAAAATAGATTTATGGTAATAAGATAAGGATAGTCAATAAATGATATTGACAATATCTTGAAAATATTTAATATGAGATATTAAATTAAATGAGATAATTCAATCAAAGATACTTTCCATATTTTATTAGGAAAATATTTTCTTTCTCCTCAATCTACTAAGAAGCTTCTCCAAATCAGGTTGGGAGACATATAGGGCGCAGTCTCTCTATATAAGAGAGGGATTGGCTAACTTTTTGTACATCACAATTCCAAGAGACTAATAGTTCTTGTGAAAAATAAGAAAGCTTTTAATGAGATTTTGGGAGAGTGAAAATGTCGGTCTAGCAACCGATTTTTGTGGTAGCAATCCATGATGGGATTCCGGTGGGCTGTTCGTGTGGATCACCGGTAGAGGCAGAACATTTTGGATGGCTTCATGCAGAAACTACAACCGTAGACAAAGCGTCGATCCAATTGTATCAACCAAGGTATTCTCTTGTCTACTTCTTTTATGCTTGTTGCTTAAACGAAGTCGATCTTGGGTAAATAGGAAATAAGTTTTAAATTTCGCTGCGTTCCACATAGATTTCCTAACATTTGAATGATCCTGCATAAGAGGATCCACATTATGTTGATCATTCAAGTTTATATGGTCAGAATGTTGTTCCTCCAAGAATGGCAAAGGTAAAGAAAAATTGTCAATGTCACCGGATGTTTGATTGTAAGGAATTACCAACTTATAAAAAATAACATATGTACTAAAGAAAATATGTCTAGTTTGCACATTTAAAGACAATAACCCTTGACATTTAAGGCATTCCCTAAATAGATTTAATGCTTCTTTGAGAAAATTTGTTGCCATCAGTATGAAGATTTCATGCATAAGTCAAGCAGCCAGATACCCTAATGTTCTTGTATGAAGGTGCAGAACCAAAAAGCAGTTCATGAGGCGACCTCTCATTAGAATAGGAATAGGCTAGACATTAATCAAATTGACAGCATGAATAACACAGTAATTCTAAAAAATCACAGGTAAGCCTGACTGAAATTTTAAACTCCTAGCTACATTTAGGGATATGCTGGTGCTTTCTTTCTACAACACCATTTTGTTGTGGTGTGTGCACAACAGTAGTTTGGTGAATAATACCTTTAAGAGCATAAAAAGTTGGTAAATCAAACTCCAAATTCTTTTATTAAACTGAGTTTCAATTAAGGTACAAAAGTTATGGACAAGAATTCTAACTTTAGATATAGATTTCAACATATAAACCCATGTATATCTACTGAAGTCATCCACTATAGTAAGGAAGTATCTATGCCCATGCACCCCAGTAACCCTATATGGACCCCAAATGTTCCTATTTTCTATTTTTCTTTTTCTTTTATTAATTTCCGCACTAGTAAACTATGTATGAGTTTGATTTTAATATAATGATTTGGTCGGCTTAATTAGTTTTGGAGTTATTTTATTTTCTCTTTTACTGACGACATTTTTATTATATCATCTAGTCACCCCGAGAATCTCGTTTTGTGTTGTATGAGATTTTCTTGCAAATTTCTGACGGATTCTATTTTCGACTCATTTACGCATTTTCGAGCTTCGTTAAGCCGTGAGCAGTGTATGAGATTTTCTTGCAGATTTCTGACGGATTCTATTTTCGACTCATTTACGCATTTTTGACCTACACTGCTCACGGCTTAACAAAGCTAAGCTCCGTTCTTATTTTTAATCTTTTCATCATTGGGGACAATGTTTCGATTAAGTGGGGGTAGGGCACGTCACTTAGCTTTTGGTACTGTATTCCGCTAGTAATCACGTGTCTCGATTTCTTTGACGCATTCTTCACCACTTTTTCTTTCTGATTCGTTTCCGACAAAATTGTCAAAGGAATGAGTCTTTGATCTTTTGGAGCTAATTAATTACATCTTTATTTCATAATGGATAAATGGAAGTCATGCCAACGTTTGAAGTAGTCGCGATTAACATCATATTTTGTTCATGAACCGACCCTTTGAGCACGTATAACTCACATTCGTCAGTGTGTAGCTAAATGACTCATTATTTTGACTAATGTTGACCTTCATCTTCCGAGTTTTGTTTTACCTATGGTCATCTAGGTCAAGTTGTGGATCTTATAAGGGCTAAGGAAAACGCATTCGGTAGTTTATGAAAGAGTGGACCGTGAGGATAAATAGATTTTTGAGAGTTCACTTCCCGAATAAAAGAGAACAAGAAAGAAACAATTATTATCTATATGCTATTTCGTTCTCTTTGGCAAGAGGAAAGAAAATTCGGAGCGTAAGATGCACGACTCTCGCACAAATAAATTGACCTGATAAACACGAGCCTCAGAGTAATACTCGGTTCTCGATCTGCCTTGCCCAGTTGACTTGACCTAAAAATCGAAAAATAGATGAATGATTCAAAAGAAAAATTAATGGCGTAAAGGGACGAACATTCTCGTGATTGGCTAGCTAGACTTAAGTCGATATAATGTAAATATGTTTGCATAATTGATGTTCATGAGTTATTGTTGGGATGTTGTTGTGCCCACAATAATCCGTATGTCGTTTGATTAATTTAACATTACTTTAATTACGTGCCGATATGTATTTAACTGTCACTAACCCTGCCAAGAATTCTTATGACTTACAAAGGCAACTTTTCATTTTACAGGTACCCTAAACCACAAACACCATAAATGATTCCAACCCGTTTGTTTGATATATTTTATCAACAACTTATATATGATATGGTGGTGTTACATTAATGTGCAAAATTAGGAATTAGCAATTGCTCTCATCCAACTTTGATCCAAATATATATATATATATATATATATATATATATATATATATATATATATATATATATATATATATATATGCTTGGGCCTGTTTTATCCACATGATATAGGGCCATATACCCATTTACCCAAACTAATAAAATAAATACCCTACCTATAAAATCCTTCTCCTAAACCTAATTCTTTTTTAGACACACCAGCAGCCATTCCCATTACCTTCTCTCCTCTTTCAATCTCCGACCATGGCACCGTCCTTCTTCTCTGTCTCTCAACTATCCAAATCGGTAATACCATACCTAAATTTTGACACTCTTTCATTAAACATCTCAATTTCGCTATCAAATTTACTGAGAAAGACAATCATCTTCAAATGAAAACAATCAGATTGAAAAGATGAAATCTTTCACCCTTTCCACAGAACGATAACAGATTCAGAAGCTATCTAATCTTTTGAAGCTTCGAAATAGGAAAAGCTGCAACATTTTCTTTTTCTCCGGTGACTTTCCGGCCAACATATATAGGTAAGGTCCAGATTCATTGAATCTGGTTCAAGAGTTGTGGTGAACTTTCTCTATCTTCGTCCTCGCTGTTATCTGAATTAATCACTTGACGATTTATGAGTCATATTATCAGATTGGTTGGGTCATCCATTTGTTATATCTAGGTTGTTTATCTGATAAAAAGATGCATCTTTTGTTGTATTAAAAGGTAAAAATCTCCAATAAACTGGCTTAGCTAAGACTCTATTCTGTTAAATTCTTTTTCGAGTCAAATTTATTTTGTGAAAACAAATTTTGATCTATAAGCCTAATAGATTATGTTTCTATTAAATACTCAAAATCATTAGATTGATGAAATCAGGTTATGTGCTCTATGTGCTTTATGATTGATGACTCAATACATCTATTTTGCCATTTTGATTCCTCTGAATCAGAAATATAGCATCATACAGACATGTTATTGAGGAAATCGGATTATGTATTTATTAAAATCTTGATTGATGATTCACCTACACCTGCATCACTTGCATGCCCCTTTCGATTAAAATGGTTTGATAAAATTCTGGTAATTTATGAATCAAACCTTAAGTCTGTTGATCTATCTGTGAGATGATACACACTTTATGTTGATCTGTTAAACACCATCTGGAACAATGGTGACTTAACGAAATGATAATCCTTCCGGTTGCATGTGCCTCAGAGAGTGTGGTATGAATCTATCTCTATATTCATATCATACTCGCTCTTTGTTCCTTACTGCCACACTGAGAATTTACTAGTATTCATAAAATACTTTATAATCTCATACAAAGTGTATATATATAACTTTTTATAAATTTATATGTGTATATATATTAAGTAATATAAATATTTTGTTGTTGTATCTCTTAAAACGAAGTACTGGACAAATTAGTCAAGAAAACTGTTGGTCTTTCCCATACACTGTATTTATTGTCTGTTTACAGTTTCAATGTTGACTGCTTGCATCAAAATTAATTATCTTAAAAACTCAATAGTCTTATTTTGATACAGCAACCCCAACGTATTTTTCAACTCTATGGCAGAGTTTTCAATTAACCACATTCATTTCATCTCATATTTTCAAAACAGCTAAGTAAATACTCTTCTATTTACTTACCTATAAATTCTCAGTGACACTAAACTGATCAAGCAACAAGCTGGTCAAACATTTTATTATTTACTAAAAATATCCTTGTATCTACGAATTTGTTTATTGTTCTTACATCTCAGTTTACATCTTTTCTGAGTTATAAGATCGTGTCCTGATTCAGATTTATCTGAGTAATCTGGATTGAGACTGGGTTGTGGTGATATCTTCTGGGCATCCAGCTTGACCTTTAGGATTGCACTAAAGCTTGTTTCTGGCACCAGTCATCTCACATCCTGAACTGTGTGTTCATATCAGTAAGTTCTCGTTTTGCTTTTTGCTTTCAAGTTGCAAACTTTCTGTGTGTCTTTGAATTTTAGAACTTGGTTAGAAAAGGAAACAAAGGTTGTATTTGTTCTACTTTATTTATTTTTCATAAAAAGAACTGTATTTGAATCACTGTGACTTTGTGTCACTGTTGTGTTTGTGATTCAAATACTAAAGTGTGATCTGAAAGATTAATAAGTCAGAACAAGACTTATTCATCTTGTATTTTATTTTCCGCATTGAAAAATCTGCTGTAATCTGTAACTGCAAAATCATATAGTGAAATCTGTGGATGTGTGTTTAATATTGACACATAGGACTGTATCATAGTTTAAACAACTATTAAAATTCGTGTATTTGATTTGGAATCAAATTAGAAACACACGTAAAAACTTTGCATGCTAATTGATTAGGTTTTAACTTGTTAAAATCTTTAATCAACATTTGATCACAAGAACATTAACCTATACACGTTTATTTTAGCTAGATCTTCCGCCTAGTTTATCTTCAATATAAGGTTAATTAATTTAAACTCCAAAAGGTTTAATTAAAATTTAAAAAGCCATAATATCCTATTCACCCCCCCCCCCTAGGATATATATTGCGCATATACGATCCAACAAGTGGTAGCAGAGCTTGGTTTCTTGTGAATCAAATTCTGGCATTCAGCCTTGTTCCTGTTATTTGTTGAATCCGATTGCTAAATTATTGTGCTTAAAACATGCTATCTTCCTTAACCTGTTACTTTGTGATAATTTGCCAAAGTGCTGCATATCTGCTCTGTGATTTCTGTAATTATAGCTGCTGCTCGTATTACTTGAGTTACTGCTACTGATCTGTTCCATCTACAGGTGTTGTATCTAAGTTTTTGTTTCAAATTAAAAACTGCTAAGTTTTCGTTCTGACTGAACATTCGGTTCAGTCATTCGTCTTGACTATGTTTTTACTTTGCAAACGGTTAAGTATTAAGGTTATTTACACACCACTCACAAACACATATAGAATTGAGATTCTTGTCACATGTTATTTCAATCTGTCTAAATCTGCATTGTAATTTTGCATTGTATCACTACATTAGTTGTAGGTGCATTGATCTGCATTGTATTGCATTACACTATCATTTAAATGCCTAGAAACAAATTAAATAGATTCCATGAACAATAATCAGCCACCACCACATGAGGGCTTATCTTTGATAAGACCTCCCTACTTCGATGATACTGGTTATATTCAGTGGAAGAGGGCTATGCAACTCCATTTTGAGAGGCAATGGACATCCGACTATGGTTCATTATAGTGGATGGACCCTTTGTCCCTACTAATAAAGGTAGAGATGAGGGTGTGATAGTGCAAGTTAAGAAGGAAAGAGAAGAATTAGATGATGAGGATTATCAAAAGATGACCCTCAATTCTAAAGCTACCGCTATCCTTGTTAACGCTTTAAGTCCAGCTGAGGGAAAATACGTCTTAGACTGTAAAACTGCAAAAGATATTTGGGATCATCTTCCAATGCGTCATGAGGATAATAATCAAGTTAAGGATAAAAAAATAAACCAACTCATGTTTGCATATGAATCATTTTGGATGGGTTCAAATGAGACAATCAGTGACATGGATACTAGACTCACTGATATTATCACTACACTTTATGCACTAGGTAAAACCTTTAAATCCAAAAAGATTGTGCAAAAGATCCTTAGAAGCCTGCGCTAAGAATGGGACGCCATGGTTACGGCTATACAACAAGCTAAGGATCTGAACACTCTAAAAAAGGATGAACTTGCTCATTGCTTGTGCATGAGAGCATGTTGTCCTCTCGCAAGCATACTAAGCCCGAGACTAAGGGAGTGGCACTCAAGGCCAAATCCTAGCCCACCGAACCTGAGACTATCGAAAGTGAGAGTGATAATGAAGATCACACACTTATGGTTCGTAACTTCAAGAGATTCTTGAAGTTTAATAAAGACTCAAAATATGAACCTAAATCCCAAAAAGGCAAAGCCAAACGGGGTTCCGATGTCCGTTGCTATGAATGTCAACAAAAGGGGCATATAGCCAATGAATGTCCAAATCGCAAGTTTAAATCTGAAAAGAAGCCCAAACATGTTTTTGATAATAAAAAGAAATCTAAACCTGCTCTAGCCGCTTGTTCTGATAGTGCAGACAACGATGACGATGTTTTGACTCGGAAAAGAGTGAGAAAGCAAATGTTGCTCTTATGGCATACTCTCATACCACAAACGACATGGATGAGACTTTGTCTAATCCATCTTTCACAAATGATGAACTGTATGAATTAAATGAAAAATTAGCTATCAAAAACTCAAGCCTTAAAGGCAAAAATGAACACCTACAAGATATTATTTTGCGAAATGAGGATCAAATCCTCCAACTAATTAATTCTTTAAGTGCACTTGAGCTAAAGTACAAAGATCTTGAGTTGGAAAATGCTTCTCTAAAAACTGAGTCTATTACACTCAAGAAAACCATTCAAGGGTTAGAGAATGGGCCAATAGTCAGTGGGTATGAGACTTCTTACAAGGAGACTCTTCTCAAGGACTTGAAGCTCAAAGAAAAGATCTTGGAACCAAGGCCAATTGCCTTAAAGAACATCAAACCCCTTTCCCCCAAACGTTTTTATAAACAACACACAAAAGCACCCAAACACGCATACAAGTATGACCAGAGGTACTCAAGGAGTCCAACTCGATAGACTACCTCTCGCCAAACGAACTATGCTCTATGTATGCACCATGATTATGGGATACATAAAGCACCTACCTACACCTTTGTTAAACCACGAGTGTCTTATAACTCATATAATAATTTTCAACCACAATATCACTATGACCAGCCCCACTATCCATATGGGTCTTATTTTGGCTTTTATGATTAGCCTTCTAGTTCTTATAGATCTAGACCTGCACATAAACTCAAAATTAAGAAGATATGGGTATCCAAAGTTAAACAAGTATAGGTGAGGAAGGATTCCGCCAATACTAACCCATTAGGACCCAAAAGACTAAAGGGGAACTCAACTACTCTTTGGTTGTAGGATTTCCCTAAACTAGGACCATGAAGAATCGAGATAAATGGGTGCTAGACAGCGGTTGCTTTAGGCACATGACTGGAAACTTTGCTCTTTTTGAATCATATGAACCAAAATCCAAAGGAGGCTCTGTCACCTTCGGTGATAGCTTCACAGGAAAGATCCTTGGTGAAGGATCCATTGGTAACCCTGAATCGCTCATCATAAACAATGTGTATTTTGTAGACAACCTAACTCATAATCTTTTAAGCATCTCCCAACTTAGTGATTCCGATCTAAAGATTACATTCGACAAAAAGACATGCAAGATAAAAGATATGTCTGGTAAGCTTCTTCTGTCCGGTCATCGTGAGGACAATATATATACGATCGAACTTGATAAGCTTCTGGATTGTTGAATATCTTGTCTTGTCTCTGAGAATGACAATGTTAATCTCTGGCATCGACGCCTAGGACACGTTGGTATCTCCACCATGCAGAAATTGGTTAGCCAAAATCTAATTCGTGGACTACCAAAGTTTGACTTGAAAGACTTCAAGTTTTGTGAGCCTTGCATCTAAGGCAAACAAAGAAAGACTTCTTTCAAATCCAAACAAGACATCACCACTACACGTACACTTGAACTCTTGCATATCGATCTGTTTGGCCCAAGTCATGTTCGAAGCCTTGGAAGGAAGTCGTATGCCCTCGTAGTTGTAGATGATTACTCCCGATACATATAGGTTCTGTTCTTGACTCACAAGAGTGACAATGCTAACTCTGGTGAAGCAATTACATAATACTTTTGATATATCGGTTGTGACTGTACGGAGCGATAGAGGCGGAGAATTCATTGATGCAGAACTCTTTGAGTTCTGTGAATACTCCGGTATTCGACATGATTTTTCTGCTCCTTGGACTCCACAACAAAACGGGGTTGTTGAGCGTAAAAATCGCTCACTCCAGGAGTCGCCACGAATGATGCTAAACGAGTTCAATGTGCCTCGTTTCCTATGGGCCGAAGCGGTCTCTTGTGCCTGTTATAATATTAACAGATTATCTATTCAAAATATTTTGCACAAGACTCCCTATGAGATTCTTAGGAACCGACCACCCAAAATAAACTATTTTAATGTTTTGGGTCAAAATGTTTTGTCTTAAACGATAAGTGAAACTTGGATAAATTTGCATCTAAGTCCACCGAATGCATATTCGTGGGTTATTCCGAAACCTCACGGGCATATAGATGCTATGATCCAGTTTCAAGACGCGTTTGTGAGTCCATACATGTTTCTTTTAACGAATCAAACTCCATGACTAATGCGTGTATTAATGTGGAAGGAATTAAGGAGTTACAAAACGCTAAGCTTATAGATTGTTCTGAGTTTGGTTTCTTCCTCCGGCCACAAATGAAGTAAGTCCGGAGATTCCTGAAACTCCTACTCATGAGGCTCCTAACGGTGAAAACAGACCCATGGACGATGAAACCTTAGCAAATGGTGAACCTCATGGTGAACAACATACTGAAGACAATGAGCAGCCTGCTCCTACCCGACAACGCACTTGGGATAGAGCTCATACTTCAGATCTAATCATTGGATATCCCACTGCTGGTGTATCCACTCGTCGGTCCACACTTCCCCCTCTTTTTACTGCTTTAGTATCCTTAATTGAACCTAAAAATATAAAAGAAGCACTAGTAGACACAGATTGGGTGATAGCCATGCAAGAGGAATTGCATCAATTTGAAAGAAATGATGTATGGGAACTAGTCCCTTTACATCCCAAGACACACACTATAAGAACCAAATGGGTCTTTAGGAATAAAAAGGATGAAAACGGGGTAGTCGTTCGGAATAAGGCCCGACTGATGGCACAAGGGTTTTGCCAAGAGGAAGGCATCGACTATGATGAGATCTTTGCTCCAATCGCTCGGCTTGAAGACATTCGCCTACTTATAGCATTTGCATCCGCTTTTGACCTAAAGTTATTCCAGATGGATGTTGAAAGTGCATTTTTGAACGGTCTTATCAAGGAGGAAGTGTATGTTCAACAACCTCCGCGGTTTGAGGATACACTTCACCGAGATCATGTCTACCATCTCAAGAAGGCACTTTATGGCTTGAAGCAAGCCCCCGAGACCGGGTACGACCGGCTATCATCTATGTTGCTGGAACATTGTTTCGCTAGGGGTTGAATAGATAATACTCTATTCATTAAGAAATCTGATTCAGATATCTTGATTGCTCAGGTGTATGTAGATGATATCATTTTTGGGTCCACCAATCCCGACCTATGCACCGAGTTTGAGACTTTGATGAAGTCCAACTTTGAGATGTTGGCCATGGGAGAGCTCACTTTCTTTCTTGTTCTACAAATCAAACAAACTCCCCTAGGGACACATGTTAGTCAAACCAAGTACATTAAAGATATGCTCACTAAATTCAAGTTTGACACACTTAAGTCTACAAGCACGCCTATGACCTCATCTGTCAGGCTGACTATGGATGAAGATGGCCAACCCTTCGACCAACACCTTTATAGATCCATGATAGGCTCCCTACTTTATTTGACTGCTTCTCGACCCGATATTATGTTTGTCGTTTGTCTATGTGCACGATTCCAAGCAAGCCTAAGATGTCACACTTTGGGGCATTCAAACAAATCTTTCACTATCTTAGGCACACCCCCACACTGAGTCTCTTTTATGCTACATCTACACGATTCATATTACTCGCATATAGTGATGATGACTATGGAGGTTTCCGTGTGGAACGCAAAAGCACTAGTGGCACGTGCCAGTTCTTGGGCAATAGACTCGTCTCATGTTTCTCCAAGAAGAAGTCTAGCGTTTCTTTGAGCACCACTGAGGCTGAGTATATTGCTTTAAGTAATTGTTGTGCCCAGCTTTTGTGGATCAAACAGCAGTTTGCCGATTTCGGTATTACTATACCTTGTGTGACAGTCTACTGTGACAGCACTAGTGCCATAGACTTGTCCCGCAATCCAGTATTTCACTCTCATGCCAAACATATAGATATCCGTTATCATATATGTTTGGTAAGTTTTAAATTTATTATTTTACCGGAACACCCTGATGACAGTTAAAATATACCTATTTATGTCATCAATTATAACCTTAAATCGGAGTTAATTATATATATTTCGTATTAAATCACGTGTTTATATTTATTATTTAATGATAAGTGATTATTAATGTGATAATTGGTATTTAGCTGTTTTTATTATAAAAGAGCAATTAATTGTGTGATAAATGCCGATTTCGCAGATCGTAATTAATCGGGAAGATAATTGTCATGCAATCGAAAATCTCAAGATAAAAGAGAAGAAAATCGGAGCATTGAAGAAAAGATTAATCAGATCAATTCAAAAGCATGGAGTGGGGAACAAGTCAGATAAAGTGGAGTGAAAACGCGTAACAAGGGAAGGCTCGGTCGACCGAGCCTGGCCATTCGGTCGACCGAGCGTGTAGGTTCGGTCATCCGAGCCTAATGTGATAAATGCATGTCAATCTTCTGGATTCTCCCTATGTCGGCTACAACTCACATATAAACAGCAGCTACGGAATTGAGAAGACACACCACTACAACACAAAACAATTTATACAATTTGAGTTTTTAGTTTTTCTTTACTTTTCATTATGTTCATTCATTGTGGATTCATCGGATTCTCCGGTTGGGGAGCGCATTAAAGAGTGGGAGTCACTCTCGTCTTCGAGGGTATGACTATTCAATTATGCAATCTTTATTCGTAGATCTGATGTATTTTATTATGGAGTAGTTTTATTGTATTGATTGCGTGATGTAGATTAATTTACGAACCCATGCGTTTAGGTTAGAAACGTTAAGAAGTAATCATGATTTGTACCAACACAGAACTGTGTTCGGTCGACCGAGACATGTCATTCGGTCGCCCGAGTGCTGTCGTTCGGTTGACCGAGCGTGGTAATGTGTAGGGCAATATTATGATCGGCTTCGACTATGTCAGATTCTCTGAATTGGAATTAAAACAAGTAATTAAACCTGATCAAGTTAATTATTTGTCATCATAATTTAACATGAAACCCAAAAAGTGATTGTTACTTAGGATATAGATTGAATTGGCATCTAAGAAGTACGCCTTACCCTAGGAATGTTGCTTAGATGAGGTTACGGTTTATACCGGCATCCCTAGTTTCGTAATTGTGTCAGAATTTATATGAGATGGAGGCATTAAAAAGCGAAGTCACGTAATGGAGGCACGATGATTTAGAGGGCCTAACCGAGCTAAATCTACCTTGGGGATGACTCCGTAGTCATAATAATTAATCTTTAACGTTTGTTTTATCTCGTTAGCATCCTATTCACATGGGGGAGTTATAATCTACTAGCGTAATCAATACTATTTGTTTAGACAATATCAACCGTATTATCCGTGTTTAGTAGTCTTTAGTCTGTCTTTGTGGTCTTTTGTGTCTTGTGGTTGTCACTATTTTATTTATCGCATTTAGTTGGTCATGGGACCGCCTCTTTCAATTTAGTTCTAATAGGATAAAGTTGTGTTTTATTTGTGCCGAGTCTCTGTGGGATCGACCTCGACTCTATCTAGCTATACTACAATTGAACCTAGTTCTCTTGCTAGTGTGTTAGTAGGCATCGAGTTAATAATTTAACTTGACCTCAATCAAGTTTTTGGCGCCGTTGCCGGGGACTCCAGTCATTAAATTAAGATATAGCTTGTTTTGTTAGAACTGGATTCATGAATATTCTGTGAATAAGAGTCTCTATATTGAAACAGTGTCGTAAAAGAATAATAAATAAAAAATAAAAAAAATAAAAAATGCGTTCGGTCGACCGAACCACAGCTCTCGATCGAATCGAGAATTTATTTTCTTTTCTGTTTATGATTCTGTATTAGTTTTAAAACATTCTCGCTTCGCTTTATTTACGTTTTCTTTTCTCAAACTTATTTCGAGTCTGTTTTAGTTAGTTAGTTAAAGGCCTAGCCTTTACTAGTGATTAATTTTTTTATTGTTGTTTATTATTTTATAGTACGCTACTCGGAAATCGAAGGAACCGCTTGAGCCTTATAATCTTGAAATAGAAAAATTTGCAAGACGAAAAAGAAAGTTAGCTAGGGAACTGGCTAAGCAAGGAGAAGAGGATCCAAATCTTGAGGAAAGCGAGCAAGGAGTGGAAGAAGGACATACAACCGATCATTCGAACATTACGAATCAAGCGAAATGGAAGGAAATCCAAATAATCCAAACCAGGTACCTAATCCTGTTATTAATCCTGTTATCAATAATGCCAATAATGTGAATGCAAATGCTAATAATGGAAACCAAGCCCTAGTTCAAGGAGCGAGGCGCACTTTGCAAAGTTATGCAACGCCCACTATTGAGCAATTCATTCCCGCTATCGTAGCACTGCAAGATGATGCGGAAGTCTATCACCCTAGGCCTAATGTAATTCAAATGGTGACCAATTATTCTACTTTTCATGGAGTCCAAAACGAGGATCCTGGTGTTCATGTGACGAATTTCTTGGAAATCGTTAGCACAGTGAAACCAGAATTAATCCCGGAGGGGAACATTCGCCTTAAGCTTTTCCCTTTCACTTTGAAAGATAAAGCTAAGCAATGGCTTCTCTCTTTAGAGGCTGGATCTATCACTACTTGGGAACAATTGTTGCAAAAGTTCATGAATAAGTACTTTCCTTTAGGAAAAACTTTTAAGTTACGCCAAGACATCCTAGGATTTAAGCAACAACCCGGGAGAGTTTTGATCAAGCTTGGGAGCGCTTCAAGGAAGCTATGAGGAAGTGTCCTCATCATGACATCTCTCTTTGGCTTTTAATGCAAACTTTTTACCATGGGTTGAGAGAGACGGAGAAAATTAGAGTAGGCGCCTCCCAAAGAATGACGCCAGCGTTGTTCTTTTATCTCTCCGAGGAGGCACAAGGAAGATGGAGCAAATAGCAATGAATAGCCAATGGGGAGGCAATGACATAGCTCTTTGAAGATGGCGACATATTTGATGATAGTGCATCTACCAAAATCTTAGAACAACTTTCTGTTATCAACAATAAGGTAGATGGGATGCAAGAGAGGATGACAAGAGTAGAAAGGGGTTGGAATTGAGGTAGCACCTCAAAGTGAGAATCTTTGGTCTTGAATAAGCCAATTATATCGGGAGGAGTGCAGGCCTAATCATAACCATCCCGGATTCCGATATAGTGACATTAATGCAGGAGAAAGGCCTAAACCGCCTACCACTTATACCACTGAAAGAAACTAAAACTTTTGGTTGGGAAGTCGATAGAAAAAGCGAGTAATGTCGTCACCGACAATATGGGACAACTTTCAAATCTATGGTGATTTAGCCGCTAACTTTAGCCAATATTGTCGAAGACCGATGCTAAGGTGACCAATCAAGAAGCCCTAGTCCAAACCTCACGCACTGAGATAGGACAACTAGCCGAGCAAGTCTCAACTAGACCTCTGGAGGTTGCCAAGCAACACCGAGAAGAACCCTAAGGACTTGAATGCAATCATGACAAGAAGTGGAAAAGAGGTAACTCCACCATCCCCGAAAGAGAAGAGAAAGTCATAAAGAATAAGGATGGTGAGCCAAGCAATGAGACTAATACTTCCGAGACTTTTCTGAGCAAAGAACGTATAAAGAACCTCGCCGCCCTAGAGTTGAACTTTACGATAACAATTATCCAATTTTCACCGATGTCGATCCTTCAACTCTACCTTATCCTCCACCAAAGCCGAAGCCTAAGTTTGATAATAAGAGGTATAAGAAGTTCGTGGATATGTTTAGTAAGTTACAAATCAATATACCCCTAGTTGAAGCACTAGCCAAATGCCCGAGTACACCAAGTTTTTAAAAGACGCCGTCTCAACTAAAAGGAAACTTCTAGATTTAGAGACCATATGCCTGAATGAGGAGTGCTCAGCCATTCTCCAACATAAGTTACCCCCAAAATGCAAAGATCCGGGAAGCTTTCTCATTCCCTGCACCATAGGTAACGTATGTTTGAACAAAGCTTTGTGTGATCTAGGAGATAGCGTGAACCTGATGCCACTATCTATTTTTCGGAAGCTAGGCATGAAAGATCTTAAGAAGACCTCAATCACACTGCAATTAGCTGACCGTTCTGTCAAAGAACCGTGTGGAGTGGTTGAGGATGTGCTAGTTGGGTTGAAAAGTTTGTATTTCCTGTCGACTTTGTGGTATTAGATATGGAAGCTAACTACGAAGTGCCCTTGATATTAGGGAGACCTTTCAAGGCCACTAGTAGAACGCTAATTGATGTTTACAAGGGCGAGTTAGTGTTAAGAGTGAATGAAGAGAGAGTTGCATTCAATGTCTTCGACACTATGAAGCAGCCTGATGACGGAGAAGATGCATGTTTCATGTTGGATTCCATTGATAGGATCGTTCAAGAATTTCAACAACATGAAAGTATCAAGGATTTTTTGGATGCTGTCTTAGAAGAAGAAGATGAAGTCAAGTACGTGAGTAGTGAGAAGGAGAAGATGATATGGCCAGGATGTAGTAGAGGAACCCCAAGGCCTGTAGAGGAAGTAAGTGCTGCGGAGATTGAAAGATTCTATCATAGACCAACATGGCATAAGTACTTGAACTCAAACTCACCGGTCAAAAGTTGAAAACCTCTTTGGAAGAACCTCCCACAAATTTGACTTTAAAACCTCTTCCCGCAAATTTGAAATATGTATTTCTTCAAGATGAGACTTTGCCGCTAATTATATCTTCATCCTTGACGGACTTACAAGAGGAGAAACTAATGAGAGTTCGAGAGAAATGCGATAATAACGAAAAATTCACCGTTATTTTATAACTTTTCAACCCGTTTACGATATCATTTTGAGTATTTTTATATCGATTCGAGTCATTAATTCCTATGTTTCATCTAAATATGTTAGTAGTAGTTATTATATAAAATATCGTATTTTTAGCGTGTTTTATAGTTTTTGTACCGGTTTAGTAACGGTGTGTGTAAATCGTCATTTACGTTTGGTATTTTGGTGGTTTATTGCGAATTATAGGTTAACCAAAATCCCGAGTAACGACACGTTTTGAGGCCTAAAAGAGATGTTTTTAGGGATATAAGACTGTGCCACAAGCTTAAAAGGTCAAGTGGATCAGTGGTTCGTAGTGCCACTAACGATTTATATCTTCAACGAACCAATGGCCCATTAAAACGGAATTTTCTGAAGAAGTGGCCTTAATGAAAGTTGTAGATCTTTGATAGAGCTTTCCAACGTATTTTGAATCACGTCAATTGGAGGTCTACAACTCAAGTTATGACCAAGTGGCTAATCGATTCGTAATAGTAAAAATCCCGAAAACGACACGACATACGAATGGCTCATCAAAACGGTATTTTCTGAAGAAGTTTCCTTCATAAAAGTTGTATATCTTCAAGAACGCTTTCCAATGGATTTTGAATCAAGTCAATCGGACTTCTACAACTCAAATGGTGGTCAAGTGGCTAATCGATTTGTATTAGGGAAAATCCCGAAAAAGACCGGTAATACAAATGGCTCATCAAAATGACGTTTTCTGAAGAAGAGTCCTTGATGAAAGTTGTAGAGTTTTCCGAGAGCTTTCTAATGACGTTTGAATCATGATTTTTGGAGGTCTACAACTCGAGATATGAATTTTAGAAGTTTAATATATAATTATATATACATCGCTGCACATGCATTCAGTTAAGGGTAATAATTGCAAATGATGACCCCGACCCGTCCGGCTCTTTCCGCCCGGTCCGGCCTTGAATCATTTTCTATAAATAGAAGCTCAGCAGCAACAGAACGGAGGCCCCTCTTCTCCTTCATCTTTTCTTTCTTTTAATTATGGGGGGGGCCTAAATTAGATATATATGTCGTTATAATGTCGGTGTAATAACCCGACTAGTTATCGTTTTAATATAATTTCGTTTCCGTCTTTTATTGCTTTCTTTTATTTTTATGCAATTAGTATAAATATATATATATATACGTATACTATATATATATCTATATCTATATATATCTATATATATATCTATACGTATATCTATATAGCTGTAGTTATTTTTTCGTTTTGTTTTCTTTCGTTTTGTTATTTTCGTTAATATGAGTAGTTAAACTCAACATAGCCGAATTATGTGAAAACGGGTAAAATTGACCCTCGGGAGACGAGATGGGAGTTGTGTTGTGCTTAAATTAAACGTTTTTATGATAAAATCATGTTTTAAAGTTGTTTCGATCATTTTAATAACTTTGAATAAAATTGACAACTTTGTTCACGGTTACATCGAGCTTATAAATGTATTTTGTGGTGAGATGTGAGATATGGATATCACTAATCATAGTCCCGATTGTTAGATTGACAATCTAAGTGATGATCCGGACTATGCCTAAGTGAAATTCTTATTTTTACGAGATGTGCGAAACATGTTTTAAAATCACTAAACCATAGTATTAATCGTTAGATTGGCAACCTAAGTGATACGTTAAAATTATGTTTTGTGAGGTTTTTCAACGGCTTTTTATTCCGGTCAACCATGTTAGGCGAGTTAGCTCTCACAAGGAGGGTTAATAAACCTAGTATGGGGGTTAAGTGAGAGTGCTCGAGATCTTAACGCAAGAATAAAGAGTTGACACCCGTGAATGTCATATAAACTGAATCAGATAAAACACACTCCTTATCAAGTTTTTCCTGTGGGGAGATAACCTGTTGGATCATGGCTCGGCTATGCTTTTTAATCACCTAGTTAATCTCGTTAGTTAAAATTTATTTTTCGCATTAGTATAAAAACTCCACCTAAAACTTTGATCGCTTAGACTAAGAACCACGTTAGCTTTGGTACTCACAACCACATTTCTCTTGGGACGACCTCGTACTCTCGTAGCTATCCTAGCAATCGACACAGTACTCTGCCGGCTTAGAGAGTTAGTTTACCCACGGTTTTGCGAGTCATTATAAATGTATTTTTAGTGGGTGAATTTTTCGCTCATCACAAAAATTGGCGCCGTTGCCGGGGACCAATATTTTAGTGGGTGTATTTTTCTCTCATCAAAAATTGGCGCCGTTGCCGGGGAAATGTGTGATATTGTTGTGATATCTTGTAAGTGAACCGAAGGCTTGGGCCTAGGTTTTATAAAATTAAAAAAAAAAAAACGAAAAAGAAAAAAAAAAGAATTTTATTGTTTTCCTGTTGTTTTCTGAGATCTTGCAGATTGAGTTTAAATGGATAGATTTTTCAATCAAAACTACTCACCTGAACAACAATATTCCTACCAACCACAGGCACCGGAACAATGTTATCATCAACAGTTCGTGCCTCAACCTCAATATCAACAGCAGAATAACCAGGGTTCTTGGTCCTATAATTGCCCAAATGCATACCAGGACCAAAATTATGGTTATTCGAGTTATGAGCCACGATATTATGAGGGTTATTCGAACCCTGGTGCTTATCAGGATTATGGTGTTCATACTCGGCATGTTGATAGCTTCAACTGATTCACCCACCTGATCGATTATGCGGAATGGCAAGAGGATCGCTACTCACCTCCAATATATCAAAGTCAATACGATCGCTTTTCCCCATGCCACCACAGAAGAATTCACCGATAGGTCAAATAGAGCAACTCGAGCGATTGAACCGATCTTGGAAGAAGCGATCGTTGGACATGCAGGAGTTCAAGGTAAGTCTTGACTCCGCCATAAGAAATCTTCAAGACAAGGTGGGAATTGATTGAATTAGTGAGGTATGTGAAAGCGGCAGAGACAAGTGCAATAGAGGTGGTTAGGGATGAAAATGTTATCACCGAAAAAGTTCGAGGTGAGAATGAGGTTGATAATTCAGTTTGCAAAGAAAAAGTGCAAGATTTGGAGATGACAGAGTTAGAGGAGCGAGAGATTGATTGGCCATCTTTAGTAAAGCCACTGGGAGAGTTGGTAATAGTAGATATGTTGGTCCCGGATTACTACATTCGTCCACTCTGTGAGGATGAATTTTCTTGCGGTCCAGTTGTGTACTCCCCAATGGATGAGCTTTATGGGAGTTTTCAAAAGAAGATGGTTCGACGATCGATAAAAGAAGATTTTTTGGTGGGGAGATGGCATCGAGAGCCAAGCGAGTGCGTTGCTTTAGACAATTTAATTTCTTTGGTTCTCGCATTGTTAATTTTTCTTAAGCTATTGATCTTCTTAAGTTACGATTTTGGTTGATAACTTGTAAATACTAATTTAGTCGAGCAAACGACGTTAAACAAAAGCGCTACCGGAGGCAGCCCGTTAAATAAATAATTTGAATAAGACTAGTCTTAATGAAATGTAGAATCAGTATGAAAGATGAACACAAAGCACAACCAAGTCTCGGGATGAATGTTTGAATTTCATTAAGAGGAATGATTAGGTGGTTATCCGAAAATCCCGATGGAGAAAAAGATAAAAATTCAAATGTATCATTTCTTGGACTTAGGTTATTGAACCATGAGGATCTGGGTATAAAAGACTCACTACATTACATTTCATGATCTAGTCTGTTTCAAATTTCTAGTCGTTGTAGTAGAGTGGTGAGTATTCCCGCTTTAATAAAACGTGTGTAATAAAAATGAAACTAAGAATAGTGACTTGATTGTGATATATGCTCTTGTGATACTTTCTATAATACGTATATGCTTAGATGTTCTGTGTTTTACCCGTTAAGGTTATTTTTCCATCTAAAGCTATTATGTGATATGCTATCGAGTTTTACGACGTAACAGGCCATTTTCTTATTATTCCCATATCCCTATTACATACTTTTTTGCACGAGGACCATGTCCCGTGTTGGCTTTGTTTTGGTTGTTTTGGTACAGGGATTCGGGATGTGCTTTCTCATGCATTTATTCACGGGATTCGATAACACCTTTCTACGCTGGTTTATAAGCTAAGTCTTCCTCTCTATCTCATTTACACTCACGAGAATAATGCAAAATCGTAAGTGGGGGTAGAGTATGGTTGGTATAGAAATGGCGATAAGTGTTTAAACCCTTAGTTTTTGGATTTTTTTTTCGAGCATAAATGAGTTGATTAAAATAATCTGTATAAGGTATATATTTCATGGATTTTAAGATGTAATGATCAATTTGGATATGTATAACCAATGTGAACCGTAAGTGCATTTTAGCCTAAATTTATTTGTGTAACATGAATTTCTTCACATAAGCCTTTGATATTGAGCGAAAATTTTAAATTGTACCCATTCAGTATTCTAGTGGTTTATCCTAGAAATAGCAGTAACTTAGTACCTAACTTCTGAACATGTACTGTGAATATCTGAAGGTTTGAATGTGATAGAAAGAATGTCAAAATAAGATAAACTATATGTCGGTTGTAGCTACCAATGATTTGAGTGCAGTAGGGGTTATCACGAAAACGTCCTATATCACTATGAGAGGTTTAAAAGCTCCCGATCGCTGATGATAGTAGTCCAAAGGGTGTTGTTATCACGAAACATCCTATTGCTGGGAATGAGGGCATATGCTACACATAATTTAAAAAATAATAAAAAATAAAATAAAATAAAATAAAATAAAATAAAAAAAAAAAAAAAAGAAAAAAAGAAGAAGAGTTAGATGGGTATTAATGTATTCGATCTCACCTCATGACGCTTTGAAAGATAGTCGATTTTGGCAATGAGTTCGGATATGTTAGTATTCTATGAAAAAAAAAAAAAAAAAAAAAAAAAAAAAAAAAAAAAAGAGTTATCTTCTAACTATCCTCAAGTATAAATGAATGATATGCTTTAGGGATTATCCTAATGAGTACACGGGAGAACTTTGTGTGGAATCATTATCGCTTATACCTAGGAAAGTCATTAGGACTGCCTGAATGGATATTTGTCGTTTGCTTGAATTATTCAAGAGAGGATAGTGGAAATTTAAAAGCTTGTCATGCACACACTCTCTGTTATACATTTATATTAAGGTTAACGTGTGGTTATGATTCGATTGGTTACATCATCAGATTGGCCTTTATATTTTACATCTTCATGAATTTTTCCTCATTCATTTTATTTTATCGCTTGTTTTGTTAGAGGGCGACCAAAAGCTAAGTGGGGGTTGTGATAACGGAAAAATTCACCGTTATTTTTATAACTTTTCAACCCGTTTACGATATCATTTTGAGTATTTTTATATCGATTCGAGTCATTAATTCCTATGTTTCATCTAAATATGTTAGTAGTAGTTATTATATAAAATATCGTATTTTTAGCGTGTTTTATAGTTTTGTACCGGTTTAGTAACGGTGTGTCGTGTCAGTTACGTTTGGTATTTTGGTGGTTTATTGCGAATTATAGGTTAACCAAAATCCCGAGTAACGACACGCTTTTGAGGCCTAAAAGAGATGTTTTTAGGGATATAAGACTGTCGCGCTTGAGCTTAAAAGGTCGAGTGGATCGGTGGTTCAGAGTCATTACTAACGATTTATATCTTCAACGAACCAATGGCCCATTAAAACGGAATTTTCTGAAGAAGTGGCCTTAATGAAAGTTGTAGATCTTTGATAGAGCTTTCCAACGTATTTTGAATCACGTCAATTGGAGGTCTACAACTCAAGTTATGACCAAGTGGCTAATCGATTCGTAATAGTAAAAATCCCGAAAACGACACGACATACGAATGGCTCATCAAAACGGTATTTTCTGAAGAAGTTTCCTTCATAAAAGTTGTATATCTTCAAGAACGCTTTCCAATGGATTTTGAATCAAGTCAATCGGACTTCTACAACTCAAATGGTGGTCAAGTGGCTAATCGATTTGTATTAGGAAAATCCCGAAAAGACCGGTAATACAAATGGCTCATCAAAATGACGTTTTCTGAAGAAGAGTCCTTGATGAAAGTTGTAGAGTTTTCCGAGAGCTTTCTAATGACGTTTGAATCATGATTTTTGGAGGTCTACAACTCGAGATATGAATTTTAGAAGTTTAATATATAATTATATATACATACGCTGCACATGCATTCAGTTAAGGGTAATAATTGCAAATGATGACCCGACCCGTCCGGCTCTTTCCGGCCCGGTCCGGCCTTGAATCATTTTCTATAAATAGAAGCTCAAGAAGAACAGAGCGGAGGCCCTCTTCTCCTTCATCTTTTCTTTCTTTTAATTATGGGGGCTGCAAAATTAGATATATATGTCGTTATAATGTCGGTGTAATAACCCGACTAGTTATCGTTTTAATATAATTTCGTTTCCGTCTTTTATTGCTTTCTTTTATTTTTATGCAATTAGTATAAATATATATATATATATACGTATACTATATATATATCTATATCTATATATATCTATATATATATCTATACGTATATCTATATAGCTGTAGTTATTTTTTCGTTTTGTTTTCTTTCGTTTTGTTATTTTCGTTAATATGAGTAGTTAAACTCAACATAGCCGAATTATGTGAAAACGGGTAAAATTGACCCTCGGGAGACGAGATGGGAGTTGTGTTGTGCTTAAATTAAACGTTTTTATGATAAAATCATGTTTTAAAGTTGTTTCGATCATTTTAATAACTTTGAATAAAATTGACAACTTTGTTCACGGTTACATCGAGCTTATAAATGTATTTTGTGGTGAGATGTGAGATATGGATATCACTAATCATAGTCCGATTGTTAGATTGACAATCTAAGTGATGATCTGGACTATGCCTAAGTGAAATTCTTATTTTTACGAGATGCGCGAAACATGTTTTAAAATCACTAAACCATAGTATTAATCGTTAGATTGGCAACCTAAGTGATACGTTAAAATTATGTTTTTGTGAGGTTTTTCAACGGCTTTTTATTCCGGTCAACCATGTTAAAGCGAGTTAGCTCTCTAAAGGAGGGTTAATAAACCTAGTATGGGGTTAAGTGAGAGTCGCTCGGATCTTAACGCAAGAATAAAGAGTTGACACCCGTGAATGTCATATAAACCGAATCGATAAAACACACTCCTTATCAAGTTTTTCTGTGGGAGATAACTGTTGGGATCATGGCTCGGCTATGCTTTTTAATCACCTAGTTAATCTCGTTAAGTTAAAATTTATTTTTCGATTAGTATAAAAACTCCACCTAAAACTTTGATCGCTTAGACTAAGAACCACGTTAAGCTTTGGTACTCACAACCACATTTCTCTTGGGACGACCTCGTACTCTGTAGCTATCCTAGCAATCGACACGGTACTCTGCTGCCAGAGAGTTAGTTTACCCACGGTTTTTATGAAGTCATTATAAATGTATTTTTAGTGGGTGAATTTTTCGCTCATCACAAAAATTGGCGCCGTTGCCGGGGACCAATATTTTAGTGGGTGTATTTTTCTCTCATCAAGTACCGCGGAGCATTTGGATGGACCATAGCTGACGTTAAGGGCATTAGTCCTAGCGTATGTATGCACAAGATCTCCGTGGACCCTGAAAAGAAAGCGGTTGCACAACCTCAGAGGCGTTTAACCCCACAATTAAAGGAAGTGGTTAGGGATGAGGTTATAAAAATGCTAGAAATGGGAATTATATTTCCAATTGCTGATAGCGAATGGGTAAGCCCTATCCATGTAGTTCCCAAAAAGGGATGATTGACGGTGCAAGCCAATGAGTTGAATGAGTTAATCCCTGTGAGGCTAATCACCGGTCATCGAGTATGCATAGACTTTAGGAAACTAAATGATGCGACTCGTAAGGACCGCTTTCCTCTTCCCTTCATTGATCAAATGCTCAAGAGACTGAGCGGGCATGCTTTCTATTGTTTTCTTGACGGGTATTCGGGATACTATCAAATCCACATCTCGCCCGAAGATCGTGAGAAGACAACGTTTACATGCCCGTATGGGACATTTGCGTATAATCGAATGCCATTTGGATTGTGCAACGCCCCCGCGACATTTCAACGATGTATGATGTCATTATTTGCGGATATGGTGGAAGATTTCTTGGAAATCTTTATGGATGATTTCTCAGTATTTGGAGACGATTTCGATTCATGTCTCGCACATCTAGCACGAGTGTTGAAGAGATGTGATGAGACGAATGTTGTGCTTAACTGGGAGAAATGTCATTTGATGGTTACGGAAGGTATAGTACTAGGCCACCGCATATCAAAGAACGGTATAGAGGTGGATAGAGCCAAAGTAGAGGTGATCGAGAAACTACCTCCGCCTACTAATCTTAAAACATTGCGAGGTTTTTTAGGCCACGCCGGATTTTATCGTAGGTTTATCAAAGACTTTTCCCTGGTCTCTAGACCTCTTACCGAATTATTGGCCAAGGATGTGCCATTCGTGTTTTCTAATGAGTGCATAAAAGCTTTCAACGAAATAAAAGTAGATCGATCATCGCACCCGCTAGTCGCACTGAATGGGATCTTCCGTTGAAATTATGTGTGATGCAAGTGATACTCTGCTGCTGGCGCCGCTTTGGGTCAAAGAAAAGATAAGATTTTTAGGCCTATTTATTATGCAAGCCGGACTTTGAATGCTTGCCCAAAGAAATTACGCCACAACGGAGAAGGAACTTTTGGCCGTTATCTTTGCTTTTGACAAGTTTAGATCTTACTTAGTGGGATCTAAAGTCACCGTGGTGGGTGACCATGCGGCTCTTAAGTATCTCCTAGAAAAGCAAGATTCAAAGCCTAGATTGTTGAGATGGATTCTCTATCACCGCAAGAATTTGACGTAGAAATCCGAGATAAGAAAGGAAGTGAGAACGTGGTGGCCGATCATCTATCGCGCTTACAATTAGAGGATGGTGAGGAATTACCTGAGATAGGAGAATCTTTTCCTGATGAACAACTTTTCTCCATCACCACCATCGGGGGACATGATGATTGTGTTGCGGTTTCTTCGCGAATAGAGGTTGTGAAGGAGAAGAAACAACCATGGTTTAGTTTGTTTGTTAATTATCTATCCATAAAGTACCTACCACCAAATCTCATCATTCCAAGAAAGAAAAAATTCTTTAAAGATCTTAGACACTATTATTGGGATGAGCCTTATTTGTTTAAGCTAGGATCTGATAATGTTTTTCGAAGGTGTGTGCCCGAGGAAGAGTATAATGATATCCTGAAGCATTGTCATTCTTATGAAGTTGGAGGACACTACGGTGGAGAAAAAACTGCGGCCAAGGTCCTCCAATGCGGTTTTTATTGGCCGACATTGTTTAAGGATGCACACCAATATACAAAAGCATGTCATGCTTGTCAAATGACAGGAAATATTTCACGGAGGAATGAGATGCCACTTAAGAGCATCTTAGAAGTAGAACTTTTGATGTTTGGGAATAGATTTCGTTGGACCCTTCACTTCATCACTATCTAACCGATATATCTTAGTTCTTTGTTGATTATGTCTCCAAATGGGTTGAGGCCATTGCTTCCCTACTAACGATGCTAGGGTTGTGGTTAGATTCTTGAAAAGAATATTTTTACAAGGTTTGGGACGCCAGGGCGCGATTATAGCGACAATGGTAGTCATTTTTGTAATAAACCTTTTGAGAGGTCGATGATTAAGTATGGGGTTCGACATAAGCTAGCAACCGCATATCACCCCAGACTAGTGGACGGTAGAAGTCACCAATCGAGAGATAAAGCGTATCCTGGAGAAAAACTCGTCAATACGACTAGAAAGGATTGGTCGTTACGTTTAGACGACGCTTTATGGGCTTATAGGACTGCATATAAAACCTCGATTGGAATGTCACCGTATAGGATTGTTTTGGGAAAGGCATGTCATCTACCTGTGGAACTGGAACACCGGGCCATGTGGGCAACAAGGATGCTAAATTTTTATGAGGCGTTGGTGGTGAAAAGAGGATGTTAGAATTAACTCGCTTTGGAGGAGTTTCGTTTAGAGGCATACGAGAATGCCAAGATTTTCAAGGAGCGCACGAAGAAGTTCCATGACAAGAAGATTACGGATAGGACCTTTCAAGAGGGTGATCTCGGTTCTCTTGTACAATTCGCGCTTAAGACTCTTCCCGGGTAAGTTAAAATCAAGATGGTGTGGCCCATTTCAAGTACAACACGTCTTTCCTTCCAGGCGGTGGAGCTATTCAATTTCAAGGACGGGTCCAGGTTATGGTCAATGGACATCGTGTGAAGCATTATCACGGGCTTCCGCTTTGATCTTTGAGGCGGAGGTTTTGTACCTCGATGACCTGTCTATGAATAAACCATCTTGAATCGAGTCGAGCTAGCGACAATAAATTTAGAACTACCGCCGATAATTGTCTTTTCGTTTTCTTTTTAATAAAGTAGCATCGCCTATCACGGTTTTTTTCATCTCGCCATGTTCGAGTCTAAGTTCGGAATAAACGAGGTTTTTTCCTTGATAGCCGTCATGTGAGTTTTTATTTAGGTTTAAATCCTTTTGGTCTTGTCCATGGCAGTATAAAGTAAAGTGGCTTAAACTGTTTTTAGATATCAATATCTAATTACTGCCACATTATTTTATAACTTCCATAGACATGGTATTTGACGATTTCGTGGAGCTTGTTTGTTTATACAGGATGTATCTGTCTCTCCACAATATGCCGATGATTACTCCGATATTATTCCTTTACTTGGGAGCCGTTTCCAGAGCTAAGTCTTTCATCTTGAACTCTCATTTATTTTTGTCATTGAGGACAATGCCATGTTTAAGTGGGGGGCAAGGGACTTAGCTATATGTTGAAAATATATGTTGAAAAAGTCAAGGGGAACGGAATACTGAGACAATATTGAGCCAAATTTAAAAATTTTCATGGATAAATGCCAAGTTGGTTAACTCGTACCCTTAAACTTGTGAAGTTCTCATACTTAGAATTGATAGGAAATGAACCAAGTTGCGTGAGTACATGGTCATATTATACTTTTGCGATAAATTGTTAGTAAACTTAAGGATATTCATGCCAACAATTGCAAGTAGTTAGGTATTGTTCAACTACTCAACATATGAATCGCTTAGTACCACATGAGTTATAATAATTGAAAGAAGTATGTGTACATTATGTAGATAATTGGTTATGAGGACCTAGTGTCGATATTTGTCGATCGATGTATTCGATCTTCTAGCCAACAAAAGCGGAGTAATAAGCTTGGGGCGTGCTGTGTTTTGACAATGCATTGAAACACTGGGCTTGTAGTAACATTACCAAAGTAGCCCGCGCTTGTGGTAATATTCGATGCTATGCTTAATCTAAGATAGGGGATACTCTATGAAAAGTTTTCTTCCTTGAGATTAGTAGTATTCAAAAATATGCAAAATTGAAAAAAAAAAAAAGAGAGGCTTTGAGTAGTACTCGGTCTCCAAGTCCAAAACCCCATAGATACGCTCTTGCTTATTGTTCTAGTGCTTTAACCAATGCGAGGCATAAGAAGTATGAATCTTGATGTTGGTGAATTTTGATATGAAGTCCGCATAAGCTCTAATCTTGCTACATTTATATAAAACCAATGCACATGCACACAATCACTTCGATTCATAGCGAGTAGTGAATAATGCTAATCTTATGAGCATGACTGGTATGAGTTGACTCGGGTTTCTTGTGTAAGTATGAGATGACCAAGGAAAATGTTGTCTTGGAGAATGACTTATTCATGCTTTGTTCGGGACGAAGCAAAGTTTAAGTGGGGGGCATTTTGATGACAGTTAAAATATACCTATTTATATCATCAATTATAACCTTAAATCGGAGTTAATTATATATATTTCGTATTAAATCACGTGTTTATATTTATTATTTAATGATAAGTGATTATTAATGTGATAATTGGTATTTAAATTGTTTTTATTATAAAAGAGAAATTAATTGTGTGATAAATGCTGATTTCGCGGATCGTAGCGAAATCGGGAAGATAATTATCATGCAATCGAAAATCTCAAGATAAAAGAGAAGAAAATCGGAGCATTGAAGAAAAGATTAATCGAGATCAATTCAAAAGCATGGAGTGGGAACAAGTCGAGATAAAGTGGAGTGAAAGCGCCGTAACAAGGGGAGGCTCGGTCGACCGAGCCTGGCCATTCGATCGACCGAGCGTGTAGGTTCGGTCATCCGAGCCTAATGTGATAAATGCATGTCAATCTTCCGATTCTCCTATGTCGGCTACAACTCCTATATAAACAAAGTACTACGGAATTGAGAAGACACACCACTACAACACAAAACAATTTATACAATTTGAGTTTTTAGTTTTTCTTTACTTTTCTTTATGTTCATTCATTGTGGATTCATCGGATTCTCCGGTTGGGGAGCGCATTAAAGAGTGGGAGTCACTCTGCGTCTTGAGGTATGACTATTCAATTATGCAATCTTTATTCGTAGATCGATGTATTTTATTATGGAGTAGTTTTTATTGTATTGATTGCGTGATGTAGATTAATTTACGAACCCATGTGTTTAGGTTAGAAACGTTAAGAAGTAATCATGATTTGTACCAACACAGAACTGTGATCGGTCGACCGAGACATGTTATTCGGTCGCCCGAGTGCTGTCGTTCGGTTGACCGGCGTGGTAATGTGTAGGGCAATATTATGATCGGCCGACTACGTCGATTCTCTGAATTGGAATTAAAACAAGTAATTAAACTGATCAACTTAATTATTTGTCATCATAATTTAACATGAAACCCAAAAGTGATTGTTACTTAGGATATAGATTGAATCGGCATCTAAAAGTCGCCTTACCCTAGGAATGTTGCTTAGATGAGGTTACGGTTTATACCGGCATCCCTAGTTTCGTAATTGTGTCGGAAGTTATATGAGATGGAGGCATTAAAAAGCGAAGTCACGTAATGGAGGCACGATGATTTGTGAGGGCCTAACCGAGCTAAATCTACCTTGGGGGATGACTCCATAGTCATAATAATTAATCTTTAACGTTTGTTTTATCTCGTTAGCATCCTATTCACATGGGGGAGTTATAATCTACTAGCGTAATCAATACTATTTGTTTAGATAATATCAACCGTATTATCCGTGTTTAGTAGTCTTTAGTCTGTCTTTGTGGTTGTTGGGAGGATTTTGCATCATAAAAACAAAAGAAAATTTATAAACCTATACTTAACATGCAAACTAACTCCTAACCGACCAAATATCGGGTAGTTGATAGCATAGTAGGGTAAGTACAGGGTCGATCCACAGGGAATTGGGATGTTGAATCTAATTTCACTAATTCCTTTCGATTGTTACTTAGGAAAACGAATAAACGAAAGAACAAATAAAATAAGCGAAAAAGCAATTAAAATAAAGCTAACCTACTGAAATAAAATAACACAACCTAAACTAAACTAAAGATACATGGGATCAAACAATTGCACAAACCAAGTGATTTCAATCTATTTCATCTCATGATTTCAATTCAAATTGTGGTTTCACCTTTACACGAGATACAAATCCACAATTCCTTAGTGAATCTATTTTCAAGCTCAAAATCCTACTCTCGTAGTGAATTCAATTTATCAATCTCTCTCTCTCGAATGTTAAGACCGATATTCAAACAAAACGAAGGTGTAGATTCAGGTTAACTCTCGTATTTTAGAATCTAACAACCTAGATAATTAACCAATTAATTTGTCATCATTAACGGCTAAAAATCCTATCTTTCTATGGTGATCTAGTTTACGCAACTTTCGTATGTTGTAACTATCAATCGCAAACCAATCTCTCGATAAAGTTCACACATAGCATCATAATCAAAGAAAGATGCAAAATCAATTAAAGATCATAAAAAACGAATAAGGACTGAATAAATTAAATAAATAAACTCAAGTACTTTGGTACATGATTGAATCCATGAATCGAAAACGGAAGAAAAACGACATCCTAATCTAACCCGGATCACCCGAGCACAAGGCTCGGGTGACCGGCCTTGGAGCCTCCCAGAAAGCTGCTGCTGCTGTGAAGTTGCCGCTGAATATTTTGTATGAATTATGGGATATTTAGGTTTACAAGCTCTTTGCATATATATAGAGAGGAGTATGTCGGCTACTTCTAAATAATTGCGGCTGAAATTATCCTAATTAATTAGGGAATTGAAATATATGTCGGCTGTGGCAATGTGTAAGTCGGTTCTGCTGAGAAGCTGATCATCCTGTATCAAATTTCTGCCTTGCAACTTCTAAAATTCATATCTTGAGTTGTAGACTTCTAAAAATTATGATCCGAATGTCATAAAAAAGATCTCGGAAAACTCTACAACTTTCATTAAGGACTCTTCTTCAGAAAACGCCTTTTTGATTAGCCCGTCGTATTACGAGTATATTTCGGGATTTTCCCAAGCTTTATTTCATCTTCATCCTCTTGTATCTCTTTCTTTCCACTTTAATCTTCAATCAAACATCATTTAGACCTCTTCCATTCCACATTTGTGCACCTAAAAGATGACAAAACCGAGCAAAACGTAAAACCATACAAAATAGATAATAAAACCACGATATTTACTCGATTTTGCATTTTAACTATTCAAAACGTCATTTGCTCAATTAATCGATTATAAGCTCGAATTCTACGAAAAACATCCATATATGGGGAATATTGATATAAAATATATCCTTATAAAACACTACAAATTGACCCTTAACAGTGGTCTTTTGTGTCTTGTGGTTGTCACTATTTTATTTACTGCATTTAGTTGGTCATAGACCGCCCTTTCAATTTAGTTCTAATAGGATAAAGTTGTGTTTTATTTGTGCCGAGTCTCTGTGGGATCGACCTCGACTCTATCTAGCTATACTACAATTGAACCGAGTCTCTGTGGGATCGACCTCGACTCATCTTAGCTTGGTATTCAAACCTTAAATTATATCCTCACATTCAAACCTTCAGATATTCACAGTACACGTTCAGAAGTTAGGTGTTACGTTACTGTTACTATTAAGCACAAGTCTCTCTAGGATAAACCACTAGGATAGTGAATGGAAACAGTTTAAAAATTTTGCTTCAATTTCAAAGGCTTGCGTGAGTGTGAAATGAACACTATCTCGCATCGATAAAAAGCATGCTATAACTATCTACAACGAAGTCACAGACAATCATCGCGTCGAAAACTACAACGAGCGAGCCTTTTTGTTTCACTCACATGTTCATGATTCACATTTGTCAGTTTTCACTTCGAAATTTTTTTAAAATTTTTTCAAGAAATTCACATTTACTCATTTTTCAGAAGATATAGCACGATAACTCCCGATGTAGACCCCCCCCCCCCCCCAACACTTAAATCACATTATGTCCTCAGAATGTGCAAATAAGAGAAAAGAATACTCAGCTGGTCCCAAAGTGGTTGTCGGGTTGTAGGTTGGTAGGGGTCAGGCCGTAGCATGGATGAATCGCTGCAACTCGTATCATGAACAGACAACGCTAAAAGTGATAACTGGCAAAAACCACTCAACAGTATCTGCAACACTTGACATAGCATATAATCTCGGGGGTACAAAGGGTTTATGAGTAAACATGTATGCACACAGAAATAGGCAAATAAAGCATTCAACAAATAGTCCAAGGATAACCACCACACATGTAACCAAGGTATTATTCCTAAAACAAAACTACAAGACTTAGAAAAACAAATCTACTTACAAGGCTAGGTTGCCTCTAGTAGCGCTTGTTTTATGTCATTAGCTTGACATGGTCCATGAAGTCAACCTGGTCGGGCCACTTTGGTTTACTTCACCGCCACTTCGTCATCGAGTCTGCATGATGAATAGCGTGTAGCCACAAAAACAAGTCAAATCTTGCGACTAAGTTATGGAACTTAGCCTTCCGGACGAAGATTGACTTTCTTCCTCTTCTTGCCTCTTCTCGATTTGGCCTGGAGTGTCTTGGCGAGTTTTGGGGTAATCTTGTCGGAAGGGTCCTCACGGTAGGGTAAAAAATGTCATCATCCGAACCAAAGAAGTCGATGGAATCTCATCACACGTCGACATCTCACCCGTTTCAATCCCTTTTGAAAGTACATGACCGCGAGCTTTTCTTTTGGTTGCCCAAAATACTTTTTCAGCCTTTGACCATTCACCTTGAACGTTTGACCTCCATACCCTTTCAACTCAATTGCGCCACTCGGATTGACATCAAGGATTTCAAAGTGTCCAGACCATCTGGATTTAAGCTTACCTGGAAACAAATGTAACCAGGTATTATATAGCATAGCCATATCACGTACTTTGAATTCCCGATTTTTTATTTTAGCATCGTGAAGCTCTTTGGTTCTTTCCTTGCTTATCCTGGAATTCTCGTAAGCTTGGAGTCTAAATTCGTCGAGCTCGTTCAATTACAAAATCCTCTTTTCCCCACAGAGTTGGCTATCAAAATTCAAGAATTTAATAGCCCAGTAAGCTCTGTGTTCAAGCTCGACTGGTAAATGGCAAGCTTTTCCATATACCATTTGAAAGGGAGACGTACCCATGGGAGTCTTATAAGCAGTGCAGTAAGCCCATAGTGCGTCATCCAACTTTAGACTCCAATTAGTTCTATTCGCGTTCATTGTTTTTTCCAAGATTCTTTTAATACTCCGGTTGCTGACTTCGACTTGACAACTTGTTTGGGGATGGTATGGGGTACCGATTTTATGTTTGACACCATATTTTTCAAGAATCTTATCAAGTGGTGCATTGCAAAAGTGAGTGCCTTCATCGCTGATAAATGGTCGAGGACAGCCACCCATTTGGATACGTAGTCTACACAAACAAATGTATTTATTGGAGCATGACGATGGAAATGGACCCATAAAGTCGATGCCCCATACATCAAAAACTTTGCATTCCAGAATGGGCTTAAGTGGCACGTCCATTCTGTTACTCTGCCTCCCAATCCGCTGGCATCTGTCGCAATCTTTGCAAAAGGCTTCGGCATCCTTAAAGAGCGTGGGCCAGTAGAAACCGGCTAGGAGGATTTTTGCAACGGTTTTAGGCGCTCCGTAGTGACCACCAGTGGGACCACTGTGGCACTCTTCCAAAATACTCCATTGTTCGTGCTCCAGAACACATCGTCTCAGCAACCCATCTTTACAGACTTTGAACAGATAGGGATCCTCCCAAACGAGATATTTCAGGTCCGCAAAGAATTTCTTTTTCTCCTGATACGTCATTTCTTCTAAGTGACCACCAGCTAGATAATTGACGTAATCAGCATACCAAGGCCTAACAGCTTCCCCCTTCAGCAATTGTTCTGTAGGAAAATTGATGAGCTAAAATTTACCCCTTTCAAAAATACAATTTATAAAAACTCGAAATCTGTGGGTAAACCAACTCTCTAACAGCAGAGTACCGGGTCGATTGTTAGAATAGCTACAGGAGAACGAGGTCGATCCCAAGGGAAATGTGGTTGTGAGTACCAAAGCGAACGTGTGTCTTAGTCTAGGCGATCAAAGTTTAGGTGGAGTGTTTATAACTAATGCAAAAAGCAAAGATTATTCTAACGAGATTAAAAAGCATAGCCAAACCATGATCCAAATGATTAGTTTCAACCCCAAGGATAGACAAAACCAGGAATGTGCAAACGAACTCTCGCATTCAATCTCACGGGTGCAAACTCCTAAACCCGGTGCTAAGGTCTGAACAACTCTCTCCTAACACCTTATTCCATGTTAACTACCATTCCCTTTAGAAGATTCACTAACAAGTCATATTTTGCACTAGAGCTGCTTAAACGTAAAAAACGAGTAACCTCACTTTGGGCCCGGGCTTAACAACTTAGCCGGGTCTACGCCGTGATCGTAGAACCATTTTCCCACACCACTCTCTCTGAACAACTCTCAAGAGTGATATGTGTGATCTTTGACCTAGATAGTTAATCTAGTCCAAATCCATTATAACAAGTTTTAAGACGTGAAAAGTGCAAGATACAACAAAAAGCACTACACACCCCTTATTTCATCTTCCGAGGGTTGATTTCACCAAATTTCACATAATTCGGCTATGTATATATTTAGCTACACATATAGTTAATATATATATATATATAAATATATATAGATTTATATAAATACATAAGTATATATAAATATATATATATATATATATATATATATATATATATATATATATATATATATATATATATATATATATATATATATATAGATCTATAAATATATATATAGATACATATAGATATATATATATATATATATATATATATATATATATATATATATATATATATATATATATATATATATAAGTAGATAGATATATATAAATATATATATATATGTATATATATAAATATATATATATATATATATATATATATATATATATATATATATATATATATATATATATATTTATATACATATATATATATATATTATATATATATATCTATCTATATATATATATATAAGTAGATAGATATATATAAATATATATATATATGTATGTATATAAATATATATATATATATATATATATATATATATATATATATATATATATATATATATATATATATATATATGTGTGTGTGTAGATAGATATATAAAAGAAACAAAATGAAAGAAACAACAATGAAGAAAACGATAAAAAAACAAACTTACTATTATAACTCAGCGATATCAAAACTTGATATTACAACTATTTCAAAGAACACCGAACTTCCGATAATCCCGAGCATTACAACGATACTAATATTAATAAATTTATTTCGGCATAAGGCCTTATTTACAACCTAAAAACTAAAGAAAATAAGAAGGATAGATATATATATATATATATACGCTATGTATATATATAATGGTGCACTGTTTCGCTTGCTCTCTGAATGTGCTTATATAGGCAAAGTCCAGTGGCCGGACCAGTCCGGGTAAGGGCCGGACCAGTCCGGTCCTAATGATGACATTCAGCCCCCCTAATTCCCGAGTTTCGGATATAAATTATATATTTTGGAATAAAACTTTAAAAATTCATATCTTGAGTTCTAGATCTCCAAATGACATGATTCAAGCGGCATCGGAAAGCTCTCGGGAAAATATACAACTTTCATGAAGGACTCTTCTTCAGATAATGTCGTTTTGATGAGCCATTCGTTTTTCGAAGACGTTTCTCGATTACCACTTAATCAAATCGATTAGCCACTTGACCACTTGACTTAATGATACTTGAGTTGTAGAAGTCCGATTGACGTGATTCAAGATGCGTTGGAAATCTCTTTCAAAGATCTACAACTTTCATTAAGGACACTTCTTCAAAAAATGCCGTTTTAATGAGCCATTTGTTCGTCGAAGATATAATTTGTTAGTGGTACCACTAACCACTGAGCCACTTGACTACTTAAGTTAGTGGCACACTATTATATCCCCAAAAATACCTCTTTTAGGCCTCAAAACGTGTCATTACTCGGGATTTTGGTCAACCTACAATTACGCAATAAACCACCAAAATACCAAACGTAAATCCGACATTTACACTCCGGTTACTAAACCGGTACAAAAACTAATAAAAACACATAAAAACACTATATTTTATAAAATAACTACTACTAACATACTTTAGATAAATCTAAGGAATTTATGACTCGAAATGATATAATAACGCTCAAAATGATATTAGAAATGAGGTAAAATGTTATGAAAATAACTGTGAATTTTTCCCTCATCACAACCCCCCACTTAGCTTTTGGCCGTCCTCGAGCAAAACAAGCGATAAAATAAAATGAATGAGGAAAAATTCATGAAGAGATAAGATGTAAGGGACAACCAGATGATGAAACCATTCGAATCATAACCACACGTTAACCTCAACATAAATGTATAACAGAGTGCGTGTGTGACAAGCCTTTTCAATTTCCACTATCCTCTCTTGAATAATTCAAGCAAACGCACAAATATCCATTCAGACAGTCCTAATGATTTTCCTAGGTATAGGCAGTAACAGTTCCACACAACGTCCTCCTGTGTACTTATTAGGATAATCCCTAAAGCATATCATCCAGTTTATACTGGGGATAGTCAGAAGATAACTAGGTTGTTTTTTTTTTTTTTTTTTCATAGGACACTAACATAACCGAACTCATTGCCAAAATCGACTATCTTTCAAGCTTCATGAGGTGAGATCGAATACATCAATACCTATCTAACTTTTCACTTAATTTCACATATGTAGCATATGCCTCATTCCCAAAGAATAGGATGTTTCGTGATAACACCCTAGCCGGACTACTATCATTAGGCGATGGGAGCTTTTAAACCTCATAGTGATATAGGGCGCTTCGTGATAACGCCTACTACACTCAAATCATTGGTAGCTACATCCGGCATATAAATAGCTCACTTATTTTGACATTCTTTCTATCACATTCAAACCTTCGATATTCACAAAGACATGTTCGTAAATTAGGTACTAAGCTACTGCTATTTCTAGGATAAATCACTAGAATACTGAATGGGTACAGTTTAAAATTTTCGCTTCAATATCAAAGGCTTACGTGAACAATGAATTCATGTTACACAAATAAATTTGGGGTTAAAATGTACTTACGGTTCACTTTGGTTATATACATCCAAATCGATCATTACATCATCAAATCCATGAAATATATACCTTATACAGATTATTTTAATCAACTAAATAATGCTCGAAAAAGAATAAAAAACTAAGGGTTTAAACACTTACTGCCATTTCTATACCAACCATACTCTACCCCCCACTTACGATTTTGCATTATTCCCAGAGATAGAGAGAAAGACTTAGCTGATAAATCTGGCAGAAAGGTGCTACCGAATCCCGTAACAGCCATGAGAAAACACGACCCGAATCCCTATACAAAACCAAAACAAAGAAAACACGGGACACGGTCCTCGTGCAAGACATCGAATAGGGATAGGAGAATAATAAGAAAATGGCCTGTCACGTCGAGAAAAATTCGATAGGCAATATGTGCATACATATCATATAGAGCATATACATATCATAGTCAAGGCATCAATTCAAATTGGAAACAGACTAAATCATAAAATGTAGTGAGTCTTTTATACCCAGATTCTCAAGGTTTCACAAAAGCAGTCCAACAACCTAAGTCCAAGAAATGATGCATTTGAATTTTTTTCTGCTTTTCTCCATCGATTTTTCGGATAACCACCTAATCGTTCCTGTTTAATGACATTCAAACCTTCATCTCGAGATTTGGTTGTGCTTTGTGTTCATCTTTCCACAGATTCTACATTTCATTAAGACTAGTCTTTATCCAAATTATTATTATTATTTTAACGGGCTGCCTCCCGGCGCTTTTGTTTAACGTCGTTTGCTCGACAGGTGACTCTAAACAGACTCAATCAACCAAAATCCGAACTCAAGAAGATCAATAGCTTAAGAAAAATTAACAATGCGAGAACCATTGAAATTGTATTATCTAGAAGCGTTACCTCTTTTGGTCCTCGATGCCATCTCCTCCCGGCCGGAGAATCTTCTTTTATCGACCACGACCCATCTTCTTCGTTATTCCATAAAGTTCATCCATCGGGAGTACGTAAATCGGACAGTGAAAATTCATCCACACAGAGTGGATGAATGTAGTAATCCGGGACCGTTATATCAAATATTACCAACTCTCCCGGTGGCTTTACCAAAGATGGCCGATCAATCTCATTAGGTTTTCTCACACACACCTTATGGAAATCTCCACTTGGAAGTGATAGAGAAATGGGCGATCCCGTAGGCTCCTCAAACTCAGAAATCTTATTATAGCAAATCAATCATCAACCTCACTCTCAACTCCGAACTTCTTCAATGGTTACATCATCATCCTTAACCACCTCTATTGCACGTTTTCTGCTCAAACCCCATTATTTCAATCAATAGCACCACCTCTCTTGAAGATTGCTTAGGCGGAGTCGATTTATCTTGAACTCTTGCATGTCCAGCAAATCGCTCTTGCAAGATCTGGTCCAATCGCTCCATTTGTTCCATTTGACTGCCGGTAAAACTTTCTTGTGGCTCGGGAACAAACCGATCATCACCGACTTTGATTCATCGGAGGTGGGTAGCGTGTTTCTTGCCATTCCAAACACCGATCAGTGGTGAATATGGGTGAAGCTATCAACATGCTGAGTATGATCACCGTAATCCTGATAAGCACTAGGGTTCGAAGAACCCTCATAATATTGTGGCTCATAACTCGAATAACCATAATTCTGGTCCTGGTTACTCTGCTGTTGATATTGAGGCTGAGGCACATACTGTTGTTGATAGTATTGCTCAGGTGCCTGAGGTAGGTAGGAGTATTGTTGTTCAGGTGAGTAATATTGATTGAAAAATCCAACCATTTAAGCTCAATCTGCAAGATCTTCAGAAAACAACAAGAAAACAATAAAATTTTTCTTTTTCTTTTTTTTCGTTTTTTTTTTTACACACACACACGAAATCTAAATAAAACGAAGAAAATAAAAACCTAGGCCCAAGCCTTCGGTTCACTTACAAGATATCACAACAATATCACACATTTCCCCGGCAACGGCGCCAATTTTTGATGAGCTAAAATTTACCCCTTTCAAAAATACAATTTATAAAAACTCAAAATCAGGGTAAACCAACTCTCTAACCAGCAGAGTACCGGGTCGATTGTTAGAATAGCTACAGGAGAACGAGGTCGATCCCAAGGGAAATGTGGTTGTGAGTACCAAAGCGAACGTGTGTCTTAGTCTAGGCGATCAAAGTTTAGGTGGAGTGTTTATAACTAATGCAAAAAGCAAAGATTATTCTAACGAGATTAAAAAGCATAGCCAAACCATGATCCAAATGATTAGTTTCAACCCCAAGGATAGACAAAACCAGGAATGTGCAAACGAACTCTCGCATTCAATCTCACGGGTGCAAACTCCTAAACCCGGTGCTAAGGTCTCAACAACTCTCTCCTAACACCTTATGCCATGTTAACTACCCTTCCTTTAAAGATACACTAACAAGTCATGTTTTGCACTGAGTCGCTTAAACGTAAAAACGAGTAACCTCACTTTGGGCCCGGGCTTAACAACTAAGCCGGGTCTACGCCGTGATCGTAGAACCATTTTCCCACACCACTCTCTCTCGAACAACTCTCAAGAGTGATATGTGTGATCTTTCACCTAGATAGCTAATCTAGTCCAAATCCATTATAACAAGTTTTAAGACGCGTGAAAAGTGCAAGATACAACAAAAGCACTACACACCCTTTATTTCATCTTCCGAGGTTGATTTCACCAAATTTCACATAATTCGGCTATGTATATATTTAGCTACACATATAGTTAATATATATATATATATAAATATATAGATTTATATAAATACATAAGTATATATATAGATATAAATATATAGATCTATAAATATATATATAGATACATCGATATATATATATATATATATATATATATATATATATAAGTAGATAGATATATATAAATATATATATATGTATGCGTACAAATATATATATATAGATATATATGTGTAGATAGATATATAAAAGAAACAAAATGAAAGAAACAACAATGAAGAAAACGATAAAAAAAAAAAAAAAAAAACACAAGCTTACTATTATAACTTGGCGATATCAAAAGCTTGATATTACAACTATTTCAAAGAACACCCGAACTTCGATAATTCCCGAGCATTACAACGATACTAATATTACTAAATTTATTTCGCATAAGGCCTTATTTACAACCTAAAAACTAAAGAAAATAAGAAGGATAGATATATATATATATATATATATATATATATATATCGCTATGTATATATATAATGGTGCACTCTTTCGCTTGCTCTCTGAATGTGCTTATATAGGCAAAGTCCAGGGGCCGGACCAGTCCGGGTAAGGGCCGGACCAGTCCGGGTAAGGGCCGGACCATTCCGGTCCTAATGATGACATTCAGCCCCCCTAATTCCCGAGTTTCGGATATAAATTATATATTTTGGAATAAAACTTTAAAAATTTATATCTTGAGTTCTAGATCTCCAAAAGACATGATTCAAGCGGCATCGGAAAGCTCTCGGGAAAATCTATAACTTTCATGCAGGACTCTTCTTCAGATAATGTCGTTTTGATGAGCCATTCGTTTGTCGAAGACGTTTCTCGATTACCACTTAATCAAATCGATTAGCCACTTGACCACTTGACTTAATGATACTTGAGTTGTAGAAGTTCGATTGACGTGATTCAAAATGCGTTGGAAAGATCTTTCAAAGATCTACAACTTTCATTAAGGACACTTCTTCAAAAAATTCCGTTTTAATGAGCCATTTGTTCGTCGAAGATATAATTTGTTAGTGGTACCACTAACCACTGAGCCACTTGACCACTTAAGTTAGTGGCACACTCTTATATCCCCAAAAATACCTCTTTTAGGCCTCAAACGTTTCATTACTCGGGATTTTGGTCAACCTACAATTCTGCAATAAACCACCAAAATACCTAACGTAAATCCGACACGACACTCCGGTTACTAAACCGGTACAAAAACTAATAAAAACACATAAAAACACTATATTTTATAAAATAACTACTACTAATATACTTTAGATAAATCTAAGGAATTTATGACTCGAAATGATATAATAACGCTCAAAATGATATTAGAAATGAGGTAAAATGTTATGAAAATAACTGTGAATTTTTCCCTCATCAAAAATCGATCCCTATTTCCTTCGGACTTTCGCTTCCCTCATTTACTAGACGAGATAAATGATCAGCCACAACGTTATCGCTACCTTTTTTTATCTTTTATCTCCAGGTCGAATTCTTGTAAAATAAGAATCCACCTGAGTAATCTCGGTTTCGCATCTGTCTTATCCATAAGATAACGTAAGGTCGCAAGGTCGACCCACACCACCACTTTGGACCCTAAAAGATAACTTCTGAATTTGTCAATAGCAAAAACGACTACGAAGAATTCCTTCTCGGTGGTGGCATAATTGCATTGAGCTGGGTTCAAAGTGCGGCTAGCATAGGAAATGGGTCTCGAACTTTTATCGATCCTCTGTCCTAAAATCTGCTCCCATCACGTAGTTGGAAGCATCGCACATCAACTCAAAGGGCTTAGTCCAAATCGGTGCGATTAGGATCGGGCGCTAATGAGCTTACCCTTCAGGCAATTAAACGCTTCAATACACTTCTCATCAAACGAAAGTCCACATCGCCCCTTAAGAAGGTTAGATAAAGGTTTGGCGATTTTAGAAAAGTCTTGAATGAATCGCTGTAGAAACCAACATGGCCGAGAAAACCTCGTACCTCCTTCACAGCTTAGGGTACGACATCTTTTCAATGGCTTCTACCTTAGCCTTATCTACACGAATTCCATTCTTTGACACCTTGTGTCCAAGGACAATTCCTCATCAACTAGAAAATGACACTTTTCCCAATTTAGAACTAGGTTCTTCTCAACGCATCGTTGAAGTACCATATCTAGGTTTTCCAAAATCTCTTCAAAACTGTCGCCATAGACTGAGAAATCATCCATGAAGACTTCCATACACTTCTCTACTAGTCCATCAAAATAGCCAAAGATACATCGTTGAAATGTAGCAAGTGCATTACACAAACCGAAAGGCATTCTGCGGAACGCAAAAGTGCCTGATGGACAGGTAAAAGTTGTCTTCTCTTGGTCATTAGGGTCGATGACTATCTGGAAATAACCAGAATATCCGTCGAGGAAACAATAAAACCTATGACCGCTCAGTCTTTCTAGAAGTTGGTCAATGAAGGGCAGGGGGAAATGATCCTTAGCGGTGACTTCATTTAGCCTGCGATAATCAATGCAAACTCTATAGCCAGTCACAAGGCGTAAGGCAACTTCCTCCCCCTTTTCGTTCTTTTCCACAGTAATGCCTCCTTTCTTTGGCACAACTTGAGTATGGCTGACCCACTCACTATCGGCGATGGCGTAGATAATACCCATATCGAGCCACTTGATTATCTCCTTCTTGACAACCTCCTGCATGTGCGGATTTAGCCTTCGCTGAGGTTGTCTAACCTTTTTCGCCCCCTCCTCCGTTCGGATTTTATGCATGCAAATGTCGAGGCTGATACCTCGGATATCACTCACTTGCCATCCGAACGAAAGGATGTTTTTCACAAGCACTTTTCTCAGTAGTGCTTCTTGCTCGGCTTCAAGTTTAGAAGAGATGATTAAAGGCGGTTTATCATCATCCTTAAGAAAAATATACTTAAGGTCTTTGAGGAGGTTTAAGCTCCAAATCGGTGGGTGGTTTCTCAATACTAGATTTGAGAGGACCACCTTTTCCTCGATGGTCAAATGAGCTTGAAGGGGTTGGTGAAAAACAACTCCTCTTCCAGGTGTAACCCTGAAAAGATAATCGATTAGATCATCCATAGGGATTTTCTCGTCAACACCCGCTTTATCTTTTTCATGGTCAATCATTCTTCTTAACTCTTCTTCTTCTAGCTCAGTAGCTAGCTCTTCCCAATCGTCGATTTCCCAGTGGGTAGTTTCTCTCAAAAATCGACCGTCCCAAATACCCATCGGGACTTCTTCTTGACCAGATTAAAATCTGCATGATGCAGCTCTTTGAAATCATCATCGTTCATCACTGTGAAGTTCCATGTCTTATGTTCACTGGCCGGCTCAGGTTGAGAAATTTGTGGAGATAACTTGTCAGTGACTACGGCCTGTGATGAATCTGAAGATGGCTCACAATCATCTCTTTCTTTATGATTTATAGCATTAAAGGCACCTATCTCTATTGGCTCTTCTTCGATTCGGGTGGTCATTTTCATCATAAATCGCCCGATGAACGAGATCTCTTCCACTTGGTTTCCTCGCTTTTCCCGCGTAAAGGTGATAGATGTATCATCGAATCTCATTGTGACCTGACCCTTATGAAAATCAATACGGGTGGCGGAGGCATCCAAAAAGGATCGGCCTAGAATTAAGGGCATTTCTTTGTCAGGCGGATATTCCAAAATAACCCAGTCGGTTGGAAAAGCCAAGTGTTTAACATAAACAAGAACATTGTTAACACAACCGGCTCTTTGCTCGCTAGATCGGTCCACCATTTGAAGGGAAATGGGGCGTTCCTCATCCTCTTATCTAAACCGAGCTTTATACAAATGTTTCACGGCATCACGCTTACTGAGGCCCTGAATCACATAAGGCGTTATGGAACATGCAACCTTCAATCTCACAAGAGATTGAAAGTCGAATCGAGGTCACCTCGCTTCGTTGGAATTTTCGGTGAAACCATTGAACATTCTTCTTTCAAAACCTCATCTGTCATCCCCTTGATCTTCTTCTTGCTCCCACAAGCTTCTTTGATATACTTAGAGCACTTAGGCATTTCACTCAGTACCTCAGCCAGAGGTATACTTACTTTCATGTCTCTAAGTATTTTCTAACTCCTCAATCTTGTTTGTCATTACCAAGGATACTTTCTTTTTTCTTGGCGGATAAGGAAGATTTTTCTTTTCTTTGCCCAAGTATCATTGTTCACGGTTTGATTCTTTATAGCTTCATCTTCCTTATCCTTCCACCTTACAAACTTCCCATCCTTCTTTTTTTCGCCGTGGTTCAATACCACCGACCCTTCCTTCTGACAACATCGAAATTAATTCCATCATCCGAAGAACCTCGCTGTTCATCTCATCCTCACTCTCGCTTTCTTGGGTTTTGAATTCTGATTTCCCCCTCCTGAACTCATGGCGTCGGGAGGGGTTACTCGTTTCCCGAGCCCTTTTCGGCTCCAACTTTCTTCCCGCTTCGCAGGGTAACTTCATTCACTTCATCATCTCCATAGTTCCACTGAGTAGTGATGTCAGTGCAAGCATTGACATCCCCTTTTGGATTTCTTTCAGTGTAGCTTGGAAGTTTACCGTGAGGTCGACTCGCTTGTTGGTCTGCCATTTGGCCAACTTGTCTTTCAATGGTCTTGACACTGGTGGCCAGAGTTTTCACCATGTCAACTAATTCATCAAATTTCTTTTGAGAGACATAAGTGGTTTGTTGGTTTTGGTTTTGATTCCAACCACTTTGGGTTCTTTGAAAATTCGAATTGAAAGATTGATTTGCACTCCCAGGAAGTGATCCTGTTGGTGCATTCTTTTGATTAAAGTTACGTTGAAACTCGGAATAATTCCGGTTTTGGTTGAAGTTTTGTTGACCAGAATTTTGATTAAAATTTCGAAAGTTTTGATTCTGGTTTTCCATTAAATTCACTTCTTCTCCCATTTCACTGCCGGCCTGCATTCCAAAGAAATTCATATCTGCTTGCCCTCCTTGCTGCTTCATTTGTAAGTTAGCTAGCTGCTGGTTTAACATCTCCACTTGAGCAACTAACATCTTCGTTTCAGAATTGCCTGCAGCAGATTTCTTATTGTCCTCACTAATATGGGTCTTCCTTGAAGTTGACCACATGTTATTTTACGCAATGGTCTCTGCTACCCTATAGGCAGCGTCGTCCCCTCCTCCTAGAAAAGATCCATGAGCAGTAGAATCGAGGTAATCTCTATTGGGTTGAGAGACACCCCGGTAGAATAGTTCTAAAAGCTCATGACGGTTGTACCCATGATTAGGGCATTTTCTCATTAACAGGTTTAACCTTTCCTAGGCCTTTCCCACACTTTCATCTTCCAATTGCTCAAAAGTGGCGATTTCTCTTTTCCGGTCCATGATTGTCCCAGGTGAAACGAATTTTAGAGCAAAGGCTCTTTTGACATCAGCCCAAGTATGAAGGGAGTGATGGGGTAACGACTTGAACCAACGGTTTGCTTCACCTTTTAAAGCGAACGGGAAAAGTTTCAATTTAACGACCTCGGAAGGAACACCAGGGTAATGACCTGCTTCACAAATTTGAACAAACGTCGACAAGAAGTCATGCGGATCTTCTTGAGCAGTACCATGGAATGAACTATTTTGAACCAACCCGACTACTCCATTATTTAGATCGAAATTCATTCCTCCCATCGCCGGAGGCCGAATTGGTCTATGCCCCTCCAAGAAATCCTGATCAAGATAATGAGCGTAAGGGTCTTGCTCAACAGCTGCCTGGGGTTGTTGCTGTTGGATATTTTGATTCACCGGAATCTGATAATTCTGATGTTGGTTCGGTTGAACTTGTTGGTTCATCCAGGATTGCTGATTTTGTTGATTCTGCAGCATTTGCATTATGAGTATATTCAATTGAGCTTGTGGATCCATACCGAAAGGATTTTGGTTATTGTTATTATTCCCTTGGTCGTCCGGGTTGGAATTGCTAGAGGATTCGTCGCTCATATTGTCAGAACCTTGAAATAATCTTCTTTTGACAATGTCCCGCTCGGGTTTAGAGAAGTATAACAAAGGTCCTTTTTTGCTCCTGGTTTGCATAAACCAAGAGAGCAAAACAGAAAAGTCAACACTGACAATAGGTCAGGTTGACGAGAGATTTTACACTAACCGAGGTTTTTTTTTATATTTAGAAAAGATATAGAAACAGAAACAAGAAAAGAAACCTACCTACGAAAAATTTAAAACAGAAAAAACACTAAGACGGTGAAAAAAAACGTGTTGAAATCTTTTGGGGCCAAAATGGAAGGGAAAACAGCAGATTTTGACCTTGAAAACGGCGTCGAACAGCCCCCGGCTGTTCACCACGTCGTCGGCGTCGGAACGAGCTTTCCGAATTGGGGTCCTGCGCGCCAAACGGACACTTGAGCCGAAAGTTATGGCCAAAACTACCGCGTGCTATAGCGATCCCTTTTACACCGACACAAAAAACTGCACTACGAAGAATCAGACAACCGTTACCGATTCACCGGCAACGGCGCCAAAAACTTGTTCGGTAAGTTTTAAATTTATTATTTTACCGGAACACCCCAAGTGCAAGGCACGTTGTAGTGGGTATTACCGGGTCGTCCAAGGAACCGAATGATGTCGGAAACAAAAATACAGTTAACGTACCGGTGAATTGTCACGATAAATCTAATTAAAATAATAAAGTTCCTACAAATTCTATGAACCTAAACAATTTCTGTTAAACTAATAAAACAAAAGAGATCAAATTAACACTAAAGGAAATAAAAATTGAAAAACAACAAATTAAACCTAAATAAGCTATTGAATCTAAAATCCAAATTGCTATGAAAAATTACTGATTTTCTTCTTAATGTAACGAGACAGTAGGGAACAAGGATTCTACCAAACAACCACCACCCAACCAGTTTGTGAGATGAATCAAATTTTTTGGTGTGATCTAACTTAAATCCAATCAAATTTCTTTAATCAAATTTATTTGGTTTCTGTTTCCTTTCTCAAGTGAAACAAAATTAACAATAAAAGAACATGATCATGAGTTCGTTTCCGAATCTCCTACCCAATTAACAATAAACTAATCTCTCGGAATATCATTAACTGTATCGAATGAAGGGTTCTATTGTAAATTTAATTCTCATTCAAAACAACAATCGTTTCATCGATTTTTCAATCTAATAAAACATACATTCAAACAATTCAAAACATTCGATAAAGAAAGATAAATTCAAACTCACTAATAATGTTTACTGAAAATCTCCTGGTTGTGGTGATGTTGTAATGGCTTCATCCCGTTGTCCTACTGCGAATTGCTTAGCCTTCAATCATCTTCGATCTCCAAAAGAAAATTGAAAGAAAGAAACTCATGTTTTTGTGTGATGTGGTGCGGCTGCTAGGGTATGCGGCTGCTGTGTAATGATGTGTTGTCATTAAGGTTGAGAATACGCTGCTATATATAATATTTTAGGTCGGCTATGCTTAAGTCGGCCGGTGGATGCTCGTCCAAAAGGGAGAACGCCCGTCCAAATGCTTTGAACTTTCGAGTCGGGCCGAGTCTTGAGCAGACGCACGTCCCATGCAAAATTGGACGCCAGTCCAGCAAAAACTTCAAAACTCTGAATCAGCTTCTTCTTCTGGACGCTCGTCCATTTGCTTAGACGCCAGTCCACTAGACCGAGCAACAGACGCACGTCCAGTGAAAATCCAAACTTCCTAAATCGAATGGCACCTCCTGGACGCCAGTCCAGACTTATAAACGCCCGTCCACTGAACGGGGTAGTGAACGCTCGTTCAGACTTGACTTCAAAGCTTCACTTGAACTTCAAATTGCATCTCTTTTCCCTTCCATTAAATCTTCCAGTAGACACGCGAGGTTTTAAGCTCCTTCCATTGCATGCAAACGTACTACAAGATGATAAACACGAGCAAAGTGTAAAATCGTACATAAATAGATAAAAACCACGTAAACAACTCGATTTTGCAATTAAATCGTTTCCACATCCATTCTTTCAATATTTCATTTAACCAGTTAATTTTCTGTAAAAAATTAATAAAATACGAAGGATATTATTACGGAATAAAGCGATAAAAAACAATAAAAATCACCGTTAACAATATACGAGACCATATGACCAATGGTACGATATCTATAGAGTGTATGCCTACTGCGCAACAAGTCGCTGACATTTTCACAAAGTCTCTACCCCAGGCTTTGTTTGAAAAGTTTGTAGTGACCTATGTATGGTTCCTCTTTAGACCCTTCTTTTGATTCCTTTTTCAAATAAGGGGAGAGATGTATATATGTAGGGGGAGCTGCAATTAAGGGGGAACGTAGGTATTTTGTAAAATTAATCAAAAGGGGGAGAATTATTGGGATATTGTTATGCCCACAATAATCCATATGTGGTTTGATTAATTTTACAGTACTTTAATTACGTGCCATATATGTATTTAACAATCGCTAACCCTGCCAAGAAGTCTTATGACTTACAAAGGAAAATTTTCTTTTTGCAGGTACCCTGAACCATACACACCATAAATGATTACAACCCTTTTGTTTGATATATTTTATCAACAACTTATATATGATATGGTGGTGTTACATTAATGTGCAAAATTAGGACTTAGCAATTTCTCTTATCCAACTATGATCCAAAAATATATATATATTTTTGGGCCTGTTTTATCCACGTGATATAGTCATATACACCAACCCTTACTTAGACTCGGCCATATACCCATTTACCCCAACTAATAAAATAAATACCCTAACTATAAAATCCTTCTCCTAAACCTAATTCTTTTTCAGACAAACCAGCAGCCATTCCCATTAACTCCTCTCCTTTTTCAATCTCCGACCATGGCACCGTCTTTCTTCTCTGTCTCACAACTATCCAAATCGGTAATACCATACCCAAATTTAGACACTCTTTCATTAAACATCTAGATTTCATCTATCAAATTTACTGAGAAAGGCAATCATCTTCAAATGAAAACAATCAGATTGAAAAGATGAAATACTTCACCCTTTCCACATCACGATAACAAATTCAGAAGCTATCTCATCTTTTGAAGCTTCGAAATAGGAAAAGCTGCAACCTTTTCTTTTGCTCCGGTGACTTTCGGCCAACATATATAGGTAAGGTCCAGATTCATTGAATCTGGTTCAAGAGTTGTGGTCAACTTTCTCTGTGTTCGTCCTCGCTGTTATCTGAATTAATCACTTGACGATTTATGAGTCATAATATCAGATTTGTTGGGTCAGCCATTTGTTTTATCTAGGTTGTTTATCGGATAAAAAGATGCATCTTTTGTTGTCTTAAAAGGTAAAAATCTCCAATAAACTGGCTTAGCTAAGACTCTATTCCTGTTAACTTCTTTTTCGAGTCAAATTTATTTTGTGAAAACAAATTTTGATCAATAAGCCTAATAGATTATCTTTCTATTAAACACCAAAATCTTTAGATTGGATGAAATCAGGTTATGTGCTCTATGTGCTTTATGATTGATGACCCAATACATCTGTTTTTCCATTTTGATTCCTTTGAATCAGAAATATAACATCATACAGACATGTTATTGAGGAAATCGGATTATGTATTTATTAAAGTCCTGATTGATGATTCACCTACACTTGCATCACCATGCCTCTCGATTAAAATGGTTTTATAAAATTATGGTAATTTATGAATCAAACCTTAAGTTTGTTGATCTATCTGTGAGTTCATACATACTTTGTGTTGATCTGTTAAACAACATCTGGAACAATGGTGACTTAACAGAAATGATACTCCTTCCGGTTGCCTATGCCTCGGAGAGTGTGGTATGAATCTATCTCTATATTCTTATCATACTCGCTCATTGTTCCTTACTGCCACACAGAGAATTTACTGCATTCATAAAATATATACTTTATAAACTCATACATAGTGTATATATATAACTTCTTATAAATTTATCTGTGTATATATGTTAAGTAATATAAATATTTTGTTGTTGTATCTCTTAAAACGAAGTACTGAACAAATTTGTCAAGAAAACTGTTGGTCTTTCCCATACACTGTATAAATTAAATGTTTACAGTTTCAATGTTGACTGCTTGCATCTAAATTAATTTTCTCTTAAAAACTCAACAGTCTTATTTGGATACAGCAACCCCAGCGTATTTTTCAACTCTATGGCAGAGTTTTCAATTAATCACATTCACTAGCATCTCATATTTTCAAAACGGCTAAGTAAATACTCTTCTATTTACTTGCCTATAAATTCAGTGACAATAAACTGATCAAGCAACATGCTGATCAAACATTTTCTTATTTACTAAAATATTCTTGTATCTACGAATTGTTTATTGTTCTTACATCTCAGTTTACATCTATTCTGAGTTATAAGATCGTGTCTTGATTCAGATTTATCTGAGTAATCTGGATTGAGACTGGGTTGGGGTGATATCTTCTGGGCATCCAGCTTGAGCTTTAGGATTGCACTAAAGCTTGTTTCTAGCACCAGTCATCTCACATCCTGAACTGTTCATATCATTAAGTTCTCGTTTTGCTTTTTTCTTTCAAGTTGCTAACTTTTTGTGTGTCTTTGAATTTTAGAACTTGGTTAGAAAAATGAAACAAAGGTTGTATTTGTTCTGTTGTATTAATTTTTCAGAAAAAGAACTGTATTTGAATCACTGTGACTTTGTGTCACTGTTGTGTTTGTGATTCAAATACTAAAGTGTGATCTGAAAGATTAATAAGTTAGAACAAGACTTATTCATCTTGTATTTTATTTTCAACATTGAAAAATCTGCTGCAATCTGTAACTGCAAAATCATATAGTGAAATATGTGGATGTGTGTTTAATATTGACACATAGAACTGTATGATAGTTTAAACAACTATTAAAATCAGTGTATTTGATTTGGAATCAAATTAGAAACACACTTAAAAACTCTACATGCTAATTGATTAGGTTTTAACTTGTTAAAATCTTTAATCAACATTTGATCACAAGATCATTAACCTATACACGTTGATTTTAGTTAGATCTTCCGCCTAGTTTATTATCAATATTAGGTTAATTAATTTAAACTCCAAAAGGCTTAATTAAAATTTAAAATGCCGTAATATCCTATTCACCCCCCCCTAGGATATATATTGTGCATATACGATGCAACAGTTATTTCACACACACACCGGTTCAATTGGCTGAATAGTGATTCATGTGTTGCTTATGAAAAATGGTCAGCATGATTCTGGTTTTGAAGTTGTGATGCAAGGCTGCTTTTAATTAACTTGTATATTGGTCCGAGGTTTCATTTTCTTTTGCATTTTTACTCGGACGATCAAAATCTAAGTGGGGGTAGTTGATAACATGCTATTTGGTACCTTACATTGTACATTTATTTTCCCCGAATTATGCTCAAGGAAGGAGAGATAAGTGGAATATTATGTGAAATTCATGTTAATTGCATAGTGAGTGTTCTCTAGATGTTGATTCTGCATTTTCACGATTTGGTACTATTTTGCTATGTTTTACATGTTTTATAGGAGTACCTTGTTCCGGAGCATCTAGGGCATGGATCTGGGCCAAAGGAAGTGATGGGGATGAGTTAAAGTAGTTCACGAAGAGATTTATCAAATACAAGAGCTGAAGCTGGGCTCGATAGCTCGAGGCCCAATCCCAATGAATCGAATACTTGAAGGCATGAAATTAACCCTATAGCGTTTACTAAGTCGGCTAGGGTTTTATTGAGTCATATGTTGGCTATTATGTCTATATAAAGCCAACGATTTCACATGCTTGTATGTACAACATATATATTCATATACACTTCTATATCTTTTGATGAAATAAAGAGCTAGCTTTTATTATTCTGCATTTTCTTCCGGTTTCCCCTCTTCCACGCCATCTTTAACTTGATTAAATCAAGTTAGATCTCCATAATGAAAGGTATGAAGCTTGAACATTCCTTTATGTCTTAGTTTTGGTTGATTTATTGTTTTTACGTGTTGTATTAGATCTCAATGTGTAATGACCCCATAATTTACCAGAGTTAATCATAAAGAAGCAATGTAGTTCTGGAATTAAGCGCCACCGCACTCGATTCAGCGGCGTTCAATACCGTAGAATCGAGGCAATTTTAGGTTAACTTAATCTAGAGACTCAGCATCAGCTACGTTGATCGACAGGTTTAATTAGCAATAGGTTGGATGTGGCCAATCTACTTATTGTACATCGTAAATTAACATGAAGGATGATAAAGTGAAGTGTTAATTAGGGCATAGTCTAGATCGATCTCTAGGAACGTACTAGTCAATCCACGATAGCTGCTTAGGGAGGTTCTTTGTCTTGAGCCGGCACTTTCTAGTACTTATTGCACGTGGGTTAATACAACCAACGAAGAAGGTTAACTACACATAGACATGTACTGTCCTTTGGAAGTAGAAAAGGTTAGGAGACTGCACCCGTAGCTAAAACTGAGTTGATAACATGTTTTGATTGATTCGGGGAATTACTGGGGGAAGTACACATAAGGATTAGTTACACCAAGTTCTGAGATAGGATGGGAAGGGAGGTATACCGTGTCTGTTCTCGTTCTTATATTGGTCTAAGACCGTCTGTGTGTTCTTATTTGGGTTAAGTGCATTTATTTCCTAAGATGCATTGTCTCTGTGGGATCGACCTTGATTCGCCGTTGCTATACTATGATTTGACCTAGTACTCTTGCTAGTATTAAGCGACCTCACGTGCGACATCAGAATCCTTGATGATAAGATGTACGCTCGGATTCCACTTGTTGAAACAGGACCATCAGGGATCAAAAAGGATTGCAATAATTAAGAATAAACGAGAAACATAAATCACACAAGAAACAATGACACGGATTTAACATGGTTTCCAGCAATGTGCCAACTACTCCACGGGCCGAAAGATGAGAATATATTATCACTAGAGATTTTACAGACTCTGCAATTGCATACGCAATTTCTCATGCTACTGCTGCTGCAAATGTTTCAGGTTACAACAGACGTGTATTTATAGTCACAAAACCCTAAACCTAGCCACCATAAAGACATACTAGCAGATTGACTAAAATACCCTAGATGTGAACTCAACTTCAACTGACTCCACCAGACGTAACCATGCTGACTTTTGCTCTGCTGACTTTGCCCAAAGCTGACTTTGCCCACAATTGACTTTTCCAAAACTGACTTTGCCGAAACTGACTTTTGCCCAAAGCTCACTTTTGCTCAAAACTCACTTTTGCTCAACTGACATTGCTCAGCAGACTTTTCCCAGCTTAGTACTCAGCTCTGAATGAGAGGTCAAGTCACATTTTCTAACATTAGGAGATAATTTTATATTATTGATCCATGTTCTTTATATTCTGAAATTTCTATAGAAAGCTTGTTTTTATATCTTGTTTGAGCGTGAGCTCGTGTGCGTTTTCATTTGTTGTCGACAAAATTGTTATTTCAAGGAATATGCGTTACATTTGATCGGCTTATTATATAATGAATTTTAATTAATTAGATACAATCCAACCCCACAACTAAATTCTAAGATGTTTAGAGTAGATCATTCTAAATCTTTGAGACAAATGGTTTTTCAAGATGAGGAAACATTTCTTCGGCATCTAAGGTTAGGCCATATATCCCTAGATATATAGGATAAACATATTGGCAAAGGCAGTGCCTTAAAAGAGCTAAGTGTTGGTTCACTATGTTGAGAATACTCTAGAAGATTGCCGTAATCAATCGTACATTTAACATTTATTGTATTCGCATTATGTAATGACTATATATTTTGGCACTTTATCATTATTCAAACCCTGCTCCAAAGCATAGTCTTCCCAAACAAAGAAACAAAAAGATCAAGTATTGGGCCTCTTATATAAAATGATACTCCCTCCGTTTTTATATATATGTCACAGAGAGAAGAATCACACAAATTAAGAAAATAATTAATATGTGTATTTGAAATGTATTTTCTTATTGGAGATGTAAATGTTTTGTTGGTAAAGGAGTTTTTTTGTATTGGAATTGTGTTTTTTTTATTGGAGTTGTAAATATTTTATTGGTAAAGGAGGAAAAAATAATAAATGCTGCATTGGAAATGTAAAATGACAGATAAAAAAAAAATGGCAAAAACTAAAATGTTACAGATAAAAAAAAAAACGGAGGGAGTAATTGTCTACATTTCCACCAGCTTAATCGTTTTGGGAGAGATGGTAAATCAACACTCTAATAGTCCGTGAGTCTTCTTTGGAAGGGAAGATGACTAAGATACATTTCTCTCCTAATTAAATAGAATAGAGCCAAAGAACCTCCCGAGTTAGTTTATACTACCTTGGCGATCTAATGAATGAATATGCTTAGAGGTTAATTTGAGTATTTGATCACTTTCATAGATGCTTACTTTATACTACCCCCGTCCTACAAAAAGCGACCACTTTTTGTGGTACACACAGATTAAGAAATCAATTAATGTGTTGTATTTTATATATTAATTGATATATATACCTCTATCACATAATAAATGCTATTTTGGAATATGAAATGAATAAATAGACATTAAATGTTAGCATAGAGGTATGTTTGGAAAAAGTGTATTAAATGATGTGTTGGTTTTCTAAATAGACACTTTTTTTATGGGACAACTTATTTTGAAAATATAGACACATTTTATGGGACGGATGTAGTATTAGGATATGTTAATCTTTTTTTGGATATGTATCTAATGCATTGAAAGTACAAGGCATTTCAATGACAACTTAACTGAAAATGGCACCTTATGTAAAACGCCAACACTTTGGACCCGAAAAATACTTGATACTTGTTACAATCACTTTTTATGAACATTTTTTTGTTGCTCTTGTGGATAAGATTCTTTTTGCTTACTTTATGATTCTCAGTTACATGGTGTCTTCTCTTTTTTTTAAGGGTACATGGTGTCTTTTTAGAGCACTTACATGCATGTATTTAGGTTGTTGCTGAACCATACCGTATTTTTTAAAAGAAAAATGGTTAAATCGTAACCATAAGGATGCTCAAACTCCTGTTCTATGGATGAATGGACTGTAATTCTTAAAACTGATCTAAAACCAAAAGTAATACCTTTTGCGGTGACAAGTTGTAATTTTGCCTTTTCAATAAAACAACACATTCCGCTAAAAAAAAATTAAATAAATAAATTGTTCCTATACATCAACACCAAAATATCTTATATCGGCCACTCAATTAACCTCAAATCTGTCTGCTTTGGAGAAAAACCCTTGTGGGGTTTAACATTAGTTAATTCGTGTACGTTAGATTTTTCCAACAAAAACTGACAAAGAAGGAAATTAAGAGGTGACATTTTTTTTCCCGTTGCTTTCTAACACTCACTCTTCTGTTCCTTTAATAAAGCGATATCAGAAATTCAAGATTTGCGGGTCCGATTTAAAAAAAAACATATCATAATAATAATAATCCACTCAAAAAAAAGATATTAATCGCTTCAATTTCTCTATAAAAATTACGATTTGGACAGTTCCCCAAAACTCTCAAATCGACAAATTTACCATGTAATCATGGTAGAAATGTTATATCTCTAATATTTTATTTCTAACAGCCTATGTATGATAAAAATGTACTCCCTCCGTTCCATAATATAAGTCCTTTTAACTTTTTTTTGGTGTCCCAAAATATAAGTTTTTCTCACATTTCAATACAACATTAATGCATTGTTTTTATTTTCACACTAAACAATGCAATATTATAAGTCACTCCCAAAAAACAATACAATATTTTGCCTTGAAATATTAAAAAGTAAATCATTTATGATTTTTCTTAATCTGTGTGAAAAATCCAAAAGGACTTATAATACGGGACGGAGGGAGTATTATGTCAAATAAAATAAAAAAAACTTTGATGTATATCGCTTGATACAACTTTCATATAAGCCTTCCAGCATTAAATTTGTCAAATGTATATGGCATTCCTACTCTACTTTTTAAAGAAATTTTATATATGCACTACAAGAAAAATAGGAATGCCTATATGGTATAACAGTTGTAGGAAATTATGTCAGGTGATATACATTATAGTCTTTTATTTTCACTTTCTTTCACATAATACAATATTATCGTGTGTGAAATATTAGAAATGAAAAATTATAATGTATCTCACTTGGTAAAACCTTCGTACAATAGTTGTATTGTAAAATTTGTCTATCTTTTAAGGCGTTAAGTTCAAAATCAATGTTTATTGGACTTAAATTCCTCAACTCTAGCTACCGTATCCATGTAAATGTAATACATCGAGTCTAATTTTGCATATACGCCGCTTACAGGTTGAGTGATATATGAAATACGTCATATATCATTCAGAATAAAGGATAATGTATCATTTTTTTGGTCTTAAATAAGCATGAAACACCAAGTGGGCCAAAGAAGGAAGAGAGCCACCGGCTCAGCAGCCGGGTTGTGTACCGGCCGGGTAGCTGGCAGCTCTGAAACAAAGATGAGAGCCTTTTCAGTTTCTGTAACTTCCATGAGTTATTAGCTTTATGAAACCTAGCCTTCCAAATTCAAGAAAACAGCAGCAGCATTCAAGGGCTTGTCTTCAAATTTTCCTTATTTACCTCCATTTCGTACCTCGTTTCTACCTTTCTCTCCCAAATTATAGGGAAACTATGTTGCACTTCTGGCATATATTAAGCTTCCAGCCATTTTAAGTGTTGTAAGTAAGTTTTAGTTATGTTCTCTTTAAAGTTCTAAGCATGTTTACCAATAGGGTAAGTTAGGATTATTATGTTTAAAAGTTGTTATGTTAATCCTTATGGTATTGGGAAGGAGTATTTTCTGATTGAGGAAGCAAGTCTTGCTGATCTTTCCCCTAGCTGATAAGGGCTCATGCATCAAAAAATTTACATCCCTTATATGCAATTATGTGTTTTGGTAGTTTTTCTTGCTATGTGCTATAGTTTCTCATTCATAAGTTTTAAAATATCGGGTATGTGCCTTATTTAAACATGAGGTATGATAAGATATTCAATTTTTTCACCAACAAGTTTATGTAAGCCGGCTCAGCGCCAGGCTGAAGTACTAGCTAACCAACAACTTAATTTTTCTTATTTTATGAATCTGCTATAAAGTCTAAATGCTCTAAATTGGAAAAATATGTATTTGAATTTGAATGGATAATCTGTGCATAATTCTTGTTTTGTTGATGTTAGAAATCATGTTTTAGAATTGATAATGAAATATGATCATGTTCATGCTTTATGGCCACGTAATTCAGAAGGATTCCGGTACGTTATGTGTTTGAGACATCATGCATGCTTGTAAGATTCTATTTGTTTATGATCGAACATGGTACTTGCCTTAATATATGAAATCTATGATACTTGTTGAAATGTTAAAGATAAGAAAACCTTGTAATGGTATTGAAAGGCAAATATGTGATGATAGTAAGCATGTTCTTAAGTTGATATGTTATATGGTTGTGTGCTAGTTGGTATGTTCTAGTTATGTGATGTAGAAAGCATGTTCTAGGATTACATGGTTACAGTAGATGTTCAAAGTTTATGAGTAGTAAGTCGGAAATGTAAGAAGTTAAGCTAAATAATGACAAGTTAATGAAAAGAGAATATGTTAAAAACATGAAAAAGATGTTTTAAGCAGACGTTCATGGTTAATTACTTTGATAGCAAAAAAAACAATAAATCCTCAAGATTCCTCGGCATCAAACTCTATTCTCGGGCAAGAATAATGAACATATGCCGGGCCTGTTAGCAATCCCCAACCATGGCCTATAATGTGATGTGTCTAAATATGCCGCCGCCTAGGTATCAAAGGAAACTGCCAATCCAGCCACCCGGTTGGGGTAAGCCGCGGCCATAGCATCAAAAGCAGTAATCGGGTTAGGGTTGCGGGGCGGAAACCTCACGATGAGGGGCGAACCTATAGGATCTTGATCGCTCAGGGGCCCACCCAGCATCCTAAGTCAGAGATCAGTAAGATATGGAACGAGCCCGAGAGGGGAGCGACCAAAGGGAAGTCGAGATAGAGCGTGGAGGCGAGCTCACATTCCACAGCTCGATCGGCCTCGCGGCACTGCCGCCTGTTATATTAATCGCATAACATCATTGTATATTGTACTTATCCACCCTTACCCCGTACCCCTAGCTCTGGCTCTTGCCTATAAAAGGAAGGCTTATGTAATTTCAAAAATGGGAGATATGCAAAAAATAGACAGAGGAAAAAACTCTTGTCAAGTTATTTATCCCTAGTGTTCATTCACTCCACCACACCACCGCCGGCCATCACCACTGTAAATCATCCAAAACAGCCAGATATCCATCTTTCATACCACCGCTAAGCCACCGTGATAATATTGTGCATTATCAGTTGGCTCCGTTACCGGGAAAGTCATAATCTTCCAGCATTCCGGTGAAGATATCACCCAGAAAAGCCTGAATACGGTGGAAAGGCTGATCATCACCTTCATCGCCCACCAAGAATCAACATAGTTGTCACCCGAAAAAGAAATCACCCGGATAGCCTCACGACGAACGAGGTAGTGTTATTACGAGTCTGCATCGGAAAAGTCATCCCTCGAAGTGCTCTTCAATGTATATCTCTCCTACCGAAGGTTATACCAGATTCTGGGATGATTGCGTTTGAATCATCACTTTTTTTCCCAGAAATTGGTATCGACTGACCGGAACTCGCTTGACTTACCACCGTCCGAGCCCTTTCTCCCACAAACTCTCAGAGGGAAGTACAACAACTAACAACCCCCCAAACCACTTCGACAGAAGACACTGTGCAGAGTAGTTAAACCTGTCAGACGGAGTAGTTCACTAGCTAGGAGCAGGTTGTCAGAGTAGGTAACAGTCAGTAACTCGAGCCTATTTTCAGGCTCGCCGCCATAACAATGGCAGGAAGTAAGGGCACGCTGATACCCCCTACACCAGATAAGGGGGCGCAATCAATCAAAGCCGCGCCGAGGGCGCTGGAGAGACAATGGACAGCCCCATCGCTTTGGGAAGTAGAGCCGCAAAGGATGCCTGCCACCGCCGATGCTCAAACATCATAAATCGGTCGTCAGTCCGAGAGAATCCTGCGGCCCTGAAGAGGCTCGCAAAGAAAAGAACCCCATTGGGCGTTTAGGCCAGCACGCAGCCGGCGCGTGCGAGAAAAGTAGCAGGGTTGCAGGAAGAGTCTGAGATCACAGAAATGATAGAGTATGCCAAGTATGTCGAAAGAATGTACTTAACCAATTCCCGACTAGTAGCACTAGGCCAAGAACCATTGCCAGTCCGGGAAGCGAACCAACCCAGGGGCGAACCTCACCACAAAGTGCCAGAAAAAGAGCGTTAAAGTCAAAGGGTAGGAGTTGAGAAGAGCATCCAGTCCTCAGGTCGCAAGGGTCGCCGGGGAGAACAGGAAATCATCCAAACCCCTGCCCGACCTAGCCGTGAAAATTCCAAAGAAAGCAGAGAAAGAGGCTCCGCCTTTAAAAGGTTGGGCGAGAAAGAAAAGGGTCAGGCTCTAAGTCGATTGCGCCTCCCAGAAAGAGGAGTAATACCTCGGAAGGAAGGAAGGAATGAAAGGGACGCCCGGCTGATAATAAGGGAAAAGCTAGCCCAACAGGAGGAATCGCGAAATCAAGCGGTCTCAACGCACGGAATCGAGTTAGCGGCCAGTCCGCCCCTGCCTATAACAAGACACGACCCGATCCTTGCAGAACAAATAGAAATAATGAAAAGAGAGCTCGTTGAGCTCAAAAAGTCGAGGCCCGCCGAAAAGCCCGCCCCTATCTTCGGGATCGACGTGCTCGCCAAGAAGATAGTCGAAACTTTACCTACCAACAAGGAAAAGGTCAGCTATCCTAGTTACAATTACTACAGTGGAAACACTTACCCGCACGATTGGCTCACCGCCTTCCAGGGTCGCATTACTCTCGCAACCCAGAACAAGTCCGCCTGGTGTATTGCTTTAGTCGGAAGTATGCAAGATAGGGCCGCCTCCTGGGTCCGTGGGCTCCCCCGGGGATCGATTGAAAGTTAGGAGGATCTATCAGAAAAATTGTGAGAGAATTCGAATCAGCCAGCAGACCAAAGAAAACCATCGAAGATCTCTATGAGATTCGCATGGGCGAAAACGAATCAGGAAAGGACTATTACGAACTGTTCGTCAGGATCTACGATCAAACGAGGAATATTCCCGACGACGCCACCATAACTTGCTTCCTCACAGGAATCACCAAGGGTCCGATGAAAACGGAGTTTAACTTGCGGCCCCCTGATTGAGCTAAAATTCACCCTTCAAAAACAATTTGTAAAGACTCGAAACCGTGGGTAAACTAACTCTCTAACCGGCAGTGTACCGGGTCGATTGCTAGAGTAGCTACAGGAGTACGAGGTCGAACCTAAGGGAAAAGTGTTTGTGAGTACCAAAGCGAACATATTACTTAGTCTAGGTGAACAATCTTTTTAAAGTGTTTGTATACTACAACGACACTAAAGTGATTCTTACTAATGAGTCTAAAGATAGAAAAGAGAGAGAGAATTAAACTACTAGATTTTAAAGATAGATTAAGGGACATAGCCGAACCATAATCAATATACCTAGTTTCAACCCTAAGGGTAGACAAAACCGAGAGTGTGCATTATAACAAACGTACTCTCGCATTCAATTTCACGGGCGCGTACTCCTAATTCCGGTGCTAAGGTCTGAACAACTCTCTCCTAACACCTTATGCCATGTTAACTACCCTTCCCTAAAGAAGATTCACTAACAAAACATGCTATGCACTAGAGCCGCTTAAACGTTAAAACGATAACCTCACTTTTGGCCCGGGCTTAACAACTAAGCCGGGTCTACGCCGCGATCCTAGAACCACTTTTCCCACATCTCTCTATCTGAACAACTCTTTAGATTGATGTGTGTGACTTTGACCTAGGTAGCTAATCTAGCCCAAATCCGTTATAACAAGTTCTAAGACGTGAAATATGCAAGATACAACAATAAAAAACACTACTCACTCCCAATTTCATCACCCAAAGGGTGATTTCACCAAATTTCACATGATTCGACTATGTTAATTTTAGCTACACATTATAAAGCATGAAATAACAATCAAGGAAGAGATTAAAGCCATAAAACAAGAAAATAAGTGAAATTGATAACCGAGAACGTAGAAATTCGAGTTTACATCAAGCTCCTTCCACACCCATGTCACTTGGGAAGAAGAAGATGAACCAAAAGTTATACAAAATCCAAGATTCTTCAACTAAAACAAAGCTAGACTATCATTAAACTAAGTGAATTTGAAGTAGAAATGAGTCTAAAGAGCCAAAAGGGAAGATTTCGAGCTAAGCTAAGAGTTAGGGTTCTTCGAGAGGAGACTTCTCTCGAAAAAAAACTGTGTAGAAATGTATATATAGGCAGTGGCGGACCTACATACAGCCAAGGGGGGGCAGTTGCCCCCCCTTAATCCGAAAAAAATACACTAAAATTTGTACGATACATATAGTTTGCCCCCCCTTAAATTTTTTATTTGCCTTTAAAAAAATTATTGCCCCCCTTACCTGAGATCCTGCGTCCGCCCCTGTTAATATAGGTGGGAAAAATCTACAGAAAATGACCCCAAACGCGCGTTTGGAGGTCCCCAAACGCGTGTTTCAGCCCCTAACTCTTCGTACAAAAAAAACAGTTTGAAACGCGCGTTTGAAATGTTCAAACGCGCGTTTGAGACGTTGTTGTTTTCTGGTTGCAGTAAAACCAAGATATCTTCGCGTGTAGAACTCCGATTTGAGTGATTCAAAATGAGTTAGAAATCTCTTTCAATTATCTAAAACTTTCATGAAGAGACCATGACCAGAAAATTCCTCCATCATAGGTCAAATTGCTTCTGAACAGAACGTAGCGTGAAATACCAACTATTTTTCTTCCTTTTCTTCATTTTTCTTCTTCCTTGGCTCATTCTTGCACCTTGATCATACTTCTCATCATAAATCTTCTCCTTCCGAGTTCTCGTGACAACAAGACCCTACAATCTCATGAACGAACAAGACACACAAACGATTCCGGAGAATGTTTTATTCTAAGAAGGGAAATCGAAAGGTTGATAAGGGAGGGACCCACCGCCAAGTACAAACGCGACTGTGATCCAGGTGCCGGTAAGGGGCTAGCGCCCCGCACTTATCAAAGGGAGGTTCCGGTTATTCATGGAAGCCTCCCCAGCAACAATCAGCTAAAGTCGCAAATGCACTCGATTAACACGTGAGGTTTTGAGAAGCCGATAGTCTTGGGAGAAAAAGAGAAAGGAATCATGTTCACCAAAAGCTAGCTAACAAGCACAGAGGGCGTCATGGAAGTACCAATCATCCTCAAGATCGGAGTTAATGAGCTGCACGGCGTTAACCGGGTCATGGTCGACACCGGAGCAGGTCGCGATATCATCTACTTTGAGTGTCTAAAACAAATTGGATTCGGCGAAGCAAAATTGAAACCTTATTTAGGAGTATTAGAGGGTTTCACCAACGATACCGTAAGAGTCAAAGGCACCATCGATCTCAGCATCACCCTTGGAGATTACGAGCCTTGCCGGACAGAGACAATCACCTTTTTGGTCATCGATCTCCCCTCCTATTATAACATGATTTTGGGGATTCCAGCCATGAAAAAGTTCTAGATGGTGGCATCTATACCGCACCAAAGGGTAAAATTTCACGTAGGAGATGATATTGGGGTCGCCATGAGCCGACCAGGATGTTTTCTCGACTATATGACCAAGAACAGAGTCGACTCCAAAAAACCAAGAATTGAAGAATTCCACGCCAATGTCATTCACTCCACCACACCACCGCCGTGCTACCGCCGGACATCACCACTGTAAATCATCCAAAACAGCCAGATATCCATCTTTCATACCACCGCTAAGCCACCGTGATAATATTGTGCATTATCATAATGGTGGTCCAATTCCAGTTTGTCAATATTTAACAAGCTCTTCATGTTAGGTTGTACTAAACATGGGGTGGTACTCATGAACATAAGACAATAGAAAACTCTCTATGTTGGGATCTACCAAACATGGAATGGTCATAAGAACCCAAAAGTTAAGAAAGACGATGTTCTCCATGTTGGGCTCTACTAAACAAGATATGATCTTTAAGCCATAACAACAAAATATGAGCAGCCCAACATGGAGTTTATGTGTTATGTGATTAAATAGTTATATGTTACGAAAGTAAATGAATTTAATGAAAAGTTTATGTGTTGCATGTTAAAGTAGTAGTAATTTGATAAAGCATGTTTACACTTTCTCTTATGTGATTAAATAGTTCTATTGTAGTGTTCTAATGCATCCATTGTTTGCGAAAGACAACTAGAAACTTTGTTCTGGTCCTAGTAACAATTATTAGTTCTCTTTGTTGCTATGTTTTCTGAGTGAGCTTTATAGCTCGCCCCTTATCTCGTAGCAGATGAGCATCACTTCACTGAGATGATCAAGAAAGAATCGTAGGAAAGTCTGGGTGGCCTATAATCCATATGTCCATTCTATCATTCTCGTCCAATCATGTTCCAAGAGGAGCTATCCATCCTAACCCAATAAGTGTTGAGCCACCTCTTCTGGCGGTATAAGTAGATTATTTTTGAGCAAGGCGTTGGCACCTATTATGTGATGTTTTATGCTTTAAGGGTGGTGCTAGTGATATGTAATGATGAGTTACGTAACATTGTACATTTTTAGTTTCTCTTATGTATAAGTACATAAGTATGTTAAACAAGTGTGATAAATAAGTATGGAAGGTCTGGCTTGGTTTATGATTTTTTCAATAAAGGAACGTTTTGTTAAATGAATTATTTGTCTAGAAATCTGAGCTTTATCGGTTTAGATTCTATGCAATTACCGTAGCATGAGGCTTTTTGATTCAAGAATGAAATAATATTATGACATCTCGAGTCAAAGCCGAATGGGTCAATCCGGAATTTCTCGGGTTTCGGTTTGGTCGTTACAGGTGGTATATAGGCTCAAGGCTGGCTACCTTGGGTGTTAAGTCACTACAAGAAAACTGGGTTTTTACCACGCGCAATGCACGTTGTAAAAACTTTTTACAACGTTCGCATGCACGTTGTAAACTGAAGCGTTGTAAAACCGAATTTTTTTTACCACGTTTATAAAAGCGCGTTGTAAATAAATTTTACAACGTTCTAAGACGCGTTGTAAATAGCTTTGCCGCCTAATTCCGCCAAATGGAAAATACCCGCCAAAAACTTTACAACGTGCAGAAACACGTTGTAAAATGAAAATACCCGCCAAGAAATTTTACAACGTGCAAAATAACGTTGTAAATAAATTTCCCGCTTTATACCGCCAAATGGAAAATACCCCGCCAAATATTTTACAACGTGCAAAAGCACGTTGTAAATTTTACAACGTGCAAAAGCACGTTGTAAATAAGCAACCAATTTTTTTTTACAATTTTAAAACCCGTTTTCTGCTAATAAAATTCCAATTTAATTACGAAATTCTTTTCGATCAGTAACACACCACGACACATAGAATATAATATTAATAAAGTTTCACTTCAAATCATCACATCATCACAACACATCTGTTTTCATCCAAGACAAAAAAGACATGAAATGTCATACGTGACTATTACCAAAAGTGTCAAACAAAATACCGAGTAGCCATGTACACAAAAGAGAGGACACAAAATACATTTTGAATACCGAGTTGCCCTGCAAATCAAGATATATATGTTTCACTTCAAATCATCACTTTTCGCGATGCTCTCCTGCTGAGAAGAGCTCTACCTGATCTCTGCATACTACAAAAAAGAAAAGGAAAAACTTAATTTAAGCCCAACGTTCTTTTTTGCAGGTGACTACTTAAAAAAAACTTAACACAGGTGAACAGATGCTATAACACTTTAACTTAAACAACCACTTGACTAAATATATATATGTATTTTATAACAGGCTGAAATCACAATCAATATTCAAAGCACAGGTTACAAATTCAAAAAATTACAACGCATCTGACCTATACATATGCAGGTTTGTATATTGTTTAAAAAAAATCTAACAATAGAATTTAATCAAATATACCAAGCTAATTAATAGACAATCAGAAGGTAGATATAATGCAAATCAAGTGTATAGCTGCGAACCTAAAAAGGATTTAGGTTACAGAAATAAATGCAGCAACCTTATGCTACTACAATAGTACAATTTGCAGCAAACTTGTCTAATAAATTACAAATTACACAACAGGTTTGATAGACTAATACACAGTTCAACAATTGTTTAGCAAAACACTCTAACAGGTTTGATAGACAAAGATGTTCACAGATTATGTTGAAGCTCATAACAAAAAGCAGAAGCAGCAAATCAAATTAATAATCATTTACCAAAACAAGCAAATGATTCAGGTCATACAGTCAAAGAAAATCCATTCATGTTGCAAATGGATATCACACACCTGAAAGAGCCAACATTTATATCAACTTACACAAAAATTGCTGAATATTTTCCTGACCAGAGGGCTCTTTCTGGGGATTAGGTGAGGAATTTGGTACATTAATCTAAATTAAGTTTGTGAAAACATAATTAAGCAGCAATCAGTTTTGATAAGGTCTAGAAAGTTAATGAATTCCAGCATCTCAATGTTTACATGCAAACATTATCAGTTTATAATAAGGAACTAAAGAGTGCAAAATAATAAGGAACAAATACACCTAAGTATTGGGAGGCAATAATGCTAAGTCCAATAATGGTTTATCGTTTTCGATCATATAGTACAACACCATATCATATAAAGTGTCATGATAAATTATATATATCATACACACGTGTGTTTTAATCATTTATGGTGTGTATTTCATGGTACCTGCAAAATAAATAAAAATGCCGTTGTAAGTCATCGACTTCTTGGCAGGGTTAGTCACAGATAAAATATATATATGACACAGAAATTAAGGTATTGTAAAATTAATCAAACAACATACAGATTATTGTGGACACAACAATATCCCAACACAATCTACTAAGGGTGGATCCAGTAAGGCTACTGAACCTAGTACCAGAATAGGTCCTAAGTTTGTGCATGCACATGATCCTACTCCCAAAAAGGTTGTTGAGGCAGTAAAATCTACTGAGAATGCTTCAAAGAAGCAAAATTAGAAGTCCAAAAGGTCAACATTATCTAACAAAAAGGGTAAATCCAAGGGTAGGACTGCTGGACCTTCTAGACATGCTGATAGCAGACCTGCTGCTAAGTCTGCTGGACCACAAAAGGGCAAAAATCAGAAATATTCCAAGGATAAGAATCTTAAACCTAAAAATGATAATCATTCTAGGGATACTTATCTCAGGGGGAAAGGTAGATTGTTCCCTACTGATGAAGATTGGAATGCTCATTCCCTTACTGCTAGAAACAAGAGACATAACCATAATGCTAGAGTGAAACCTCAGCAATGAAATCAGCAGAGGATGTTCCTAACAGACAGCAATCTCATGGTTATGCTAGTGCTTCTAACAATAGAAATCACTTCAAACAGCACTATGTACCAAAAGGCCAGAAACCATATATGAACCCTACACAACCAAATGTTAGATTTTATGGAAATGTAGGATACATATATGAACAAAAGTGTATTGCTTTTCAAAGAAGACCTTATAGAAATTTGCCAAGGGTCATTGTTTTGTAGGGTGTCCGGTACTTTGACAAAGGACCACATATGACAAAGAATAAGCAACTGCCTAACAACTATGTGGCAAAGGATGGTCCAAGAATCAACTTTGGCAACAAGAACACATCAAGATCTACAAGAGGACATGGAACATTGGTGAGGAATGGATTTACTATCAGAAATGTTGCATTTGTGAAAGGACTGGACTACAACCTACTGAGCACTGGACAATTTTGTGACATAGGTTACAATGTCACTTTTGACAAAGGCTACTGTATTGTCATTAGTTAAATAGGTCAACAAGTTGTGTTGGCTGGAAGAAGACAACAAAATATGTATGTTGTGGATTGGTCTACTGCTATTCCAGAGACATTGTCTGATTGTGCATACCAAGTCAGAACTAAATTGGTTATGGCATAAAAAGTTGAATCATCTCAATTTTGATGATATCAATCAGTTAGTGAAAAAGAAGTTAGTGATTAGTTTACCTGAGACCACATTTAAAAAGGATGCCATATGTGATGCATGTTAGCAAAGTAAACAAACAAAGTCAAGCTTCAAGTGAAAGGCTAAACAATTAACATTAAGAGTTTTGGATCTGATGCATATGGATATATTTGGACCAGTAATACCAACAAGTGTAACATGAAAGAAGTATACTTTGGTAGTTGTGGATGATTATTCAAGATACACTTGGGTAATATTTATGAACAAGAAAAGTGAAACACTTCAAAAGATGCCTAAACTTTTAAAGAGATTGCAAAATGATAAAAGTGTGACAGTAGTGATCGAAGATCAGATCAGACAAGGGTACTGAGTTTCTCAATAAAGTCATAAGAGAATATTGTGAACAAAATGGTGTGATGCATCAGTTAGCAGCTGTTGGTACACCTCAGCAAAATGGGGTTGCTGAAAGAAGAAATAGGACCTTGAAAGAAGCAGGGAGGACTATGATTTGTGAAGCATTACTACCTGAACGATATTGGATGAAGCAATCAACACAGCATGCTACACAAAAATAGGACCTCAATTAACAAAAAGCTGTTGAAGACACCTTATGAGATATGGAATGGAAGAAAACCAAATATATCTTACTTTCATCCATATGGAAGCAAGTGTTTTATTTTAAATCATAAGGAACAATTGAAGACATTCCAACCTAAATCTGATGAAGGAATCTTCTTTGGGATATTCTTCATCAGCAAGGCATTCAGGGTACTGAACAAGAGGACATTAAAACATGAAGAATCCATACATGTTGTATTTGATGAACCTAAGTTTACTGGAATGAAAGATGAAGTTTCAGAACCTGCTGAAAATCTCCAAGTTACCGATCCAGAATATGTTGATGTTTTGGAAAAGATAAAAGACTTAAAAGTTTCTGACTCTGCTCCTGCTGAAGAACCTCATGGTAACACTACTGATGCAACAACAGATGCAGTTCAAGGATCTACTGAACCCCCTATTGAAGCAACAACAGAGCCTACTGAAGATGATGCTCATATAAATCAAACAAATCAAGATTTACAATGGTTGAAGGACCACCCTGCTGAACAAGTAATTGGTAACATACAGCAAGGTGTAAGGACTAGAAGACAATTGGAAGCCATGTTTACTTGTTTTCTATCTCAAATGGAGCCTAAAGTTGTTGAAGAAGCAATATATGATCCAGATTGGATAATTGCTATGCAAGAAGAATTAAATGAGTTTGAAAGAAACAAAGTTTGGACACTAGTGGAAAGGCCTAGTCATGCAAACATAATTGGAACTAAATGGGTATACAGAAATAAATTTGATGAATCTGGTACCATTGTAAGGAACAAGGCCAGACTAGTGGCAAAAGGCTATTCTCAAGCGGAAGGAATAGATTTTGATGAGACATATGCCCCAATTGCAAGATTGGAAGCTATAAGATTATTTTTGGCAAATGATGCATATAAAAACTTCAAAGTATACCAGATGGATGTCAAAAGTGCATTTTTAATGGCATTCTGGAAGAAGAGGTTTATGTTCAGCAACCTCCTGGTTTTGAAGTTAAAGATCAAGAAGATAAAGTGTACAGACTCAACAAGGCACTTTATGGTTTGAAACAAACACCAAGAGCATGGTATGAAACCCTATCTCAGTTCTTGGTGAACAATGGTTTTACCAAAGGTACCATTGATAAGACTCTTTTCAGAATCAATGAAGGAGACCGTACCCTGCTGGTATAAATTTATGTGGATGACATAATTTTTGGTTCTGAAAATGAATTGCTATGTGAAAAGTTTGCTAATCTCATGAAAAGCAAGTTCCAAATGAGTATTATGGGAGAAATGAACTACTTTTTGGGATTACAAGTCAAACAGATGAAAGATGGAATCTTCATTCATCAAACTAAATATACCAATGAGCTGCTAAAGAATTTTGGTATGGAAAATAGCACCAAGGTATCAACTCATATGAGTACAAGCATCAGATTGAATGAAGATAAAGAAGACAAAGATGTTGATTAGACTTCATACATAAGGATGATAGGCAGTCTATTGTACCTCACTGCCAGCAGACCTAATATATCCTTTGCAGTAGGTGTTTGTGCAAGATTTCAATCAAAACAAAAGGAAAGTCACTTAGCTGCAGTCAAAAGGGTTCTCAAGTATCTAAAAGAGACTTTGGGAGTAGGGATATGGTATTCAAAAGATGAAAACTTCAAAGTTATATCCTACTCAGATTCTGATTATGTTGGATGCAAGGTTGATAGTAAAAGCACCACAGGAACTTGTCAGTTGATGGGAAATAGACTTGTTTCCTGGTTTAGAAAGAAACAGAATTCAATATAAACTTTCACTACTGAAGCTGAGTACATTGTTGCTGGAAGTTTCTATGCAACAAATACTATGGTTTATACAGCAATTAAGGGATTATCGAATTGAAGAAAGAGAAATTCCTATAATGTGTGACAACACAAGTGCTATTGCAATCATAGAAAATCCTGTCTTGCACTCAAGAACCAAACACATTGATGTGAGACATCATTTTATAAGAGATCATGTGGAGAAGAAAGATGTGGTGGTTCTTTACATCCCTACTGAAGATCAACTTCCTGAAATATTTACAAAACCATTGGATAATGAAAGATTTGCTATGTTAAGAACTGAACTTGGCATCATAAAAGTTGACTGATATAATAATGATCAGCAGAGTACTGGAATTCAAAAAAGGGGATTAGTCTTTGCCCTGTTGGGTGAGCTCACTTGGTAGATTAGTCATTGGTATCAACAATTCCATGTACTTAAATAAGTTTGGACAATTGAGAAAATAAAGTTGCCAAGGGGATTGGTCTTTGTCCTGTTGGGTGAGCTCACTTGACAGATCATTCATTGGTATTAAACTCCATCTTGTATTATCAGTTGGACAAAACAAGTGTGTATGAAGATCAAAGAGAGTAATCTATCGGCCAGAGTTCTTTGAGCCATCCGTGTCGATGAGGTTCTTTGAGCCAACTCTCATCAAGACCAAGTCTCTTTGGAGTATACGTTACAAGACAGTCAAACTTTAATGAAAGTAAACAGTAAACGGATATTATTCTTATCCATTATAACTGCGGTTACAATATCCATCGGTTACAACTCTTAATGGGATAAGTTAGTGGGACATGTGGCAACATCACATATATTCCAAGATTAATCGTGGTTAAATTCTACAGAACGTGTACGGTACTTGCTTGATAGTTATCACCCACTATCTTTCCTTATATATACAGGCATATACACACAGACATTACATAAAAACCTCAGATCAGTTTTCTCTGAAAATATACAAGTGTGAACATAGATTTGCAAAGTTTTCTTCTTCATCTTTTCAATCTATACAATGGCGGATAAAGGAGATGTTCATATTGGTACAAGTCAAAGTTTTAGTTGCTTTGTTGTTGATGCTAACAAGTCTGAGCTAGCCATCAACATTGGTAGAGAGATCAGAAGATATGAAGGACTGGAAGATGTTCTAAATCTGAGATTAGAAACCATCTCATACACCAATGTTTTTAATTTCTGGAAGAACATGGTGGTAAAGAATGATACAGAGGCATTCACCACAGTTGTTAATGGCCAAGAGATTGAAATAACCTCAGACCTGCTGAGGGAAGTGTTCGGATTTGGACCTGGAAACAATGCTCCCATAAATCCTGAATCAATGCAGCTAGCAAGACTGGAGTTTGTTGATGCAATAAAGACCAACAAGTCCATACCATCAACCCTGATTATCAATGTGAAGCATATCAGATTAGAATATAACCTACTGAGCAAGATTATTGCCAAGAATATTCTTGGATTCAGTGGAAGTCTTGATACTCTTTCAGAACCAAAAATAGACCTACTAATTATTATATGCAAGAGTATGAAGTTTGATTGGGCCGGATTCTTTGTTCAATATATGAAGAAAGTGGTGATAGATGATAGATATGGAACAAGGAAGTCCAAAACAAAACAACTGGGTTTGATATGATACAGGCCCTGCTGACTCACTTGCAGATTGCTGATGTTGCACCTGCAAAGATCAACAAGTCAAGATACACACCTGAAATCACTTATCTCATCCCAGGTTTGGAAGATGATGAAGAAGGAGACGATGAAAGGACAGAAAGTGATAATGATATTGATTATGATGATGGTGGTGGGCGGGAAAATAGATCCAAGGCAAAACATGATGTCCAACTGTTCGGATGGTTTTGCATCATTAAACAAAAACAATTTATAAACCCTAACCTATATGCAAAACTAACTCCTAACCGGCCGAATACCGGGTAATTGCTAGTAAAGCGGGATAAGTAAGGGGTCGATCCACAGGGAATTGGGATGTTGAATCTAACATTATTAATTCCTTAAATTGTTACGTACGAAAACAAATAAACGAAAGAACAAACATAAAAACACATAGAAAAATAAAACGAAGCTAAGAATAATAAAAACGACCTAAACTAAAGATACATGGGATTAAACATTACACAAACTAAGTGATTTCAATCCAAGTTCATCTCATGATTTTAATTCGATATTGTGGTTTCACCTTTACACGAGATACGAACTCCTAATTCCTTAGTGAATCCATTTCTCAAGCTATGAACTCCTAATCTCTTAGTGAATTCAATTATCGATCTCTCCTCTCTCGAATGTTGAGACCAATTTTCATACAAAACGAAGGTGTAGATTCAAGTTAACTCTCGTATTTTAGAATCTAGCAACCTAGATAATTAACCAATTAATTTGTCACGAATTAACGATTAAAGATCCTATCTTTCTATGGTGATCTAGCCTAACAACGATTCTCATCTACGTTAGACAACAATTAGCAACCAATCTCTCGATCTAGTCACACAATAGCATCATAAATCATAGAAAGATACAAAACGAATCAAAGATCATAAGAATAAACAAAGGATTGAATAAATTAAAAGATAAACTCACATAGTTTGGTACAATGGATGATCTCCATGAATCAACAAATGAAAATAAACGCATCCTAATCTAACCCGGATCACCCGAGCACAAGGCTCGGGTGACCGGCCTTGAGAGCCTCAGAAGTGCGACTGCTGTGTATTTTTGTGTATAGAAAATCTGATGTCATTAGGGTTGGGGCGATGTGGCTATATATAGAATACTAAGTCGGTTGTGGTTAGGTCGGCCGGGCGCCCGTCAAAATACCGGACGCCCGCCCGTGATGCTGAAAATTTCGAGTCGGGCGAGTCTTAAATCGCCGACGCCCGTCCCATCGGCGCCACCATCCAAAATCTGAACATCCTGAATGTAAAAGCCCCTCCTGGACGCTCGTCTAGCATGTCAAACGCCCGTCCTACTGGACGCCGGTTTGATGAATCTGGACGCCAGTCCAGGTGGTTCAACACTTGATTTCTTTCCTTATATCCTCTATTCTTCCATAAATCCGATTGATTCCTTTCCACTCGAATTTATCACTTTAAAAATCATATTTTCCATCAACAATGTGTATCTACAATGTAGGAAAAACATACCAAAGCGTAACGATATTCCAAAATAATATAAAATCACAATTTAAGCACATAATTCGTTACGTTTTGTAATTTAACTATTGAAAACACCACTTGCTCAATATTTCAATTATAAAGATCGATTTCTATGAAAACATCCAGATATGGGGGAAATTGATATAAAACATATCCTTATAAAACGTATAAAATCACCCTTAACACCAACCTGCTGCACCAAAGAAGACTGCAGAGAAAAGAAAGGTTGGTGATACCAGAAAGATCACTGAGCTTTTTAAAGCCTAAAAAGACAAGGCAGCGACCAGTAGACACTGCTGAGTCTACTGAGGTTCAAGTTGAAGTCAAGGCTACTGAGCCTGCTGAAGTTGTTAAGACGACTGCCGCTGAGATCTTAAGAGAACAGAAAAAAGAAGATAAAAGAAAGAGGAAAGCTGCTAGCAAAGAGCAGTTGGAAAAAGAACTTTTTGAAGCTGAGCAACTACCTGCAAAAAAAGGAAACATGATGCCAAAAAGATAGTTCATGGAAAGGGCAAAGAATTGAGGGTTCTGAAGGCCCAAAAGGAAGCAGAAGAAGATGTTGTTGTTGAAACAACAAAAGTTCGTGTGGCGGTTGAGGTTGTTGTTGAGGAACAAACTGAAGAACCACAAAGCACACTACTGAACCTGAACTGCTGTGGATGTCACTTTACATATTCAAGACCCTGTTGTGGATGCTACAATTCAGGGGGAAGAACACACTGTTGCAAACCCTGCTGAGGAGCATATGAGTCATGGGGAACCTAGTGTTGAACAGATGGAGGTAGTAGGTACTAATTTTCAACATGAAGAACCTACTGACCTATTTGTATCTGATGTGTAGATACATTGACTCATCTTGTTGAAACCTTTGGAGGACAACAAGCTGAGCAATCTGCTCCAAGAAGGCCCACAATTCCTTTTGAAAGAAGGGAAAAGAAGTCTAAGAAGGAAAAGGTAGATCCCAACTTCAAGAAAATTGAAGATTACTTTGCTTGGAAGTTTGGTTTTTATAAGAGACAAAAACCAGATGCAGAACCAATGACTGGTTTTGAAGAATGGTCATTCAACCAGTGGGAGTAGAGAACTTGCTTGGATGGATTGATACATCTGAACTACAAATGAGGCTGCTGGATATTATAGAAAAAGAAAAGCAAAGAGGAAGCATTATGTTCAGAAAACCACCAGATGCACCTGACAATGATGATTCATCATATTCAGATTCTGATGATGATCACCCTTCATTTCGAGGCCAACCAAGTGGCACTGCATTGGAAAGACCTCTTGGGATGTAGGACAAGGGTCTAAAGACACAATAGATCAATCTGCTGATGATGGTAAGTCTGCTGAGGTCTAGCAGACTAGTAATATAGATGAAGACATGGAGAATGTTACTATGGAGGACTTGGAAGCTCGAATCAATGCAAAATAGCTCTTGAAGACAACAGGCTGATCATCATGTCTGATACTTTATTGGTTGAAGTATCTGATGTCTATTATGAAGGATCAGCACAGTACCAAGACAGCATTAACACTAATGAAGTTTTAGCACAAGCCTCTGAAACCTTAAAAGAAATACATGAGGCTCATGGTGTCTTGAAAGAATATGAGGACATATTAGAAGAGGTGGTTCAGGTTGCTGAGTTACAAACAACACCTGAATACAGGTTGGAACAGAGGGTCCTAATCACTGAGGAGCAAACAGTGTTGGGACAAAGGTTGGAACTTTTAATGGGATTGGAGGAATCTCTTTATGCATAGTCTGGAGGTTTTTGATGAACAGACTACTAACGATAGAGTTGATGTTGAACAAAGTGAAGAACAGCAAGCTCCTGCTGCACATATTGAAGAACAACATACTGTTGTTGTACATGTTGTTGTAGTGCAGGCTACTGAGGTAAAGGCTATTGAGGGTAAAGATTGCCAGCAAGCTGCTGAAGATGTTCATGATGAACAGCTTGATGATTATAATTTCTGTGATTAAGAATTTCAAATGCCGGAGGAAGAAGAAGTAACAGTTGAGACCCAGCAGGCACAAGTACCAATATTTGAAGAAGTACCTATTGTGGAGGCAGTACAAGAGCCTCAACATGCACAAGAACCTAAAATTGAGGAAATCTTAGGGAATATCATTGAGGAAGGTCCTGAACCTGCTGAATGGGACATGACAAGAGCCATAGTTGTCAGCATACCAAGGGCAAACAATAATGTTGAAGAGCCTGCTGATGATTTTGTTGGACAAATGGCTGGAGGTATGACTGGTGCAATACCAGCACATGTTTTGGAAGATTTGAGAGCTAAAAGGACTGATATTGCACAGCTAAGGACTCAACTAAATAGACAAGAACAGAGATTTGAAGATTTAGTGAATCTGGTAGAAAACAGAGGAAGAACTACTGAAACAGTTGCTTCCAACATTCCATCTGTTCAATTTGCTATAAATGATCTAATTAGAGATGTAAGAGGTATAAAGACCAACACGGAAAACAAAGATAAGCATTTGAATGAACAGATTGCCTCAATACACAGGAAGTTGGACAAGCCTGCTGAGGCTCCTAAACCTGCTGAGGTACCTCACCCTACTGCTATTGATCCTAAACTCACTAAGAGGGTCAATCTGCTGGAACAAACCATTGAAGGAAGGGTTACTGCAATTGATACTAGAACAGAGATTACAGAAGGTCATTTGAGTAATTTGGTCACTTCCCATGAGAGTATTCTAGGTCTCCTCAAACATTTTATTGATGACGCCAACAAGAGGGAAGGAAGTACAGCAGAAGCAAAAGAAGCTGCAAGAATTTACAACCAGAAGAGATTTGAGGCAGATATCAATCAATTCAGAAAACCTGCACCTGGCAGAGTACAACTTACTGATGATCTGCTCAAAGAATTCAAATCTGTTTATGCAGCAGAAAGGAGACCCAACCAGGATATGACATTTCAGGAAGGTCTTAACTCATTCCTAAGTTTAAAATTATGGGAGGTTAGAGTCAAATCATTGAAATTGACTAGGAAATCTACAACACCTGGAGAGGAGGTCATGCTGGTAGATCTGGTGGTAGACAACCAACATCTGATGAGAAAGCAAAGTTAAACTTGGAAGAATTCAAGACATGCTATATGGGAGGAGGTTTCAACTGGAAAGGAGTCCGGTTATCCTTGAATGAAGCCTGGAAATTGTGGAAATCATTGCGTACTTGGATGGACTTCACAAGCATTGAAAATAACTGGATGTTGGACTTTCAAAGAGAACCCAAAATTCACCAACAACAAAGAGAGGAAGAGCTAGAAAGAGCAAGGAGGAGATAGAAACTAGATCAGCACACTTACACTGCTTATTTTATTCTGCTGATCCCAGTTTGTAATAATTTTGAACAAATGTGTTTTTAATGAGATATGACTGAAAGTTTGTTCTGTTTTGTGTTTTATCTTTTTGCTTTTCTGTAAGGAGGTATTGGCATCATCACTAAAAAGGGGGAAATTGTTGGACATATTTTAAGTTTTAATGATGAGTGCTAGACTAGCTGTTATAGAGAAAAGGCAAAAGGATGTCCAGATCAAATGTATAGGTTTAATAGAGTTTGATCTTTGTATAGGTTTGATCAAACAAGCACTGTAAGTAGGTCAACCAAATTTATCAATAGACATGTCTAGGTCAGTAGAGTGTCTAGGTCAGTAGACTAACTAGGGACCTGCGGAAGATTGAAGGCTGAGGGTTCAAACTCAGTTATTGAAGGCTAAGGGATCAAACTTAGTATTTAAAGTCAAGTATGTGGAATCAGAATTTAGGAAAGTCTGTGATGACCTAAACTGATTACATATACCTTGTGTACAAGGTCTAAGTTCCATATGTTAAGTGGTGATTGGAACTTAGTTATGTTCGAAATGGTGTACTCTAACTTCCCAATAAAAAGTTAGATGAGAAGAAGTCAGCTGAAGTGTTATTAAAACACAGCAGACTTAAACATGCTAACAGAAATGTACATCAACAGGTTGTTATACTTCAGATATTTGCTGAGTATAATTCTCGATTTAATCAAAGATTACATTGGAAGATTAAAAGGATAATGATGGATTACAAGCCTTGATTTTGTCAACAAATCAATGGTCAAGATAAAAGGAACATTGGAAAGATTCAGAGCTTTATCCAATGGATACAAGTCAAAGGGTGGACAGTCTGAAAAATGACAAAAAGGTTACTGACAGTGTGAGTCCTATGAACAGTGACAAAAGCAAGTCAAGATGGAGACAAGTCTGAAAAGGCTATGTTTGAAATTCAAACATATGTCACCGGATTCTCACCTATAAATAGAAGACTCCTGATTCAGATACAAGTGATGAAAAGTGATGAAAATTAAGAAGCACAAATAATCTATTCGAAGCTATTAAGTTCTTGATCAAGTTTTTCACCCTGCTGACTTACACCGAGCTTAAACTTACTGATCAAGTAATTTCTTCAAGTGTAACCTTCTATCAAGTTACATCAAGTATACACACTTGAAGACTTCAAGCTGCTGATCATTTCATCCTGATCAAGCTGCTGACAACTGAATCATTTATTTGATTCAATCTTTCTTATACAAGAAACCTGCTGAAGACAGAGAAGCACTTAGGTGTCAAGAACTATTGTTTGTGAGCTGGTGAAGAGGCAATCCTACCCTTCAAGGACCAGTGGAATACTTTGGAGCAGCAATCCTACCTGTTTCAAGTGTTCACTTTATGAAGCCATAGACATTGGTGATGGACAAACAGCCTAAGGATTTTTGTAACTGCAACCTCAAGGATCTCTAGTGAATTTCATCCAACATCACAGGAGAAGAGTGGACTGATAGGATTACACCACCTGGAACCACTATAAAATTTGCCTACTTACTTTCTGCATTTAGTATCGCATTTAGTATCATCATCAACCTACTGAAACTAGCAACTGAATCACAGACTTACACTACTGAGTATCCAATACTTAGTATCATCTTTTTAAAAACAAGTAATAAGGCTTAATTTGAATATATTCTGCTGAAACAAATTCAGTAACATTAATAGTCAGCAGACTACTAATAGTCAGCAGGCTATTGACCTTGCTGAGTTTGTCAACTCCAAAAGTTTTAAGTGTTAAGTTTATTCACCCCCCTTCTAAACTTAACCAAAGCCTTTTCAAGGGACCAACAATGCCCTAAATGGTACCATTAATTATACCTATATTCACCCCAAATTCTGCTCAAGAGAGGATAGATAGGCTCGTTATTGTGTGGAATATGTGTTAAATGCTATGTGTGTGTTTCTAGGATAGTAATTTTGCATCTATGTTATTTTCCCAAAGTTTTGAACCTGTTTTGTCTCGTTTTGCATGTTTTATAGGATGTACCAAATTCGGAGCATTGGAGAATGGATCTGGACCAAAAGGAGTATATTGGGTCAAGTGATTAAAGCCCAAGAAGAAGTCTGCAGAAGAAAACGGAGAAAAGTCGGCCCGATTTTCCAAGGGCTAAGGCCGGTAAACCGAGGACTTGTTGGACACAAAATTGATTATGCTGTATTATCTAAGTCAGTTAGGGTTTTAAAGAGTCATAAGTCGGCTGTTGTATCTATATAAAGCCGTATATACAGAAATCTTTCATATCTTATCAAATATCAGCTGTTGTATCTATATAAAGCCGTATATACATAAATCTTTCATATCTTATCAAATATATTCAATCTTTTATATACGATTTGATGAAATAAAGTTATTCCAAGCTTTTTGAGGAGTTATTTCTGGTCTTCTCCCTTTCTCTACCATCTCTAGCTTGAGTAGATCGAGCTAGATCTCCATTGTTGAAGGTATGAAGCTTTGAACGTTCCTTTTTGTCTTAAATATGGTAGATCTGTTCGTATTTATATGTTTTAGTTAATCTGCATGTTTAAATGCCCCATGATTTATGTTCAGGGTCAAATTGTATGATTTTTATAGATATATTTTATATCAATTTCCCCCGTATATGTATTATTTTCATAGAAGTAGGGCTTTATATCGAAATATTTAGTAAATGATGTTTTTAAGAGGTTAATTGCAAAACGTAACGAATTATGTGCTTAAATGATGATTTTATGTTATTTTGGAAATACGTTACGCTTTGGTATGTTTTCCTATTGTTGTAGATACTCATTGATGATGGAAGAGAGGATTTTAGAGAGCCAAATTCGTGCTTGGAAAGGATCAATCAAAGTTATGGAAGATTGAAAGATATAAGGAAAGAAATCAATCAAGATAAATGTCGGAAAATCAGGATTCCGGGTAGTGACGACCTTCCGACGCAGTTCTTGATATGATATAAACTGATTTGACTCTCGACCTCAAGAGAAGAGTTGTAGGTCTTGAAGATAGGATTCTATAGGAGTTTGAATCACTCCATTCCGACTTACGAGGCCCGAGATATGAGCGTTACAAGTTTGGATGCTGTTGCTGAAAATAGCGGACGGGCGTCCGGATCTTCAAACGGGCGTCCAGCGTTTTTACTGTAGCAACCGACCTGAAAATTCTATAAATACAGCAGCGAATTGAACCCTAAACATAACATTATTTTCAGCCGACTTTTGACAGCAAAGGGCGGCCACTCTGAGCAGTTTTCAGGGCCGATCACCCGAGCCTTGTGCTCGGGTGATCGGGGTTAGATTAGGTTTTATTTTTCGTTTCTTTCATTCCTTTTGTTCGACCATGATGATCTTTTGAAACTTTGAAACATGGAGCAGCCATGGGAGACTGTTTGCAGCAGCTTTTATTTTCTTTCTATGGATGTTTTGTAAGTCTTTTTAATTAAAGTTCGTTTCTTTCCATGCGTTTATTTGTTAATGCAATTTATATCGAAAGATGTTGTTATTGATGTTTACCGTAGGACGAAAGTCGGTGTAAACGCGAGATCACCATAGGAAAGAATAGACGTTTTGATCTATATCAAACGAAATTTGATAGGTTGAATGTCTAGGTTGTTAGATCTAGAAAATCTTGCACCTTGGTTTATTTTATGATGCGTTAATCTCCGTAAATCGAAAGATAGAGATTGATAGGTGAATTCATCTACGAAAGTAGGAATTCATACGTTTGATAGGTGAAACCACAACTTGAATTAAATCACTATAAGAAAATCTAGGGAAGAAATTAAGGGTTGCGGATGGTGGATTATGGTTCGTTCCATGTTTGATCGCTTGACCATTATCATGTTTGTTAGATAGATTTATTGTTGTAGTTTAGATTTATTTTATGTTGATCGCAATTATCCTTCCTGGCTTTGGATTAACAATCCTCATTCGATTTACTTTTCCGCTTTAGTTTAGGTTTAGATTAATAAAGAAGAATTAATAAGTTAGATTCGATGTGACCCCAATTCCTCGAGGATCGATACCCGCATTTATCCAACTTTACTAGCAACTACCCGGTATTCGGCCGGTTAGGAGGTAGTTTTGCATGGTAGTATAGGTTTTATAAATTTTCTTTTGTTTTAATGATGCAAAATCTCCCCAACAATTTACTTATTTTAATCATATGTGAGCAATGTAGATCCAGGAATAGGAAAAGCCAACCCCGGTATACTGGCGGTCTATACCGGTTTACCGCGGCAATAATCTGGTAACCTAAAACTAGGATTCACTACAGCTACGTTGATCGACAGGTTTAATTAACATTAGGTTAGATCTGGCCAATCTGCTTATTGTAATCATAAACTAGCATGAAATATGAATAGTGAAGTGCTAAGTTTGGACATAGTCTTGAATGGACCCTAGGAACGTGCTTATCAATGTCGACAGCTGTCTAGGCGGGTTAGCGGTATGAGTTAGCGCTCGATATCGGCAATTCTAGTTTTTATGCGTATGGGCTATTACGAACCAATTAAGTAGGGTAGCTTGCGTATAGATTGTCAACTACCATTGTCGGAGTAGATAGGAGTAGGAGTTGCACCCGTAGCTGATGATGATAAATAAATCAAAAGCTCGCTCGATTAATTTAAGGAAATTATGTGGGGAAGTAAACGTAATGATTAAATAATCCAAGTTTGTTGATAGGTGAGAAGAGAGGGAGAAATACCAAGTTCTTTTCTGTTTATTGTTGGTCCATGACCGCCTCTATGTTGCTTCTTAATTAGGATAGAATCGTTTATAGTTACAGTTGCATTGTCTCTGGGGATCGACCTTGACTCATATTTATTATACTACGATGTACCTAGTATTCTTGCTAGTAATATCGATGTTAGTGACTTACACACAATCAAGATTTTTGGCGACGTTGCTGGGGACAATGGCCAATTATAAATATAAACGTTTTAATTCTGATTAAGAAGTCAATTTTATTTTATTTTATTTTGAGTCTTGAGTCGTTCTGGATCAATCATGCACTTGTTAAACTGCCAGAAGGAGAAATTTCAGGGCGGGTTACCGTGGTTTACCCCCGGGTTACCGAGGCCTGAAAAATTGAATTCTGACAGCCCCTGTTATTCTGTGTTATTCCCTGTTGATTTTAGATAGTTGGTCCGCAAGAGTTGGGATCATACTCAACTGATGACGCTTAAAATGGTCTATCATATGGAATCAACATTGTATCAATTATGAGCTAAAAATAGCTGTTTCGACCTATAAATATTAACCATTTACGTTGAATAGCATAAGTTGGTTTCGTGAGTCGAGAAATCTGCACTTAGCATTTATTTTCCCTGTTTCGATAATATTTCGTGCATTATTTGATTATTTTCAGGATACATAATATTAGGGTTGAGTATGATGGAAGAATCTGGAGTGGACTGAATGAAAGGAATGGGCCTAGGGTATTCCAGAACATTCCAAGTTAAGTCGGTTGAAGAAAAAGGACGAAAATACCCTCGGTAACCCGGGAGGCGGTGCCGACTTACCGAGCTTCTAGAATCTTCAAAAACGCATTCTCTTGGATGAGGGGTAGAACTAGATGTTTCTAAGTCGGCTTAAATAGCTATAAATAAGAGGCTTTGCCTCAGAACACAAGTTACAATTTTCAAGACAAATATTATGCAATAAAAGTTCATTGTTCTTTATTTTATTTATTTTATGAGTTTTGGTAGGAGAGATGACGGAGTCGCCACCTAGGGAGAGATCCGAGGGAAATCTACACTCATCTTTGAGGATATAATTTTCTGTCTTTTCCAAGATGTAGATCTATCATTGTCATTCGACTAGTATGTTTTAATTGCTTATTTAGTTTAATTATGTAGTAGTTAGTTTATTTTACCCATGTTTTATAAATCTGATTCGTTGGTGAAGAAATCATGAAATAGTAGTTGCGTTCTTCAGATCTGCGACGGTCTATATCGCTAGATCTGAATACCTAGTAAATTACTAATTCATGATAATCGGCGCCAGCAACGTTTGATCGATAGATTTAATTTACATGTTAGTAGCATGATCAACTATTTGCATGTCATCATAAACTAGCATGAAATACGAATAGTGAAGTGCTATGTTTGGACATTATCTAGAATGGACCCTAGGAACGTGCTGATCAATGTCGACAGTTGTCTAGGCGGGTTTGCAGTATGAGTTAGCGCTCAATATAGACAGCTATAGTTCTTTATGCGTATGGGCTATTACGGACTAATTAAGGAGGGTAGTTTGCGTATAGATTGTCTACTACCATTATCGGAGTAGATAGGGTTAAGAGTTGTACCCGTAGATGAACAATGAATAAATTCACCAATGCAAGGACTGTTGCATGTGTGGGGGAAATAACTAATTACTCATAATTGAACTAATACATTATAAACTCTAGTTTTCTTCGTTGAACTTGCATAATCTTGCTAGTTGATTGTTACCAATTTTACTGCTGTCTATATTATAGTTGGTCGTAAACCATTATCGTGACAAGCTCAATCTTGGTAATTAGACGTTCTTACGAGTCTCTGTGGGATCGACCTTGACTCGCCAGTACTCTACTACGATAGACCTAGACCTATTGCTAGTACGTCCTTTGCACGTGATCAAGATTTTCGGGCGCCGTTGCCGGGGACTCATGTCAAGAATACTTTTTATTTAAGATTGAGTTTTATGTATATATTTGAGTCTATTTAATTGAGTCTGTTTTATAGTTTGTTTATACTAGAGTCATACATGGTCGGATTTGTTAAAATCTGGAAAAAAAAATCGCTTCCGGTTTACCGAGGGTCTACCATAGTAAACCGAGGGTCTAAATTTTGGCAAAATCGTTTCTGTTAGTTCAGAATCAAGTCAGTAGTCAGAGTCTATATTTTTTGAGTCTGCCAGGCGTGTGTAACAGCCGGTGAGGCAAGTAACTAACCTTTTTTTGTGCCTTGTAGTACGCTACACGAAGTTCAGCAGCCAAACTCGAGAGATTAATACCTGAGATCGAAAAGTTTTCTAGACAAAAGAGAAAGGAAACTCGAGAGAGATCTGTTAGGCTGGCAAACGATGTGGTTTCAAACAAAGGAGATCACAGCGATAGGGAAGAAGAGATTCCACCTTTGGAAGATACAGAAATCGACATGGCACAGAACGGACAGAATGGACAAAATGGAGTAGGAGTTGTGGTACAAGCGGATAGGAGAACTCTATAGAGTTATGCAATGCCGATGATCGAGCCATTCATATGGTGATGTATTTCACCCGAAACCCAATATGATTCAAATGGTGACTTATTACACTAACTTTCATGGAGTAATGAATGAAGATCCTAGAGTACACATCACAAACCTTTTGGAGATAGTCAACACGGTTAAGCTAGCAGGAGTACCAGGAGACAACATCAAGTTGAAATTGTTTACATTCACTCTGAAAGACAAAGCGAAGATATGGTTATTGTCTCTAGCATCAGGATCGATCCAAACTTGGACCGATCTGTTGCAGAAGTTTATGAATAAGTACTGCCCACCTGGGAAGTCACTATAGATGAGACAAGACATTATGAATTTCAATCAGAAACCCACTGAAACATTTGAAGAAGCTTGGGAAAGATTTAAGGAAGTACAGAGGAGATGCCCTCACCATGATATCACTTTGCCCGTACGAAAGCTTAGTTTCTATCACGGATTACGGCCAAGTGAACAAATGAGAGTAGACGCATCAAGCAACAAATGTTTTGCATTGCTATCACCTGAAGAATCCGAAGAGAAGTTGGAGCAAATAGCACTGACAAGTCAATAGGGAACTCATCAAACTGAAATGGCCAAAGTAGCTAAAGGCGTATTTAGAGAAGACACTTCTCAAAAGATCTTATATCCGCTAATGGAAATGAATGAGAAGATAGATGGCATGCAAGATCACATAGCCAAGGTTGAAAAAGTTAAAGAAATTGAAGCAACCAACACTAAGGACGTGAACTATATAGGGAGGCAAGGAAATCCTTATAGGGGCAAATATCGCCCAGGTTCTCACGACCACCCAGGTTTTAGACTGAGTGACCCTACTGGGGGTTTTCGACAAAGTGATTCTAATGGTGGAGAGAGACCCCAAGACAAACTGGTGGATTCATGCCTCAATTCAACAAGTCTGGTGGTTGGGAAGCAGCCATGGATAAAATAACCTCAACTATGACCGACATGGTCAATCAACTTACGAAATTCATGACTGCATTGAATACAAACTTCACCATATATTGTCAGAAGAATGATACAAGACTGACCAATCAAGAAGCCTTAGTGCAGAATCTGTCGCACCAAGTGGGGCAGATTGCAGAACAAGTGTCAGCCCGTCCTCCGGGAGGATTGCCAAGTAATACTGAGAAGAATCCGAAGGACATGAATGCAATCATGACAAGAAGCTGAAAGCAGACAGCAGCAGAACACAGCATAATCTGGAGAAAATGAGGGCCGGTAAACCGGGACACTACTTCTTTAAACCGGGAGTCTGGATATTCAGCAGACAAGCAGGCTGAGCGGCAACAGTCAGTAGGTAAGTCTTCACAAACTGTAACTATTAATCCTGCTACTTTACCCCTTCCCCCTAGTAAATACAAGCCGAATAATGATGATGCGCATTATAAAAAGTTTATAGAAATGTTTAAAAAGTTGCAAGTGAATATACCTTTGGTAGAATCTCTGGCCGGAATGCTAGAGTATGCAAAATTCTTGAAAGAAGAAATCTCTACCAAAAGGAAATTGTTAGACCTTGAGACTATATGCCTTAATGAGGAATGCTCAGCAGTTTGCAACGCAAACTGCCTCCCAAGTGTAAAGATCCTGGGAGCTTCCTCATACCATGCATAACTGGAGGAGTATGCCAAAATAAAGCATTGTGTGATCTTGGAGCCAGTGTCAATCTGATGCCACTCTCTATCTTTCATAAGTTAGGCATGAAGGAGCTGAATAAAACATCTATAACCCTTCAATTAGCAGATAAATCAATGAAGCAACCGTGTGAAGTGGTGGAGGATGATTTGGTGAAATTTGATAAGTTTGTACTCCTTGTAGACTTTGTGGTGCTAGACATGGAAGCTAACCACGATTTTCCATTGATCTTAGGGAGACCTTTCCTAGCTACAAGCAAAACATTGATAGATGTTCATAAGGGTGAGCTGATTTTGGCAGTGAATGAGGACAAGGTAGTGTTCAATGTGATGAATTCAATGAGATATGATCAAGATGAAGGAGAAGCATGCTACATTATAGATGCCATAGACGAGCTTGTTTTAGAATTATATCAGCAAGTGGCACTAGACCCTGAAGTAGCAGAGACATTACTCCTGAAGGAAGAAGAAAGTTATGAGGAAACCTGGCATGGGTGTAGTGAAGGTCAAGTGCGAGAAATATAGCCTATATCTTCTATGGATTTAGGAGGAACCATTCATAGATCTTCATGGCACAAGTTCTTCGACTTATAGTTGACTGGTAAGCTGTTAAGATCATCATTAGAAGAACCACCAAGGAACTTAAGGTTAAAACCTTTGCCATCTCACCTGAAGTACGTATACTTACAAGATGATACCCTTCCCCTCATAATTTCATCATTATTATCGCCTTAAGAGGAGGATAAACTTTTAAGAGTACTGAGAGAGCATAAGGGAGCGTTTGGGTGGACGATTGGAGATATTAGAGGAATAAGTCCATCGGTGTGCATATATAATATCTCTGTAGACCTTGAGAAGAAAGCAGTAGCTCAACCTCAAAGGAGGTTGACTCCACAACTGAAGGATGTTATTAAGGAAGAGATCATAAAGATGTTGGAAATGTTTAATTTCCCAATTGCAGATGGTGAGTGGGTAAGCCCGATTCATGTGGTGCCCAAGAATGGAGGATTCACTGTCCAACCTAATGAGTTTGATGAATTAATCCCTGTGACACTAATTACTGGACATCGAGTTTGCATAGACTTTAGGAAAATGAATGATGCAACTCGTAAAGATCATTTTCCCCTACCATTCAATGATCAAATGTTGGAAAGATTAAGTGGTCATTCATTTTATTGTTTCTTAGATGGATATTCTTGTTATTATCTGATCCATATTGCACCCGAGGACCGAGAAAAGACCATTTTCATATGTCCCTATGGAACTTCTGTGTACAATCACATGCCTTTTGGGTTATGTAATGCACCAGCAACTTTTCAAAGGTGCAAGATGTCATTATTTGCGGACATGGTGGAAGATTTTCTAGAGAATTTCATGGATGATTTCTCTATATTTGGAGATAGCTTTGATAAATGCTTGGACAATTTGAGTAAAGTGTTGAAAAGATGTGAAGAGACCAACCTTGTACTTATCTGGGAAAAATGCCATTTCATGGTTACAGAAGCAATAGTGTTGGGTCATAGGATTTCGAAGAAAGGAATGGAAGTTGATAGGGCAAAGATAGAGGTAATAGAGAAGTTACCCCCTCCAATGAACTTGAAGACGTTAAGAGCCTTTCTTGGCCGCGCCGGATTTTATAGGAGGTTTATCAAGGACTTCTCTAAAGTTTCTAGACCTTTGACATAATTGCTTGTGAAGGATGTACCTTTCGTATTTGGAGAAGAATGCAAGAAAGCATTCAACACATTGAAGAAAATGCTTATAACCGCCCCAATTCTGGTAGCACCAGATTGGAACAAACCTTTTGAGCTTATATGTGATGCAAGCGATACGGCTGTTGGAGCAGCCCTAGGACAAAGAGAGGATAAAATATTTAAGCCTATCTATTACGCCATTGGTACCCTTAACAGTGCCCAGAGGAATTATGTGACTACAGAGAAGGAACTCTTAGATGTCATCTTTGCATTTGACAAGTTTCAACCATATTTGATAGGATCGAAAGTCACGGTATTCACTGACCATGCAGTTTTGAAATACCTTCTAACCAAGCAAGACTCCAAGCTGAGATTGTTGAGATGGATTATACTCTTACAAGAGTTTGATGTTGAGATTAAAGATAAAAACGGATCTAAGAACTAGGTGGCTGATCACCTATCGAGATTAACTTTGCTGGAAGGAGAACAACCAACTGAGATCAGGGAAAGCTTCCCAGATGAACAACATTTTTCCGTCTCAATTGTAGTTCGAATTGAATCTCAGTCCCGACAACATACATCAAGAGTGGGCAAAGTATACCCTTGGTTTGCCAATGTTGTGAATTATCTAGCAAGAAGATAACTACCACCGGAATTCACGAATGCGGAAAAGAAGAAGTTCTTCACGTATCTAAAGCTTTACCATTGGGACGATCCCTACCTATACAAATTGTGCCCTGATGCCATTCTTAGGAGATGCGTCCATAACGATGAGGTTCCAAGTATTTTGCACATGTGTCATTCTAGAGAAGTTGGAGGTCATTATGGGCCAGACAAGAAAGCAGCAAAGGTACTGTAGTATGGATTCTATTGGCCAACAATACATAAATCTGCTTACAAGATCTTGTCATTCATGTCAAATGACTGGTAATATTTCTAAGCGGAATGAGATGCCACTGCAGAGTATCTTAGAAGTGGAGCTATTCGATGTATGGGGAATTGATTTTGTTGGGCTTTTCACATCGTCAGAATCAAATCGTTACATCCTGGTAACAGTTGATTATGTTTCAAAATGGGTGTCCTGAGGTTTCTTAAGAAAAACATTTTGACGAGGTTTGGAGTGCCAAGAGCCATAATTAGTGACGGAGGGAGTCATTTCTGTAATAGGTTGTTTGAAAAGCCATAATAAGATTCCAACAGCATATCACCCCCAGACTAGTGGACAAGTAGAAGTCACGAACAGAGAGATTAAGAGGATCTTAGAGAAGACTGCGAATCCCACGAGGAAGGATTGGTCTTTGAAATTAGATGACGCTCTTTGGGCGTATAGAACAGCTTATAAGACCACGATTGAATGTCACCGTATATGATAGTATTTGGAAAAGCATGTCATTTACCGGTAGAACTCGAGCACCGAGCGCTGTGGGCTAAGAGGTTTCTAAACATGGATGAAAATTTAGCCGGTGAAAAGAGGATGCTAGAATTGAATAGATTGGAAGAGTTTAGACTTCAAGCGTATGAAAATTCAAGGATTTACAAGGAGAGAATGAAATGCCTGGATGACAAGAAGATTCTGAACCGCACATTTCAAGTTGGAGATAAAGTGCTGGTGTATAATTCGCGTCTTCGTCTTTTTCCTGGGAAGTTGAAGTCTAGATGGTATGGACCATATGTAGTCACGAAAGTTTTCAATTCAGGAGCATGTGAAGTGAGACATGAATACTCTAGGCAGACTTTCACAGTTAACGGCCACAGGCTGAAGCATTACGTAGAGCACAAGTATAACCCTGAGTTGGAAGTCTTTACGTTGACAGAGCCAGAATATGAATAAAGGAGCCCTATTAGTATAGTCGAGCTGGCGACTATAAACTCAGAACTATTGCTGAAACCCTTATTTATTGTTTTTGTTTATTTTAGTTATTTTGAGTCAATAAAGTAGTATGACAATCGTAAGGTTTTTTTCATCACATATATCTTTAGTCCTCTAGCTAGAGATATATGTGGTTTTTTCCTTCACGATTCTCATATGATACCCTCGTAAAAGTTTTCACGTCTTGCATAGGCCGATAAAAGAATAAAGTGGCTTAAACTGTTTTTGCACATTCCTCTGGTATGCACAATTACCGCCACCTTATTTTCTTGTTGCCCTTCTCTTGTTACTCAAAGTTTTTTGAAGTATTTTGGAAAGCAGGTAACAACTTGGAAGAGGAATGACCTAGGAGCTAATGATTCTACTATGGAATTCGTTTTGACTCAGCCGATCAATTCCAGAGCTAAGTACCTTTTTCTTTCATTATTATTAGTCATTGGTGACAATGTCTATAATAAGTGGGGGTAGGCGTCTTAGCTAGATAGTCGAAAAAGGGAATATTTTTTTTGAAAAATTAAACACTGTTTTTAGCTTGCTTATTGCACGTTTTCGAGTAAGGAATCGGTAGAAAAGGAGCCCAAGTTCAATTTGAGGTGAGTTATAGCATATTCAATTTAGTATGGAAGAATGAGCATATGATATGTTGCATGAAGTAGTAACTTACTAATTATTATTCTATCATTGCAATCAATATTTGAGCTCTTAATCTGAGTGAGAAGTGTTTAAAATTAGATGATGAGTTGTTTTAACCGGGAATCATTATTTTTCTATCTATATACTTCAACAAATTGTTGTAAGACAAGGGAAGAAACTTGGATGACGGAAGGTGACCGGGACAAACGGACTTGTGAGAGAAAGAGAAAAAAGTGAGGAAATCTGCCAGAAAAAAATGAAAAAAAAAAGAAAAAATATATGCAATAAAGGCAGTGAGGGAAGCGAACTCGTGTAAAAAGGGCACGACCCTCGCATAAAAAGAAACAAACGAGGACTTATGAGCGATTCTTAGTCCCCGAGTCCGCCCGACCCAATTAAGGTACCATGTTGTGTAACCAAGTCTGAAGGCAAGATGAACGAGTGTATGGGGGTTAATATTGTGGGGTTAATACAACTTGATTATTCTCACGAATGCACTATCACGACTAATTTATCACACGGCACATTGATGCGTGGTAAGTAGTGATTAATGGGGAGCTTATGGATTGTGGCTTAATGTATGTTTCTGCCGGAAATCTTTATTGAATATGTGGTAGTTGATGGGGATTGTTCTTGGAGGTACATTCCGCCTTGATACTCTTCTCGTGGACGAGCAAAAGGCTAGTGGGGGTAGTTGATGACAGTTAAAATGGTCAATCATATGGCATCAACATTCTATCCATTATGAGCTAAAAATAGTTGTTTCGACCTATAAATATTAACCATTTACGTTGAATAGCATATGTTGGGTTCGTGAGTCGAGAAATCTTCACTTAGCATTTATTTTCCCTGTTTCAATATTATTTCGTGCATTATTTGATTATTTTTAGGATACGAAATATTGGGTTGAGCATGGTGGTCGAATCTGAGTGGACTAAACGAAAGGAATGGGCCTAGGGTATTCTAGAACATTCCAAGTTAAGTTGGATGAAGAAAAAGGACGAAAATACCATCGGTAACCCGGGAGGCAGTGCCGACTTACCGAGCTTCCAGAATCTTTAGAAACGCATTTTCTTGGACGAGGGGTAGAACTAGATGTTTCTAAGTCGGTTTAGATAGCTATAAATAAGAGGCTTCGCCTCAGAACACAAGTGTACAATTTTCAAGACAAATATTATGCAATAAAAGTTCATTGTTCTTTATTTTATTTATTTTATGAGTTCTGGTCGGAGAGACTACGGAGTCGCCGCCTAGGGAGAGATCCGAGGGAGATCTACGCTCATCTTTGAGGGTACGATTTTTTGTCTTTTCCAAGATGTAGATCTATCGTTGTTCTATTCGACTAGTATGTTTTAATTTCTTATTTAGTTTAATTATGTAGTAGTTAGTTTATTTTACCCATGTGTTATAGAAATGATTCATTGGTGAAGAAATCATGAAATAGTAGTTGCATTCTTCATATCTGCGCCGGTCTATATCACTAGAACTGAATACCTAGTAAATTACTAATTCATGATAATCGGCGCCAGCTACATTGATTGATAGATTTAATTTACATGTTAGTAGCCTGATCAACTATTTGCATGTCATCATAAACTAGCATGAAATACGAATAGTGAAGTGCTATGTTTGGACATTATCTAGAATGGACCCTAGAACGTCTTTGATCAATGTCGATAACAATGTCTAGGCGGGTTTGCGGTATGAGTTAGCGCCAATATCGATAAATTCTAGTTCTTTATGCGTATGGGTTATTACGGACCAATTAAGGAGGGTAGCTTGTGTATAGATTGTCTACTACCATTGTCGGAGTAGATAGGGTTAGGAGTTGTACCCGTAGCTGAACAATGAATCAATTCACCAATGAGGAGGATTGTTGCATGTGTGGGGGAAATAACTAGTTACTCATAATTGAACGAATACATTAGAAACTCTAGTTTTCTTCGTTGAATTTGCATAATCTTTCTAGTTGATTGTTACCAATTTTATTGCTGTCTATATTATAGTTTGTCATAGACCATTAACGTGACAAGCTCAATCTTGGTAATTAGACGTTCTTACGAGTCTATGTGGGATCGACCTTGACTCGCCAGTACTCTACTACGATAGACCTAGTCCTATTGCTAGTAAGTGCTTTGCACTCAATCCCTAACTGAAGCGGAAGTTGCTAACATTTTCTTTGTTTTATTTTGTCTTTTTAACAGGAAGATCAGAACACTTCAGAGATTCGATCAAACCGGAGTTGAAAAAGAGCAAACAAGTCAAGCAATATGCCTCGGACAATATTGAACGTCACACCGATTTCCATGTACCCTGGATTTGAAGCCAGAGAGCATTATGAAGCCATTAAGAAGCGGTTGGAAAAGAGAAAGAAGCAATCAAGCAAGAGCCTGAAGAGAACTTAGAGGAGTATAGCACGTATCATCCAGGTGAGTTCTCTTTTGAGTTAATTGAAATGTCGTCTTTGGATTATGATTCTAATGATCCTGAAGAGGATCCTCACACGATGTTTTCTGAGCCTGAGGATTACCCAGACTCAGACACCATGGTGAAGTTAGGAAACCTTGGCAAGTTTCGACTCCTAATTTCCTTTAATGGTATATCAGTAGGATTAGGTCTCTGCGACTCTGGCTCGAGTTGTAACATTATACCTTTTCCTCTACCAAAAGATTAAGCTTCCGGTCGTTATGAATCAAACTCGAACCATGACTTTCATCGATGGAACTAGAGATATGTCTGCGGTCTGCTTGGGAAGTGCACGATTAAGGCAGGAGGGTTCACTTTTCCAATTGATTTCATGGTTATAGACGTGCCAGAGGACCCAAATGCCCCAGTTCTGTTAGGAAGTCCATTCTTAGTCACAAGCAGAGCAGTCATGGATTTTGATAATGGGGAGATTACTTTGAGGTTGAATAATGATGCAGTATCTTTAAAAATATTAGAGCCCCTAGAAAATAGGCCGGAGAGTTTCAAGATGGCTTATGATTCAGGGAAAGTGGAAATTATGGAGATAGAGGGCATAAGCATAGAGAGGTTGTAGTAGAAAGCATTGAGCAGGAATTCATGAGGTTAATGCTGAGAGAGAGAGAGAGAAGATAAGGACCACAACAAGAGCTCACAGAAGCTAGTCCTTCCGTGTTGCGTAGTGAACGCTTTGACCCTAAAGAAGGAAATATGGAGTCCTTGGGTCTAAAGTCTAAATCTCGATGCAGAGGCAGACCTAGTACACAATCTAAGAGAGAGGCATGCTAGGAAGAGAGCTCAAAAAGGTTCTATAAAGGTACAGACCTATGGAGCACAAGTTTGGCGAGTTAAAGCTCCAACCCTGAATGATCGAGGATTTGAAGAAAGTCGAGCGGGCGACTATAAACTCAGAACTATTTTCTTAAACCCTTAGGTAGATTAGGAATGGATAAAAGTAGCAAGATGAAAGGATGAGCTTTTTTTCATCCTACCGCACCCTTAGGCTTGAAATCTATGGTTGTGGAAAGTTTTTTTTTACTCTTTGCGGATTCTAGTGGAATATGTTAGGATCGAGTAAGAGATAACAACAAAAGGAGTAAGAGGCTAGTCGATTTGAGGTCAGAATTGAGCAGAGAGGTTGAGTAAAGAGTGCAGAAGAGAAGTACAGAGAAATCTGGGGAAAAGAAGCCTCGGTAAACCCTAGGTTACCTCCGGTTTACCGAGCCCGAATTTTCAGTTTTCTGAAAGTCAGATTGAAAAGCTGAATTTTTAGAGACACGTGGAGGACACACGTTGCAACGAGGCATTACTAGTCAGCATAAACCATCCCATTTTCCTTTCTTTTCAAATCTTTCATCCTTTCCCACACTCCATCATAACTCCACCTCAATCCCATCAATCACCCCCTCAAATCCCTCACCCTAATTACTTCTCTACCCACTATCCCACTAAATTCTTCCACCTTCAACAATTTTCCTATTTAAACCATCCATTCACCACCATTATCATCATTCCATCTACTATCTTCTTCTTAAAATCATCTCAATTCTTCCATTTCTCATTCTTCCAAAATCCGACTACCATCACCACCACTATCACCACCAAACCTCTACCAAAACCAAACCTTTCTTCCATTTTCACCAACCAAAACACAAACCATACCATTTTCTTCACCCTGTTGCTGTCTAGTACTGCTGTGCTAGTGAGGTGCTGCAGTTCTTCTTCTTCTATTGAAAGAAACACAGTCTCAGAAAAAAATCCAGAAAAAATCTGGCCGGTAAACCCTGACCTACCTCCGGTTTACCGAGGGTCAATTTTCCAGAATCCGCATCAGCATCAGTCATGTTATCATCCATGATGGGTCCAAAGCGTAGCTGATTTGTCCTTCATCCCAATGGTTATCAGCGCATATACGGAGATGCTAACCCCTTGATATATGGGGTTGAGAAATTCCATTCATTGGAAATCTACGAGTCGTTCCGAGGGCATTGGAATGCAAGACTTGTTGCTCGAGAACGGGGTATGGAATTGGACAATTGCGGAGATATCTTGCCACGAGCCTTGCAAGAACAAGACATTATGGATATGGCCGAGGCACCTACACGGTTTAATGCCACGGTGGTAAGAGAATTTTATGCTTATGTTTCGCATAACCCAGGAGCTACTTTTGCGATGGTCCGTGGTGTTTAAGTTTACTTTTCGATCGAGCGGATCAACAAGTATTATAGGGTTAGAGAGCATGAACATGATAGATGAATTCTTCGGGGTGCAATAAAAGCGCAATCATGCTGGAGCACCCACCAGCTTTCTAGAAAACGAGCTATCCTGGGATAGGAAGGTGGTTAATAGGTTTGTATGTGCTCGACTTCTTCCAACCAAGTATATGGTGTATGTTTGCCCTCAGATGTTCTATCTAGAGCAGGGATCTCCAGTCAACATTACTCTTCTGATGCATAGCTGTATTCACGAGCTTGCTGCCACATCTGAACACGGCGAGCAGTTGCCGTACGGACCGATGATTGACATGTTTGCTTTGGAGAACGAGGTCAAAGTTCTAGTTAATGATGAGTGGGAAGACCATGAGCCAATGATTAGTTAACAGTCAGTTTCAAAAGGGAAGAGACGGGTTGGAAGAGCAGAGAGAGCATACTCCGGTCCTCGGAACACCGCTGACTTAGAGAGCCTTGTTAGAGGAGCACTCGAGAGAGATTGCGAGTCTACATCTCAAGATAGACAGGATCATAAAATTCCTAGGAGTTCTTCCTACAACCCCACCAGTTCTAGACCACGTCCCGGTTTTGAGCCTAGATATGACTGGGAGGGTTATTCTGAGGAGGACTAGTTTTTTTTTCTTTTCATTGTTGTTATTTTCCATTTTTATTTTTATTTTCTTTCCTATCTAGGTGATGTAGCTGGATTTAATAATCTAATGATTTTGACGGATTAATTTGTTTTGGAGTTCATTATTTTCTCTTTTATTGCCGCGATATTGTTTCTTGTCACCACTATTCTTTTTGGTATGTTTGAGTTACTTAGCACAGATTCTTGATAGACTACTTACATGAGCCCGATGATATATACGAGATGATCCGATTCTTCTTTGGTTCCACCCTTAACCGAAGCTAAGTTCCTTTTCGTTTTCATTTTTCATCTTACACATTGGGGACAATGTTTCATTTAAGTGGGAGGTAAGGAACGTCACTTAGCTTCTTAGCACTATATTCCATGAATTGCGTGATTATCTTGATTCTCTTTGATGCATGATTCACCACTTAGACTTTGATTCATTTCGATAGAATTTTGAAAAAATATGATATCTTATATCTTTTCGAGTTAATTGACTTCATCTTTGTTTCACTTTGCACAAGTAAGAGTAAGTGCCCACTTCTGAAGTAGTGGCATATTAAGCGCATATTCTGTTATGAGCCACCATTTTAAGCATGTATAACTCACTTCCTTTGGTGTGTAGTCGATAGCATATTGCTTTGACTAGAGTTGACCCTGGCTTCATCACGAATCATGTTTCACCAACACTTATGAAGGCAAAGGAATTGCGGATTCGGTAGTTTGTCATGAGTGGGGCCGTGAGGATAGATAAATCAATAAGAGTTCACCCACCAAGAAAGAGAAGTGCAATGAAATATATACATCTATGTTCTCTTTGGCAAATGTTGAGTCGATGGAGCGTAAAACGCACGAACTTTGCATAGACCGATAAACATGAGTCTAAGAGTGATACATACTCGGTTCTCAATCCGCCTTGCCAGCTAATTTGACTTATAAATAACATGTTCAGGACTGGTTAGTTCGACTACAGGTTGAAATAATGTGAGATTGTCTGTATTACTAAGTGGTTGTGAAAGTTATTGCACACACACATTGCCTCATGACATGAATAGTATTTAATGCATCACTGATGGATATGAGTGGCATGATCTTGATCTTGACTTTGTGAGGCACAGTTGTTTTTAATTAACTTGTATATTGATCAGAGTGTTGTGTTTCTTTTCACCTTTTTGCTCGGGACGATTGATGTCGGGTCAAGTAATAAAATACTCGATACCTAAATAACCAACTAGCAAGAGAACTAGGTTCAATCGTAGTATAGCTAGATAGAGTCGAGGTCGATCCACAGAGACTCGGCTTAAACAAGTACAACGTTATTAAACTAAAAATAGATTAAAGGGCGGTCTACGACTAACTATAACGTAGAGATAAAGGTTGGCACGATAGAAAACACAGAAACTAACAATACGACATGAATACTAAAACACTTATTTTTAAGGTTTTATAAGACTCTTACAAACTGTATTGATTACGCTAGTAGTAATTACTCCCCCATATATGTATATCTAAGCCGAGACAGAAAAGACATTAAGGTTGATTATATTCAGGCTACGGGAGCCATCCCCTAAACTGGATCTAATTCGTGAACGGATAGAAGATCCTTATGCTTAATTACGAATCCTTCCTTGGACAGGACAGAACATCATATAACAAGCATGCTATACCAAACTAGGGATGCCGATCTAAAATCGTCACCTCGTCTAGGCAACCACCGTGGACGGGTTGGCACACCTCCTAAACGATCGGCTAACTAATGTCCTAGTAAACATGATAATTTTCACAATATATCATATTAATTTACGAGAACGATGTAACAAATTGGCCAGATCTATTACATGTTTATATGAAAAATAGAAAGCACGACGTAGCCGAAGTCGTTCAAAGAAAATTACTAGAATCTTGATGGCTAGATCTAACCATATAGACCGTGGTAGATCTAGACCGGTGACTCTAGAATTTGCTCGTAAAACACCTTCGTACAGCTTAGATCTACATGAATATGGGTTTTTTAATTAACTACATCATGAAATCAATACACAAACGACTACTCCATAACGAAATAAAATAGATCTACGAATAAAAACGACATATTTGGATAGACATTACCCTCGTAGACGGAGGGTCCTCCGATCCTTCAATGAAATCTCTAATCGATGAATCCATCGCCTCCGTGATGAAGAAACATAATATAAAATAAGAAGAACTATATTGATAAACTAAAAGTATTGTAATATTGTGTTTCTAGTGGTGGTCGTAATGAAATTACGTGGTGCTTCCTTTATATATAGGCTTAGGCCGACCTAAAGATAGATTTGAAAACCCTAAAACTTGTAGAGATAACCCTCAGAAAATCCACTAGTCTGCCCCTGACTCACCCCCAGCGAACTCATACCTCGCTGCTGTTGAAATAGTGTCCTAAACCCAATCGGGTTGGACCGGATCCGAACGGGTCGGATCATTTCTACTATAAATAAGAGGTGGGTGTCAAGCTCTTTTGTACAACATAATTCCAAGAACTAATAGTTCTTGTGTAAAATAGAGAGCATCCTATAGAGAGTTGGAGAGAGGGGAAAAGGGCCGGTCTAGCAACCGGAGTTTTCCAATAGCAATCTATGATGGGATTTCGGTGGGGTGCTCGTGTGGACTAGCGGTAGAGGCCGAACACTTGGGCGGCTCTATGCAGAACTACTCTCCTTAGACGGTCAAAGCGTCGATCTTATAGATCAACCAAGGTAACCGCCGTCTATTACTTATTTGTTTATTGCTTAAACGAAAGTCGATCTTGGGTAAAAGGAAATCAAATTTTGAATTCACTGCGTTCTCAGCGTGAGATTTCCTAACGATGGTATCGGAGCGAGCTTCGAACTTAAGCAATAAGCATGTTATTGTGCATAGTTAATTTTATCGTTTAAATCACGTGATTAAAAGATGAAGGATTTTTTGATTCGCAAAAGTGATACATGAAAAGAAAAGGAAAAAAAGAGATCGGGTGGTGCTCGGCCGATCAAGCGGCGGTACCACCACCGCGGCGGCGGCCGGATGGCGGGCGGCAAAGAAGGGCAACTCTTTGCCGGCAAATCGGTTGACCGGTCAATGCTGGCGGATCTCCAAATTTTTGTTTTGTGTATTTTGTGATTCAATATGGTTCATAGTTATGATTGGTAATTTGTCTTTTGTTTAGTTGTGTCATATGGCTAACCAATGGTTCAAATAGTTTGGGCCATTGGGATGCCACATAACATTAAAATAATGATGGTCTTTCCAAACTTTGTTTGGAATAGGCCTAGGCCTTTTCCAAATATTTGATTTGGGAAAAGGCCTAGGCCTAGGCCACTTCCAAAATTTTGATTTTGGAAAGTAGCCAGGCCTAAACCAAAATTATTTGGCATTTCCAAATATTTGATTTAGAATAGGCCTAAGCCTATTCCAAATATTTGATTTGGGAAAAGGCTTATGCCTAGGCCACTTCCAAAATTTTTATTTTGAAAAGTGGCCAGGCCTAAGCCAAATTTGGTTTAGGAAACCAAATGCATCACTTTTGATTACGAATCAAAAGGGAAAGAAACAAAAAAGAAATAATTTTAATTTTGATTTATTTTGGAATAGTTCTAATTAATTAAAATCGGTTTAAAATTAATCGTTAATTTTATTTCGATTAAAATCATTTAATTAATTAAATGTTAATTAGTTAATTGATTGGATAAAATTATTTAATAGATTAAATGTTAATTGATTAATTAAGATTCAAGTAGTTAAATTTTAATTTTATCTTTTTCATAAGATTTTATTGTATGGATTAGATATAGTAGATATAATATGATTATATGGACCCCGATTGATCATGGACTCGACCGATAGGATAGATGTGAATGATTTAATTTTTCTGTTGTTTTAAAAATTGTCATAGGCCGTTATGAAGAACGTGACCTAGTTTATTTTCTACATTTATCCCATTCCCGTTGGCTCCCCCCGTGTACGGCGGGTGTATTAATTTTATTAGATAGAATTAAATGTAACACGAATGGAGCGGAAGATGGAGACCAAAGAAAGACGAAAATAAGATCCCATTGGAGAATGGAGCATTAAAGATCCTATTGGCGGTTGCAAATACCCTTAGATTGTGACCACGGGTTTCGTCGGTTGTATTCGAAACCGCACCTAGGAAAAGTCCATGATCATACCGGTTATTTCACGCATTTATTTATTTTGTGCTTGTATTTATTTTATATGATACGATAGATGCATGACTAGGCACGATCTAGATGAATGTGTAGGATGTATGTCTATAGAGATAGATATACTTGATGAGACCATAATTAAAATTAATTAAGTGAATTAATTTACATAAATACTTCCACCCCAAAAGAATCAAGTTGAAATTGTCTCCCCATATTATAATGACGGTGAAGAGCCCTTGTTCGGATCCAACTCATCAGCCAAATTAGGGGGTTGACCTACCTCGGGTATATCGTCATTATCGAGATATGATCGTATGAGATCTCACGAATATTGGGGTTATGACTTGACTAAGAATTCTCTCGGCCACCAGCCAAAGCGGGGTCGTTTGGATTTTAGAGGCAAGGGTTTGACTACTTCATAAGATGAAAATTGCAAAGAGTTGACTAGTCAAACAACAAGAGTCGTATAAGATACGATTGACAAAGAGTTGTCTACCTATTATGCTATTTTCGGCCCACCAGCCAAAGCGGGGGTCGGGTTAGTTTAGTGGGATCTTGTCCACTAAAGAAATTAATAATTCTTGAAAGTCAATTGGAAGTAGTTGACTAGTGGGAGCAAAATCATAAACCAAAAGACCATTTTTTATTTTGCGTGTATAAACAACAACACTCTTTTATTTTTATTTTTATGTTGTAGTTTTAGCAAACTTTATATTTATGTTTTATTCTCAATTAGTAAAACCAAATTATGACTGTTACCTTTTGAGAAACGTTCTCAAGTATGGTTAAGTAATTTTAATCCTTTTAAAATAAGCAATGACACGAGCAATCCCGTTATAGTAGTTAGAGACAATGAGACTACATATTTGATGCAGTACTCCAAGGCTTTAATTATTAATGAAAAACGAAAGCTCATGACATTGGATACGATCCAATATGATCATTCATGTCATACGATGACAAGTAATTCAAGCATTGGATAAGAATGACCACATCTAATTTTGGAAATGTTGTTTTCAAAATTATAAGATTTAAGTATCGACTTAATTCTATCATTGCTTAGAGGTTAATTAAATAGTCAATGTTTTGAATACGATTCAAAAGGTTAAATAAACTATTTAATAAACCTTAGATTTTCTTTATGAAAGGAAATTAAAGACATAGCTCTTGTGATCTTTCTTAAGTCTTATGAAGCACAAAATTAAGAAATATTTACAAGCGCTTAAAGGGTTGAAAGGAAAATTAGGGCATGTGCTTAAATAGAGAGCTTATTGAAGTATCTATTCTAGGCATGTGTGTTGAGATAAACCTATCTAAGTTCAAGTCAACTCTTAGATATATGATATCCTACGAGTGTGATTAAATTAGAAAGGTTAATACAGATATGGAAGGTGAAGCAAACGTTGTAACGCTTACCACATTCTGGATCTAGTAAACTGATAAGGGAACTAAATAAATGTTATTATGTTCCAGTTCTTATGAAGAACATACTTTCAGCTATTTGTTAAGATTTAGTAGACATATTCAATTGTAAAGAATAAATGTTATTCCGATAAAGTTGGAAGGTCACTGAATCTAACATACTAGATTATTGTCACTATATAGTTGATATATGTGCTGAGATCTCAACTAAATATTTGTATGGCTGTTATCCTTGATTTTTGGTTACTCTAGGCACAGTCTCTATGGAAGGGAAGCGTATAATCAAATGTTATTCTGATGATGTTGAACCATATGATTATGAATCATGTGGGTAATACGTATCTCATCTAAAGATGACTAAAATACCCTTTTATGAAAAGGGTTGTAAAACCTAGAAAAATTGTCTAAGACCTAAACATACCGATGTTTGTTGGCTTGTGACAATTAATGCCACAAATAATTGTTTATTAGACTCTATGACTATTTTTAGAAATAGTCAAATGTACTCAGTGAAGTGCATAATTCGGAAAGCCCGAAAAGTTCGAGCTAGTACGAGTATGAGATTGATGAGCTACTTAGAAATTAATCTTCAATTGGATTGAGGTAATTAATACCTGAAGGGTGTTTCAGAAGTCGTCTGAAAAGGAATAAGATTCTCCCTTGAAGGATACCATCTTTGGGATACGCAATTAGATTATGTTCCCAAAATGGAAACAACGCTTTATATGATAAAGGTGTGACGCAAGCCATGCGAAGTATCCCTTACCCGTTTCGGGATAGTGCCCTTATACTTAACCGAGTTCCAAAAATAAAGGTTGAATAAATTCCATATTAGATATGGAAGAGGATAATGTCGAATCTATCTTAACCGATGATTTGAAGTTGTCATAGGCAGATTCAGAAAGGCTTGGAGCCTAATACGACATATGCGACTTTGTGGAATGTCTTAGCTAGCACGCTGGACATTATTTACTCGTCCGCGGAGCAAAATGTTTGTCTCCAAACATGTGTCTTCTAGAGGAAATGTTTCTTCCAAAAGAAACAGTGGGAGTGAATCATATCTCAAAAGAGTTTGAGAACCACAAAGATATGTTCAACCATTGGAACATGAGTAGACGCCGCATAGCGATGAGGTGTAGAACAACTTTGCTCAAAGGCACAAAAGTTCTCAGAAGTCTCATGGATAACCTCAAGCCCAAAAGGGTCACTTGGTATGTTCATCTTGATGAATAAATATCTCACGACTTATGAAAGAATGTTTAAAAGGAAAGATTGAGAGATATGGCCAGAGCCATAATATCCGAATTAGATTCCATCGATGACAACCAGGTTATGAACCTAGTCTGCCTTACCTGAGGAATGTCCTGTAAGGCCGAGCCCATTACATTCGAGATAATACTTGTTATAACCCGTATCATGACTATATGATAGTGTTGAAGACGTTGGGCAAACAGCTCGATGTTCATAGACGATGACATGATATGTAAGCCCACGAGATCCATTTATGGACTCAAACAAATTTCTCTAGACGATTTCTTTGTTTGATAATCAAAGGAGTTTGATTTAGTCAAAAGAAGGATATGCCCAATGTGCAAGATGGATAGTGGGAGTGTGTTACGATTTTTGAGTAAGGTATTGGATATCTCTCTCGAGAATTATCACCCTATATCACAGTCAATTAATGTTTGGTAGCTCAAGGTCTTTATGAAAGCACTTGGATTGGCAGTTCTTATTTTAGAAATAAGAATCTATAGCGATAGATTTAACTGCTGATAGATTATAGTTTACCTATATATGTGTGATGCTAAAAGAAGTTTAGCATTGATCGCGAGATCTGTCTATGTTAGGACATTGGTCCTAAAGATAAGGTGAAGGATGATAATGATTATGAAAGGTTTCATTTGCTACTGCGATAGGAACCATCATAAAGGTAATGCCAGATGTTCATAGTTCATGAACTGTCATGAGCAAGTATGAAAGTAAATCTGGTGAATGTCGAGAATATCCTTAAACAAGTTAAGGAAGAGTTCCTAGTTTATTGAAACTTGGAATTAAATAAACGTAGATATACAGACGTATATCCTGAGCCTTACGAAGGCTAGTGGGAGCTACAGTCTGGGTTTGTAGTCACTTTGATTAAGTGATACAGTGAGCTGGAAATGTTCTAGCATATGGGTCACTGTAAATTCTACAACTAGGCCAAAACACCTTAGTGCCTTAGAGGCGCAGCGGGAGCAGTACATGGATCTAGAAGGTTCATTCCTGAACCTTATAAGGTTCTTCCACAATTTCTATATAGCTGATATAGTAAGTGGATAAATTGCTTGAAGGAAGGACCAGGGTCTCGTCGGAGATTCGTGTGTGTGTTGAGACGGTTCCTTTGACTTGATCATATGGAACATGATATGAATATAGTCTGAGTCCCCACGGATAGCGATCCGTTTACGGCTAGGGCTGGTTGCGAGTATTGCATGAGATTCTTGTGTTTCAACTTGGTCTTGTGTGTGCTAGTGATTGGTTTTAGGCCAAGTGGGAGATTGTTGAAATAGTGTCCTAAACCCAATCGGGTTGGACCGGATCCGAACGGATCGGATCATTTCTACTATAAATAAGAGGTGGGTGTCAAGCTCTTTTGTACAACATAATTCCAAGAACTAATAGTTCTTGTGTAAAATAGAGAGCATCCTATAGAGAGTTGGAGAGAGGGGAAAAGGGCCGGTCTAGCAACCGGAGTTTTCCAATAGCAATCCATGATGGGATTTCGGCGGGGTGCTCGTGTGGACTAGCGGTAGAGGCCGAACACTTGGGCGGCTCTATGCAGAACTACTCTCTTTAGACGGTCAAAGCGTCGATCTTATAGATCAACCAAGGTAACCGCCATCTATTACTTATTTGTTTATTGCTTAAACGAAGTCGATCTTGGGTAAAAGGAAATCAAATTTTTGAATTCCGATGCGTTCCCGCATAGATTTCCTAACAGCTGCCAGTGAGCCTGCTTGCTTCTGATTGGCTCGCTGGCAGTTCTTGCTCCTTACTCCACGTTTCGTGCTACGTCAAACTTGATCTTTTAATGAATCTGATTCTGCTCTGATTTATCTTGAGATTTACTTCCTTTGTCCGTAGATATCCTCCGATTCACCGTAATCTATAAAATCAATAATTATCGCACAGTAAATCATATTTTAATAATAATAATAGATAAATACCAAATTATATCTTATAAATCACATAACATTAAATAAACACTATAAACATATGATTTAATATAAAGTGTATATAATAAGCTCGATTTAAGGATAATATTGATGACTTTACTAGGTATAATTCGACCGTCATCAACGATCAAAAGCTAAGTGGGGGTAGTTGATAAAGCCCTAAATGGTACCAATAATTATACAATTATTCATCCCGAATTCTGTTCAAGAGAGGATAGATAGGCTCGTTATTGTGTGGAATATGTGTTAAATGCTATGTGTGTGTTTCTAGGATCGTAATTGCATATCTATGTTATTTTCCCGAAGTTTTGGTACTGTTTTGTCTCGTTTTGCATGTTTTATAGGATGTACCGAATCTGGAGCATTGAAGAATGGTGTGGACCAAAAGGAGTATATTGTGCCAAGTGATTAAAGCCCAAGAAGAAGTCTACTGAAGAAAACGGAGAAAAGTCGGCCCGGTTTACCGAGGGCTAGGGCGATAAACTGAGGACTTGTTGGACACAACATTTATTCTACCGCATTATCTAGGTCGGTTAGGGTTTTAGAGAGTCATAAGTCGGCTATTGTATCTATATAAAGCCGTATACTAAAAGCTTTCATATCTTATCAAATATATTCAATCTTTTATATACGATTTGATGAAATAAAGTTATTCCAAGCTTTTGAGGAGTTATTTCTGGTTTTCTCCTTTCTCTACCATCTCTAGCTTGAGTAGATCGATCTAGATCTCTATTGTTGAAGGTATGAAGTTTTGAACGTTCCTTTTTGTCTTCAATATGGTAGATCTGTTCATATTTATGTTTTTAAGTTAATCTGCATGTTTAAAGACCCCATGATTTACTTATTTTAATCGTATGTGAGCAATGTAGATCCAGGAATAGGAAAAGCCGACCACAAAAACCGGTCTATACCGGCGAGTTTAATTAACGATAGGTTAGATCCGCCAATCGCTTTATTGTAATCGTAAGTTAGCATGAAATATGAATAGTGAAGTGCTAAGTTTGGACATAGTCTTTAATTAACCCTAGGAACATGCTGATCAATGTCGATAAATTGCTCAGCGAGTTAAGCGGAATGAGTTAGCGCTCGATATCAGCAATTCTAGTTCTTTATGCGTATGGGCTATTACGGACCAATTAAGGAGGGTAACTTGCTTATAGATTGTCTACTACCATTATCGGAGTAGATAGGAGTAGGAGTTGCACCCGCAGCTGATGATGATAAATAAATCAAACGCTCACTCGATTAATTTAAGGAAATTATGTGCGGAAGTAAACGTAACGATTAACTAATCCAAGTTAGTAGATCGGTGAGAAGAGGGGGAGAAATACCAAGTTTGTTTTCTGTTTATTGTTGGTCCATGACCGCCTCTATGTTGCTTCTTAATTAGGTTAGAATCGTTTATAGTTACAGTTGCATTGTCTATGTGGGATCGACCTTGACTTGCATTTACTATACTACGCTGTCCCTAGTATTCTTGCTAGTAATATCGACGTTAGTGACTTACACGCGATCCCAAACACTTTGTCATATATGTCAACTGGCTAAACAAAAGAGAAATTCATTCCCTTTGAGCCAATTTTCTATCTCCAAATGTTTTTGATCTTGTACATTTGATATATGGGACCATACAAACAAAAAACTGTGCATGGCCACTCTTACATTCTTACTGTAGTTGATGATTTCTCTAGATTTACTTGGATTTATTTGTTGAAAGCTAAATCTGAAGTTAGACAACTTTTACAATCCTTTGTTCAGTATGCCTTTGTTCAATTTGGTAAACATGTTAAAGTTATCAGGTTAGACAATGGTGTTGAGTTTGATATGCATGAACACTATGCATAAAAGGAATTATACATTAGACATCTTGTGTGGATATTCCACAACAGAATGGCATGGTGTTAAGGCCATATTTATATGATTATTAAGGGTGTATTTCATTATTATTTTCCCCACATTTGCGTAATTTACATGAGAATTAAGGGTTTAAGTGTAATTATTTAATAAAGATGATTTTAAGAGGGTTGTATGCAAAATTGATGATTTTAAGTGTTGATTTAATGGAATTATTATTATTTGGATTTTATTACATTTTTGCATTGTTTATTTATCATGTAGGTGTTGATTTTCGAATGCTATAAGTGGATAAATAAAGCTCAAGTCGAATTATTCAAGATAGAGTTGGAATTGGCTCAAAGAAATTGGATAAAGATGAAGAAATCCGACCCTCAAAGACCTTGGACGAAGTCCAATCCCGTCCATTCTAGACGGGCGTTTGATAAAGTGAACGAGCGTCCAACATCGTATTTTACATTCAGAGAGTTTGGACGCGGCATGGACGGACGTCTAGAGCAAAGTCAAGATCCACTGGACGGGTGTCCACGAGACCAGACGAGCGTCCATAGCCGACTTACTTCGGCCGACTTAAAAAAACTCTATAAAAGCACCGCGTTATGAAGCCCTAGAACCCTAATCTTTTACACTATTTTTCATATATACATATAGTCGCGCCTAGAACCCTAAGGAGCCGTTTTTACACGAGAGATGCAAATCTCCCTTCAACAATCGTGTTCATCATGATTGTTGGCTAAACATCTGCAGATGAGTCGATGAGAGAAGCCTATCAACAACCAAACCAACTAGAGGAGTTCGATGCTTATGTTTAGTGAGTCTAATTCATAGTTTTTCATTACTTTGGATCTGTTTTGTATTGCTTAAGTTTTATTGAATTAAGATTTGATGAAACGATTTATGTTTAATTTATGCTTGAATAAATTTATGAAAGTATGTTTATTTAAGTTCTCGTTTATTCAAAGTAATGCATCTAATTGTGTTTTAAGAGATTATGCATGATTAGTTGAGTAAGAGTTTGGAAACAATCTCGTGATTTCGTGTTGATTGCATGTTTAGTTTGTTTGAAAAGATAAACGAAACCCTAGAATTTGGTTGAAGATATTTAATTGAATTCGTGAATAAATCACTACTAAAAACTATGTCTTTTTAATCACCATCTAGTTGGGATTGTTGGTTGATAGGTGGAATCTAGTCGCCTTGCTGTGTTTTCCTTTAATTGTTTGAATCAAATCGTTTAGATTAAGTTTAGTTTAAGTTCTAGTTGATAAACCCTAGTTTCCTGCTGTTTTTCTGCAATTTCCTGTTCTGATCGTAGTCAGACGCTCGTCCGCAATAGCAGACGCCCGTCCGATAGGTTTAGTTTCCAGACGCTCGTTCACTTTAGTGAACGCTCGTCCATCCTTCTGTTTTCTTATTTTTCAGCTTGTTTTATTTCTGTTTTCTGTTTTTAATTCTTAGGTTTAGGTTTTAGTTAGTTTCAGCCTTAGTTTAGTTTAGGTAGATAATTGTGACATAATTGATATAGATCTATATTTGAATCCGATAAACATTCCACTCCCTTAGGACGACCCGTAAACACCCTATACTACGATCCTTATACTTGGGGTGTTTCGGTTTATAAATTTAAAACACGTTTTTACCAAACAAGTTTTTGGCGCCGTTGCCGGGGAGTCGGTAACGGTTGTCGGATTCTATTTAGGACAATTTTACGAGTCAAAGGGATCGCTTTTAGCACGCAGAGTATTTTGGCCGTAACTTTCGGCTCGAGTGTCCGTTTGGAACGCAGGACCCCAATTCGAAAGCTCGTTCGGCGCCGACGACGTGGTGAACCGCCATAGGCCGTTCAGTGCGTTTTCGAGGTCAAAATCCACTGTTTTCCTCTCCATTTTGGCCCTAGAAGATTTCAACACGTTTTTTTTTTTTTTTTTTTTTTTTTTACCGTCTTAGTGTTTTTCTTGTTTTTTTAACCTTTTCGTAGGTAGGTTCCTTTTCCAGTTTCTTGTTTTTCTTGTTTTTAAACTTACTGTTTTATTTTATTTGATTTTCTTTCAATTATTTTCCTTACTTTTTTTTTTATATAGCTTAGATCTGTTTCCGTAATTATAGATTTGTTTGATTTTATTTCCATAAGTCTTTTCTGCTTTTATTTTTTTTTTTTTTTTTTCGCTTTTAATTTACGTAACCTTAGTTTTTAGGTTTTCAGATCTCGACGCAGCGTTCAACAACTTGAACGCCCGTCCCACCTCAATTACGCCCTCGAACGAACGTTCATTCAATCAAACGAGCGTTCGATTACGAACGAACGCCCACTAACACTGGGCGCCGATTCGATCTCTCAAATCATCACTTTTTTCTTTCTCCTCTTTTCTTCTCTTTTCTCCTCTAAACCATCTAATCGTTTCTAAACTCGTTTCTAATCAACCCCAAAGGGTTGATTTCTTCCTTTCCTTTCTTCCGGTTTATGCAAACGAGAAGTAAGAAGGGACTTCGATCTTTGATCCCGAGCACGAACGATCTATCCTTAGAAGAAGGCTTCTCTCGATTTGGACAAAATGGCGGATCAAGATCCACCAATTCCAAATCCCGACCCCAAGCTCGATTAAATTTACTCCTTCAATGTGATGCAAGCTCTGCGGCAACAAAGAATCGACAAGTCGGCATAAATCAACAACTTCAACAATTCCGCCAAAACCAAATTTTAATCAGTTGAACCAGACCCTACACTCCATATCTTAATCAAGATTTTCTCGAGGGACATAGACCTATTCGTCCACCTGATATGGGGGGAGTAAATTTCGACCTTAAAAATGGAGTAGTTGCACTAGTCCAAAATAGCTCCTTCCATGGCACTGCTCAGGAAGATCCACACGACTTCTTGTCCACATTCGTACAAATCTGTGAAGCAGGCCATTATCCTGGTGTTGATTCTGAGATCGTAAAGTTGAAGCTATTTCCTTTTGCTTTAAAAGGTGAAGCAAGCAGATGGTTTAAGTCGTTAGCACATCATTCCCTCCATACATGGAATGATGTCAAAAGAGCCTTCGCTCTCAAGTGGGTTTCACCAGGCAAGATTATGGAGATGAAACGGGAAATAGCTACGTTTGAGCAGTTGGAGGATGAGACTGTTGGCAAAGCTTGGGAGAGATTGAATCTCTTGATGAGGAAATGCCCCAATCACGGATATGACAGACATGAGTTGCTGGAACTATTCTACAGAGGTGTCTCTCAACCTAATAGAGACTATCTTGACTCCACAGCTCATGGATCCTTCTTAGGGGGAGGTGATGAGGCGCCTTTCTGAGTGGCTGAGACCATCGCCAAGAACAATATGTGGTCGACTCCCAAGAAGACCAATGTTGTTAAGAAAGAAGGTACTGCAAGCAATCCTGATACAAAGCTGTTGGTTGCTCAGATGGAATTGATAAGCAAGCAGCTGGCCAATCTTCAGACGCAGCCTTCTGATCTGGGAGTGCAGGTAGGAACGGAGATGACGGAAGAAGTAAATTTAATGGATAATCAAAACCAACCCTTCCGAAACTTCAACCGTAACTAACTATTCAGATTTCAAAGACAAAACTTCAATCAAGCCAAGTTACCACCGCCCTTCAAATTCGAATTCTTTCAACTCGAACTATCAAAGGCCGCCTCGAACTCCCAAAGGCCTCAGGTGTGGTGGAATCAAACTCGAAACAACAATCATACCACCTCATGTGTCCCTCAACACAAATTCGATGAGCTGGTGGACATGGTGAAGACTCTGTCTACTAGTGTTAAAGCAATTGAGAGACAAGTTGGTCAAATGGCAGACCAGCAAGCAAGCAGACCTCACGGTAAACTTCCGAGTTATACCGAGAGAAATCCGAAAGCTGATGTGAATGTTTGCACTGCCATTACACCTCAGTGGGAGTATGGGCAAGAAGAGGAGTTGAATGAAGTAACGTTGAGAAGTGGTAAGAAGGCTGGACCCGGCAAGGTGTCGGGAAACGAGTAGCCCCTCCTGACGTCATGAGTTCAGGAGGGGGAAATCAGAAACCACATGCCGAAGAAAGCAACGATGAGGAGCTTAGTGACAATTCTTCGGAGGACGAAAATAATTCTGATGATGAGGAAATAAAGGAAAGTCAGGGGGCGGTACCCCTGACTAAGAAAAAGGAAGAAAAGTTTGTGAGATGGAAGGATAAGGAAGATGAGACGATAAAGAATCAAGCTACAAGGGATGATAAAGCCCTTCCTTATCCACCGAAGAGCAAGGAGAGAGCCCTCGCCAAAGACAAGCAGTATGATGGGGTGAGGAGGATACTTAGGGACACTAAAGTGAGTATGCCCTTAGCTGAGGTATTGTCTGAAATGCCTAAATGTACTAAGTATCTTAAAGAATTCTGTGGGAGCAAGAGAAAGCTTCAGGGGATGGCTGAAGAAGTGTTTCGAGAAGATTGCGCGATGGTTTCACAGAAAATTGCTGTTAAGCGAGGTGACCCTGGCAGACCTTCAATCTCCTGTGAGATCGAAGGTCATTTATTCGAAAACGTCTTATGCGACTCAGGGGCCTCTATTAATGTGATGCCATTAAACGTATGCAAAAAGCTCGGGCTAGACAAAAGAATGCGGGAACGCCCCATTTCTCTTCAGATGGTAGACAAATCTAGTAAATCTGCAGCCGGTTGTGTAGCTAATGTTCTCCTTCAAATTGAACATTTAGTCTTCCCTACCGATCCCGGGTTATTCTAGACTACCCACCGATAAGGAGATGCCTCTAATTCTAGGCCGAACCTTTTAGACACTTCTAACGCTCTCATCGACTTACGCAGGACAGATTACTCTTAGAGTCGGTGACACATCTGTCACCTTCTTCACACGAGGACACATCCTGAAAGAGCCGTAATTGATGAAATATCGTTTGTCGGCCATATATGAGGGACGGAGGAGATGCCTATTATGAAGATGCAATGGAGCTTACGAGAGATAGGTGTTTTTGAAGTCATGGACATTGAGGATCCGGTGATTGCGGACCATCTTCTAATTCATTTCCAGCCGTAGGCATTAACGAAGTCATCTTCACTCGCTCATCACCGAGCCTGTTATTGAGTTAGAAGCATGGAGATGCCCAAAGAACAAACGATGATTTCAAAGAATCGAGTCGGAAGACTTCATCCCTGGTGAAGAAGAAGCTCGATGGGTAGTTGGGACGAGGTGGAGTTTTGGAGAGAAGCTACTCATTGGGAAGTAGATGATTGGGAAGAGAGTCGCGTAAGAGCTTAAAGATGAAGAGTTAAGAAAAATGATCGATCACAAGAAAAAGGAAGCAAGTGTTGATCGGAGGATTCCGATGGATGATTTGATCCAATGACTTTTCCAGGGTTGAGCCTCGGGAAGATGAGTTATTCTTTAGTCAACCACTCCAAGCTCATAAAGAGAAAGGTGGCCCGTTAAAGTCTAGTATTGAGCAACCACCTACTGATTTAGAGCTCAAACCGCTTCCGAAACACCTTAAGTATATCTTTCTTAAGGATGGAGATAAATTGCCTTTGATCATTTCTTCGAAACTCGACCCTGAGCAAGAAGCACAGCTGATAGAAGTGCTTAAGAAAAACATCCTCGCGTTCGGTTGGCAAGTGGGTGATATCCGAGGATCGGCCTGACACATATGCATGCATAAAATCCGAACGGAGGAAGGAGCTAAAAGGTAAGACAACCTCGCCAAGGTGAATCCGCATATGCAAGAGGTTGTCAAGAAGGAGGTTATAAAGTGGCTTGACATGGGAATCATCTACGCAATCGCCGATAGCGAGTGGGTCACCCTACTCAAGTTGTGCCAAAGAAGGGCGGTATTACAAGAAAAGAATGAAAAAGGGAGGAAGTTGCCCTACGCCTCGTGGATCGCTCAGAGTCTCAGATCGACTATCGTAGACTGAATGAAGTCACTGCAAAAGGACCACTTTCCCCTACCCTTCATTGACCAGCTTATTGAACGACTGAGTGGTCATAAGTATTATTGTTTCCTTGATGGCTATTCTGGCTACTTCCAGATAGCCATTGATCCTAATGACCAAGAGAAGACAACTTTTACGTGTCCATCTGGTACTTTGGCGTTCCGCAGAATGCCAATCGGGCTATGCAATGCACCCGCGACTTTTCAACGGTGTATGTTGGCCATTTTTGATGGACTTGTTGAGAAATGCATGGAGGTCTTCATGGATGACTTCTCAGTCTACGGCGATAGCTTTGATGAAATCTTAAAGAATCTAGATATGGTACTCCAACGGTGTGTTGAGAAAAATCTGGTGCTTAACTGGGAGAAATGCCATTTTCTAGTTGATGAAGGAATAGTTTTGGGACATAAGGTGTCCAATGCTGGTATTCAAGTTGATAAGGCTAAGGTCGAAGCCATTGAAAGGATGACGTACCCAAAAACAGTGAAAGAGGTACGAGGTTTTCTAGGACACGTTGGCTTCTACCGGCGTTTCATTAGAGACTTTTCTACGATCGCCAAGCCTTTATCAAATCTCTTGAAAGATGATGTTGATTTCTTGTTCGATGCGAAGTGCAAAGAAGCTTTCAATTGTCTGAAAGACAAGCTTATCAGTGCCCCTATTTTAGTTGCACCTGACTGGACCAAGCCTTTCGAGTTGATGTGCGATGCCTCTAATTACGCCGTAGGCGCAGTTTTAGGTCAAAGAGTTGATAAAAGGTTCAGGCCCATTTATTATGCGAGCCGTACCTTGAACCCGGCTCAATGCAATTATACCACAACTGAGAAGGAATTCTTAGCTGTTGTTTTTGCCATTGACAAGTTTAGAAGTTATCTTCTAGGATCTCAAGTGATTGTATGGACAGATCACGCAGCTTTACGCTACCTTATGGACAAAGCGGATGCAAAACCAAGGTTACTTAGATGGATTTTAATTCTACAAGAGTTTGACCTTGTGATTAAAGATAAGAAAGGTAGTGAGAATATTGTGGCTGATCATTTATCTCGCTTAGTAAATGAGGGTGCAGAAAATCACAATGATATAGGCATTGATTTTCCGGTGAGCAATTGATGAAGCTTGAAACGGTTAGGCCGTGGTATGTCGACTACGCCAACTATTTAGCGAGTGGTCATTTAGAGGATATGACGTGTCGAGAGAAGAAAAGTTCTTTTACGATCTTAAATATCTCGTATGGGAAGATCCTTATTTGTTCAGGGTCTGTAAGGATGGTTTGCTTCGACGGTGTGTTCCGGAACACGAGCAATGGGATATTCTGGAACAATGCCATAGCGGTCCTACCGGAGGTCACTATGGAACACCGAAGACGGTTGCAAAGATTCTTCAAGCTGGATTCTACTGGCCGACTCTGTTTAAAGATGCAGAAGCCTTTTGTAAAGGTTGTGATAGGTGCGAGAACCGACGGCAGAGTAGTCGGATGGAAATGCCACTTAAGCCCATTCTTGAATGCGAAGTTTTCGATGTATGGGGCATAGATTTTATGGGACCCTTTCCATCCTCATGTGGTAATAAGTATATCCTCGTCTGTGTGGATTATGTTTCAAAGTGGGTCGAGGCCATAGCTACTCAAACTAATGATCACAAGGTTGTGAAGAAATTCTTGCAAAGAATATCTTTACTAGATTCGGTATCCGAGAGCACTCATTAGTGATGAAGGTACTCACTTTTGCAATGCGCCGCTTGACAAGATCCTTGAGAAGTATGGTGTCAAACATAAGATTGGTACACCATATCATCCTCAAACTAGTGGCCAAGTCGAGGTAAGCAACGAGCCTGAAAAGAATTTTGGAGAAGACCGTGAACAATAATCGATCTAATTGGAGTCTTAAGTTGGATGACGACATTGTGGGCCTATCGTCGCATTTAAAACCCGATGGGCATGTCACCCTTCCAAATGGTCTATGGCAAAGCTTGTCATTTACCTGTCGAACTTGAACACAGAGCTTTACGGGCAATTAAATTCTTAAATTTCGATAGCCAACTCGCGTGGGAGAAACGATTGTTACAATTGAACGAGCTCGACGAATTCAGACTCCGTGCGTACGAGAATGCTAAACTCAGCAAGGAAAGAACGAAGATACTCCATGACGCTAAGATCAAGGACCGAGAATTCAAAGTTGGTGAAATGGCTTTACTCTATAATACTAGACTTCACCTGTTTCCAGGTAAACTCAAGTCTAGATGGTCCGGTCCCTTTGAGATTCTCGAGGTTAATCCCAGTGGAGTAATTACCTTGAACGGGTATGGTAATCAAGCTTTTAAAGTGAATGGCCATCGACTTAAGAAATATTTTGGGCAACCAAAGGAAAAGCCTGAGATTCTTTATTTCCAAAGAAGAGATGAGAGTCTGAGATGTCCCGATTTGTGAAGAGATTCCATCTTATTTCTTTGAGTCGATGATGATGATGGCGTTCCTATATCCACCCGTAAGGTACCTTCTGTTGAGACTTCTGATCATACCACTATGTCTATGCCTATCATCCGCAAGAACAAGAAGAAGAGAGTCAGTGTAGTTTGGAGAGAAAAGTTTAATGATCTTATTGCGCACTTGACTTGTTGTTGTGGTGAAAATCATTTCCGCCCCAATATTTCTGATTCTGATACTGAGGTGGCGGCAGTTAAACCAAAGTGGCCCGATCCGGGTTGATCTTTTGGAATCTGTGTCAAGCTATTGACCTTAAAAGAGCGCTCCTAGGAGGCAGCCTAGTTTTCTTTGTTCGTTTCCTTTTCTTAGGTTGTTTTGTTTTATTGTTTTAGAAATAATACTTTAGTTGATTTTATTGTGTTGATGGTTATTCCTCTTACGTTCATTGTGAGTGTTTTGTGTTATGTGTTGCTCATATACCCCGTGTACCCCGAGATTATATGGTATGTCGAGTGTTGCAGATACTTTTGAGCGGGTTTTGAGTCACTATCTTGTCGGTGTTGTCTATTCGAGTTGCGTGGTACATTCATGCTCCGGCTGACCTCTGCCAACTTTCATCCGACAACCACCATTGAAACCAAATAAGTTTTCTTTTCTTTTATATTTGCACATTCGAGGACATAATGTGATTTAAGTGTGGGGTGTTTGGGTATGTTTTTATGCTATATCCTTTGAAATATGAATGTTAAATTTCTGCGAAATTTAAAATTTTTTGTGAGTCTCGAGCATATAATTGGAACTAGATGCTTGCTAGTTGTAGTTTTCTAACGATGATAGTATGTGACTTAGTGAGATAATTATAGCATGTTTTACTTTTATGGAGATAGTTTCGTTTTTCACACACGGAAGCCTTTGATTTTGAAGCATGACTTTTGAATTATATCCTTTCATTATTTTTGATGATTTATCTTAGGAAGGTCAGTATAGTTACACCTAAGTTAGACCGTGGGCTGTGAATATCATAAAGTTTGAATGTGATAAGTGAGATGTAACTTATGACTTTGAAAAGTGAATAAATAAAGTGAGTGAGCAATTATTAATAAATACGTTTGTCGGAAGCTGGTTTATGATTTGAGTGCGGTAGGGCATTATCTCGAAATGTCCTATTCCACTATGATGACCAATAGCTCACGACAGTCAGGAGAAGCTACCTTATGATTTGAGTAAGGTAGGGTGTTATCACGAAACATCCTATTCTACTATGATGGGTAAGAGCTTACTCTGATATGCGTCAAATTTGAAAATTTTGAAAAATGATGAGTAAAAATAAAGTAAAGTCTTTGTTATCATGGATCTTATACCCAGTAGAACCGCATGATATGCTGTAGGGATTATCCTACTGAGTGCGTGGGAAGGCTTTGAGTGGAGCTATTACTGTCTGTACCTAGGATAGTCATTGGAATTTTTGAGAGGATATTTCTTTGAAAGGCTTGCTAGATTGAGAATGGCTTGTCACACTTACACCGAATCTATCTCTGTGATGGTATTGTTTGCTATAGTTGTTGTATCTTTTGTTACGTGAGTTAGAGATCTATGTGGATTATTTATAAAGTTGAGCTATAGTTTTGATTGTTTTGTCCGAGGACGTACAAAAAGCTAAGTGTGGGGGTGTTGTTAAGGCCATATTTATATGATTATTAAGGGTGTATTTCATTATTATTTTCCCCACATTTGCGTAATTTACATGAGAATTAAGGGTTTAAGTGTAATTATTTAATAAAGATGATTTTAAGAGGGTTGTATGCAAAATTGATGATTTTAAGTGTTGATTTAATGGAATTATTATTATTTGGATTTTATTACATTTTTGCATTGTTTATTTATCATGTAGGTGTTGATTTTCGAATGCTATAAGTGGATAAATAAAGCTCAAGTCGAATTATTCAAGATAGAGTTGGAATTGGCTCAAAGAAATTGGATAAAGATGAAGAAATCCGACCCTCAGCACCTTGGACGAGCGTCCGAATCCCGTCCATTCTAGACGGGCGTTTGATAAAGTGAACGAGCGTCCAGCATCGTATTTTACATTCAGAGAGTTTGGACGCGGCATGGACGGACGTCTAGAGCAAAGTCAAGATCCACTGGACGGGCGTCCACGAGACCAGACGAGCGTCCATAGCCGACTTACTTCCAGCCGACTTAAAACTCTATAAAAGCACCGCATTATGAAGCCCTAGAACCCTAATCTTTTACACACTATTTACTCATATACACATAGTTGCGCCACTAGAACCCTAAGGAGCCGTTTTACACGAGAGATGCAAATCTCCTTCAACAATCGTGTTCATCATGATTGTTGGCTAAACATCCTGCAGTGAGTCGACAGAGGAAGCCTATCAACAACCAAACCAACTAGAGGAGTTCGATGCTTATGTTTAGTGAGTCTAATTCATAGTTTTTCATTACTTTGGATCTGTTTTGTATTGCTTAAGTTTTATTGAATTAAGATTTGATGAAACGATTTATGTTTAATTTATGCTTGAATAAATTTATGAAAGTATGTTTATTTAAGTTCTCGTTTATTCAAAGTAATGCATCTAATTGTGTTTTAAGAGATTATGCATGATTAGTTGAGTAAGAGTTTGGAAACAATCTCGTGATTTCGTGTTGATTGCATGTTTAGTTTGTTTGAAAAGATAAACGAAACCCTAGAATTTGGTTGAAGATATTTAATTGAATTCGTGAATAAATCACTACTAAAAACTATGTCTTTTTAATCACCATCTAGTTGGGATTGTTGGTTGATAGGTGGAATCTAGTCGCCTTGCTGTGTTTTCCTTTAATTGTTTGAATCAAATCGTTTAGATTAAGTTTAGTTTAAGTTCTAGTTGATAAACCCTAGTTTCCTCATTGTTTTTACGCAATTTCTGCTTCGATCGTAGTCGGACGGCTCGTCCGCATAGCGCAGGCGCCCGTCCGATAGGTTTAGTTTCAGACGCTCGTTCACTTTAGTGAACGCTCGTCCATCCTTCTGTTTTCTTATTTTTCAGCTTGTTTTATTTCTGTTTTCTGTTTTTAATTCTTAGGTTTAGGTTTTAGTTAGTTTCAGCCTTAGTTTAGTTTAGGTAGATAATTGTGACATAATTGATATAGATCTATATTTGAATCCGATAAACATTCCACTCCCTTAGGACGACCCGTAAACACCCTATACTACGATCCTTATACTTGGGGTGTTTCGGTTTATAAATTTAAAACACGTTTTTACCGAACACATGGTAGAAAGGATACATCAGCATATTATAAATGTTTCTAAGGCCTTAAAGTTTCAATCTAGGGCCATTAACATTTTGGGGCTATTGTGTGATGCATGCTGTGTTTTTTATACATCTTATTCCTTCACCAGTGATTCACAATAAGGCACCTTATTACTTGTTGTATGATAAACAGTTTGATTACTCTGAGCTTAGGGTTTTTGGTTCCTTTGTATATGTTTGTATTCAATCACACAATAGAACAAAGTTTGACCCTAGGGCAAGGCAGTGTGCTTATCTTGGGGTTCCTAAGTTCACCAAGGGTCACATTATGCTAGACAAATAGACTAAGGACATCTTTGTATCTAGAGATGTGCAATTTTATGAAACATTTTTCCTTTACATCTAAGACATACAGATACACAACAGAGCATTGTACCTTTGCATGTCCCCTATTACAATGCCACAGATAAAGTGTTACAACACCCTCCAACCACTGGGGTCTCCATAAGGATCCTTCTCTCATAGTTCTAGATGCTCCAACTCAGATTGCTCATAATGAAACAAGGAGATCCAACAGACAAAGACAAGTTCATGCCTATCTAAAAGAATATGTAGTACCTAACAGAAGATCACCATATTCTATCAATAATGTGGTCACCTATGACAACCTGACCAAAAATTATCACAAGTTTGTTTGTGCAGCAGACAGTATTCAAGAACCTAAGACCTATAATCAGACCATTAAGCATGAATGTTGAAAAGAAGCTATACAAAAGAAGTTGGATGCATTTCAAGCAACAAAAACTTGGGAAGTTGTCATTTTACCACCTAGAGAGTCTACAATTGGTTGCAAATTGATGTATAAGGTTAAATATCATGCAGAGGATCTATAGAGAGGTACAAGGCTAAGTTAGTGGCAAAAGGCTACACCCAAACCTATGGTATTTACTACAAAGAAACCTTTTAACCTGTAGAAAAGTCATCACTATCAGAACTCTGTTAGCCTGTGTAGCTTCCAAAATATGGTATATACACCAAATGGATGTTGACAATGTCTTCCTACATGGTGATCTAGATGAAGAACTTTATATGGATCTGCCTCTTGGTTTCCAAACAGAGAAACCTAATCAAGTTTGTAGACTTACAAAGTCCTTATATGGCATAAAATAGGCTAGTAGACAGTGGAACTCAAATTAACTGAAGCATTAACAGAAATGGGCTTTGTCCAATCACCTCATGATCACAGTTTATTTACAAGGGGTGTAGGCAAGGATTTCATAGCATTACTTGTTTATGTGGATGATATAATAGCCACTAGTTCATCCATGTCTCCAATTGATGGGGTTAAACAAGTACTACACAAGAGATTTCAGATCAATGATATTGGGGATCTTAGATACTTTTTAGGGATTAAGGTTGCCAGGTCTGATAAGGGGATCTACATCAATCAAAGAAAGTATACTTTAAATCTATTAGAGGAATGTGGTTTCCCTGAAACAAAACATGTCAATACACCAATGCATTCCAAACAGAAACTGACTTTTAGTGATTCTGAATTACTAGCAAACAATACCCTATATAGAACAATAGTTGGCAAGTTAATCTATCTATCTTTCACTAGACCTAATATAGCTTATGCTGTAAACCAACTTAGTCAATTCATGTCCCATCCAACAGTGAATCATATGCAAGCTGCACATAGGATATTGAGATACTTAAAAAGTAATCATGGCCAAGACCTTCTGTTTGAACTGGTAATGATCTTGTACTGAAGAAAAACACAGACTCAGATTGGACAGGGTGTGAGGATTCAAGGAAATCCATCTCAGGTTATATCATGTTTCTTGGCACAGCACCAGTATCCTGGAAATCAAAGAAACAAAGCACCATAGCCAAAAGTTCCTTTGAAGTTGAATATAGGGCAATGACCAATGCCACATGTGAGTTGCAGTGGCTAGTGTACATCATGAAAGATTTACAGATACCTTTTCCTCTGCCTATTTTACTGTTTTGTGACAATGCAAGTGCAATACACATAGCAAAAAACCTAATTTTTCATGAGAGAACTAAACACATTGAACTTGACTGCCATATCCCAAGGGCAAAGGTTCAGACAGGGTTCCTAAGGTTAATGCATGTCAGAACTACCAACCAACTAGTAGACATCTTGACAAAACCACTGGATGCTCCAATCTTTACCTACTACTTGTCAAAGTTGGGAACTTATTATGTGTTTACACCATCAAACAAGTAGATTCTGGAATGATTGAAGATGTTCAAGTGCAAGCTTCCACTCCATTTCCAGCTTGAGGGGAGTGTTGGAGTTTACAAGTAGCTTCTAGAATGATTGAATATGTTCAAGTATTCTTGGAGACATTTCATCAAACACTTTATTTAAAAGTTAGTTGTTAGTTAGTTATTAGGTTGTTATGGTGGTTATAAGCGGTTACTAATGTAGTTTGTAGCTCTATACACTCCTATATATACTACTAGAACATAGGAGTGGTAAATAATCAGATTAATAGAGAAAGATTGCTGTAATGGCGCTGATTTTTCAATTCCCGTCACTATTTCCACTTTCCTTTCATTAATGAAAGTATTCTTCCTCAATAATGAAGTTATTCAATTTTCTTGAGCATTTCTGCGTTTCTTTTCTTCATTTCAGTAAAATTCCACAAACAAAGACTGCAATAAAGAACACGAGATGCAACATACGGATGTTCTAGTCAAGAGAATATGAACACTCTTATTTAATTTTGTTTTACGGATATGATAAGTTCTTAATTACACACTTGTCCCGAAAATGATTTGAGCTCAACATCTCTTAATCTTGGGTGTCTCAGGTTGACCCCTAAACGTCATTGGCTATGAACACTCGGATACCTTTGTTTCTTGTGGGATAATTTTTTATACAGTTTTCTATAATCTAATATTTTAAAATGAAATTATCCTCTTATGTAAGGAAGACAGGATAATATAAATGAATTTCAAATAATTTTCATCTTTAAGAAGTATTATATTCGAACTTATTGGCAAAAGGTTAAATATTAAAGATATAACAAACTATATGTGTAAATGATGGATTTTTTGAGATATAAATCTCTTTTCACATATATATTTAGCTGTTATATAATTTTATAACGCTTTATTGGTGTTGCGTATGCTAACATTAACAAAGAGTTAATCGTTGTGTCTCTGTGATATTAGAGAAAATATAAAATTAGGTCTTCTTCTGAATGTATTTTTAGGTTGTGTCAGATCTGACTTTTTTTTGGCGTAGCACGTGTAAATTTGGGAGAGAACTCATGTAAATTCGCACGAGCTCAACGTAAGGCACGTGCAATTCCCACGTTCTTCTCTTCTTCTATTTTTTTTTTTGTCAACTTAAATATTACCCCACGTTCAATTCCCATTTCCTAGTGTCTTATGCTGAGCCGTGCAAATTTGCACAGGCTCTCTCTAAAGTTTTACACGTGTTGTCTTAAAAAAAATCAGATCGGACACAATCTAAAATAAATACGAAAGAATATATTGACCTGGCTTTATAATTTCTCGTGCTATTAAGTCTTGAACATGGGGAATAGTTGTGTGGTGATTGTATTTTGAGGTGAAATAAGGGACGAAACGATCAAAAACATAGTTTAGATACAGAATGAAATTGTGTGGTATATATTGTTTCACACGGTATATCTACACGTGTGGAGACACCACACAAGTGTTTCCTCTAGAACATATGCATCAGTGCATGGTACAATTTGGCCACCTATCATCTTATCACATGCTTGTACTAGTCTTGCAGATCCCAATAGTAAAAGTGAATCATTTCTCAAAAGTCGGGTAGCACTATTGTTAGGGCTGTCATCACGCTACCATTTTTCAGGTACTCCGTTCGTTTTATTTTATTTGTTCCGTTTGAATTTTTACATAGTTTAAAAAAAGTATAATTAATGTTTTGAATATCATAAAATTATTCAATATTTTTATATATATGTCCTTTAAGTAGTTGTTGAAGTATTTAATGCTATACACTTTTTATTGTAAATATTGTAGAAAGATAATGAAGAAATTTGACAATTAATCCACAAAGTGGACAGTTATTTTAGGACAAACCAAAAAAAAAACGTGGTCAAATAAAATGAGACGGAAGGAATAATAAAAGATGGAGAATATATAATGTTATGGCTGAGTTTGGATTGGATTAAGTGGGTTCGGTTTGAATTTTTTTTCTATTACATGTCAGTTTGAACAATAAAATCTATACTTCAACCAAACCAAAACACTTTTTGTTAGAAAATATGACTTGACCTCTCATCAGAGCGAAGCAAAGTCAGCAGGGCAAGGTCAGCTAGGCAATGTCAGCAGAGCAAGGTCAGCTGAGCAATGTCAAACAGAGCAATGGTCAACAGGTTACGTCTGGAGGAGTCAGCTGAGCTGAGTTCACATCTGGGGTATTTTAGTCAATCTGCTAGTATGTCTTAATGGCGGCTAGCTAGGTCTAGGGTTTTGTGACTATAAATACACGTCTGTTGTAACCTAGAATATTTGCAGTAGCAGAAGTAGCAGTAGCAATTGCTGATGCACTTGCAGAGTCTATGAAATCTCCAGTGATAATATATTCTCTTCTTTCTGCCTGTGGAGTAGTCGGTATATTGCCGGAAACCACGTTAAATCCTGTGTTATTATTTCTGGTGATTTATTTTTTCTCATTTATTCTTGATTATTGCAATATGTTTTTTATCTCTAACGGTCCTGTTATAACAATTTTGTTGAGAACTTCCAATATTATTTCTGATACATTGTTTCGTGATGTGCCCGGCATTATTGGATGACAAATTATAAGTAAACATGAAGAATGCATCTTGGCAATTTGTATGGTGATAATTTGAATAGAAAAATGTCACTGGGTAGTAATCAATGTGCTTCACCAATGTCGTTAAAAGATAATAAATTATCTCTCCTAAAAACTTAAGTCAATGGAGAGATAGATAATTAATATTTTTTATATATATTTCAACACGCTTCCTTAAGTGCCAACACTTGTTTCTTTTAGTTTTTGTTTAATGAGACATCTGACATCTCTCCCAATAACTTAAACTGGTGAGAAGCTAAATACTACATCCGTCCCAAAATGTTACCTTTTGGATTTGTCTCAAAACGTGAGTCCATTTAGATAATCAATTAAGCATTTATTACATATTACTCCTTTTATCCCTCATTTATTATATACTCACCAACTTTTCATTACTTTTCATTAATAATTGTCAAAGGTCATTTTAGTCTTCTTCATCAAAATTAATGACACATAACTAATTTAATCAACTTTTTAATCTGTGTGAAAAAACCTAAACGGACTTAGATTTTGGGACAGATGTAGTAATTAACATTTTTATATATTTCAACATCATTCTCTGATAGCATGTTGAACTATCATATATTTCTAAAATTTAAGCTGATGTTGAGGTAGATAATTAATATTTTATATATATTTCAATAGAAGACGTGTCTTTTTAACTATCCAATTCTCACATTAACTCAAATGAAAAAACACAATCATAGGAAATTGGTTTTATGAATGTATAATAAGCAACACATATGATAGTAAATAGACAAACTAAAAAAGTGGTTTGGGTTCGGGTTAGGTTCGGATCGAATAAAAATAACCAATGCCAATCCGTTGTATAGAATTCACTGTGGTTTCGAACCAAACCAATTAGTTCGATTTGAGATTGATTTGGGTCGTTTTGGTTTGGGGCGGTTTGGTATCAAATGTCACATACAACTCCCTTGCATTACCTTTATATGATGATGAGGAGGAAGGGCGGTGACGACCAGGAAATATTTTCAGTGGGGGCCAAATTCAAAAAATAGGTGGAAAAAAGACTCAACAGCCAAGGCTTGAACTCGATCATGATCTTAAGATAAGTAACAAAGCTTTCAACCAGTTGAACTAAATGAGTGATTGTTGTAAAAATTGTCTGTAATAATATATGTACACAGTTTTATTATTATAAGAGAGGTATATTAGTAACTTCGTCCGGAAATTTGAGTAGGGAGCGTGCACCCCACCCTTAATGGGCTGGGTCCGTCCCTGGCTCCAACAATGCAAGGATGGGAAAGGATAAATGCATATTTTAGATATTTAGAGAATAAACCCTTTGATTATTCTCAAAAAAAATAAAAATAAAAAATAAAAAAAAACCCTTTGATTATTATATATATATATATATGATTCTTGATGCCTACACAAAGAGAGAAGGATCAATAACTGAAGTCCTTTGCCTTCGAGCAGAAAAGTCGTTATCATCTAAGTGGCCGAATGACTACGTAACTAACTAAAGTCCCATCTTCATCTTCTTATCCATGGAAATACCAAACCAGCCTTTGAAAAGACTTTTCCATTAATAATGGGTTTGTCGCAAATATTTATTTTTTAAGGGCAATAATAATAATAATAATAATAATAATAATAATACATAAAATGGAACAAATTATTTCTAAGGATTATTTTCGAAACGGAGGGAATAGATTCGTTGTAAAAGAAAAATGCACCTGGCCAGAATATTAATCACATTATAAAATCAGTAGTGATACATCCACTACTCTTTCAACCATAATATCTTCTGCAAAACACAATCAACACGTATATTTCACGTAAAGACCCGCCATAAAATAATTGATCACTTTAATCGAGTTCACCACACATAAGTGGTTTGTCACACAAAAGTGTAGTGCACATATCATTATTCTGATAAAATGTACAATCACGAAGATAAGTGCAACACTTTGTTCGTAAGATATAACGATTTTACGAGTTCAATGTAATCAAAAGGTCACTAATCCCGATTTGATGGAGCACTAAACGAGACATTATCTAATAAAACTGCTCGATAAGATGTATTTCAGTAGAGTTTCTCCGAACTCATCGACTTTAGTCAACATGAGACAATATTTACTAGATGGGCCACACCCAAGCCGAATCGTCAAAAGAATTGATTAATTGACCAAGAAATCAAGGAATGAAATAAAATAAAATAAAATAAAATTGTAACAATCCAAGCCCTAACACGGCCAGGATGGCATGCAAGAGTGTGGTGATCCAACATGCATGTAGGTCTACCAGTGGACATCAAGATCCTCTCTCATCCACAAAAATGAGGCTTGTGATGTCCTCCAATGCACTTGGTCCTCCCTCGATCACAAATGAGGTGTTTGCGATGAGCCAGCGAACATTAAGGTCCTTCCATGCGTATGCTCCTCCCTCATTCACAAAAGTGACACACAAACACAAAGGTCCTCCTGTGATGAGCCAGCAACATATAAATCCTCCCTCATTCACTAAAATTACCCTTTCAAAGCTTTGGAGTGTGATGAGCCAGCAACATATAAAACCTCCCTCATTCACCAAATTCACCCTTTCAAAGCTTTGGAGAGTGATTTAGGTACACTTTACACACGTAAAGAATCACATAAAGTTAATCCAAAGGTTGATATTAATTTTTTTTTCATCATAAACATTGTATGATTGGATCGTTTATGTGTACACTTTAGACGGACTAATTATGATGTATGAAAATATACATAACAAACGCCCGTCTAGGCTCCCATTGGTGAAGCTATTGTAAGCATTGAAATCGTAAGGTACAACTGTTGTATCAAAATGGATAGACATAACTCAACTATTTTTACGCTTTCACAAAGCAACTCCGTGTAAAAGTTTTTTCTTATCGAATCCATCCATCTGATACAACAATTATACGATAAAATTTCTTCGAATTCAATTATGAAAAACAAGAAAATGAGAAAACCTTATGGGCCAAAATATGTTAAAACCTTAAAAAAGAGAACAAAAAGCAAAAGGATCCATCAACACAAAGATGAAGTCACAGCTTGCAGTTTACACTAATATTCCTTTGTGAAAGAAAACTTAAACCTCCTTTTTTTCATACTACATACATAACCACCTCACCAAGGACACCCAAGGCCACCCCAACACAAAACTCTAAGAACCATCAAAACAATTATAATTATAACTATTCACTTTATCGCGCCTCAATCATCATCCTCGTCCCCGTCATCATCTTCGTTGTCCTCGTCATCATCTGTTTCCTGCACACAAAAAAAAAACAAGGTTGTCAGCAAAGAAGCCAGGTAGGTCCCATCTGATGTACCCCAACACATGTGTAAACCACAAAGTAAGCTTAATTTGTCCCGTATAAGAGTCGACTGTATTCTTTTTTTTTCATCGTTTTTAGCAAAACCTCGTTTTCATGAATGCCTGCGCAACTAATACAAAGATCATGTATCAAAGATGAAAATCCATTTGATGATTTTCACAGTCTTCGACTATGATACACAGGCTTGTAGCCAACGGATTTTAAATCCGATGGGATTGAACACCATCTGCACTATCTTATCAATAGCAGTAAACTTGGACTGGACTCTTAGCCAGATAGATGTATAAAAAAGGGATTTCTGCATAGAGATTGTAAGGAGGAAGCCTATGTGGAGGGGGTCCTCAGGTTTTGAAGACCGGATTCAAGGAAAAGTGTGTAGGCCATCTATCTGTCCTTCAGTTCAAGTGGTCTTTGTAAGGACTGAAACAAAACCCTCGAGCCTGGTTTAATAGATAGTGAATTTCTAAAGAAATCGGGGTTCTATTTCTATATATTATCTAGTAAGCAATCTAAAACTGGTGAACTAGCTATTGATAATGGTGTACGTTTATGACATTATGCTCACAAGTAATGACGTGGAAGGAGCTCAAGATGTCAAGAAGTTGGCTACTGAGTTTCAAACAACAGACTTTGGCACTCTCAAGTATATTTCTTAGACATGCAGGTGGCAAGATGAAAAAGACAGGTCGTATCCCAAGAAAGTACGCTTTGGACTTAGTGAAGGAAACTGGTTTAACTGGCAAAAAACCTTCACGAACTCGTATGGAATTTATTTCTAAGTTGGGTGATGTTCAAGAAAAAGCTCCTATTCACAAAGAAAGTTATCAGAGGTTGGTAGGAAAATTAATATATCTGTCCCGACATATCCTATGATGTCAGCCCTAGTAGTCAGTTCATGCAAAATCCTATGAAGATGCATCAAGACACAGTTAACAGAATTTTGAGGTATACGTAAGGTACACCTAGTATTGAGATCTTCGAGAAATCATAAAAAAATGGTAAAGAAAAAAAAAAGTTCACACTGATGCTAACTGGGGGAGTTGCACCAAGGATAGGAGACCAGTGTCGGGTTATTGCACGTTTGTTTGGGGTAACTTAGCAACATGACAGGGCAAGAAGCAAAGTGTAGTGACAAGGAATAGTGTAGAAACAGAGTTCAGAGCCACGGCTCAAGGAATCTGTCAGGTTATGTGGAAGACTAGTGGCACCACATCGACACGATAGGGCTTTTATCAATCGGGTACATAGAAGAAAAGAGAGAAAGATAGAAAAGGTTTGGGAAAATTAGATGCAAATAATACCAAATATACATATACACTAATTATAAAAGAGAACGATTCCGAATGGTCAGTTGGTCTGAAACTTAACATGAACAGTAACCAAAACAATATGATTATGATGAGGATGTAGGCAGATCTTATGAAGTACAATAATTATCGAGTAAATTCAGACTTTTAACTAAACGATGTGAAGTAAATAAATCTAATATGGAGATAAGTTATCTTTTATGTTCATTTACCTCATCATTGCCCTCTTCGTCGAATTCTTCTTCATCACCATCCTACATCAAAGAGTAAGCAAATAACATAAGACACAAAATTGACAAAGAAAAAAAAACCCAGTCAAAATGTTGGAACATATACTGTGTATAAATTACGAATTTTAAGCCTCACTGCTACCGCATTTATGCAAAAAACAGAAGTACTATAACTGTTAATTGATTCAAAATTCAAGTAAAGAGTGGATTGGAGGAAACATAAAGCGCATATATACGAGAAACGTTTGGAATAAGTAAAAGCAACAAAGGAGAAGAAGAGTTTACAGCGTGGAAATAAGTCAGGGGGTTCGGCCACAAGTCATCCTTAATTATATCAGCTACCTGTCCAAAATAATTCCAAACATCATTAGAGATGAAATTTATCCAAAAGAAAGACGAAAAAAATAAGAAGTTGACCTGTTTGTGTCATTAATTAACAACAGAAATAGCATTACCTCCTCATGAAGTTCTTCCATCTCACCCTCATCCCCGAACCAGGTGAAGAAGCTGCAAGCCAAGAACAATCAGAAATGCTTTATATGTTAAGCATTAACGCAGATTGAAACAACAAACTGAAATTTAAAATGCGATCAGCCGATCACCGTCCTTACACATGGGACTTATAACATAATTTACGATAAAACCCACAAGAAAAGAGGGAAAAACATCTTCTCATCTTCAACTTTAATGCAATAGACACCATGAACAAGTGATGTGATGGTCACAAGCAGTATGTAGTACATGGACAAAGATCTCAACAAAAAGACACCGAGACAAGCTCATCCACAGGGTATAAAAAAAAGGATTCGGATGGGCGAGATAAGAAAACAGGGGAGTGAAAAGTTAGAACAGGACATTTACGCACCACGGGTGAGGGTTGCAGTTATGACCATGAGTTTTTGTGGAATTATAGCTGTTAAGTATCTTTTACTTTATTAGCCGTATTTGTTAATAGCTGTTAATGTGCAGCTGTTTGTTATAATTATAGTAGTTGGGATTGTTGGCATTTATTGCCCAGCACCCATTCTGTCTTTTCGTCTCCTCTTGAGACTGTTGGGTTGGTTCTTTATATAAACCAACACCCCTTTCTTGTAATACGTAGAAGAGTTTATCTTAATAAAACTTTCCTTTTATTCTGTTCTAAACATCTTCATGGTATCAGAGCAAGGCGACCTATAAACGTCTGTTCATCTTCTTCAAAACGTCTGTTCATCTTCTTCAAAATGACTTCTCACAAAACTGAGATTGTTCCAACAGAAAGTGGGTTATTACCGTCTGTGGGCAACTCAGATTTTAGCTCAAATGCTATCTCAACCCATATATTAAATGGGAAAAATTACCTACTCTGGTCTCGTTCTGTCAAAATGTTCATAGCTGGGCAAGGCAAGATGAAGTACCTCACAGGGAGCCCTGCTCCTCCAGCTGCTGATACTGAGGCGTTTCTGCCATGGGACACTGAAAACAACATGGTCATGTCATGGCTGATTCGTTCTATGACCCGAGACATCTCAGAGAACTTCATGCTTTATGATACAGCCCAGGAAATTTGGAATGCAGCCAAGGAACTGTACTCTAAAATGGACAACACATCAGAAATTTATGGGATAAAAGCTAAACTGCAAAATATATCCCAAGGAGAACTTGATGTAACCCAATACTTCAACCTCCTACTGAGATCTTGGCAACAGCTGGATATGGTTGATAAGATCAAATGGAGCTGCCCTGATGATGCTAAGAAATACGAGGAGGCAACAGAAAAAGACAGAGTCTTTAAGTTCTTGATCGGTCTAAATCAAGAACTTGATGATGTAAGGGGGAGGCTAATTGGTACTAAACCTTTCCCCTGTCTAAAAGCTGTGTATGCTGAGGTTTGTCATGAAGAAAGCAGGAGAAAGATCATGCCTAAAGGTCCTCCTATCACTGAGCAGGACAGCTCTGCCTTTTTTGTTAAAGGCAATCAAAAATGGGGCCAACAACAGAAAGGAAAAAAAGAGAAACCATGGTGTGATTTCTGTAAGAAAACAGGACACACAAGAGAAACCTGCTGGAAGATTCATGGAAAACCAGAAGGATGGAAACCTCAGAACAAAGAAGCAAAAGAAATCCATGCTAAACATGTATCTGGAGAAGTTGGACTCTCAAAGGAACAATTTGAGATCCTCAAGAAACTCATTGCTGAGCCTGCCACCTCCTCTAACAAGGAAGAATCGGCCATTTTTGCTCAGACAGGTATGGTTGATGTTGCTTTTAAGGTAAGTTCATATGATTTGTCATCTTGGATCATTGATTCAGGAGCTTCCAATCATATGACTGGATCCTTAGATGTTCTTCATGATTATACTACCTGCTCTCAGAATCACATGGTTAAAGTTGCAGATGGGACTTCTACAAGAGTAGTTGGGTCTGGATCTGTAACCTTAACCCCTGAATTGACCTTAACTCATGTGCTTTTTGTTCCAGCCCTTAGCTGCAATTTACTATCAGTGAAAAGGATTGTTAAAGATTATGGATGCAAAGTGATTTTTACTAACAACTCTTGTGAATTTCAGGGTACAACCTTGAAGATGAAGATTGGCAGTTTTGATCCCCAGTCCAATCTGTTTACTTTTAAAAAGAATTGTAGTCAAGCTTTGTTATCTTACAATCCTAGAAATCTTTGTACTCTTTCTGATTCTAATGAAGTTATCAAATGGCACTATAGACTTGGTCACCCCAATTTTGTGTATTTGTCTAAATTATTTCCTAATTTATTCAAAGATAAAAAACCTAGTTTTTTCCAATGTGAAGTTTGTCAAATGTCTAAACATACTAGAACTTCTTATCCTAAACGGACTTACCAAAGATCCTCACCCTTCACTCTCATTCACAGTGATGTGTGGGGGCCCTCAAGAGTTAAAGACACTAAAGGCTTCAGGTGGTTCATCACTTTTATAGATGACCATAGTAGAGCTACTTGGGTCTTTATGATGAGGGAAAAATCTGAGGTTGGTTCTGTTTTTCAGAAATTTTACAACATGATTTTAAATCAGTTTGACTGCAAAATAAAACTCATCAAATCTGATAATGCTAAGGAGTATTTTGACAAACAACTGGGTGGGTTTCTGGATCAACATGGGATCATTCACTTAAGTAGTTGTGTAGAAACTCCCCAACAAAATGGCATAGCCGAAAGAAAGAATAGACACCTCCTTGAGGTAGCTAGATCTTTACTTTTCTCTATGAATGTTCCAAAGTATCTTTGGGGAGAGGCTCTACTTACAGCTACTTATTTGATTAATCGTATGCCATCTAAAATCCTGAATTTTGAGACTCCTAGACAAATTTTATTGAAAGATTTTCCTAAATACAAAGATGAGTCTTCCATTCCTCCCAAAATTTTTGGCTGTACTGCTTTCATTCACATTTATCCCCACAATAGAAGTAAGTTGGACCCTAGGAGCTTAAAATGTGTTCTTGTTGGGTACTCTAGTCATCAGAGGGGGTATAAGTGCTACTCCCCTGAGACTAGAAAGTTTTACAACACCTTAGATGTAACTTTCTTCGAAAATATACCCTACTTTCAGCATAAATCTGACCTTTCTACTCCTATTTGCAATGACTGGGGTTTAGATACTATTAGTCCTACTATACAAAAGTCTGCCACTACTAATGATCTTGTGCAGGAGAAGGACACAGGTACTCCACAATGGAACAGACCTCCCATTGTCCATGTGTATGGTAGAAAGGAAAAGACACATCCATCTCAGGGGGAGCAGCCTGCTGCATCAAAGTCATCTGATGTTCAGGATGATAATCAACCTGTGATGCAGCCCTCACTTGATATTTTGTCTTGCTCCCCCCCAAGTGCTACTAGAATGCCTACTACACCTCACAGCATCACCAATGTACATGATGTTCCTTCAACAGGTGATAACTCCAATTCCCCTGCCTCTGTACCTACAGGTATATTACCTGATGACAGACCTATTGCTCTTCGAAAAGGTATAAGATCTTGTACTAGACATCCTCTTTCTCACTTCATGTCTTACTCTGCCCTTTCAACTAAGTTTTGTCAATTCACAAAAAACCTGGATCAAACTGTGATCCCTAAGAACATTCATGAAGCCAAGTCTCAACCTCTTTGGCAATCTGCCATTAATGATGAGATGCAAGCCTTAATAAAAAACAGAACTTGGACCATTAGTGAGCGCCGGCCACAGAAGAAGATGGGGTGTGTAGATGGTTGTTCACCATCAAATATAATCTTTGATGGATCCATCCACAAATACAAAGCTAGGTTAGTGGCTAAAGGCTTTACACAATCTTATGGCATTGATTACTTGGATACTTTTGCCCCTGTAGCCAAGTTAAATACCATTAGGATTCTGTTTTCCTTAGCTATTAACCTTGACTGGCCTTTGTTCCAGTTAGACATTAAAAATGCGTTTTTAAATGGTGATTTGCAGGAGGATATTTACATGTCTATTCCTCCCGGGTTTGAATCTAGTAAAACCCCAAATCAGGTTTGCAAGCTCAACAAGGCTCTATATGGGTTGAAACAGTCTCCAAGGGCCTGGTTTGCTAGGTTCTCTAAGACTGTTAAGCTGTATGGGTACAAGCAATGCAACTCTGATCACACTTTATTCATTAAAATATCATCTACTGGAAAGAAATCTATTCTTATTGTGTATGTCGACGATATAATCATAACAGGTGATGATCATGTGGCTAATTCTATTCTGAAAGATCATCTTGCCAAAAGCTTTGAAACTAAAGACCTTGGGAGCCTTAAATACTTTCTAGGCATGGAAGTGGCTAGAACCAACTCTGGATTGTGTGTCTCACAGAGAAAATACATTCTTGACTTACTTACTGAAACTGGGCTGCTTGGTTGTAAACCAGCTGCTACACCATGTGAACCTGGCATTCATCTTTCCTCTGATCCAAATGATAAGCCTGTCAACAAAGTCAGATATCAAAGACTTGTTGGGAAGTTGATTTACTTATCCCATACAAGGCCTGATATTTGCTATGCCGTAGGTCTTGTTAGTCAATTTATGCATCATCCTACCACTAAATATATGAATGCTGTTTACAGGATCCTAAGGTATCTTAAAGGACAGCCTGGTCAAGGGATCTGTTTCAGAAAGAATGACTGCAGAGATGTAGATGTCCACACTGATGCTGACTGGGGAGGCGCCCTAACTGATAGAAGGTCAACTACTGGATACTGCTCCTATGTTTGGGGCAACCTCGTGACTTGGAGAAGCAAGAAACAAGCCATTATCTCAAGAAGCAGTGCTGAAGCAGAATTTCGAGCTTTAGCTCTTGGAATTTGTGAGGGTATTTGGCTAAAACGTGTTCTGGCTGAACTACATATTCCTATCAACAAACCAGTTCGATTGTTTTGTGACAATATCTCAGCCCTCAAGATTGCTGAAAACCCTATCCATCACGACAAGACTAAACATGTGGACATCGATAAGCACTACATCAAAGAGAGACTTGACTACAAAGACATCTCTCTCCATCATATTCCTTCCTCTCAACAAGTTGCTGATTTACTGACTAAAGCTGTGCAACCTGGTATCTTCAAAGTTCTCCATTCCAAACTTGGTTGCTTAAACATTTACAACCAAGTTTGAGGGGGAGTGTGGAATTATAGCTGTTAAGTATCTTTTACTTTATTAGCCGTATTTGTTAATAGCTGTTAATGTGCAGCTGTTTGTTATAATTATAGTAGTTGGGATTGTTGGCATTTATTGCCCAGCACCCATTCTGTCTTTTCGTCTCCTCTTGAGACTGTTGGGTTGGTTCTTTATATAAACCAACACCCCTTTCTTGTAATACGTAGAAGAGTTTATCTTAATAAAACTTTCCTTTTATTCTGTTCTAAACATCTTCAGTTTTTGTATTTTATCTATCTCTGAGGACCGTATGAGGTAAAAATCGTTTATGTTAAATAACAAACTTTATTTAAATCATATCTACACAAACTTAGTGTTGGTGTAAGTGTCTATGAATTATAGTCATGGACACGACATATCAACTGGTCAAATTTTCACTTCAATGGGTAAACCTCTTTCCTCTATATGGAAAACTATAAACAGCCCTAGTTTATATTTGTACAGGAAGTTTTTTCCAAACTCGAAGCCCTAACTTCTGATAACATGTCAACAACCTTTAAAGTTATGCCAAGACTACCCTTCTTATACTAGCAATTAATTTCAAAAATCAAACAAGTGAATAGGCAACAATCATAAAATCAGTTGTAAATGTTCCTAAGAAAATAGAATTTGGTGAAGAAGCATCTTCTCAAGTAAGCAATTGACATAAGTAAGGTAGCATGAAGATTTTTTCAAGACTTTAATTGGATCAAGGACCCACCTTTCCTCTGGATTCAAGCGCTTATTTCCATTTTTCACAGTAGCAACTCCATTAGGTATGCCCTGAAATACTCAAACAAACATGTGAATATTAAGAACGCAAAATGTACATCCCGATATCAATAGCATATATTTAAGGAAAAGGAGCCTTACCATGCCTTCTTTCCATCTAATAGCAGTACCAGTAATTTTTGTAGTTCCTTCATCAAGGAAGGCAAAAGTCTTCGTAAGCTTCGCATCTTCGAAATATGGGTTAGGTTTGAAGTTCTGGAGGACAGAAAATCGAAAGTTAATTACTTTCCACAAACAAAGGGTTTTCATCTATATTCTTTTCATCAGTCCCCATTGCACATAAAAGAAGAAGAAACTCACAAAACTGATTGAGTAACCCAATTTCACATCTTGAGAATCTTCCACTTCAATAGATTTAAGGTACTTGAAAATCTGCATGATGCGGACACAAAAGTTCGGTCAATAATTAGAGGAGATGGTGCCCAATACTGAAAAACGTTCAAAAATTATATCTTTATGCAAGCAGAGCAATGTGCAAACCTGGTGGTCTTCCTCAGTCAGCAGCTCACCGAGCGCAGGATGGCTTGTGAACTGCATTAAATGGTGGATAGATCAGCCATAGAAACTATCTTGAATCAAAGAATCACGGTTGTCCAATCACTAAAATGATAAGGGAATTTAGATGAACCACTAACCGCAGTTATCCAGAAATCTGGAATAGAGTTAATGATAGCATTTCTCTTGTCGTAAATTGGTTTGCGCACTACATTGTACCTTTGTTCAACTTCCAAAACCTTTTCACTAGCTTCCTCATTAATCTGTACCAAAAAAGGAAAAATTCTTGAAACCATAGAATCTTGAGAAATACAAAACTGCGATTTTACAAAAGGGAAATCCTCGGACCAAGTGGTCACCATAAAAGCTAAAGACCCACAATGGTGTTGATCCAGTTTAATCATTCCAAAAGCTTGTTTTAATAGCAAAAACTACAAACAAATATGCATACGACGTTACCCATAAACCCAAATCAAAATCCAGAGTGCGGTCTGCAGCTCAAACTAAAGCCATGAAACATCCAGATCGAATGACACAAGCAGCTATAATATTATGAGCAGGCTATATATTTCGGCATATCTAACACCTCACAAAATGAAAACAGAGGGAAAAAAATGCTCAATCAATGCAACACAAAAAAGTAAAAAGATAGCATAGAGATTCCAAAACACGACTGGAGACTAAATTCAAAAAGGAAACCATTTTTCACAAATTCAATCAAGATTAAACACGAGCACAAGTGCAATCATACCACATTTGCATCAGATCAAAGATAAAAGCTTGTGTGCAGAGTAAATTTCCCAGAGCTTTTGGAAACCTTTTAATCAAATGAACTACCTTTCAGAAAAAAAAAAAAAAAACCCTCTTTAAAATAGCAACAGAATATGTTAAGCAATAAGAATGTCAACACACTCATTCCCGCAACAGCTCAAAAGCAGCTATGAGTAAGAATACGAAAAAAAAAAAAGCATCACATCCATACCAAAACCAACAAAAAAACGTAATAAATGCAAAATTCTAAGTCACTGAACAGCAGAACAACGGCAATGGCCTCTTCCTTCTGGGAACTTTCAGCAGAACAAGCGGCTATAAATATTGCTTAAAAATAAAAAAAAATATCATCAATTCAAGAAAGGAGCATAAATACAGCAACAATTATGATCCCCCAGCCATGCATATTCTCTTGATTTAGCAAATTAAATACCAAAACAAAAACAGAGAGATTCCAAAAAACTGAATTTTTTTGATTGAAAAAAAAAATGGAATTACCTTCTCCAGCTCATCTTGAATCTCTTGCAACTTCTCAATAGAGAGAACGAGTTCTCCATCAATAGGCTCCTGGTTATTAGCTTCGATTTCAGCTTTCTCTGGAATTTTCTGCTTCTTGCCTTTGTCAGCCCCCATTTTTTTTCTTCTTCTTCTTCTCTCCTCTAAAACCCTCGAGGGAAACCTAAGCCTCAGCTAAACTGTGAAGAAAGGAGAGCTTAAACCCTAAAGCATCAGGTCTCGCTATTTATGGGTCCGTCTACTCCACACGGGTTCGGTTTTGTTTGGCCGTTTGTGTTTGGCTAGGTTGAGTAATGTTGTGTCCCAATTACCCCTCTCTATCAACATCAATCAATAATAATAAATAGTATAAAAAAATCTTAAATTGAATGCTTACAAATGTCATATTTTCGAAACAGGGCAAGGTCAGACCTAATCGTTGAGTAAAAAGGTTGAAGAGTCGGGCTCTATAATGATAACCCGAACCAATTCACGGATTGGTTGTGTTAGTTAGTTCCGGTTACGAGTGTTTTAAACAAAAACCCTTAAGTTGTATATTGGTTAAAGTGAGAACAATAAAAAACATCATTTAAGGCCATTTTGAAAATAGGAATTATTATTACCGCCACATTGAATTCTACTTTTAAGGCACCATAATAGAATTCGACTTATCTAGAGTTGGATTTAAGCTCAAAATTCGACTTTTAAACATGTCGAATACAGGATTAGACATCTGCAAAGTTAATTCTTTTTACGAAGTATAGTGCCCCAATAGATACATCATGTTGCCAATAACTGTTTCCTAAAAGATGACTATATTTTCACTATACGTGTTAAAATTATGTAATGCTAATTAATTTAAAATATGTATTCTTATGTAACAGCCAAACAATTCGCTAATATGTCGCTAGTTTACTGTCGACTATTATGGGTCATACATAGCGTTACGGGCACGTGGCGGCACGTCATGAAACATTTACAACCTGAGTTACGAGTCTTTGGTGAATTCTAGCCATTAGTGGACTCAAAAACTTGATCAAATCAGAGGCAACGAGAGACTGACTTCTACCCGAGTGTTCCACGATCTATCATGCCGGTCATATGAGGCCTCGAGAAAGTTCTTGGCTTAGATTGGTTGTAAGAGGTTTGGAGACACCTATTAATCTTAGTCACATGTCTCGAGCGTCGAACATCTGATATTTATTCCATGCTTCGTCCAAGGTCACCAGGAGCGCCCCTTGGGGGGCAACGGGGCCTTGGCCCACGACCCCCAAATCGATGAATTTAAGGGTCCCGTCAATTTTTTACCCAATAGCATATATATTTCATATTTTTACATTCGGCTTCAATAACCTACCAACCAACAAGGTATCGTCTCAGGTAGAGCTGTTAAACGAACAGAGCCGCTCGTGAACAAGCTCGTGTTCGTGATCGTTTGTTCGTTTAGGTTAACGAGCCGAGCTCGAACATGATTGTAGGCTCGTTTTCTTAACGAGCCGAGCTCGAGCTTGGTTCGCGAACGTTCGATTATGTTCGCGAACATGCTTATTGTTCGCGAACATACTTACATAATGTTCGCGAACATGCTTATATGCTTATAATATATGTCTAACGAACCAAACTTGAGCCGAATTCGAGCCAAAGTCGAGCCAAAAGACAAAAAATATGTCTAACGAGCCGAGCTCGAACGAGCTCGAACAGTTCATGTTTTAAACGAGCCGAGCTCGAACAGAATTTTTTGTTCGTTTAACAAACGAACGAGCTCGAACGAGCTCATGAGCTTAACGAGCTCAAGTTCGAACAGCCAATACTCGGCTCGTTAACAGCTCTAGTCTCAGGGGTGAGCATTAGGGTATAACTTGGCAGTGACCAAGAGTCAAGTCTTGTTAGGCCTAAAAAAGGTGCGTGAAAAACCTTTCGTTTTTGTAAAAACAAAATAACCTACCTATCAGAGGCGGCTGCAGGAATTGTGTGACACGGGTCAGAGATCTATAACGACACATCGTATTACAAGTTTCTAATGTATTATATAAAATATATATGTATAATTATGGGTCAAGAGTCTTTACTTTAAAATTTTAGCCGGTCAATCAGTAGATATTAGTACATAAAAATTTTAATTTGTGTAAAAAATACACAGTTTTTTTTTTTAAATTGAGGGTCAGGTGACCCATTATGGTGTGAGTGCCGCCGCCCCTGCTACCAGTCCAGTAATAACCTTTCGTTTTTTTCACTGTTTTTTTTGGTCGGTCACTTCGGCAAATGGATGTAAATAATGCATTTTTACAAGGTACTGTCGTAGAACATGTTTACATGGCCCAACAACCAAGCTTTGAGGACAGGGTTCACCGTACGTATATTGGCAACATCATAATGCAATTTATGGTTTGAAACAAGTACCTCGTGTTTGGTATCATTAGTTAAAAACCTTTTCCTTGATCCTAGATACAAAATTCTAATTTTGACTCATCTTGTTCATTTATAAGTCTCCATCAACAATTTTTTTTTTTTTTTTTTTTTTTTTTTTTTTTTTTTTTTATATGTCGATGATATTATTGTCATAGGAAATGACGACGTTACATTGCTCTTCAACAGTTCATTCAATCTCTTGGCCGCAGATTTTCTATGAAGGAATTCTTTTAACACAACAAACGTTATCTCTTACACCAAAATAATATGCAAGATGCAATATTTGTTACTGCTCCACTTCAACAAATAAAGCAAAAACACATCAAAATTTACTTATTCTAAAATTTGATGTGTTTTATTTTAATAAGTGTGCACCATCCATGTTAATTATGAGCCTTTCTCTTTCTTTGTCCATGCTGTCATTTCATTTATTTATCAATTTTTTTATTTTATTTTATTTGGAATGGTCATTACTTAATCATCAAAACGATTGATTATGAGTGTAAAATACTTCTAAGTTTTTAATTGTAATTTTTCCTTGAGAGAAACTTGTAATGCTTTTTAGTCAATCAAACAAGACACTGATCCAGTGGTAATTACTGTGGTCCTTAACTCGGAGGTTTAGGTTTAAGTCTCGGTGAGAACAACAAATGGTGTGTGCGTATATTTCGTATTCGTCAAAAAATAAATTTGAAGGGAAATTGAGACCCGTAAATAATAAAAATTGAAGGAAAATAGATTTTAAAAACACATATGTAAAATGATTGTACGATCTGTAACATCAAGTCAAGATGGCCGAGTTGGTCTAAGGCGCCAGTTTCAGGTACTGGTCCGAAAGGGCATGGGTTCGAATCCCATTCTTGACAATCATTTTTTCTCAAGTTTACCTATTTTTACCCTCCTTTCAGAATTGTTAAATTATTATTTAGTCCCCCTCCGCCTCCCCCCCTCCTCCCCAGCATTATTTTTACTATATCCGGTTTTGCATTATATATATAAAAACCTTAAACTTCTGGTAACTAATAGTACCGAAAATGTTGTAAAAATACTTTTACAAGAAAGTTTTATCGAAAATATGAGAAAACAACGTGAAAAGCATAATTTTTTTTGGTTTTAACGCTCTTTAAGAACGGGAAATCGATCTTTTCATCGTTTTCTTTAAGATGATCATTTATTTATTAATCAATGAGTGGAAATCCACATATTACAAAATATAGACATTTCAAAGGGAAGAAAACTATCACAAAGTATCAAAATTCCATGTTAATCTAAGGTTCTGCACACGAGACTCCATCTTAGGGATCATCACATGAAGAGTAGGGTGTACTTCTTGGGTTCCATGGTAGATCGTCTTCACAACATGCTATGGTGGCTCCTTCCTCAACTTCATACGAAGGATTAAGGCATGCCAATGCATTATGCATCCGAGAGATCCCCTGATTCTGCACCACATCAGGAGGGTTGACTTTTACATGCTCGCCCTGTTGCTGAGATGGGAGATGCGTGGCTTTGTTCAGAATTTTAATCTGGTGTCTCTGAGCAGAATGGGTGTTCCTTTGATTAGTGTCAATTGACAAGGTCGAGAGAGCTGATCTTGTTGTGGATTTATGTTTAGAGGAGGAAGACATTTTCATTTGTTGCCCTTGAATTCCCAAATCAGATCTCTGATCTTTAGCTTTCCCTGTGTCAGAAGTTTTTTGATTTGACCTGCCATTTCCTTTGGAATTTTTCGATCCATGATTGCTAGAATTTCTTTATTCGGGAACCTGCTTATGTTTGTTGTTAATACTTTGGGAAGTTGATTTGTGTACTTCCCTAGTCGTTACTTTACCTCCATGAGACTCCAGCTGCCTAGAAGCCTCTCTCAAGTCTTTTACCACATCAGGTACGTCAAGTTCCCCTCTACATCATCCATCAGAACCCGAATTGAGATTCCGGCTTCTACTTCCTCATCAATCAAGATATTAAATCTAGAACCTGGCCCATGTTCTTGTGCTACAGCTCTTGGGCTCTTTGCAGTTGATTCATTATGTTGCACTTGCACTTGGGGTTGGTGTTGATCATTTATGTGATCAACCTTCTTTTCTTTGTTAAGAGTCCATCTTATCCTCCTTTGGGCTATCATCCAAGGCCCACATGGGTTCTCAGCTGTAGGCCCTTGCAAAACAGGTCATGTAGGTGTTAATGGCTGATTTCCATTAATTTCAACAGTCACATTCAAAGGGCACTCTTCCTTCATATGTCCAAACTTTCCACAACCCCAACAGATTTGTTGAAGCCCCTCATATTCCACCTTGTATCTACACCTATTGATGACAACAACTCCTTTAAGCCGCTTCTCCAAATCAACGCAGACTTTGGAAAAACGTCCCCTAGTAGTTGTGTTGGTAAAAGGATCTATTTTCACAAATTTTCCAACCAAATTTCCGAATTTTTGCAGTAGAGGCCTCCGGAAAATCTCCAGAGACAGACCTGAAAAATGAACCCAGGCTAAGGTTGTTGTTATCTTCTCAGCTTCAGGTTGAAAAAATGGTTTCCATCCCCTTACAGCCAGATAATTGCCCAAGATAACCCAAGGACCATTCTCCAGGGCAATTTCATAATCTTCTTTCTTGGTGAAGCGATCCACGTAAAAACCGTTTTCCAAATCAGTAATTTCAATCCGTCCCTTATGCTTCCACATTTCATTGAGTCTCTGACAAAGATACTTGTAAGATATAGACTTACCAAGGAGCTTGATGATCAAAGCTTTTCTCAATGGATGCCAAAGGCCGAGGCATTCTTCCAAGGGAATTGTAATCGCGTCCTCATCAACTTCAGGTCCGATGAGATTGTCAATCGCATCCTCAAATTCTTCCTTTTCATTGTCATCTTCCTCATCGCCGATGTAAATGTTTGGGTTTGCTTACCGTTCTGTTGAATAGCCATCGTCGTCGAGAAAGGGACCTGGGGTGTCAATCAGGCCATGGGTGATTACGGATCTTTTAATATCCATATATAATTTCGTTAGACTATCATCCTTGAGAAATAAATAAGATGTTAGCTCTTTTATTCACTTCAATATCTCGAGATACATACGAGGACATTAATCCAAATGTCTTTCGTTTCAAACTTTTTCATGTCTCTTTGTGAAATCATCAAATGTCATTGTATTGTTCCTTGATATGAAACTCATTATATTAGGTTTAGATGAATAACAAAATAATTGTCATTGAGAAATAATGTTGTGTACAATGAGTTTATATAGAGAGACCACAAGGGTATAAACGTAAAATACAAATAATGTAAAGCAATATATTCTAATACGCTCCCTCAAGCGGACGGAGTGGAGCGAAGTCCAAGCTTGGAAACAAGTGCAGAAAAGGATAACCGTGGCAAAGGCTTGGTGAGAATATCTGCCAGCTGGTCTGCAGCAGCAACACGAGCAACACGAACGAGACCACGCTCCACATGCTCACGAATGAAATGATAATCAATGGCCACGTGCTTCATGCGTGAGTGGAAAACCGGGTTGGCACTGAGACGAAGTGCTCCCAAATTGTCACAGAAAATTACGGGCGTGGAAGTAACTGTAAAGCCAAGATCAGCAAGAAGATAAGTCAGCCAGGCAACTTCGGCAGCCGTATCCGCAACACACCTATACTCAGCTTCGGTGGAAGAACGAGAGACTAAGTGTTGCCTCTTGGAGCTCCATGAAATGGCGTTTTTGCCCAAGAAGACAATATACGCAGAGATAGAGGTGTAACCTGGCACACACTCAGAAGAGACAGGGTCGTGATATCCAGCATCCCTGTTTCCTGCCCAGTCAGAATCCGAAAAAGCATGTAACGCCAAAGGATAATCTCGATATAACTGTAAACCCATAGTAAGAGTGCCGATAAGTAAGCGCGAGAGACGTTTGACAAGCATCCAATGATACTCAGCCGGTGCATGCATAAACCGGGAAAGCTTATTAACAAAGAAATCAATATCCACTCGTAAAGCATAAGTCTTGTAAGGCACCCAAAACCTGACGATACTGAGTCGGATCGGTATAAGGGTGAGAAACAATAGGATCACCCGAAAAGGCGTCAGCTGGCATAGGCGTGGAAACTGCTTTAGAATCCTCCATATGAACCTGAGAAAGCAGCTCACGTGTGTACCTGGTCTGTGTAAGTAATAAACCAAGGGTCGAATGAGTGACCTCAACACCCAAAAAATACGAAAGGGGCCCAAGGTCCTTGATAGAGAACTGAGAGGCTAATCGATCAATTACACTCAACTCGCTCACTTTGGAGCTACTCAGTAACAATAATGTCATCGACGTACACCAAGATGAAAGTAATGCTGGTAGATATGCGATAAACAAATAAAGAAGGATCACCGCAGAGTTAACAAAACCCATGGTAAGAACAAAAGACTTAAGCTCATGGTACCAAGCCCGAGGTGCCTGCTTAAGACCATAAATCGCTTTGCGAAGTTTGCACACAAAAGTGGGTTTCGTTGCATCCTCAAACCCAGTGGTTGAGACATATACACATCTTCATTTAGTGTCCCCTGTAAGAAGGCGTTATTGACATCGAGTTGGCGAAGAGACCAAATGCAAAGGAAATCGCAATACTAAGAACAAGACGGATCGTAACAGGTTTAACAACAGGACTAAAAGTTTCGAAGTAATCCAAACCAGGGCGTTGTGTAAACCCTTTGGCAACCAGCCGAGCCTTGTATTTATCAATCGAGCCATCCGGGTTCCGTTTAATTCGGAAGACCCACTTACAACCAACTATATTTAAACCAAAGCGGCAGGGAACTAACGACCACGTGTCATTGCGAAGAAGTGCACTATACTCATCGACATGGCAACACACCACTGCGGACACTGCAATGCCTGCTTAAGGGTTGAGGGCTCCGTATCTAGGTAGCGGTTGTGCAGTTGAGCTTGAAGGTTAAAGAGTTTACGAGGTTTGTAGATTTGATTTTGAGAGCGAGTGGTCATGGGATGTTGCGGCGGGGGGGAGGGAGGTGGAGGCGGCGGGGAGGAGGACGAAGGGGAAGGAGAGGGGACGGCAGTGGGGGAGGAAGAAGAAGAGGAGGAGGAGCTTGCAGATGGCTCATAAATGCCTACAGGTGGTGCAGGGGCCGTGGGGGGTGGTGGAGAGATAGGGACAGCCACGGTTTCATAAGACAGAGAGGGAAGGAGTGCGGTTAACGGAGGTAAGGAGGAGTCAGAGGAGATGCTAGCAAAGGAAAAATGTCCTCCACAAATCGAACATCACGGGAAATATGCATACGGGACTCGAGAGATGTCATAGCAAAGATAAGCGCTTTGTGTGAGGCGTAACCAAGAAATATACATGGCTTGGATGTAGGCGCGAGCTTGTGGGGATTGTATGGTTTAAGCCATGGATAGCAAAGGCAACCGAAAACTCGGAGCTTAGAGTAATTGGGAGGGTGAGAAAAGAGCTTGAGATGCGGGAAAGCATATTAAGATTTTTGTGGGCATGCGATTGATGAGGTAAACCGCGGTACTAACAAAGATAGGACCAATAGGTGACGGGTATTTTGGCATGGGCAAGAAGAGTGAGTGCAGTTTCGGCTATATGCAAGTGCCGGCGTTCAGAGATGCCGTTGTGCTGCGGGGTGTAGGTGGGAGAAGTGAAATGAGAGATGCCATTCTCAGAGAGAAAATGACGTAACTTAATCTACTCGGTGCCATTATCGAAATAGAGGTTTTGATGGGGAAAGCTAACAGTTTTTCGACATAGTGCTTGAATTTAATGAAAGTATTATATACGTCAGATTTACATGCAAGTGGGTATATCCACATGTAACGAGTAAAATGATCAACAAAGAGAACATAATATTTAAAATTATCAACAGAATAAACAGGAGATGACCAAACGTCAGAATAAATAACTTCCAATGGACGAGAAGTTGACAAAGTGGAATCCGAAAAAGGGAGCCTATGGCTCTTATTACATAAGCAAGAATCACAAGAAGAATGTGAAACAAAGAGATAATTCTAAAAATTATTGTTTGCAAGATTTTGAATAATAGGAAAAGCGGGATGGCCATGGCGGAGATGCCAAGTGGCGGCGAAGCCTTGGAGCGCGAAAAGCGAAGAGAGCTCGGAGGACCACACATGAGGCTCCATCACCGACTGTGTCCTTTGTGGAGGCATTTGCCAGTCTTCAAATCCTTCACCAAAAACGAATCAGATAAGAATTCAATAGAGACAGAATTATCTTGGCAAAATTTCTGGACAGATAATAAATTGCGAGAAAGGGAAGGTACACAAAGCACATGATTTAATTTGAAGGAGGAAAGAGATGTAGAACCAATGTGAGTGATAGCCAAAGAACTACCATCACCAATGATAATACGATCCATACCTTGGTAGGGGGAGTGAAGAGAGAGTAGATTAAGTTCCTGCGTCATATGATGAGAGAGCACCACTATCAAGCATCCAAGTAGCGAAAGGATCGAGTACTTTGCAGAGTAGAAATGGTAGGAGCAGCGTTTGGGCAACATGGGCATGGGGCGGTGAGAGAGGCCGAGGGTGCCTGGGTTTCAGGTGGGCGTGGGAGATTATTGTAGAGAGGTAAAGCGGTGCAACGAGTAGCAACATGACCACTGAACACCACGAGTTGGCGAAGCCTTGATATGGTTTAGAGGGACGAGCGCGGCCGCAGTTTTGGGAGGGATTGGGAGGAGGGACATGTGGTTGGGGTCTCGGGTAGGGGCTGGGGGTGGCGACGGCGGGATAGGAGGGGAGGCCGAGGTAGGCTGGCAGTAAGGGAATAAATTTGTATTGGTCGAAACATGCATGGGACGGGGAAGGGTAAGCGAGGAAAGCAAGATATCGCAGGGGGTGCAACAGACGGATTTGTAAAAGTGACGCTTCATGCATAAGTAATTTTCATGTAACAATGGCATCGAGATGGTATCATCACGAGCCCGAATAGCACCGACAAGGCCCCGATAATCACTACCAAGATTTTTAAAATTAATTCAACCAAGTCATCATCAGTACCTTAGCATCAAGAGACGCGAGATCATCAAAGAAAAATTTTAACGGCAAAGAAGTATTGGGAAATAGACATTGTACCTTTAGTAATAGAATTTAAACGCAGTTTGAGATGTCGAACACGACCCTTACTCTGTTTCCCAAACGCGTCGAGAAGGGTGTCCCAAGCTTGTTTCGAATTTGTCGTGTGTTGAATCGTAGCCATAAACTCTTTATCAACCGAACCCAAAAGTAAATTGTGGATTAGGGCATCTTGTTGGAGCCAATGCAGGTGAGCCGCGTTGATCGTCATCTCCCAAAGCCCGCAGAGGATGGTTGGTGGCGGCGGCAGGTGTGGCACTGTGGACATAACCGATGAGACCGTGACCGGTGAGTAAAGTGGTCAATTGAAGCTTCCAAGCCGTGAAATTTTTGCCATCAAGTTTTGTAGGGGCATTGACAAAGCAGGATTAAGCGAGATAACGGTGGTGGTAGCTTTGAGGGCGGCAGCGCGCAAAAACGATGTGGCGCGCCGCCGCGGCCGCAGTGGTGACGGAGAGAGAGAGCGGCGCGAAGTGGCCATAGCCATTTGGAAGGAGGCGGCGACAAGAGATAGCCGAAAAAAAAAAATTTGGGATCAAAAAGCTCTGATACCATATTAGGTTTAGATGAATAACAAAATAATTGTCGTTGAGAAATAATGTTGTGTCTGATGAGTTTATATAGAGAGAGACACAAGTATAAACGTAAAATACAAATAATGTAAAGCAATATATTCTAATACATTATCACAACAAAGTACGATTTTTTTTTTAACATCATAACAAAGTACGTTACATACTTTTAAATAAATCATCGTAATATATTAATTGATATGAAACTCATTATGATCAATGATTTTAAGAGTGTGTTTTCTGGTGTGGCAATTTTATAGCCGAACTCATATTTCCATTATGATCACCGCTATTAGCATCACATTGAATCTATTTTGTCACCAACCGCACCAAACTTCAAGAAAATATTCTATTTTACAAATATCCAAAATTAACATTCGATCATTGCAAAGTCGAATGTAAACATCTCATTATTCAACTTTTACAGAAATCAAATCTTAGTGTGACGCTCCGAGAGTAGATTCATTATTCAACTTTTTCAAAAATCAAATCTTAATTAATAACATTAGATATGTGCAAAGTCGAAAAATTAGTTAATGTTGGTGTCTAAATAAAACAACGCCGTTTTCATGTATGTTATATTTTTGGGTTTTGTTTTTTCTTAAATTCTATCCCCCAAAAAAAAAAAAACTACGCAATTTTTATTTAGACACCGAAATCGAGCACCAATGTTAGACACATGATCTTATCCGCGGGTCTTACCTGGCCGCATGAAACGATAAATTAAAGTCATCCTAAAATGTCCTATTCTTTAGGAGAAAACTGTGGTTCTCTTCAAATTCTGTTATAAAAGATCATTAAGAAAACACAAAACTTTTATTTCTTTTGAAGAATATTATTTTCTAAACATTTTAATTAACAAGATGACATTCATCAAAATGAGGAATTGCTTTGGGAGTTTTGAAAAGGCTGACAATGTCAAACACCTTTATGCTCCTAAAGCAATGTCCAACCCACAAAATCAATTTTCTGATGGCCGCACGGTTCACGCGCCACCAGGTGGGCTGGTTTAATTTTTGTTTTCTGTGTTAATGCAAATTCTGTTTTTTTTTTTTTTTTTTTTTTTTTTTTCATTTGATTTGTTGCATTGCCATTTTAATCCATGTTTTTGGGATCCATATTCTATATTGATTGTTGAGTTTAACGTTGTTTTTGTTGTATCATTTCAACAATATATATCTGCTGTTTTTTTTTCTTTCTTCCGAATATATATCTGCTGTTTTCAAAAAAAAAAAAAAAAAAAAAAAATATATATCTGCTATCTTAGTTCTATTTTTGTTCTAATATTTTATTGCTAGATTTAATTTGCCATTTTACCTTTTTGTATTGCTTGAATTCCATACGGTTTAATTTTTAATTTGCATAATCATTGTTCCTCAAAATGAATTCAATTTCTGATAAATACGGCATCAAATTTGAGTTTAATAGCCTTATTCTAAATCCGTGTGCATCCGCTCGAAAAAAAATTATTTAAACAATTTTTTTATTGTGTTGATTTTTTTTTTTTTTTTTTTTTTTTTTTTTTGCTGAGTAGTCACATTTTTATGTTCATTTATTTTTTTAGGTGTATCAAGACAGCAATGTAGTAATCCATTGCCAATACCCGATCCATCAAGCCAAGTTCAAAAAAATAAAAATGGAAATTCACAAGTTTCTCCATCTGAACATCAAATATTATCATCTCCAAAGCTTAAATCTTTTTTACATAATGAACTCAAGAAAGCTACACAAAACTTTCATCAAGATAATCTATTAGGCGAAGGCGGATTCGGTCGAGTTTATAAAGGATGGTTAGATGAGAACGATTTTACTGCTTCTGCCCCCGGTAGTGGCATTGCTGTTGCTGTTAAAAAACTCAAGCCTCAAGGGCTTCAAGGTCATAAAGAGTGGTTGGTGCGTTTTTTTTTTCGGTTTTCGATGTCTTTGTTTTGATTATTTTAGGGAGTCTTTAATGACACCATGCAAAACTTACTGTGACATCATGCATATTCGACATCGAAAGTCAATCATATATATTGTCTATAATTGACTTTTGAAAAGTCGATAATCATAATTGACCTTTTTAAATTTGATTTTAAGGTTTAAAATCAACTTTTGAAAAGGAAATTGGTTTGGTATTACAAATTTACCACATGCAAATATGTGAAATTGGTCCCGTAACTTGGTCTGATAAGGAATTTAAATTGGTTTTTTCTTCGGTATCAATTTTCATCTTTAACTTGTAGATGTTTTTCACTTTTAATCCTTCAAAGCTGGAGGATGCTAACTAGACATAATTCGGGCTGAATTTTAAGTCTCTGAAATCGGGGAAGATTTTTTTTTTATTTTGGCATGAAAATTGCACAATTTGTCATTTAACTTGGAAAAAAAAGGGCGTAAACCCTAATTTTAATTTTTGCCAAGTTACCGGACAAATTTTACAATTTTAATCTTCGGGCCAAAATCAGATTTTCCTTATATTCAGCCTCTTCCGGCGTCGGAGGACTACAATTGAAAGAAATGTACAAGTTATATACGACGAAGATTAATACCGGAGTAAAAAATGACCTAAATTCTTAACTAGGCTAAGATACACGACGAATTTTGAAATTTTGCCTATCACAATAGTATACGGTGTCATTAACAATCATTTTCTTTAGTTTTATTTATTGTTTCCTCGATTGACGCATGCACGGTTTATTGCAGTGTGAAGTGGAGTATCTAGGCCGACTTTATCACCCTAATTTGGTGAAACTTATAGGGTTTTGCCTCGAGGGCGAAAACCGTTTACTAGTTTACGAGTTCATGCCTCAAGGTAGCTTGGAGAGCCATTTGTTCAAAAGTAAGTCTAATGTTTTCGTAAAAGTTCTTTATTTGTATCACAATACATACAGTATATATACTTAACACCAGACCTATCATGCATCACACTGAATTTCGTTTTTTCACCAATTCAAATGTGCCGCACTGTCGGCTTTTTAAAACTCGGTTATATAAATGTTTAAAAAAATCAAATCATCATAATTTGCAGGAAGTAAAAAATCTCTTCCTTGGGAAACAAGAGTGAAAATTGCTCTAGGCGCTGCTCGAGGACTGTGTTTTCTACATGAACCCGAGTCTCAAGTTATATATCGCGATTTCAAAGCTTCTAATATTCTTTTAGATTCGGTATGCTATATATATTTTTTGTTTTCTACAGATGATCCGTAAAACTAATTCCAATTTCGGATATTGAGCTTATATATATATTTTTTTGAACTTTTATTTTGCATTGCGATTAATTCGTGAGACATAAATATTTTTTTTATTACAGGAATTCAATGCAAAACTTTCAGATTTTGGCTTGGCAAGAAAGGGACCAAGTGGAGATGACACTCATGTGACTACAGCAGTCATGGGTACTGAAGGGTATGCTGCTCCTGAATATATTAGAACAGGTATATATTTTGTATTCTGATATTTATTGTTTATTTAATTTTTGTGTGTCGGAGGTTCATTTTCGAATAAAGACTCGTTGTCCTCGGGAACGGAACGTCACATTTAATTACTTTTTCAAGTTTATTTAATGTATATAAGCTAATTAATTATTGTTAAAACTTGCAGGAAAATTGACCACAATGTGCGATGTTTATAGCTTTGGAGTGGTGTTATTCGAGTTACTTACGGGTCGTCGTGCAGTAGACTACACGAAAGATAAATCCGAACAACATTTAATCAACTGGGTAAAGCCGCACATGCGTGACAAGAAATCGTTTCTTCGGATTATGGACGGTAGATTAGAAGGAAAATATCCAAGAAAAGGAGCTTTTATTGCAGCAACATTAGCATTACATTGTGTAAACTCCGAAAGGAAATTCCGACCAACCATGAATGAAGTCATAGGTTATCTTGAATTCCTCCTATTACCGAAGTTCATGAGTTTCACGTCTCCATCTCAGATACAACAAATGTCACAACAGTCTGATGATTCACCACCGGATTCCCCAGTGACACTTGGGAAGAATGCTTCGTCTGTTGATTCATGGCCGGCTCCAAAACGTGCGCCATCTCCGTCTAAAAATCACGGTGTTGGTGGTGGGCCACAACGTAAAAGTTCGCCCACGGGGCCAAGAAAGTGTAAGCACCGGTCACGGTTGTCAGGATCTATTGTACCTACTGGATAGGTCGTTTCGTTCAAAGGTGTGATATTGTCATCAAACTAGTCACTAATCGCAGTTTGTCACGATCTATTATACCTACTGGATTGTTGGTTCAAAGGTGTGATATTGTCATCAAACTAGTTACTAGTGTACTCAGGGGCGGACCTAGCGAGACACCCGGGTCCAAAATAAGAAAATACACAATCATGTTTTTTTATTTTTTATTTTTGAAGTACTTTTCTAGTCGTTTAACAAAAAAAAAAAACTAAATTATCAAGTACTTTAAATAAAGATTCAAAGTTTGAAACATTTTAAAGAGATAAATGTTGGCGATGACTTGGTAAATGGAATCAATGATAGAAGATTCTCGAACCGGGTTATTATACGACCAAATAGGTTAGATATTGATTCGATTTGGTTTGACACTCTTTTTTTTTTTTGAAAGACACACACCAATAGTGTAACATGAAAATAATTCAAAATTACAGAACAAACGAACACATTCACTGAAAAACAAATTCTCTCTCTTCTCTCTCACTAAAACTTCTCTACAGATCTAGAGCCTCCCACCGCGCCGGCCCTACGCTTTTAGCCTCCCATTTTTTTCCTTTTATACTAGCTTTATTTGTCTTCAATATATAAAAGCGTGCATTTCAATTTTTTCGAATTCTTTTATCTCTTACTTTCTTCATGAAGTAACATTTAAGAACATATAAATTGTTTTATTGGGTTGGATATTTTTTTAAAGAATCGGGCCTATATATAAATTTTTTTATTAGGTTGGGTATTTTTTTTTAAAGAATCGGCCTATTTGTTATCAAAATCGCTTTTTAATATACGATTTTTTTTTATAAATCGATCGGATTAACTCTATAAATTTTTTTTTCGGATAAGCAAAACATGTACCGATTGGGCCTATCGAGATTCATTGGGCCAAGCCGACTGGCTCGCCTGGCTTGTGATAGGGCCGGCCCTGCCTCCCACGTCTTCGTTTTCCGGCGCCGGCGGCGCTTGCTGCCAGCGTCCGTTCCTTTTACGTTTCTTGTGGTCTGGAAATACATGTCTTGTTTTGTGCAGATCTGGTCCTCCATCCGCCCCTCCCTCTCCCTTTTTTGGGGCCAGCCGGTGGTCCTCTATTTCAACCTGTCAGGAGGCATATGTTACACCCCACCTTCGGACGGGCCCTTATCCGGGGTGAGTCATTACTTTCCTGTTTCTCAGAGATGCAATGCAATGAAAATAAACTTAATAAGATCTTTCTACATGTTCTCTAATTATTCAAAACACCAACTACAACCCTCCAGGGTCACTTTTGTTCCCAAAAACAAATGTTAAAGAATTTGTTTGAATTCCTTCAATTACCGAAGTTCATGACTTTCACGCCTCCTGCCATCTCATATACAACAAATGCCACAACAGTCATCTGATGATTCTCCACCAGATTCCCCAGTGACACTTGGGAAAAATGCTTTGTCTCTGTTGATCATGGCCGGCTCCAAAACGTATGCCATCTCCGTCTAAAAATCACGGTGTCGGTGGTGGCCCACAACGTAAAAGTTCGCCCGCAGGGCCAAGAAAGTGTAAGCACCGGTCGCAGTTGTCTAGATCTATAGTACCTAGTGGATAGTTCGTTTCGTTCAAAGGCCGGTGTGATATTGTCAGACTCGTTACTGATCGCAGTTTGTCAGGATCTATTGTACCTACTGGATAGTTGGTTCAAACGTGTGATGTTGTCATCAAACTAGTTACTAGTGTACTCAGGGGCGGATCGAGAGAGACACCCGGGTCCAGAAATAAATACACAATCATGTATTTTTTTTATTACTATTTTGAAGTACTTTTTCGAGTCATTTAACAAAAAAATATAAAAATAAAAACAAAGTATCAAGTACCGTAAATAAAGATTCAAAGTTTGAAACATTAATCTTTAAAGAATTTTAGGTCATTAATTAATTCTAATATTAACCCGTTAAATAAAGTGGGCGAGTTTTGTGTTTTAACCTAATTTTTCTTCAAAAAAAAGAAAACCTAGTATAATTTTGTTCGTTTAAAAAAAATAAAAATAGGGATTGATTCTTCGACAACGAGCCAACACGCTATATGTTTTTTTTTTTAACAGCAATAGAAGACTTTCATTAGGAAAAAAGAAAAATTCTAACAAGATGCTAGAATCCATAAAAGATCACGGTACCGAAAACTAGCTTACATCAGCAAAAGCCAAGACAAAGACACATTTATCAATAGACCAAAGCTAACACTCAAAAAACTAAGCAGATGCTTTCACAACTTGGAGAGGATGGTTCGACCAATCTTCCCAATTACACCTGACTTTGACGGACCTACCTTGAATCCACGAGAAAGAAAAGACTTTTATGTCGTCAAAGACACGCTATATATTTTGGACTAGAAGAAAGGAAGTTCACTCAGTTATGCATTTCACTCCTCTGTAAAGTGCGAGTCAAAGCTTCAATATTTGTTTGAAAGGGGGTAAAGAAATAAATGTTGATTGTTGGCGATGACTTGGTGAAGGGAATCTATATATGTTAGAAGATTCTCGAACCGGATTACGGTCTGAATATTGTATCGATTTGATTTGGTTTGATACATTTCTTTTAAAGGAAAGATTTTATAAAAGAAGCAAAAGATACAACATGGTAGGCTTACATCTACACATTGGCTAGGTAGAGATTGATAAATAATAAAAAAGGGGCGATTGTTCAAAAAAACACATATTAGACTTAATTAGGCAATTAGGACACACTTAAATCTTATTTAGTTATAATTATACAAAATTAGTACATAGACCAAACTACCCCTAATTTTGGTTTTTTTTTAATTTTTTCCTTTCCTTTCTGGAGGCTAAAAAGGTTTTTTTTTGGACGTAAAATGCTTTTTTTTTTTCTTCTGGTGACCACTGCGATGTAGTGACACCCCCGATGCAGAGACGCCTCGATGAAGTGACACCGCGATGCATTGACCACCCCAAATCCATTGACTACCCCGATGTAGTGGCCATCCCCGATGCAGTGACCACCACCGATGCACAGACACCGCGATGCAGTGACCACCCCCCGATGCAGAGACACCACGATGCAGTGACCACTCCCGATGCAGAGACGCCGTGATGATGCAGAGACATCTCGATGCGGAGAGACCGCAATGCACTGACAACAGCGATGCAGTGACACACCGAGAATGCAGTTGCCATCACGATGCAGTGACCACCCCAGTGCATTCACCACCGCGATTCTTTGACTACCACGATGCATTGATCACCGCGATGCAGTAACCACCGCGATGCATTGACCACCCCCGATCCATTGACCATCGCGATGCATGGACCACCCCCGATGCAGAGACGCCGCGATGCAGAGACACTACGATGTATTCACCACCGCGATACAGTGACCACCCCAATGCATTCACCACCGCGATGCATTGACCACCTCCGATGCTGTGACCATCGCGATGCATTGACCACCACGATGCATTGACCACCCCCAATCTATTGACCACCGCAATGCAGTGGCCACCCCGATGCAGACACACTGCGATGCAGTGACCACCCCCAATGCAAAGACATCGAGATGCAAGGACACCGCGATGAAGTGACACCGCGATGCACTAACAACCGCGATGCATTGATCACCCCCGATGCATCGCAGTGTCTCTTTAGCGCCCAAAAAAAAGAAAAAAAACTTTTTAAGCGTCCAGGGAAAAAAAAAACTAACTTTTTAAGCGTCCAGAAAAAAAAACACTTTTTAAGCGTCCAGAAAAAGAAAGAAAAAAACACTTTTATCTTCTAGAAATAGAAAATAAAAATAAGTATAGTTTTGTCTAGTTACTAATTTTATGTCTTTATAATCAAATAAGATTTAAGTATGTGTGTCTTAAGTGCCTATTAAGTACTCAAACTAGTCCTTATAAACAAATACCATAATATAATTATTCTACATTTATTATAGATAGCTTTCTACCAAATATTAACAAAATAATCAAAATGGATCTTGTTTTTTACTATACAAATTGGGGGTGCGATCCCCTTCCGTGCAATAATGTTGTGATCAATACGGTACATTGCTTATATCATATGTTGCCATTTGGCTTTGTCAATCTCTTTGTTTTGTTATTTTCTTTTTCCCCCCTTCTTCTCACATGAATCAAATAAATCATGGCTTTATTGTTAAAAATGACAAAATAAGAGTGGACATGTGTAAAAAGGACAGTGAAATTTTTTATTGGGTGAAAAAGACAAACCAAACAGTGGAATAATGGATTCCACTTTAAGACAATCAATCTAATGCCAGATGTATTTTGAGTAATAACAAACAGATAAATTGTCGGCATACGATTTTTTTTTCTCTTCGCCCTTAATCCTATTTTTCAACTTTATTTTTGTCATTTATTACCACTCCCCCATAAATCATTTATGCATCCATAAAAAAATAATCACCTAACCTTATTTCTTTATTCGTTTTTTCCTTCCCTTTCTTAAAACAAAATTCTGGTACATTATTTATAAAAAAGTCTTGCTAGAATTTTAGAGTTATTGTCCTAATATTAAATAAAATACCGTGTACTATATATATATATATATATGGCTTGTCTAAAACAAACAAAAACAAAAAAACCACCGATACATACATGGTCGTAAGATACGGCACAAACACGGTAACACAAACTTATCTCAAAATTGAAGAACACGTGACAGGTTATTTTATTTCACGTACGACCGTATTGATCACAGCATTATTTTTATTACATGTGACAGGTTATTTTATTTCAATATTAGGACAATAATTTAAATATTCTAGCGAAAAAAAATTATATATAATTTAGCAGAATTTTTTATAAAAAGGGAAGGAAAACACGGAAAAAGTTTTTTTTATAGGAATATATCATTGTAGTTATCTCGTATATATCGGATTAATGTCGAGATATTTGATTGATTCATTTGTACAATAATTATTGATTCTCTAGAATTCTCTAGACCTCTTCCCATCTACTCTTCATCGTCCTTTTGTTTTTATTTCTCATCGGCCAATCACAGAAAAAAATATATATATATATATATATTGCCACTCTCAGTCAAAGTCTAGCCGCAAATTATGACTATGTCCTTCTAATCAACCACAACTCCAGCCTTGGAATAGTTTGAGTGCTATTTAAAATTTTTAAAAAAAAAAAAAAAAAAAAAACCGCAGCAGCAGCTTTAGTCAAAAAAAAAAAAAAAAAAAAAAAATTGTTGCTTCTACATCGTTTGTACCTAATGCATATCATGCCACCACCATCCATCCTCAATCATGACTTCTGGATAGTGGTGCTTCACATCATATGACTGCGAATTTTCGAACACTAAGTCACCATGATGTCTATCGTGGCCAGGAAGAGATTCTTATTGGTGATGGTATTGCCTTGTCCATCACACATATACTGATTCAACATCATTACTTTCTTCTTCTGTCACATTTACTTTGCGTAATGTTTTATGTGCTCCCCGGCTTGCTCAGAACTTATTATCTGTTTCTAAATTCTGTGCTGATAATTCTGTCTCTGTTGAATTTTTACCTGACTCTTATCTGGTAAAAGATATTCAGACAGGAAAATGTCTCCACCGGGGGCCAGCTCAAAATGGTATGTACCTCTGGTCCACTACTCCTATTTTTTACTTTTCTGCCCATAAAACTAACTCTATGACCTGGCATCACCGTTGTGGTCATCTTTTTTCTGCTATTCTCTATCATATTTTGCAACAACATCCTTTGGCAACTGATAGTTTGTCTAGTCTTTCTCATTGTGACGCATGTCTATGTCAGAAAAGCCATCGCTTACCATTTACTGCTTCTACTTTGCGTTCTTCTCGGCCCTTTGAAATCATTTTCTCTGATGTATGGACATCACCTGTTTATTCCGTCGATGGTTACAAGTATTATATTTTGTTTGTTGATCACTTTACTCGTTGTATGTGGCTTTATCCTCTTAAGCATAAATCTGATTCATTGTCTGTTTTTCAACGTTTCAAGTCGATTGTGGAAAAATTCTTTGATGCCTCTATTAAAGTTATTTATTCTGATAATGGTGGTGAATTTATTGGTCTACGTGATTTTTTCCGCTCATGGAATCTCTCACTTCACTACTCCCCCTCACACCCCTCAGCATAATGGCATTTCTGAGCAACGTCATATCCACATTGTGGAAACTGGTCTCACTTTATTACATCATGCCCGTATGCCCTTACTTTATTTGTCTTATGGCTTTGCCGCTGCTGTTTATTTAATTAATCGTATGCCCACAAAGGTCCTTTCAATGTCCTCCCCATATGAATGTAACTTTAACGAACCTCCCAATTTCTCAAAATTACGTGTTTTTGGTTGTCTCTGCTATCCTTGGCTTCGTCTTTATACTCATCATAAGCTAGAATCCAACTCACTCCCTTGTGACTTTCTTGGGTACTCGCTACGTGCGTATCTCTGTCTACACCTAGAGTCAAATCTGTTTTATATCTCGCGAGATGTTCGCTTTGTTGAGTCTGTTTTCCCTTTCAGTTCTCGTTCCTTCTCCACATATCCTGATTTTGCAGTGGATGCTTGGTCCTCGGCTCTTCTCTCATCCATTCCTGCCCCTTCACTCGCTCCTTCCCCTACCTCCCCTTCTCCCGCTCCTTCCCATACTTCCCCTTCACCCGCTCCTGCCCCTACCACCCCACCAACCGCAACACCCCTTCCCCCAAACCGAATCTTCTACTTCCCCTAACCCTCCATCCATGCCTCCTTCCTCCTCTCCTGATCCACCGCCCACTCACCCTATGGTCACTCGTGCCCCTAAAAATATCTTCAAACCTCGTCAACTCCTCAACCTTAACACCCAACTGGCTTCAAAATTCTCTGATACTGAGCCTACTACTTACAAACAAGCCCTTCAATGTCCTCAATGGGGGGTGTTATGTCTGATGAATTTAATGCTTTGGTTTCTAATGGTATGTGGTCTTTGGTTTCTTTTGATTCGCAGATGAATTTGGTTGACTGCAAATGGGTTTCTCGCATCAAGCGTAAGACTGATGTGACTATTGAACGTTATAAAGCTCGCTTGGTTGCTAAAGGATTTACTCAGCGACCTGGTATTGACTATTTTGACACGTTCAACCCAGTGGTTAAGCCCACTACTGTACATTTAGTACTCAGTCTTGCTGTATCATTTGGTTGGGTCCTACGACAGTTGGATGTGAATAATGTTTTTTTACAAGGAACCCTTACTGAGCAGATTTTTATGGCACAACCACCAGGCTTTGAGGACTGTGATTATCCTACTAATGTTTGTAAGTTGTATAAGGCTATTTATGGTCTCAGGCAGGCTCCCCGTACTTGGTATCGTGACTGAAGGAGTATCTACCGTCAGTGGGTTTTCGTAATTCCATAACTGATTCGTCCTTATTCACTTTTGTTGCTGATGGTGTTACTTTGTTTATGCCTGCCTATGTCGATGATTTTGTTGTCACAGGTAACGATCCCGTGGCAGTATCCTCTTTTGTTGAGCGTTTAGGCTCCCAGTTTTCGATCAAGTGTTGGGTCCTCTGTCTTTTTTTTGGGAGTTGAAGTTCAGTCTAATCAAGCAGGTATTTTTCTTTATCAGTATAAGTATGTTGTTGACTTGCTTTGCAAGCACAATATGCATGAGGCTAAGGCCGTTACTACTCCCCTACCTTCTGATGCTTCACAGCTTTTTATTCAGCCGGCTGCCCCTTATGATGATCCTTCTACCTATCGTCAGCTTATTGGTAGTCCGGCTGCCCCTTATGATGATCCTTCTACCTATCGTCAGCTTATTGGTAGTCTTCAGCATTTATTGTTCACACGTCCTGATCTGGATTTTGCGGCTAATAAACTGTCCTAGTACATGCATGCTCCTACCGTCACTTACTGGTCTTTAGCCAAGTGTCTCATACGTTATCTCTCTGGCACTCCTTATGATGGCCTCTAGTTGTAACGCTATCATTCTTTATCGCTACATGCCTTTTCTGATACTGACTGGGGTGGTAGTAAACAAGATTACTCTTCCACTGGCTCTTATCTGGTTTTTCTTGGTAAAAATTTGATTTCTTGCAGTTCCAAAAAGTAGTCTACCATAGCTCGCTCTTCCACTGAAGCAGAATATTGTGCCGTTGCTGCTACTGCTGCTGAATTAAATTGGGTATCATACTTACTACAAGATCTTGGTCAATGTTCCTCTCAGACGCCGGTCATTTATTGTGACAATGTACGTGCTACTCAGCTCAGTGCCAATCCTGTCTTTCATTGTCGCATGAAGCATATTGCTTTTGATTATCACTTTATAAGCGATCAGGTTCAACATGGCATTCTTAGAGTAGCTCGTGTTTCTAGCTCTGATCAATTGGCGGATGCTCTAACTAAACCGTTACCCCGCATTCCATTTCAGCATTTTCGGTCCAAGCATGGTCTTGTCTATGGTCGACCAACTTGAGGGGGCGTATTATAGTATAATATAAGAATATATCATTGTATTTATGTTGTATATATCATATTTATCTCGAGATATTTGATTGATTCATTTGTACAATAATTATTGATTCTCTAGAATGCTCTAGATCCTTCCTACGGGTGTATTTATGTAACACTCCTGTACAGTTTACACAATCAATGAAATTATTCGTACAATCTCATTCTATTAGGATTGTCACTGCTGATTATTCAAGTGGATCTTCGAGATTGAAGGGTAAAGGGGTGTTAGATATGAATAGAGTTGTGTTTTAATTTTTTTTTTTTTTGAACAACAAAAGTTTGTTTATATTAGAAAATTGTTCTAGCAAGATGCTAGAATAAAGAAGTACAATAAAACCAAATTACAACAAAAGCAAACGAACACCAAGATCCATTGTGTTTTATAATACTTAAAATGTACTTTATATTGATTATCTATTGTTTTGTTATGAGATATCGTATTGTAGACTTGGTTTATGGCTTGGTGAAATTGTGCAGGTTATTGAATATGTGATTTTTATGGTTAGTTTTGGTTTTGAGCCTATTATATGCTTAGTAATAACATGAAACAACGTGACAAAGTCATGAACATGCTTTTGATGCGTTTGGTTCTTCAATGTATGGAATTTTTTGTGGAATGAAGTACGAGACCGTCGGAAACATAAGATTGACCTTGTGCTTTGTTGGATTAGTAACTATCATGGTCTGTGTATATGCTAGGTTTTTGTTAGAAACTATACGAAGTCGGATGAGAGTGTAGAGAAGATATGTGAGCGTTTACTTGAGTGATCATAGGAGGTTAGTTATTAATGTTTAAAGAACGTATATTAATATATAGTTAAAAGATTAAATGCTCTTGATTCTTGGTTAGGAACAATACAATATCGCGATGTGAGAATGAGTTAAGGTAATATGGGCAAGCCTATAAGCTGCTCACTAACGGGGCAAGCCCCGAACCGGCAAATGGGACCACATGTGGGTTGCATAATTAATGAAGTGTTTCTTGGTGCACTCTCACCGAGCGTAGTGCCCTTGGATCATCGGTGTGACAAAAATAAGTTTAAGCTAGAAACCAATATGAAACTCACGGCATGTTATGGGACATGAAATGATACGATAGATGTGAGGATGTAGGTCGATTTTTGGTTCTAGAAACGTCTTTCACAGAATCGATTCTACACATATGGAGCACATGTAATATGGTACATCGTTCTAGTCAAAGTGATGCAAATAAAAGCACGAAAGTAACACGTTACTTAAGTCCTAAAGAAAGTCAACTGCCTTGTTTGTTTGTTTTGTTTTTTTTTTTTTTGTTGATTAAATCATCAAGATTGTCGGATCTGCAAGTTTATGTACATAAACCAATTTATGTAGTATAATCATTAATGAAAAAAAATATATATATGATATTCATTGATGCGAAAGATAAAAAGGTACATTAGACGGGAAAGATTTAGAAACATATTGGACTTTAATACAAAAGATGAAACCTTCCACTGTTTTGTTAGTCGTTTTTTTCATATTTTTATCCCAAAATAATGAATTGCAAACACTAAAACAAAAAGGGAGAATTTCAAATATATACGTTTGGATATAAAAAGTAATTTTCGATAAATACCCCTTGATTTTAATTCTTACAATTATAACCTAACCAAAAACTCACGTGGCCAGACTATATTTTTCATCGGGCCTGGATATTTTTGCAAGAAGCCGGGCTAATTTTCCCTTTGGCGGCTAGTTTTTCATCAATGGCGGGCTGGATATCATGTCCTTAATGTTTTTTTAATTTTTTTTTTTACAAAATTCAGATTTATCTATAAAAAAAATATCCGGTCAACACCATTCTTTCTTCTTCTTCCAGACTTCCACCCTCCCTTAAAATGATTAAAACCGTCAACTCCTTGATGAATTATTACCGGACTGAACTGAATTAAACGTCCAATGTTTTTCCAAATTATGAATCTGAATTCCTCCTTCATCAGTTGTTTTCTTATTTTTTGGCAGTATGGGAAGCTTACTATCTGTTCAAATAACAAAACTAGCAAATGGTCTAGAACGAAGGGGCCATCGTTTCCTATGGTCATTCCAGCAGCCCCAATTTCGAAAGAAGGATTTCCACGTGAGTATGATAATCAACAAGAAAATCTTCCAAAGGGTACGTTCTTGAATCGAATTGAAGGAAATGAGAAGTGGTTGGGTGGTGGAAGGAGCTTCCGGTGGAGGAAGCTACCGGTGGTTTTGCAGGGAGGAGGAAAAAGAATAAAGAGGGTGGATGAATTCGGCCTTAATGAAAATTTAGCCCCGCCTTAGAGAAAATTAGCACGTATTCTTGCAAAAATATCCCGGCCCGTTGAAAAGATAGCCAGGCCACGTGAGATTTTTGGCTTGTAAGAATTAAAATTAGGGTATAGATCGAAAACTATTTGTACCTAAATATATATATTTTGAATTTCACAAACTAAAAGCGACAAAGACTTAACACAGATAATAGAGCAAAGAAAGTACATGCACACGTGAATCAGATCTGGTCTAGTGATACAGATCATTGCATACAATCTGAGAACAAAACAAAACGGAAAGAAACCTAAAAAAGCAACGACCGTAAAAGGCGAAAATGTTGCATAATACCAATATGCAAGGTTAACCTCCATCAAGTGGCGGATTAATTGTAGTAATTGTTGGGTAGATTTTGCATCATTAAAACAAAAGAAAATTTATAAAACCTATACTACCATGCAAGACTACCTCCTAACCGGCCGAATACCGGGTAGTTGCTAGTAAAGTTGGATAAGTACGGGTATCGATTCTCAGGGAATTGGGCTGTCGAATCTAACTTATTAATTCTTCTTTATTAACCTAAACCTAAACTAAAACGGAAAAGTAAACTGGACAGAGGATTGTTAATCCAAAGCCAGGAAATATAGTTGCGGACAAAATAAATAAAACTAAATCTACGAAAACAGTAAAACTAACTAATAACTGAACAAACATAAACAGACCATGATCAACCTATTCCCAACAACCATCACCCCACCGAAAGAAATAAGATCAACACACATTCATTCACAAGTTATCTTGGATTATTATCTTTTCTAATGAAGCGTTTCATCTTCCGATTTATCACGCCATTAATTAGTTTACCTTCCGGTCTTAACTAATATCGATACAAATCAAAGATATGGATTAAATCCTAATCTAACAACATTATCCCTCAACTTCCGTTTGTTGGAACAATAATTGTTAATCTCTCTCACGGCAATCTAACGAATCTATTAACTTTCGTTATCTAAATTCGATTAACATAAAGCATAAAAACATGAAAGAGAACAAGAACAACGTAATGAAATAAACACATGAAAAATCCTATCTTTCCGGTAACGGTGATATCCCTCAATTCAATTCTAAGAAAATATTGCATCGAATTAATCAAATTGTGGTCCTCTCGTAAACCTAGATATTTAACCTACGAACTTCCGTTATGTATAGATTGAAAATCTAATCTTTCCTACGGTGATCTAAACTACACCGACTTCCGTCATACGGTAGCATCAAATCATGCAATCATCTTTCGATATACAATTGCAAGATGCAATTTAACATAGGAAAAGAAACAATTTAAATTAACACTTACAAAATCATCCGTGAAAAAGAAATTGAGTTGCAGCTGGAAAATAATCCCACAAAGCTTGCTTCATGCTCACAGCTTCATCTTCAATGGAAGAAACGAAAAAAAAAAAAAAAAAACGAAAAGAAGATCCTATCTAGACTAACCACCGGCCGGTAGGGATGGCAATCTCGCCCAACCCGACCCTGCCCTACCCGTTACCCTACCCGTTCGGGTATGATTTTCAACTACCCATTCGGGTAATGGGTCGGGTATGGGTAAAATTTCTATACCCGTTCGGGTATCGGGTCGGGTATCAGGTATAACATAAAACCCTACCCTACCCGTCCCCGACCCATTCCCGACCCGTACCTACCCTACCTACCCGTTGCTTTTCTTTGAGGTTAGTAGAAATTAGAAAAGAACTAAACTAACGTTATTGTTAGTAGAATAGAAATGATAAAAAACTAAAAACATTAGTTCCTAATAGGACATTCATTTGCAAAATGTCTTAACTTGTACTTAAAATCAAATTCATTTTGTACTTAAAAAAAATATTTATACATGTTCATGTACCCGTACCCTACCCGTTACCCGTTGGGGGTGGGTATGGGGGAATTTTATTTATACCCGTTCGGGTATGGGTCGGGTATGGGTAAAAAAAATTAGAAGTGGGTATGGGTCGGGTGGAGCTAAACCCGTCCCCTACCCGACCCATTGCCATCCCTACCGGCCGGCCAAGCATGGAGCTCAGCCGGCCGGCTGCTGCTCTCAAAACTCGACTTTAGGGTTCAAGAGAAGAGCTGCTCGATATCCTCTCGATTAGGGTTAGAGGCTCTGCTATATTTATAAGCTGAGTAAGGCGGTTTAAGCTAAAGCGGTGGTGGGCGCCCGTTTAGAAGATGGGCGTCCGTCCCCGCTTGCTTGACCGAGGTGGGCCATTGGTTTGAGAATGGACTCAAACTTAAAATTCATATCTTGAGTTGTAGACCTCCAAAAATTATGATCCGAATGTCATAATTAAGCTCTCGGAAAACTCTACAACTTTCATTTAGGACTCTTCTTCAGAAAACGCCTTTTTGACTAGCCCGTCGTATTCCGAGTATATTTCGGGATTTTCCACTAGTTTCAGCAACAGCATCCAAACTTGTAACGCACATATCTCGGGCCTCGTAAGTCGGAATGAAGTGATTCAAAATCCTGTAGAATCCTATCTTCAAGCCCTACAAATCTTCTCTTAAGGTCGAGAGTCAAATCAGTGTATATCATATAAAGAACTGCATCGGAAGTTCGGCTGCTTGAAAGCTTCATTCCAAGCTTTATCTCCATCTTCCTTCCATTTCACTTCTCTTCCATGCAAAACCTCATCATTTAATCCTCTTGCATGCCAAAATATGTATCTATAACATAGGAAAATATACCAAAGCGTAACACAATCCCAAAATAACATAAAATCACAATTTAAGCACATAAATCGTTACATTTTGCAATTAACCCATTAAAAACACCATTTACTCAATTAATCGATTATAAACTCGAATTCTACGAAAAACATCCATATATGGGGAATATTGATATAAAATGTATCCTTATAAAACGTATAAAATCATCATACTTGATAATGATCCCTTTATACACACGTTACCTTTGCTTTGACAAGCATTTAACGATTTTGAGTGAGAAGCTTAGTAGAATGCATCGAATGACATGTCACATGAACCGTGTTTCTAGGATCCACTTAGTGCGAAGGTATTGCAAGTCGGGAGGTAATTGTAAGCTTCTTGAAGACAAGTCATGCAGTCATCTGCGCTTACACCGATGCAGGTGGCCTTACCGCTCACCATAAAATGAAAACTTTGAACTCATTGGAAAAATCTTTACCGTCAAGGGACATGAACGGGGTGTCTCTGAGTAACGTACACACTTAACACATAGGATAAGTCTTGAGGATATATTGTGGCTACGTCCTGAGCATATTGGGTGGTGTCAATCGTTTCTGGATCGCAAATTTGTTCGCGTCTTATTTACTGTTATATTATCTGTGTTAATTTTTTTTCAAGTGCAAATTTCTCGTCTGTGTGTTTTCAACATTCCGAATACGCTAACAATGGAAATGCACCTGTATAAGTGCTTCCATATCCTGTGTGTGTGAACAATGGAAATGAACCAGCCGACTGAGGGCATACAACACAAGCGATCCACGCCACCGTCATCCTATAGCGGCCCGACAATCACCGCAGATTTAGTTGTACTATGTCATCAGTTGTAATTATGTTGAACTTAGTCGGTTCTCACCCTATAAATAGAAGGCAATTTATAAAAGAAGGCAAAGCTCTACCAAATTCGCTACTCTCTTACTGTTGCATTGCACCACCACCGTCCTTATCACTGAGCACACAGAGGCACCACTCACCACCACATTTACAACACCGTTACAACCAGATATCCACCACTAAACAACCGCTGAACACCCGTGATAATTTTGACGTTATCAGTTGGCTCCATTACCGGGAAAGAAGCATTTCAGTTCAGCTCCGGTGTACGGTTCAGTCGCAACCCCCAGTTCTCACGGCAAAGCGAAAAAGACCTTTATCTTTTCCAAGCAGCTCTTGAGGTTCACAGCAAAGGCTCGCTGTTCGTCGAGTCCATACGCTCAGATCCCCGTTCCAACACCCTATCAGCAATAAGGTAACCTTTGTCGTTTCTTGCTCAAAATCATGAGTTTGCGTTTGAATAATCACCATTCTCGTGACCTTTGTGTGGGATCTCGTCGGGTCTGGCATTATACGTTTCCCAGCCGGAAACCGTTTTATATCGTTCTTAGTTTGGGCTTTGAACTGTGCAGCAAGAGAAAATGACATGTGATCTGTTGAGTATGCTCTTGAGAAGTCGACTCTCTCAACATTTTCATGATTAGGAACAAAACTTTGGTCACGATACTGTCGTTTTTGAGCCATTTTTAGTACTTTGCTCGAGTCAGTTAGTCATTGTCGGCAAAACGTGAACATCTTTGATATTCTGGGTTGCTACGTTTGATATTGAAATTTTCTGGGTTGTGGTCGAAATTTTTGATCAAAGTGGTACTTTGGAACTCCCCGCTTGAGATATCGCCGTTGTTCCAGAAACCTCCTTGTCTGTACTTTCGACAATATCCATGTCACGCCGTCCAAATATTCAGATCATGCAAGGTTGGTGTTTGTTTTTTAGCGCCAACAACAAATCAGAGCCTCACACATGGCAGGAAACAAGGAAAACCCGTTGGTACCACCTACTCCCGCAAATGGGACCACACAGGATCCTCCCCACCGAGGCAACTTGGAAAGCATGTTTGATAACCCCACCGTGCAATGGGATGCCTCACAACCAGAAGACATGACAAGTCTTACTGTCGATGCCCAGACTGTCATTAACCAGATGAGAGCCCACTCCAGGGAACAGACCGCGACTTCGGAACCCACACGGACCGGTCATGTTCAGGGAAAGGCGACAGGGGAATCTTTGAAGCATCAGGAAAAACAACGGGAGACCCCCGAAAGAGTTCCGAGGGTGGAGGAAGACCTCAATCAGAAAGTTTCTGAAGCTAAAGCCAAAGCGGCGATAGCTTACGCCGAATATGTTAAGAGGATATACGAGGCTAACCTTCGCCTAGCCGCCTATGGACCCCCTCTGATGGTGATCGAAGACAAACTCCCTGGCCTACCGGAACAAGACATCATGGCTACCCCAAAAGCCAAAGCCCGCGCACGCCACGATCAATCAAGGATTGAAATTAGAAAGTGAATACTCGGTGGGAGCGAGAATAAAACTTGTTCCGAGAGAAGGTGGGGAGAGAAGATCGACTTTGAAGCATCTATGATAGGCCGAGAAGAGAAACCTGCAGCAGAGGATGGGAACTATCCCATCCGAAAGAAACGTTACCCCGCGCCGTTAAGGCAAGGATCTTCACGACGCCAGGCACATCATCAACGAAAAGAGGGCCGACCAAGACTTCGAATCGGTGTACTATGCAGACTCTGAGGATGTCGTCTGGAAAAAGGCTGCCCTGGCCAAAAATTGGTAGACAATCAAAGATGGCAGACTCGAGAGGATGTAGCGGGAGATCTCTGAACTGAAAAAAGAAAAGAAGGGTAACAAGCCCGAACTGAATCAAGGGATAGACGCTTTGGCTGACGAAATCTTGGAATCACTGCCGCCCAAGAGAGTGTAGTACTCGCATTACGTCTATTACAAGGGAACCACCTATCCCTTTGAGTGGATAGTATCTTTCCAGAGCCGAACGCTCATAGCTACCACTAATAAAGAGGCCTGGTATGTGGCGTTCATAGAAAGCATGCAAGATCGAGCCGACGCAGGCTTCACGGCCTTCCTCACGGTTTCATCAAAAGTTGGGAAGAACTAAATGCCAAGTTCTGAAAAGTGCGAGACAACGAGATAGACCAAAGAAAACCTGAGCGATCTCTACAAGATCCGGCGAGGAGAAGATGAGTCTTGCTAGAGTTATTATGATCGTTTCATGCGAGTCTACGACCAAACCAAGAATCTTTCTAAGACCAAGGTCATAAGGGGTTTTATAAGAGGGATCATCAAGGGTGCGATAAAGATACACTTCGCTATACACCCTTTCCAATCTGCGTGATATGTTCAATGAAGCCAGAATCTTCAGCCTCGCCGAAGCCAATCCTTCACCCTCTGGAAAAGGACGATCTCGAACTGAATCCCGGTCCCAAAAAAGAGGGGCGCATGGATGAGAGAAAAGAGGAATGAAGAAGTGATTGGGAAAGGTGAAGAAAGAAAGGGAAGTCAAGAAGCCATATAAGTTCAATGAAGTTGATTTCATTCCCGTCAATGCCCCTCTATCAGAAATTTTGTATGAGATCCAATATCGGATAGAGAAACCGAAGCCGCTGAAGTCTGATCCCAAAACATGGGACGAAACCAAGTATTATGATTTTTATGAAGATCATGGCCACATCACTGATGAGTGCATTACCCTGCGAAGAATCATCAATAAGATGATAAAAAATGGTGAACTGGACAAGTACAAGAAGAAGGGTGGAGGAGATAAAAACGAGCAGGCTCCTCGCAGATATTCGAATGAGATAAAGGTGATCATTGAGGAATTTCCTAGAACTCATCAGCTGAAAAGTCAAATCAATTCGATCATCCTCCAAGAAAGAGAGAAACCAATCTTTTTGGATCCGGAATAGCAAGCGATCACATTCACTAAAAGCGAACTCACAAGGCCGTCAGGGGCATTGGAATTACCGATGACCGTTCAGGTGGGAATCAATGACACCAGGGTCAATCGTGTACTGATGGACACTGGGGCCTCTAGAGATATCATTTACCTGTATATGTTGAAAGCATTGAAAATCGGGGCTGCAAAGTTAAGGCCATATCTGGGTACGTTAGAAGGCTTCTCAAATGACAAGGTTAGGGTTATGGGAATCATCGACCTGAGATAAGGGATTATCCCCCTTATAGAAAGGAACAGATAAATTTCCTGGTCGTGGACCTGCACTCTCATTATACAGCCATTTTAGGGATTCCGGCACAGAGAAAATTCCAGATGGTCATTTCGATGCCACACCAAAGGGCAAAGTTTTATACCGACAGCGGGATCGGAATGATCATGTCGCGACAAAAATTTCTCCTCGACCACATCAAAAAAAATAGAGAGAACTACCCACAGAGAGGAAAATACAAGCGGCCGCAGATTGAAACCTCAAAATCGTCTTCTAGAAAAGCGCGAATCAAAGCCGTTAGAGAAATTATCGTTGATAAAGAACCAAAAATGATGGAGGAAGTAATCAAGCTCGTTCAGGAGAGAGTCGCTGAAAATGGTAAGGTTGTTTGCGACACTCTCCAAATGAGGGATGAGCCCGATTTTTCCGCTCAAGACGAACTCCTAGAGATTGTTGTTAATGAAAAACACTCTGACCAAAAAAATCAAAATTGGGAGTCAACTGGATGAAAAAGAAGAGAGGACCTGACGAGATTGTTGAAAGCCAATCTCGATGCTTATGCTGGTAGTTGCCGATGATGAAGAAGTCGAGCGGAAATAGCCTTTGCATTACACGAGCGTCGACCCAAATTTCAAACCGATCCAGCATGGGGCCCGCCATTTTTCAAAGAAAAAGAGGATGCTATAAAGGTGGAGGTCAGAAAATTGCTCCAGGCCGGAATCATCAAGGAATTACAGTACCCCACCTGGCTGGCAAATATCATGATGGTAAAGAAGCAGAATGGGAAATGGCGTATGTACATCGACTTCACTGACTTGAACAAGGCATGACCCAAGGACCCATACGAGCTACCGCAAATCAACGGAATGGTAGACAGAATCGTAGGTTTTCAAAGGTTGAGTTTCCTGGACGCGTATTCTGGCTACCACCTAGTTAAAATGGAAGATGAAGAAAAGGAGATGACCTCTTTTTGAGCCGCATGAGGCATGTACTACTATCAGATAATGCCGTTCGGCCTAAAGAATGCCGGGTCGACCTATCAGAGGATGGTCAACAAAGTTTTCCAGGGTCAGATCGGGAGAAACATGGAAGCTTACATCAACGACATGGTCGTCAAATCCATTGGAGACGATCACCTCAAAGATCTGCAAGAAACATTCGATAACGTCAGGAGGCACTCGATGAAGCTTAACCCAGTGAAGTGCGCCTTCGGGGTTCAGGCAGGGAAGTTCTTGGGGTTCATGGTCACCCAAAAAGGGATAGAGGCAAATCCAGAAAAAAAAAATTCAAGTCTTGGTGAACATGAGTGAACCCAAAACTGTCAAAGAGCTACAAAGGCTGAATGGGAGAATCATCGCTCTAGGTCGGTTCATCTCTAAATCTGCTGACAGACGCCTGCTGTTTTTCAAATTATTAAAGGGAAACAAGAAGTTCGGATGGAATGTTCAAAATCATTCGAGGAACTGAAGTGGTACTTGGCCTCTCCGCCTCTCTTGGTCAGTCCAATGTTGGGAGACGCGCTGCAATTGTATTTAGCGGCCTTAGACCGAGTTGTAGCATCCGTTCTTGTTAAAGAGGAAGGTACTCTACAAAAACCTGTTTTCTATGTTTCAAAGGCTCTAAGTCCCGTTGAGAGTCGCTATTTCAATGCAGAAAAGTTAGCTTATTCGCTTGTTGTCGCTGCCCGAAAACTAAAGGCTTACTTTTCATCACACACCATCGTAGTGCTCACCGACAGTCCGCTGAGGCAACTACTGCACAAACCAGATCTCTCGGGTCGCTTGCTTTGATGGGCCATTGAATTAACCGAATTCGATATCAAATATCAATCCAGAAGCGATAAAAGTGCAATCTCGGCGACTTTATAGTCGAGGCGAGCTTTAATGAGGAACATCCGGCCGGGCAACCTAGTTCACGAGCGTTGACAATAAACGCGCTGATTGAGGCTATGCGAAATGGCGATCACTTCTTTGGCGGATGTATGTCGAAGGGGCCGCGAGCCGAAATGGTTGTGGAGCAGGGATCATACTCTTAGAGCCAGGGACATCCGAAGAGATTGAGAAAGTGTTGAGATTTAACTTCACCGCTTTAAACAATCAGGCAGAATACTATACAGTCATAGCAAGCTTGGAGCTCGCCAAAGTCATGAAAGTGGAAAATCTCAAAGTCTACTACGACTCAAAGGTGATTGTGTGCCAAATAAATGGCACGCTTGGGGCAAAGCACGAGATGCTTAAGAAATACCTTGACCTCGTAAAAAGGCTGGTAAAGAATTTCTCATACTATGAATTCAAAAACATTCCCCGAGAAAAAAATCAGAGGACGGACTATCTGTCCTAATTGATAACAAAAGACGAGTTCACCGATCCGGCGGTCATGTTCGAATACCTCGAAAAGCCAGCTGTATGCAGAGTAAAAATCATGGACATTGAGCTGCCCGTTCCAAGTTGGATAGATAAGATCAAAACATGCATCGAAATGGAACGCTCCCAGAGGATCCCAAATATGCTCAGGCTTTAAGGAAATGAAGCGGCCAGGCTACAGTCTGAGCGAAATGCAGTATCGAAGGTCTTTTTCAAAACCAACTGCGGTATTTGCGTGCAGCACGATGAGGTCAAGGAATACTAACGAGAGCTACGTGAGGGTGTCACGGAGGCCATCCGTCCAGCCGCACCTTGGCCTAAAAAGTTTTATTAGCAGGGTACAACTGGCCAAAGCTAGCCGAAGACTCTGAAAGGTACGTCAAAAGATGTGACAAGTGCCAACATTTCTTTGACATACCTAAGCGCCTTGATGAAGCGAGCATCGTCGTCGCCGCATGGCCTTTCGACATTTGGGCCATCGACCTCATCGGTCCGCTCAACAAGGGTCAATCGGGCTGTGAATATGCCATCGTCGATGTAGACTACTTCACAAAGTGGATCGAGGCATCTGCGCTGGTAAAAATCTGTGCCAAGGATATAAAATATTTCTTGCTAGATCAGGTGTGGACCCGATTTAAGGTACCCCTGGAATTTGCATCCGATCCGGGCATGATTCGAGAGATGAATTCGATGAATTTTGCAAGGAACACAATGTCAAGAACTGGCAATCATCGGTATGTTATCCACAAGGAAACGGTCAAGCGGAACACGCCAACAAGCAAGTGTTAAAGGTGCTGAAGAAAAGTTTGGATGAAAAGGCCAAGAAATGGGTAGAGTACCTGCCTGAAGCCCTATGGACAATTTGAACAGCCTGAAAGGTAACAACCGGGGAGTCGCCATTTGCATTGGCGTACGGGTCGGAGGCAATGGCACCTGTCGAGATGGCATTGTCAGGCATAAGAGTTTCTTATTTTGACAAAGCCGACAATACCGTCAATCGACAGAATGAATTGGACCTTGCAGAGGAAAAGCGCTTGAAAGTCCGTGCTCAGTTGGTAAACTATAAACAAGCCACAAAAAGGCACCACGACAAGCAAATCCGTGATCATTCTTTCGTAGTGGGAGATTTTGTCCTGCGCAAAAGACGGGTGACCGGCCATAAAACGGACAAAGGAAAGTTGGCCGAAAATTGGGAAGGTCCGTGGCAAGTGTCTAGGATAGTAAAAAAAAAGGGACTTATATCCTCTCAGACAAAGACGGCCATGAATTCAACAGGCCCTGGCACGCCGACAACCTGAAGCGATACTACATATGAGCGATTAACTTTATCTGCATTTTTGTAAGAGGCATTGAGCCAAATCGATTATATTCAATAAATGTCTTAACTACGAAGATCAATCGGTCAAATCCAACTGTCTTCGACAAAGCAAAGCTTGTCCGAAGCAGAAAAAATGGGGCAGGTGAACCAATTTTTGCAAGTCTTTCCGGTCGTGAATAGCGTGAGCCCGCTAATAATAAGCGACACACTAACACGTTTACAACGTTAACGAAGATGCACAAGGTTGCAAAAATAAAGTGTAGGAGCAAAAGATCAAATCATTTAAAATAAGGAAGTGCGATTCATTACAAAGGAAGAGTTTCACAAGGCAACAAAAAAAAGACCGCTACTCCGCTCCTCATGCATCTGCCTCAGGATGGGCATAGTATCGGTCCGTGGTGGAACAGACTTCCATTTCTCGGCTCCAAGTGCACATATTGGAAATCATACAAGCGAATGGAAGCGACAGTCCATCGGACATCAAATTTGTGAACTTGATCGCCTCGTAATGGATCAAGCGACCCCAGTTGATCGTCACCTCAGGCACCGAAATGGCGTGAAGAACAAACACCTCAGCATTAGTGACCTCATTACGATCGGGAAGCCAGAAAACCTGAGTGTACAAGATGCATTTCCACTCCCTCTCCCTCCGATCCAATATGCTTGCCGTCATAGCCGCACCATCCTCCCACTCGTTTTGAAGCAAAATCTGGAAGGCACCGAACCGAGTAGCATAGTAGTCAATCCCGTCGTCGAGATTCCAAGAGGAGTCATAACCCTCAGCAGGATTTGGAAGGCCATACAAATCATTTATGGAAGCCGGGGTAAAGTCCACCGTCACTCCACGGACGGAAACATCGGTGGTACGATCGGCATGACCATTCTTTGACAAAGCGGAATGTAACTCATGCACCAACGTCAAGTTGTACTCCCCCACCGGGGTGCTGACCTCCAGCCGTTGGCATTGATGGTAGCACGTTGACCCTGCCCAACACGGCACAAGTCAAGCCTCCTCTCCACTAGGTGACCTTGATGACGTAAAAATGTCATAACGTTATTCATGGCCCTTGGCGGCGATGGCGGAAGCAAATGGAAGGTTCTTCCGCCTCATCACGACTCAAAGGCATTAGAACCTTGATTGGAAGATTTAGAGAAGACATTGTTAAGAGATTGTTCAAAAAAGGATTGAAAGGGCTCTTTCGGAGGAAAAACGGAAGAATTTTCGAAAATTATACGCAAGTGATGAAGAATAAGAAGGCCTCCACCTTTTATAGACCAGAAAGGTGAAAAGGTGGGAAAACTAAAGGTCAGTTACATTCAAAATCGAATTCAAGTCTTTGCGTTAATCGAGGCAGCCATAAATGCGTCGGTTGGGTGAAGCAACATAAATGCGCCGGTTGAATGAAGAGTTATGGGGCTTCACGATCCCCGAGAACCCAAACCGTCTCAGTCGGGTCCGACCGGAATCGGCGGCTCCACTGAAAAATGGGGCCTTTGTCGGACACGAGGAAGTTGGCGCCTTCACTTATGGTTATCTATCACAAATCTTGCTTAAATGTGCTCTCACCTCATTCGAAGACAAGAGGGCCACATGACAAAAGTTCAAGCTCAAAAACAAAATCAAAGCAAATGCAAGGCACAAAAGAAACAATTTCATTACACAAAACATGACCGTCCGGACCAAATCATTACAATGGTTGAATAGAAAAATGAAACCTAGAGCTAATCAGAGCCATAATTTGTTGATGAGTCGGAAGCGATATGCTCGAGCTCGACGTTTTTACAGGGCGGCACCAGCACGTCGCCATGGGAAACGGGCATCCCAAGAGCATTGGTGCACAGGCTGGAGATCAATCTAGGAAAATGGATAGGGCGATGAATGTCTGTCTGGGCAGCAAACTGCAGTATCTCTCGATAGATCAATAGACCCCAATCAACACTGACATTCTCACCGGCCACCATGATCGCATAAAGGAGATGCGATTCGTCCTCTGAGATCTCCTCGAGTCATCTGAAGAAAACACGAGTTGATTAATCTTTTCCACTCTCAATTGCCCTGAGACATCTACGAGCGTAGCCTACGGCAAGGGTCCCAGTTGCCCGGTATCAAGTTCCAAAGGGCCGCGGCTCCATAGATACGCCTCCTCAGTTCATGATTGCGGTCTGATCGGGTTATAAATTTATTTTACTTGACCACCAAATACTAGCAATAGCACTAGGTACATCATAGCATAGCGATGGTGAATCAAGGTCGGTCCTCGGGGAATCAAAATGTGGACCACAGGTTTAAATAATTAACTCACCTAATTCGTTATTGGACAACGATCTAAGACCAACATAAAAGACAAAATAAGATAAACAAACTCAAACTAAAAAAGACAAGCGTAATTAACCTTCCAATTACCAACGTTATCGATCGGACCAAGACAACTTATATAAAATAACTTAACTCATTGGTGTCAATCGGCGTATTCATACTTAATTGGCTCACGAGTCATCCCTTAACTTGACTTAGCACCGGTTAGATTACTAGATCAGCGTGGTATTGTTCGTGACTTCACCTTTTGGGTTTCCATCTCATATAACTCACACGCTCATTACTCTGGGATGCCGATATTAACCGTACACCTCGCTTAGGCAACATTCCTATGGTTAGGCATACTTCTAAGCGATCGCTCAAGCCCTCGTCCTATTAACAATTACTTGGTATAGTTTCTTGTTAATCTACGATTTACGTATGACTAGGTGTCGACAATTCCTAATACAAAACTAATCTAGATCTTCTTTGAAAGTCCGAAAGATCGTTCATGAGCCGAACTAGGCGTCTTATATTGGTATTTCCTAATAATCGCTAATGAAAAAGCGGCGAGCGGCGTGGCGTAGCCATACCTCTTGAGAAAGTAAATTCAACTAGGTTAAACCCACCATAAAGGCGTGGCGGACTTCTTGACAAAATTAGGGCTCGATCGACCGAGTAAAGGGCTCGATCGACCCGAGCGACTTTGCTCGGTCACCCGGCGAATTCAACCACTAATTACATCCTAGAAATAACCTCTCGGCGTTTCCTTATATGAGCAGTTAAACGACAATTCATACATCACTTATATAAACTATCATAGATACACATTAATTAAATTAAGTAGAGTCATGAATAAATCTAGATTATAGCGTAGGTCATGGGATCCTCATTGACAAGGTGTCACCACCACCTAACGTCATAGCCGAGAATCACATCATCTAGCTATGTTTAATTAATTCAAATGATAAAAACGTAATTGGAAGAATTAATTACTTGAAAATAAAACATGAAGATTAAGGGCTTACATTGTTGCGATTACTAACTTCTTTGAAAAACTCTCAATTTGTTGTGCTCTTTTATGAATGATTGAATCAATGTATGAATGTCTACATAATACTAATGACAATGTGTTTATATAGAGCTCAAAACCGACTTAGAAACCGACTAAGGATCGGATTCCCTAAACCACTAACCGACTTAAGTAATATCTTTGGACTCTGTGGGCTTTAAGTCCACTCGGTCGACCGAATAGTTGGGCTCGATCGACCCGAGCCTTCAACTATACAGGCTCCGTCTTCTATCTTCTGCTTTGGGCTCTGCATTGTCACGGATCTTTAATTCCTTCTCCGTAGTCCGTCCATAATGCTCATTTGTATTTATCATACAAAAACATAGTTTGTAATACCAAATACTTGATAAATTACCGAAATGCATAATAATAAATCGTAACACGAGGTATATCTAAATTAGGCACTTAATGACTTATTATCACTCTCTTAAGGTTATTTCACATCAAAATCAAGGGTAAAGATTGCAGAATAATGGGTACAAATCGACCGTCATCAGTTCACTGCTGAGACTCCAAGCTGTTTCATAATGGGCGTATGGAGGGTGAACGGGCAAATTGAAGAATTCATTGATGATGGCAGGACTAAAGACGACGTTAACTCCCCAGAAGGGAACGACAGTAACAGCATCATCAGTCAAGACCAATATCGACAGCACGGAATAGAATTCCTATACCACGGTAGCATTTTATATTCCCCGAGGTGCCTTCAGAAATCCGGACCACCCCAGCTTGATGATACGGGTACATTCCGCAAAGCTAATCTTCCAAAAGTTCAAACCCCACTCTGCCATTAGAAAATTGATTGAAGCGCGAAAAATTATCTATGGCTAGTGCATATCTTTGTGTGTAAGTAATGAGAATCACCAAAATTGGCCATAGTTGTGATAGAGCGAGGGTGAGAGAAGATGTGTTTGAGAAGAGAAAAGCTCCTTCTTTTATAGCCTGAGAACAAATGATCCGATTGAGGAATCGAACAAGTCGAGCAGCGAAGATTAAGGGTCTGTTCAAATTTCAAAATTTAAATAGTCATTTATGGAGGAACAGTTACCGGAACCACCACAATTATGAGCACGATCTCCGAAGCATCTGCAACTGGTAGGAAATAGTAACTTAGCAGAGGTGGCAGCCTTGCCCTCAGAACGTGTCAGTAAAAGTCGGCAACCGTCAGACTTTACAGCTGGAGAATATCAAAACCGCTTTGAGCGTGCCTGTCCATGAGTATAGTCGGACACACACAAAGTAGAGGGCTGCACTAAAAATTTAAATCAGGCAAACAGGCCCTGAAAGGTCTCCAAATCAGCGACTTGCGTAAATATTATCGTTTCGACTCAGATCCACGCATCGCGGCTTCGATCTCACTCAAAGAAGGGGCACATCGGTTTTTGATTGATTGATTGAAGGTTTAGCGATTAGAGATCTTGAAGAAAATTACTTGTTATTATTATTTCAATCAAGCTCGTACACGACCTCATTCGAAACATGGGGGTCGCAAGCCAAAAATTTTAATTCAGCAGACACGAATTCAATCGAACACGTTATTTTGGTGATCTTGACACGAGAGGCTCTTAACCTCACCAAAATAAGGGGGCTGCATGCATATGAATATCCAAACAGTAAGGAACTTGAAAAGCAAAATATTTCAAACAGTACAAAAGAGTAAAATGCAAGGAAAGTCACGAGTTCACTACGAAAAAATTACAAATCAAGACAAATCTAGAGGGACAATCTAAAAAGGTCGAGGCCAGCAAAGTTCACTTATCGGAAGGAGGAGTCAAAGTTTGATCTCCAGTTAGATTTCTAAAATCATCGCCGAAGTGAGGAGTGTCGGCTTCTCCCGGGCTCTCTCTTTTCTCAGTGGCTCCATCTTTGAGCTCTCCACCATCACCTCCAGTTTCGTTATTTTTCTCCTCATCTTCAGCAGCTTCTCTCTCCGCTGCCTCCCTCATTGACCGCAAATGAACCTCATTGAATAGCGGAGAATTCCAAATAGGCAGATTTTCTTTCTACTGCGAGCGCAAAATCGATAGTTGGGGTTTGGTATAGGGAAGATCGGGATGATGAACTCGCAAAGAAGCATCAACTTGAGGGGTGAGTTTCCGGTCGAGCAAGGTGTCCAAGATGATCTTTCCAGCCCCGAAAGCCGACCTAAAGCACTGGGCCGCATGAAAGAAATCTCGATCGTAGTACTGCTCCCGGGCACCCCTCAATTCATCAAGGTGCTTTTGCAGATCTTTATCAGTGTCATTCAACTCACCCATGAGGCGATAAATTCTCTTTTGGCTCTCAGCACACTTAGAGACGGCCTCATCTCGTTGAACCTCAACAGACCCCAACAACTCGCTAACCTCCTGAGCTTTCTTAGCATTCGCCGCATTCTCAATACGAAGCTGGACAAGTTCAGCGTGATCGTCAGCGGACTGCTTCTCAGCCTCTACGGCCCTCTTCTTAGCCCCAGCTGCTTCCTCCCCAGCTTTCTTCAACACCGCCTCCAAGTTGTAATTCTATTGAAGGAGTTCGGTCTGCGCCGCATCATGCTCGTATTTGGACTAAAAAAGGTCGGTTCCAAGCTAAGAAAGAAAAGTATCAACACAATGCAAGCATTAAATACAAAAAGCATAACATGAACAAAACAGAGCCTACATACCTGACTAGCAATGACTCCGAGTAACCTGATGGCGCCGGCCAGGCGTTGGGATCAGCTCGACGAGCCCACAGTTGCGGTCGAAGCCCCCATATCCTCCTGTACACAACGAGAAATGATGCCTCGACCTACAACTCACTCGGTCTCATCGGGCAAAGTAAACTTCAAATTTTTTAGAGGCAACACATCGGCAAGGGCAGTAGCCACTTTTCCGGCATCCCTCAACTCAAGAGGATTCTAGGAAGAGTCCTTATTCATCCATATGGCAGGGCGGCCTGAAGCACCGATAGGGCCCCTCTGGACCGGAGGCAGCTTCGGTCGATGAGAAACAGTCGGATCTTTCTTACCCTTTTCGGTCGTTTTGTTCGGGCTATCACTCAGCTCGATCACAGCAGGCGAAATGAAAGCCACCTCAAGGTTTAGGCCTATAGCAACGGAATCGGAAAATTCAAAAGCCGCCTCACCCACAGTCTTCTGGCTTTTCTTGGGGCCAACCACGTCTCCCACGTCGACCTCCTGCTCGTCGGCGGCTCCAGCAGAATATTTTACCCTCACGGCACCCTTTTTCCTTTTCGGCTTGGGTATCGCAGCAGCCGTCGAGCCCCCCACCGCCATGTTTAGGGGTTCGCCAAGAAAAGCAAAATCAATAGACAAAGCAGACAGGCTCACGGTCTTGAGTTCCATATTTGCATTGTTAGCCAACAGAGCTTCATTCGCTCTCTTTCTCTCTCTGATCTTAGAAATCCGGGACACTCTATCATCAACGACATCAAGCATCTTGCACGAAAAGAATGAAAAGAGTAACCAATGAACCATAAGACAAAAGTAAAGCCCTTAAGTAAATGAAAGTCAAAACGATGAAGAAACTATAAACAAGTAAGAGAAAGAAAAAGTGTTACGGTGATCTTTATTCCGGTGTCTTTTGGGTCTTCCGGAACAGACCTGACATCTGGACGGGTAGGTCTTGGAGTGATAGCACTCCGTATACCAATCCTTGTCGGACAACAAAGTCAAAGGTTCAACAACAGCGGCTCCTCCAGGGGCCGAGCCAGGAATGCCCGCCAAAGCACTACAAGGCTGGCGGATATCATTTAAGGACCTCCAACTAAACACCATCTCCTGGTTTGCACCATCCTATCCTAGGACTAGGAGGTTGTAGATCTTGTTGACCAGCTCCTGCTCACACGTCTCAAGCACCTTAGAGACGGTATCGAATTCAATCTCTTCGTTGGCCGCACTTCAAACTTAGGAAGAGGCCAACCCAAGGCAGATTCGACTATTAGACCGCGTTGCTCCCAGTCCTTCACCTTTCCAGGGAGCCAGTAAAACAGCCGACACGTGTTGACTTTAGCCCGGGCCAACAATAAATTGTGGGTATTGTGAGGATCATTCATCGCGGCCCTCCCAAAAGTATAAAACTTTAAGAAAAACATAATGGTAGGCTCATATTTCAGCATCCAACACAGAACAATGAAAGCCGAAATTATCTTCACGGCCCCCAGGACGAAGTCACAAGGTAGGGCGTCCAGCTTATCCATTACTTCCATAAAGAAGGGATCAAAAGGCGGACATAGTCCCGACACAAAGTGATCATAAAATAATATAAGGTCATCCGTCTCTAGGCGTTGGCCGGCCTGATCTATATCCATAGCAGAATCACCCGACTCTAGACGCTTCTCTACATGGTCAGGACCAGCGGCCACGGTGTCGGAAAAGCTAGTGAAAAGATAATCTGGGGAAATAATATAGCTGGAAAAGGTTCCCGAGGCGGCAAGACCCTTACGGATATCGGGCCATTGGGCTTCGATTTCCCTATCCATGGCGATCCACCAACCTCTCCTCCTCCATGTGGCTTGGGGTTATTGGAGTGCAGGAGTCTTATTTCTTTTCATGCTTTCCTCATCGCCACCTTTGCTGGCCGTAGCCCCGAGCCCGGGCAGCATTCTTGAGAACCCTAAGTGTGGTCATTTCAGGGATTTTGCGTGCTCCGTGACTACCCTACGAACTATAGCTTTGCGACGTCCGCCCGCATGATGATTCAGGCTGCACCAGAATCATCTCGTCATTGACACTAGCCGTCTGGATAGAACTCGCCTCCTCCTCATCCCCTGAGGCATAACCGCCAACGCCATCATTTTCATCATCGCTGCTCTGAGGCATCATGCAAAACAAAAGGACGAGGCGGATATGCCATCACCTAGGACAGTGGAAGTCAAGCCAAGATGAGCCATCTCATCTTGACACCTCGTCTTTTGTTTCACATTAAGACACATAAAGCCCCATAAATCGAGGATAAGGGCACCGAAGGAAATGCTTAAAGTCAGACAATAATAACGCAGGGCAAAAATCAAAGGCCACGATGATGAAGGCTAAATTCTAGAAAACTTGAAGGCAAGGGTGAAAGCACAGAAATACTTATGGACTCAAACCCAGAAAATCCAAGACACCCCACATTATCGAAAGACAGTAAAGAGCACACGCGAAACGATTCATAAAACATGAAAAATCGGGAGAAGAGGAAAGTGATTTTACCTGGTAATCCATGGGAAATACGGAGAAAACGGAAAAGAATAGAGCAAGTCCTCGAACTTTCGCCGGAAATTGCCTCGCCGGAGTTTCCACTGACAAGCCGATAATAAACAATTGCCGAAGAAGTTGAAAATTCAGAAAGTATTTAGGTCAGGAACCCGTCCCTCTTATATAAGCATGGAGGCACGGATCCGACGGTCGTGATAGCAACGATCTAACGGATAAGATCAAAGGCAGGAACTCCGAGTTTCGAAATTCAAAATTACCATCATTGCGGCACGATTGACGAAAGGACCACAGTCAATCAGAGCATTTGGCGGATCACGTCAGCTGTCGCATCAATTGCAGGTAGGAAAAACCGCCCGAAACAGATACATGACCGACACGTAAGCAAGGGGCCGACTCGAGGCCGCCACTCAGACCGGCCAGGGATCAAAAGATCCCAAATGAGCCAAGTTATACGAATTCAAGGCTATCCGCCAAACTATGACTTCAAATCGGCCATGGATCAAAAGATCCCAAATGGGCCAAATCATACGAAATCAAGGCGATCCGCCAAACTATGACTTCAAGCCGGCCAAGGATCAAAGATCCCAAATGAGCCAAATCATACGAAGTCAAGGCTATTCGCCAAACTATGACTTCAAGCCGGCCAGGGATCAAAGATAAGCATGCTTATGTTCATGGGCGGAAGCAGGATCCCGGGAGACGGGGGCGAAAATTCTAAAGATTTTTTGTAATAAAAAAGGTATATAGTAGTGGTTTTTTTTTCTGTGCTCTACGATTCGAAAAAAAATACTATACATCGCAAAAAAAAAAACACGACTATACATTTCGCTTTATATGTTAAAAACTACTACATATCGCATGTTCTGAACATATTAACCTTTCTACTTTTATCAATAAAGATATAAAGCACTACAAACATTGTTTTTAAATGAAACCAATGTCCGAAACCGATTAATATTTTTTTTAAATGTATCACTTTGACAATAATTATGTATTTTTATTTACATTATGAAATTTTTATGCCAAATTATCGGTTTAATAGAGATGATAAGGACGGATATAAATTTTATGGGGGAGGATATAAATTATCGGTTTATATATATAAGTGTATTTTCCGGATCCGAGGGGGACGAGTGCCCCCATGATAGGGTGGATCCGCCCCTGCTTATGTTATGTTGGAGACGTAAGTGTTACTTCCGTTCATTAGACATAGGTATCTTTGTATTGTATTTCAATTGTAATCTCCAACATTTGATGTAATATTTTGATAACTTGTAAGATCAAATTTGTTGTATGTTGAGTTCAGTTTGTAGTGGCGGTTGGATATCATATGTTGTAATAGTCTCTACTAGATTTTTGGCAGTTGGATAACATATGTTGTAACTCTTATTCGGTATTGTTAAGTTCGCCTATGTCTCGTTAGATTCCGCTTCGGTTTTTGATTACGATGATATCAGACTTACGTATAAAATTAAAATAAATTTGATTGTATACATGTCGGACGTTTTTTTACGAATAAATACTCGATATTTGAGAACGAGACGTCCCAAATGTATTTGGGCACCATCTATGATAGAGAAGGCCGTGCCGGAAGATCTTAGATTCCACGTCACATCATCTTCTCTGCCGATTGTTGGTATAAATCTTAAACCTCTATTCATTAGATCTAATTGTTTATTGCACAATTTTCCGTTTTTGTTGTCGAATTTGATGAGATCATATCTAGAACGACCATAAATTGATTCTATGGGACCCAGGAAGCTTCATGAGTCGGTTCCACAAGCACTACTCTCGGGGAACCTACCGGGTGATGCCAAATTAAGGTTTTGGTTCTGTTTCATTATCCAACATCTACAACCTCAGTTTAGTTTCATCATTGTACTTGACTATCCATCAGTCAAATAATGCATATAAAAACATCAAAACTTGACTATGCACTACAATTATTCTATCCGCTGCATCCCACCTACCACCTACCGGTGCATGCACCACACTGTTTTTATAGAAGAGTCGATTTTAGAATCGACATTGGAAAGTTGATTTTTGACTCTAGAATCGTCTTTCATATGGTGAATTCTACTAATATGGAGCATAGATAGTGTGGTACACCCGTCTAGTCATGGTGATGCAAATAAAGGCCCTAAAGTAACGCGTTACTTAAATCCTAAAGAAATTCAACTGCCTTGTTTGTTTGTTTTTTGTTTTGTATTTTTGTTGATTAAATCATCAAGATTGTCGGATCAAGTTTATGTACATAAACTTGATCTGAGGAGCGATTCTCGCTTGAGTTTGCTTGTTCGATTTCCGATCTAATGTTGTAGCGCCCGATCTCTTGCTTTTCCTCATCTACTAGCTGGTCTTGGGTCTGATCTTGACCCGATCTAACCTCCCCTGGGTTTTGGAGAAGGTTTTGTCTCCTGTTGCGTTGCTTTAGATCCTCGTGGTCCTTGTCGCGATTTCCCATGGTCGGTGATTCTGATCTGTTTGGTCCCGGGGGTGATGTCCCTTGGGAGTTCGGTCTCCGGCTTTCTGTTCCGCTGCTGATCTCGGTGGTTGTCCACCACTTGTGGCAACTTTCGTGTCTACCCGTCACCTGTGGCAACTTTCGTGATTGCTCGTGATTGGTTGTTTGCTTGTTCACATGGGACATCCGGCTTGCGGAGTTATGGAGGCGACCTTTTCTGAGTTTTTACTTTTCATTTGTTGTATTAGTTTTGCCTTAGTTTGTATTAGTATGTTCTTTGTGTAGCCGGGTAATAGATTGCTTTTAGAGGATCCGTGTCGAGCGCCTTATCCATCGGAGAATTTTTCTCTTTTGTTTAGCACACTCTTTCCGATCTATTATTTTACTTCGTTGTGTTATTTTCTTGTTTTGTTTGTCCGGCGTTAGGCCGGATGGTAGTGCGGCGTTAGGTCGTCGTTGTAGTGTGGCGTTTGACCGCGTTGTCGTGTGGCGTTTTACTGCGTCTTTGGTCGTTTCGGCTAGTTTTTGTTATAAATATTTTATCCGGCAATAAAACTTTCGCCTTTGGATGGGAAAAAAAAATTTGAAAAAAAAAAAAAACCAATTTATGTAGTATAATCATTAATGAAAATGTGTATAAATGATATTCATTGATGAGATAGATAAAAAGGTACGTTTAGACGGGGAAAGATTAAGAACCATATATATTGGACTTTATTCAATTTAAACAAGACAATACAAAAGAGGAAACCTCAGCTCCCTCTGTTGCAAACACTAAAACAAAAACGAGAAAGACTTAACACAAATAATAAAGCAAAGAAAGTGCATGCACACGAGAATCAGATCCGGTCTAGTGGTACAGGTCATTGCACATCCTAATGAGAACCAAGAAAAATGTGCATGCACAAAATACAAAACAAAACAAAACGGAAAGAAACTTAAAAAGCAACGACTGTAAGAGGCGAAAATGTTGCATAATACCAATATGCAAGGTTAACCTCGATCCAGTGGCAGATTAATTGTGGTAATGATCCCGCCTACACACACATTACACAGTTTTGACATGCATTTAACAGTTTTGACTGAGAAGCTTAGTAGAATGCAACGAATAACATCAAACACGAACCGTGTTTTGAGAATCCACTTACTGCAAGGGTATTGCAAGTCTTGAGGAAATTGTAAGCTTCCTGAAGACAAGTCGTGCAGTCATCTGAGCTTACACCAGTGCAGGTGGCCTTACCGCTCACCGTAAATTTAATACTTTTGACATCTTTGGAACAATCTTCACCGTCAAGGGCCAGTAATGGGGTTTCCGTGAGTAACACATTTAACACATATGATAAGTCTCGAGGATATATTGTGGCTACCTCATCATATTGGGTGGTGTCAATCTCTTCCAGATCGCAAATTTGTTCGATTACCGTCATGTCTAGCTCACTTTTACCCACAGGGAAAAGGCTAGTAACCAACACAGCAGTAAACAACATGTACACGAAGAAGGTGGTGTTTTCCATATTTCTTCTGTAACAACTCAAAATTCAGAAAAAAGTCTTGCTTGATGTGATTCATATCAATAATTACTTCATCCATCTTTAATACTAACTTACAATTCCTTGCTTAATCCGCCTAATTAAAGGCTATATGGCTTGTCTTATATACTTGTTAGTAAAATACTTTTTGTTTTTTTTTTTTTTTTTTGAACAGCTACATTTTTATTAGAAAGAGCTAAGGCTAGCAAGATGCTAAGCCAAAGTCAAGCATTACAAAACCAACCAAGTGACCCCAACATCTTGAAAGTCAACCATTACACCAAGTCTAGGTTCAAAAGTGTTAGCATCTTACGGGCCCAAAAAAAGATTAAATTGATACTCCAAGTATTATTGAAACACCAACTATAATGGTTTATTTAACCAATCTTCCCAAGTAGTAGTAAGAGTTGTATTCCTACCAACAATCCAATGGAAGCTACAACGCTGAATATCTGAGAATGCCTCCTCTGTTGTTGTCGTTTTGGAGTTAAAGATTGCGTCATTTCTCTTGAGCCAAAGTACCCACAAAACCACTTTCCTAATAGCATCCCAAGTCTTCTTCGCAACTTTACTAGACAACCAAGTGGATGAAACGAGCAAAAATTTCCCCACACCATAGAAGAAGAGAAAGGAGTTGAGAACCATCCGAAAACTTTCCTCCAAATATTTTGGCGAAAAGGCAATTAAGAAAGAGGTGTGGAGAGTCCTCATAAACCGTCTTGCAAAAAGGACAAGTGACATCCGCAACTTGAATGTTCCACAAAGCTAGATTTTTCCGTGTAGGAAGCCTGTCAAGGTTTGCCCTCCAACAATTAATGTTAACTTTAGACGGAACCCAACTATTCCATCTAGTTGGTATAACAACACTCATCGTGGAAGAGTTTTCCATTGTGTTTATTAGCATCCCTTTGAGAGCAGAAACCGAAAAAGTGCCATTCGTGGTAAGCTTCCATACAGGGGCATTGTCAATATATGCATTAAGATCACAAGATGAAAGCATATCTAGAAGATCCACAAACTCCCCATACTCCCATCCCCTCAGCTCCCTCCGCCAATCCCACATCCAACTCCAAGCTTCCCCTCTATAAGAACCTCTACTACTAACCAAACAAGATTTATCGACAGCAAGACTATAAAATCTAGGAAAAGAAATAGCAAGAGATCTATCCCCAACCCAAACATCTTCCCAAAATTTGATCAAGTTATCATTGCCTAACTTCCAATTTAAAGAAGGAAGTATATTAACACCTTTAGATTCAAAAGTGTTAGCATTACTAATTATTTCTTTCCACACCCTACCTTTCCAATCTACAAGCTCCCTTGACCCAAAGCCGCCCTCTTCCCCATACAACCCCCGAACAACTCGTCGCCATAACGCATTTTCTTTAGAAACAAACCGCCACCATCATTTTCCTAAAAGAGCCTCATTTTGAATCTTAAGCCCTTAACCCCAAGACCCCACGAGACTTGTGCTTTAAAACTAAAGACCATGAAACCATAGCAAGTTTTCACTCATTCCCATCCCGCCCCAAAAGAAACAAGCTCTCAACATTTCTACGGTGCGTATCACGACAGCAGTGCATGAAAAATAGAGAAGTAATACAATGGCAAGCTCCCAAGGATCGCCTTAATCAAAACCAGTCTTCCCCCTATCGATAGAAGTCTTGATTTCCAACCCACCAGTTTTTCCTTAACACGGTCCACAACCGGCTGCCAAGCTGAGACTTTATTCTTATTCTTACCTACTGGTAGCCTAAGGTAAGTGAATGGGATTTTTCCAAAGCTGTAATTCAATAATTCAGAACCATTTACAAGATCACTATCAAAAACATTAAAGCCAAAAAGCGTGCTTTTTTCCATATTTATTTTAAGACCTGAGATTGCTGCAAAAATCTTTAAAATTCTTTTTAAATTCTAAAGAATTTTTAAGCTCCACTCCCCAAAGAAAATTGCATCACCCGCAAATTGAAGATGCGTCAGAGATATATTTTCGCCACCCACCTTGATACCTTTCAATAGATTCTTCTCGACAGCAGTGTTTAGAAGAACATTTAGCGCTTGACAACTAACAAAAAGAGGAATGGAGATAGAGGATCTCCCTGCCTAATGCCCCGCTCCATAGGAAATTCCCGAGTAGGACTACCATTCACGAGCACAGAAATCCTAGTTGAAATCAAACACCCTTTTATCCAATTCCTCCACTTGAAACCAAAATTCATACGCTCCATTATGTTGTCCAAAAAGTTCCAGTTCACCGAGTCAAAAGCTTTCTCAAAATCCACTTTAAAGACAAAGGCTTTCTGTTTTCTCTTCTTGACGAGGTCTATCACCTTATTTGCTATCAAAACTCCATCAAGAATTTGCCTCCCCTTGATATAAGCTGATTGTGCATCTCCAATGAGCCCGTGAAGAACAATCTTGAGTCTTTCCGCACGTACCTTGGAGATGATTTTGTAAATGGATCCAATCAAACTAATTGGACGATAATCCGTGAACAAAGTAGGACATCTCTTTTTAGGAATAAGGGCTATAAATGATGAGTTGCAGCCATACATTTCATCACATCCTCCTTCACCAGCTCCCAGTTTGACTTGTAAAATTTAATCGAGAAACCGTCCGGTCCCGGGGCCTTGTTACTCCCACAGTTCCAAACAGCCTTTCTAACCTCTTCATCAAGAATAGGTGACTTTAAGGCCTCTTTCATATCAGTGCTTAGAACCTTGAAATTACATGAAGGCATGATCGGTCTATACTTGTGTGACTCATGGAAAACTTTTTGGAAGTGTTTGGCAGCCTCATCTTTTATTATCTCCGGGTCCTCACACCATGCTCCATCAAAAACCATACCTGCTATGTTGCTTCTGTTCCGCATTCCTTTGACAAGATTATGGAAGTAGCTTGTATTTTCATCCCCCGCTTTAACCCATTTGTCCCTTGATTTTTGCTTAAGCATTCATTCTAACACCCTGTCCTTTTCGTAAAGTTCATTAATGGCCATCACACTGTCCTCTGTTTCTTTGTCGTCAAGATTTCTTGTTTCAGCCAAAGCTTCTTCTTGACACGTTCAACCTCCTCTCTTATATTTCCAAAAACATTCATGCTCCAACCCTTTAGGGCCATATTTACACACTCGAGCTTTTCTTTTAACACAAAAAAGGCCTACCAGTAATAGTACATCCAGTCCAAGCAATAGACGTGAGATTTTATTGTATGAGTTTTTCTTTTCTTTTTCTTTTTTGTTCTACCTAGCATTTTTTTTAATTTACTAGATATATGTCTTCATTCATCTATTTAATTTTAATGTATTGTATTTATTTTAAAATAAATATATAATAAAAATTAAATATATTTTTTTATTTAAAATACATTAATTTTGGAATTCTTTATGTATATATATTTTTATCATGAGAAAACTGATAAATATGTAGTATTCAGTAAATATATTTTCCCCGCCAAAGGTTTTAAAAGATATTCTAATTTCATGTATACTGACTGAGAAAAATAGTGAGTTGTAAGCGAAAAATCATGAGTCCCATCATACTGGTGCCCGTCCATTCCCTGAAATGATTTCGATATAATCTTCAAATTCTGGTCAAAGTGGACATATCACAAATACTGAGTTGTTAATGAAAAATAATGAGTCTCATCATACTGGAGTCCGTCCATTCCTTGAAGTGAATGCAACATAATCTTCATATTTTTGTCAAAGTGGACATATCACAATGACAATCGTGTAAAGAAACAAAATGATCCACTAAAGTTAGGGTCGAGGTAATTGACTCGCAAGATCCTTTAGGCGAAGGGTTTGCATCACCTACAATCCTTTAGAATCCTCGGGAAAGAGCCTTTAAAAAGGGTGTCTGCACCGGATTGGCAATGAGAAGGAATTCACTCTGGCTCGGATGGGTGGAGTGGTTCGTCTTACTTGCTTGATTGGCGGCTAAATTGTAATTTTAGTCCTGTAACTGGACACACTTTGCGATTTAGGTCCTGGTATTTTTTCGACGACAATTTTAGTTCTGTAAATGGTCTTTTTTTTTTGCAAAAATAGTCCTCGATGCTGGAAATTGCTGATTGGACCATTTTTCTGGCCAAAAAAAATTAACCATGTCATCCGATATTGACATGTCACCAAACACATCATCAACACTTTACACGTCAACATTTTTTACAGAAAATAAAATTTCGCTTCTAATGAGATTCGAACCTCCAACCTAGACTAAAAAATAGGAACTTGGTCATCTGAGATACAACACCATATTTTGTTTAAGACACAACATATTTTACTTAAGGACGCGTTCAGAATAAAAATATTCTAGACAATGTAATGATACATCCATTTTTTTTTTTTGAAAAGTATAGATAGTATTTGTTACAGGTGGTGATACATTTATTTAATATTTATTTTATGTAATATGAGAGGTTCTTAATTATTTATTGTTATTTTTTTATGTATAATATGTATTGTATAATGCATGTGACTTAATATTTGCTTATTTTTTCTCAAATTCGTTGAATAAGGTGGATAAGAGGAGGAAGAAAAGGTAGCTATATCATATTGTTTTGCAGCATTGAAATATTGGAGTACTAGTACCACTACTAATTTCCCGATTAGTTTATTTCTCTAACTTTAATTTTTGAATAATATTACTGTTACAACCACTTTAACACAAAGCATCTTGTAATTTAATGAACAATTAATTCAGACACACAGAATCATGCAATGTAATGTGACAAATGTACTATATACCTTTGATGAAATGTAATATCATTCGATGTTTCACTGTTACATCATGTTACAGTTAATTATTGTTTTAGACTGATCGTAACAATATCATTAGATATAATCGGAGTAATTAATGTTTCCTTTTGTCCCATTTTGTCAAGGACTTGCTTTTGTTTCATTAGAATAATTAAAATTAAAGACTCATACACAAGATACATAGGCAACTTGGGATTCAATATCTCAAGCTCAGTGTAAAACTCACAAGAACCCCCCCCCCCCCCCTCGTTTTAATATTTCATCTAGGGTTCAACCTTGAACGAATTGTCACTAGGATAATATGTTAGGAAATCTACACGGGAACGCAGTGGAATTTAAAATTTAATTTCTTTTTTACCAAGATCGACTTCGTTTAAGTAATAAGCATATAAGAAGTAGATGAAAGAACTACCTTGGATGGTATAAAATAGATCGTCGCTTTGTCTACGGTTGTAGTTTTGCACGAAGCCGCCCAAGTGTTCGGCCTCACCGTTGATCCATACAAACAACCCGCCGGAATCCACCATAGGATTGCTACCGGAAAAAGTTAGCTACTAGGTCGCATTTTTCTTTCTTCCAAAACTCTCTCTCAAGAAGCTCACTTAATTTTCTAGTAGAAAATAAGACTTGTAATTGTGATGCAAAATAGTTTGTCACCCACCTCATATTTATAGGTGATGGGAAGCTATATATGAATCCCAATCTAATGGATAGAGGAGAAAGAAAACCAAATCCCAATAAAATAAGGAAAATATCTTTAATTGATTTATGTCATTAATATCACTACTAGAAAAATAGGATTTAGTGACACAGAAAAACGCCTTTAAAGGTAACATATGGAGGTGTTTCAGTAAGGACGTGACTCTTTCAAGCGCCACTAATTCCCCAGTCGCTATAGCTGAAACTGTTTTTAACAACTTTAGTTAGCGCCTCAATAGACTCTTAACAATGCTATTTAAAACGCCTCAAAATCATCAAAGTAAATACATTCACTAAGCGACTCTAATGCTACACATTTGATTCGTTCAGTAAATGACTCTACAGCCATTTTTTAACACGTTAAAAAGTGCCTCCACAGCCTCTGATGCAACCCTGAAAAGCGCCTCAAAAGCCACAAAATTATGACAACTAAAATATCATGTCCAAATCAAGGGAATCAAATAGAGAAACCTAAGAAGGATTGCACAAAGGATGATAGAAGAAGAGCAAATCTGGATTATGTTGCTAAGGATATGATTTTGAAGACTCTGGATAGTAACATGTTCATGAGAAACAAAAATTGCAAAACTGCAAAAAGCATGTGGGACAAACTAGCTCTAATCAATGAAGGCTCTGAGGCAGTCAAAGAAAACAAACTGTCTGTGGCAAAACAGAAGTTTGAAAATTTCAAGATAAAGACTGGTCAATCCATTGATAAGATGAACAACATATTCTCAAGCATCATCAGTGAACTACAAAAACATGGCCACTCTTATCCATAAAAAAGAAGTTTGCTTGAAAATCTTGAGAAGTTTGCCAGAAAGATGGAGAATAATCACATCAGTGCTCAAAGGCACATTGGATCTTGCGTAAAAACTGATACACTGACACTAATGTCACAGTTGAAGGCTCATGAATTTGAGTTAAACAGTGAAAAAGCTGTAGCAGTAGAGTTACACAAGACCAGTGCACTGATTGCTCCCCAGCAGAGTAAACCAGTTGACTCAGCCAGGAAAGAAACTCAGGAGCTGAAAGATGAAGTGGCTTTACTGATAAGAAAATTTGACAGATTCAAGAAGAAGGAATTTAAAGGCAGTACATCATCCAAAAACAAGTCTTCAATCAGCAAAGACATTAAGAAGAGATGATGAAGTCAGATGCTTCAACTGCAAAAAGAAGGGACATTTTAAAGTTGATTTCCCTGAAGAAAATAAAAATAAAGATGAAGAAAAGAGAAGGTACAAATCTTCAGACAAGAAGAGGCACTCATGTGAAAAAAGAAGAGTAGAAAAGCACTAAAAGATGAGACAAGCAGTGAAGAGGATGGCAGCACAGTAGAGTCATCTGACAACGACTCAGATGCTAGCTCACCAGCACAGACAATGACAAAGGATGCCAATGTCTGATGGAAAAAGAAATTGAAGAAATAAAGGTACTCACAAGTGCATCCTAATCTAGTGCATCTAACTCTGACACTGCACAATCTTCTATTTTCCCTCTTGATTCTACAAGTTTGATTCAAAATCTCATGAGTAGATTTGAAGAAATTCAAACAATTCATGAAATTAAGGATAAAGAATGTGAGAATCTAAGAAAGGAAAATAAAAGATTGAAAAGAGAACTGGAAATGCAAAAATCTCACTCAGCCGGCAAAGAAGTTCACTTAGATGCTCAGACAATGACAAATTTCCTATAGTGGCAGGTTGATGATTATCTTGCTATAATTATATTGCTGCCGCACAGGGCTTCATCTGCCTATATATCAAGCCAAGTTACATTTCTCATGTTTCCTTGGTGACTTGTGCATCGTCCGCTCGACGTTTTATGGATTTCTAGCCGTATTTATGCATTGTCTTTGATCCCGGCATATAAAAAAAATGACGATTTTTTAGGGATGTTCAAGATTGGTACATATTGTTGAACTCTATGACATACTTGGGATTCGAGGATGACTCATTTCCAACCGGGAGGGAATTATGTAATCCAGCCCTAGAAGACTGAAGATGAGCCCATAAAATGCACTATCTATGCTATTGACTTGATGAGCATACTATTGGGCTAGAGGAGCATACTATTGGGTTTGAGAAGATCAATTATAGTCTTTTTATTTAATTTTTTGTATTAATAAGCCCAGACTGTCTATTTTGGGCGCCACATTTGATTAGTATAAACTTATTGGACCTAACTTTATGTCATTTCATTAGTTCATCATTAATAAGGGCCATATTGGACCTAAGGGATGAATGAGAACCCAATAGGTCATTTTAGGCGAATTTTAGTCTTATTTCATCCCACATTGCTTTGATGAACCATTTACTTGGAGATTGTAGTCTATATAAGGCATTTAAGTGTTCTCTGTACAAAAAAGTTAATTTTTTTTAAAGTTATATATTATAATGTCTTTGACTTTATTCATTACTTGCGAGTGAGAATCTGTTCGTCGTAAAGATTCAACCCTTAAGAACTTATCAGAGTCTTTAGCACACGTTTTGGCGTTCTTAGCCAACGTTTACGTTTGGATTCTCGAAAACTTGATCTTTCGCTCCGATTGATCCCTTAAAAGGTTCCTGAGCAACGTCCGACCGTGTTTCCAATACGGAATCACATTGGATTCTCGAAATCTTGATCTTTCGCTCCGATTGATCCCTTAAAAGGTTCCTGAGCAACGTCCAACCGTGTTTCCAATACGGAATCACATCGGATTTTTGGAAGCTAAATCAATGGACTTGGAAGGAGTGTATTTGGGCACCACCTATGGTGGGGAGGCCTTGCCGGAAATCTTAGATTCCACTTCTCATCATCTTCTTCACCAAGTATTGTCTTGGTATAAAATTTTAACCCCTTACGCATTAGATCTAATTGTTTATTTACTATACAATATACTGTTCTGTTTTAAATAAAAATTTTCCGTTTGTGTCGTCGAGTTTGATGAGATCACATCCAAAATGACCATAAATGGATTCTATGGGACCCAGCAGCTTCATGGGTCGGTTCCACTACCATTGCCCTCTAGGAACCTTCCGGTTTGGGTGTAGATTCGGTCCTTTTTTTCAATAAAGTATGAAAGTTTTATTATCACTAAAAGTAACTAACAGCATAACGTTGGACTACAACCCGTCACAATGCTAGACTACGAAAACAACATTAACTTAACCTACACAAGAACAAAGTCAAGTAATATTTTAAAATGAGGTCTTTGAGCGGAAGAGAAAAAATTCACTAAGGGATTAAAGAGTGATTAGACACTAATCCTCTAAGTGAATCTAGTACTTGACAAAACACAGATTACAAAGCTAATACTCCATCCGTTCCAATTTGTTTATGACATTTTAGAACTTTAAAGATTTAAGGGAAAATCATTTATCTCTTGTCTAGTCATTAAAATCATTAATACTTTATAATTATATCATTCTTTTATTGTGCTTAATCTTCTTAAGAAATGTAGTTATGTGGACATTTTAGAAATTTAAGAAGAATTTTTAGTTTAAATATTAGTTATGTTACTTTTGAGACATCTATAAAAGGAGCAGTCTCAAACAATTTGGGACGGAGGAGTACATACTAAAACAGAACACTAGAGCCACCGTTGGCGAAGAAAGCAGCAGCACCAACCACCACCAGGCATGGGACAAGAAGACCCGAAAAGCGGAAACTATTGTAATAGTGTAATAGTTTTTTTAGATTTTTATCTAGAAGGACAAAATTATCAAAAAATCAGGTTAGAAGGAAGGTGTAATTTAATCAGGACAAAAGTAACAATTATGAAGTAACAAAAAAATCGGGTTAGAAGGAAGGTGTAATTTAATCAGGACAAAAATAACAATTATGAAGTAACAAATATGACGTAACAAATGTGGAATAGAGTAAATATGAAGTAATAATTGTGAAACACAAAGTAACATTAACATGTGAAGTAACAATAGAGTAAATATGAAGTAACAATTGTGAAACATAAAGTAACATTAACATGTGAAGTAACAATTTTAAAGTAACAATTGTGATTTTTTTTCCTTTATAATCATGAAAATGTTACTTTTGTCATTCTAACTCCATTTATTAATTTTATTGTCCTTGTGACCCCTTCCCCCTAGTTTTTTTTTACTGTCTTTTTGTTTTTGGGGCCAAGTATAAAAGGGGCTTCCAGCTTGTAATTAAAAAAACTCAAAAAAGAAAAAGAAAATAGAAATAAAATGCACTTTCTATTTAGTCAAAAGGGTTGAAAAACCCTAGTTTTCTTTTCTGCTATTTTCGACCAAATTGGATCTATTTCCAATTTTCACATGGTATCAGAGATTGGAATTGAGATCTAGATCAGGTTTCTGACCTTCGCTAGTAGTTTTTGTTGTTCATGTTATCGTCTCTTTTGTTCGATCGAAGTTGGACGATGGCGGAAGAAAGACAGAACAGAGGCATCGGTGATTTAGAGGCATCGAATCCTTTTATTTGCATCCGAACGAGAGTCCGGCTCTGATTCTCGCAAATCCACCGCTAGATGGAAAGAACTATCATTCATGGAGTAGAGCGATGAGAATGGGACTAATCATGAAGAATAAGCTAGGGTTTGTAGACGGTTCGATTCCAAAACCTACAGACGATGAGAGAATGAAAGCTAAGTGGGAACAATGTGATACTGCAGTGATGACGTAGTTGAGTAGTAGCAGTAAGTAATAGGTAGGGATGACGAGATTTGAACTGTGACATTTTGTACCCAAAACAAACACGCTACCAAATCTGCGCCACATCCTTTGTATTGTTCCACAATGTCATTATATAAATTTCTATCTTAGTTTCCACATCGTTATTTCCCACACCATTTTTGCCCGATTCGTCTTTTTTGTTCCATTTAACATATAATAATAATAGTAAAAGGTTTGTATACAAGAATAAATCGATAATAAAGTCTATTACTCATTCGGTTGCTAAGGCGTGATGTGGATGAACTCATTTCGGGAAGTTTGGGAGGATCTGCAAAAAGTACTCTAAGATGAATTGTTTCCGTTTATCAGATCTGTTAGAGGAAATCAATCAGATTAACCAAGGATCTCTGTTTGTAACGGAGTATTTTGCGAAGCTTAAGACATCTGGGATGAGATAATGGTTTTGAGGCCAATTCCGTCTTGTCAGTGTGTTGTAAAGTGCACCTGCAATGTTATACCGACTTTTGTTGGATATATTGAAGCAGAATATGTCATTAGGTTTATTAAAGGTCTAAATGAGAGTTTTGCTCCAGTAAGGTCACAAGTTTTCTTGATGAAGCCCTTCCCAAACATAATAGAGGCCTTTGCTATGAGTGTGCAATTTGAGAACCAAATGGAATATGCTGCTAGTCATCCACAAATCACTCAGTCAATTGTGTTAGCCAATAAATCAAATACAGAGTCTAATACTATAAGGAGTTATTCAGGAATGGGAAATGAGAAATCTCAACCTAAATGGGATGGAAACACTAAAGTGGAGGAAGAAAGGTGCAATGTTCATTCATTGGATATCTTTGGTCACACCATAGATGATTGCTATAGGAAGAATGGGTATCCTCCAGGTTGGAAATCAAAGAAAAGAGTCAACTATGTTGAGGCAGAAGATACATCAGGAGGGTCACATCTACAACAGGCTGAGCCACAGAAACCACAAGGAAATGGCCTAGGACTTACATGTCAGCAACTTGAAAAGCAGACTAAGCTGCTGGATAGGATGAACTTTGATGATAAGGTGGAGCACATGGTGAATCAGGCAAAGGTTATGTCAGCAAATTTCAGACAGAATGATCAAGAGCTGCAAGGTAAAAATTCTAACTCTTGGATCCTTGACTCTGGTGCAACAGACCATGTTGCTTGTACCTTAAGTGTCTTTGAAAAGATAAATAGAGTGCAGGTGTGACGATTAATTTGCCAAATGAGTACAGTGGTAGATGTGTCACAGAGTTGGAACAGATTAGATCGCATGAACATCGATATTGCATGGAGTCTGTTTGTTCCCGATTTCGGTGTAACTGATATCCTTGGGCAAGTTAACTAGTGATAACACTCTTTGTGTTGTTTTTCGAATGAGAAATGCTCTATACTGAGACAAGATTCATAGGCAGATGATTGGTACAGTTGAAAGAAAAGATGGCTTATACCTGCATCTTTGATAAGGATTGTCTTTCTTTGCAAAGCATGTGTCGAGCCCTTTGCGGCCGATTCTAATAGCATTTCACAAGTGGCACCTAATAAAGATCTCTTATGGCACTTGAGATTAGGCCACATGTCACACCAAAGGATGAGTGTAGCTAGAAGAAGTCATGGAGATATAGTTTTACCTAGTAGTATTTGCTTTGTTTGTCCTCAAGCTAAAGCGAGGCGTCTGCCTTTTGTTTGAGTAATAGTTACTGCTTCTTTGCTTGTTTTGATCGATACACATGGACATTTGGGGTCCATCTGAGACACCCTACTTGTCCATGGGCACAAATATTTCTGACATGAGTTGATGATTTCAGCAGACACACTTGGGTGTTCTTGTTGAAATCTAAAGGAGAGGTCAGACCCTTAATAAAAAGTTTTGTACTTTTGTCTCTGTGCAATTTATGACTGTTATAAAGACTGTCAGGACTAGATAATGGGGAGGAGTTTAGATGGCCAGAGTTTTATGATGAGCATGGTATAATACATCAAGAGAGCTGTGTTTCCACACCACAACAGAATGGTGTGGTGGAAAGAAAACACCAACATATATTAAACACAGCTAGGGCTCTTAAACTGCAGCAAACTTACCCATCATATACTGGGGATATTGCATTTTGCATGCAGTAAAACTTATAAACCTGACTCCTACACCCCTCTTGAACAACTTGACTCCACATGAAAAGTTGTATAACACACAGCCAGACTTAGGACAATTAAGAGTCTTTGGTTGCTTAGTCTTTGCATCTACAATCACTAGAAACCGTAGTAAGTTTGATTCTAGGGCACACACATGTGTTAACCTTGGCATGTCTACTACCACAAAAGGCTATATTTTACTTGACTTGATCACCAGAAATATTTTCATTTCTAGAGATGTCTTATTTCATGAGCTGCACTTCCCTTTTCATGAAGGATATTTTGAACCTTCATCTCATTCAGACATATGTTTGCCTAATGTACATGAAAACATTGAAACTGACCTGACACCAGACTATATTCCTGAAGTACAATCAGAAAATGCCCCTTCACCAGAACCTGTGTCACCAGCTCCAAATGCACACACATCAGAACCTATACCTCCTATGGCACAAAGACCTACCAGAACTAGAAAGCCACCATCACATCTAAATGATTTTGTTTGTGCACAGATCTAGAAGCATTCTTCACTTCATTCTCTTGAATCTAGTTTAAGAGATGCCTCAACTTCTGGTTCACATTCAGTTTTCATAGCAGCTATAGACAAGGTCATTGAACCTCAAACTTACAATCAGGCAGTCCTTAATCCCCAATGGCAAGATGCCATGGCCAAGGAAATAGAAGCCTTGGAACTCAATCAGACCTGGAAGTTAGTTGAGCTACCCAAAGGAAAGAAACCCATAGGATGTAAATGGGTTTATAGGGTCAAATATAAATCAGATGGTACCTTTGAGAGATTTAAGGCTCGTCCAGTTGCAAAAGGGTATACTCAGACCCAAGGAATAGACTATAAGGAAACTTTCTCCCCAGTAGCAAAGGTTACAACAATACGGAGTATGTTAGCTATTTCAGTTGCAAAAGGGTGGTTTTTGCACCAACTATACGTCAATAATGCTTTTCTTCACGGGGATCTTGTTGAGGAGGTATACATGAAACCTCCTCCGGGTTTTAAAACTTCACACCCTAAGCAAGTCTGTCGTCTTAGGAAATCTCTCTATGGTCTAAAAAGGCAAGTCGTCAGTGGAACCAAAAACTTGCATCAGCTTTACATGAGATGGGGTACACACAGTCTTGTCATGATCACAGCTTGTTCATCAAGACACAGGGACAGTGTTTTGTCATAGCTTTAGTCTATGTAGACGATATAGTATTAGCAGGTAATAACATGGACTTGATCACTGAAATTAAAACGCATCTTGACAGTTTGTTTAAAATCAAAGATTTGGGTGAGTTGAAATTTTTTTTGGGTCTTGAAATATCCCGGTCTAAATCTGGAATGGTTATCAGTCAGCGTAAATATGCTCTCAGCATTCTAGAAGAGTTTAATATGCTTGAATGTAAGCCTGCTCATACTCCCATGAAGTCCAAAACTGCTTTATTTCATGGAGATTCAGACGTGCTCCCTGATAACACTTTGTACCGCAGCTTGGTTGGGAAGCTCTTGTATCTCACTATCACACGTCCAGATATTTGCTATCTTTGTCAGGCTGATTAAGCTTGATTCTTAGATGCACCAACAGTCCATCATTTTAACACAGCCAAGCATCTTCTTCGATATGTTAAAGATGCACCTGCAAAAGGCCTCTTTTATTCAGCCAAGAACTCTGTTATATTATCAGCTTTTGCTGACTCTAATTGGGCAACATGCAAGGATACTTGACGAAGTATTACTGGCTATTGCATGTGTGTGGGGAGTGCCTTAGTATCCTGGAAGTCGAAGAAGCAAACTACCGTTTCCCGAAGCTCCACCGAAGTTGAATACAGGGCTTTAGCTTTGGATACATGTGAAATTCGGGCTTTGTTATTTAGCTGATGATTTCAGATGTCCTTTTTCTATGCCTATTGCTCTTCACTGTGATAATCTGATTGCTATTAATCTGGCCCACAACCCTGTTTTTTTTCCACGAGTCTAAAAACACATCGAGATCGACTGTCATACCATTCAGGAAAAAGTGCAAGCTAGTCTTGTGAAACTTGTATCAGTACCATCACTTCAACAACTAGCTGACATATTTACTAAGCCCTTGGATGGGCCGCTCTTTCATTCTTTACTTAGTCATTTTCATTTGTTCCCAAGCCCACATTGAGGGGGTAATTAATATAGTATATAATATTGTAATATTGTAATAGTTTTTTTTTACTGTCTTTTTGTTTTTGGTGCCAAGTATAAAAGGGGCTTCCGGCTTGTAATTAAAAAAACTCAAAAACAGAAAAAGAAAAAGAAAATAGAAATAAAAACGCTGCTGCACTTTCTATTTAATCAAAAGGGTTGAAAAACCCTAGTTTTCTTTTCTGCTATTTTCGACCAAATTGGATCTATTTCCAATTTTGACTAAATAGAAAGTGAACCATAAGCGAAGCAATCGCCGGAGAACCACCGGATCCGGACATCGGCGGCAGACAGTACTACTACTCAAAGGGAGACCACCGGAGCAAACCAACCTTGATCAGAGTACATACCATCTGAATAGCATAGAGGACCGCTGATTGGACAAAATGATAAGGATCCATGTAGCTCCAAGTTAGATCTGTACAAGTAACCGTTGATCTGAAGCCCGCCACCAATATCCTAAAGGGGAAGCACCAGATTTAGTGGAGGAGGAGAATGATTGTAGAAAACGCGAAGCTTCATCGATCAAGAACGAAGGAGAAGGTAAAGAAACATAAAAGAGAAGACGAAATGAGGAAGCCGGCAGCGTAAGCCGCCGCCGGCGTCAAGGGATTACTAAAAAGAGCGCATGCAAGTGAGAGCGATAAGGGAGAAAGGGCGATGAGAGAGAGATTATTATCATCCCACCGTCCCATTTTATTCGTCTCGTTTGATTATTCACACGGATTAAAAAAGGTTGTTATTGTTTTGAATGTCATTAAATGATCCAATATTTTTACATGTTTTTCTTTTAAATAGTTGTTGGAGCAATTAATACTACATCATTTTTAGTGTAAATATTGTAGGGAGAGAATGACATCAGAAGAAATTTGACAATTAATACATAAAAAATATATTTAATTTGGAAAAAACCAAAAAAGAAATGTAGCCAAATAAAATGGAACGGAAGAATATTTTATTTCATCCGGTTAATGGGTTTGGTCCTTGTCATTTTCCAGCATATACACAACCTTAAAGAAAACCAAAATAGATGGAAAAAACACTTGTTTTATTGATTGATTGAATTGTTACAGTACTTTCTCCTTTATATAGGAGATGATAGAGATAAAAACTAAATTCGAAATAAATGAAAAAAATAATGATAAAATCTCAAATAATCCTAACCTAAATTTAAATCAAATCAAACTTTAATTTAAACTATAATAACAACTATATTTATTGTTTTGATATTATCTTTGATAAAATCTTCTAATACCTCCTTCAAACAAACCGGCGGGTTTGGAAAATGAGTTTGTCTTTGCATACTTTTGTGATGTTTTAAAGGCATCTCCACTCTCGAGGCTTTTTCCTGAGTCCATTAGTTGCCATTAGTTGTAATATTTTGGAGCGTCTCCACCGGTTGTTATTCAAGTCATAGTTGTGATGTTTTGGAGGCATCTCCATTCCGGCAACTCTTTCGGCTCTTCCGAAGTCCATAGATTTGATATTTTTGGAGGCATCTCTACCCTGGATGGTCTTCCGAGGTCCATAGTTGTGATTTTAGAGGGTATCTCCACCCCGGCTGTTCTTCCGAAGTCCATAGTAGTGGTATTGTTCGAGATTGATTATGGTTCGGGTTGAAGAATGATCTGATGTCAGCCTTCAAATGTGATTGATACCATGGATCTGCATTCTTTAATCACATGTATAAAATAGATGTAGAATGGATGCCAAAATAAACAAATAATAGATGCTATACATAAAGTATTTATTTAAAAATAATATTAACTTCATATAAAACTAAATGAAACTGGAAGCATTCTCTTTTCATTTTATTTACTTTTCCCGGTGGCACCAGTTGTGGATTAATATGATGCAAATGGCCGACCAGAAGCATCGAATAGATTTTTTTATTTTTTATTTTTATTTTTATTTTTTTGTGGTTTGGATGTAAAGGTGAATAATCGGGAAAAAAATAAAAATTTGCTGCATCGGAAAGGTGTTTGAACTTCGAACATAAGCAAACGGAATGGTTTTTGCTGTGGGTGGTTTGCAGAAACAGAAGGAGCTGCGGTTTAGTTTTTTGTTTTTTTTTTTTCAATGGAGGATGGTTTGGAAGGACTATTGCAGATAGTTGAATGGACGAAAGATACTTGGCTAAAAGCGGAAGAAGACCAGGCCGGGCGAGGTTCACGGGTGTTAAAGCGACTCGAACACTGCGCTTTTCACTCGATATCATAAAAGAAAATCGAAATAGATGAAAAAGACAGTTGTTTTATTGATTGATTGAATTGTTACAGTACTTACTCCTTTATATAGGAGAGAAAAGAGATAAAAACTAAATTCGAAATAAATTAAAAAAATAATAAAATCTCAAATAATCCTAACCTAAATCTAAATCAAACTATCAAACTTTAATTTAAACTATAATAACAACTATATTTATTGTTTTGGCATTATCTTTGATAAAATCTTCTAATAAACCTTAGTTTAGTTTCATCAATGTACTTGACATTTGTGTAATACACTTTTCACTATATATTTTATTCCTATTGATTAAAGTGATAAATTATTTATTGTGATGGGTATCGACAAAATCATTGGTGTTGATTGTCTTATGTAGGATGTTGTGGTAAAATGAGTAGTGGATGTATCATTTATCACTAAAAAAAAAAAAAAAAACTATCAAAAGTATAGGTATGAGCTATAATTTCCACCACAACTGTTGTTCCCGCTGCACCTATCTACCGATGCACCGTACCACACCGTTTTTCACAGGATTGATTCTGTGAAAGTTGATTCTAAATCGATTTCTCACAGAGTCGATTCAATATCATTTCTCACAAAACCGCTTTAGAAATGACTTTAACATGATCGATTCTAATCATATTATTTATATGTAGTATGATACACTGGTAAAATCATAGTGATGCAAATGAAGCCCCAAATATAACGTTTCACGTAAATCCTACAGAAAGTCAACTGGCATTTTCTTCTTTGAGTACATCATCATGATTGTCAGATCAAGTTTATGTACATAAACCAATTTATATGTATATATATATAAATTGAAAATCATTAATGAAAATATGTAGATATATGATATTCATTCAAGAGAAAGATAAAAAGGTACATTAGACGGGAGGGGATGATTAAGAACCATATATATTGGACTTTATTCAACTTAAACAAGACAATACAAAAGAGGAAACCTAAGCTCCCTCTCTTGCAAACACTAAAACAAAAACGACAAAGACTTAACACAGATAATAGAGCAAAGAAAGTGCATGCATACAAGAATCGGATTCGACCTAGTGGTACAAGTCATTGCACATCCCAGTGAAAACCAAGAGAAATGTGCATGCAGATAATACAAAGCAAAACAGAAAGAAAATTAAAGCAACGACGGTAAAAGGGGAAAATGTTGCATAATACCAATATGCAAAGTTAACCTCGATCGATCCAGTGGCGGACACACACATTATACAGTTTTGGCATTTAACAGTTTTTAGAGAAGCTTAGTAGAATGCTATCTACTCTTTAATCTTATCTGGTAGGGTTGCTTTGAATGACATATCACACGAATCGTGTTCCCAGGATCCACTTAGCGCAAGGGTATCACAAGTCGTGAGGAAATCGTAAGCAGCCTGAATACAAGTCTTGCAGTCATCTGTGCTTAAACCAGTGCAAGAGGCCTTACCGCTCACCATAGAATATGTACCTTTGTATGGCCCAAAGGACCAATCTTCTTCGTAAATGACATGCGTGCTGTGTGAGATGTCACGTAACGAGATTAACACTTCGGTTAAGTCTTGAGGATATTCTGTGGCTACGTCTCCAGTATATAGGGTGGGGTCAACTGTTTCTGAATCGCAAATTTGTTCGGCTGTCGTCAAGTCTAGCTCACTTTTCCCCATAGGGAAAAGGCTAGTAATCAAGACAACAGTAAACATCAAGTACACGGAAAAGGTGGTGTTTTCCATATTTCTTCTGTAAAAACTCAAAAGAAAAAAAAGTCTTAGCTTAATGTGATTCATATCAATAATTACTTCATCGATCTTTAATACTACTAAGTTACAATTCCTTGATTAATCCGCCTAAAGGCTATATGGCTCGTCGTATATACCTGTTAGTAAAATACTTTTTGTATTGAACAAAAACAATAGACGTGCCATTTGTTTGTATGAGGTTTTTTATTTTTTATTTTTTGAGTTTTTGTTTTTTGATTTGTTCTAAGTATTGTATTTATTTTAAAATAAATATATAACAAAAATAAAATATATTATTCATTTAAAATACATTAATTTTTAGACATTATTTGGTAATTTATAAAGTATATATATATTTGGTAATCTCTGAGTAACACACTTAACACATAGGATAATTCTTGAGGATATATTGTGGCTACGTACGTCCTGAGCATATTGGGTGGTGTCAATCGTTTATGGATCGAATATTTGTTCGGTTGCCGTCAAGTCTAGCTCACTTTTACTAACTTACAATTCCTTGATTAATCCGCCTAATTAAAGGCTATATGGCTTGTATTATATACTTGTTAGTAAAATACTTTTTGTTTTGACCAAAACAACAGACGTGCCATTTGTTTGTATGAGTTTTTTTGTGGCTATGTCTTCACTCACGCATGAAATACGTTGCTATCAACTATAATTTTATTCGTGACCAAGTCACCAAGGGTGTCCTCCGCCCCACCCACATCCCGGATGGCGATCAAATTTCAAATGTTCTGACAAAATCCTTGCCGCGTATTGATTTCACTTTCTGGCCACAGCACAACTTGTGGGGGCGTAATAGAAGAATTTGTAGTTATTGTGTTGATTATAAAAGATATTGTAGTTATTGTGTAGATTTATTTCTGATTCATTCACATTATGTATTTGATTTAGTCACGACTCTCTAAAGTGTAATATTGTAACCTCCGTACAGTAATACAATCACACTTTTCCCCAACTCTTTTAGTTTATGAAATTTCTCGACATTCTTTAATTCTAAAATGGGGTTTTCTTATCTCCCCCAAAATGCCGTGAAATGATCTTCATTAATAATGTTGTAATTGCACCAAGGTGTGACTTGATACTCTGTCATTCGCTTCAAGCGATTTATAAATTTCGAAACACAATGGTTTTTGCTAAATCAATTAACCTCATGATGTTTGAATTTTGTTTCCAATGATTATAAAATTTATTTAACAATCTCATATGTATGAGATTTATATCTTTTGGAAACAAGCAACTCATACGCTTCATGCGTTTAGAATAAATATCAATATATATAGCACTGTGTCATTTCAAATTCTTCAAGAATCATTTACATGATTTTTGACATTCTTTTGGCGGTTTCGATAAAATAACATAATACAATGAATTTCTTATTCATATTCCCCCCATGAGGTTGACAACACTAATTGTGTCAACACTATGTGTGTATTATGTGATTCAATCATGACTATTTATGAACTTCAAGTTCATTTATATTATAATGTTAGTCACGAGAATTGATTTATTTGTATTTATTATTCCACCCGCTAGTCTCAGACATTACTTTTATAACAATCGATATCCAGAATATTTGCAATACCCTGTGACGGATTCTACATTTTAATGTAATATCCTCTTTTACGGGTATAAAAACTACAAGAATATATTTCAAGGGGGTGTAATACCCTACTCCCGACCCCTAAGTCCACTGGGGTCATTCTAGGAGGGGTGGCGAAGCTCTCGCCGCGACTTCAATAACAATACTAGAAAACCCAAGATTATTCACTAAATCCACAAATGAATTTACTATTACTTCAATAATTAATTATATTACAATAATTCCACAAATGAAATACAATAGTTGTAACTAACTATTTTAAGATGCGCAACACGTTCCATTTTCCCCTTTTCTCGGTTTCGAACAATATATTCGCCTATACTCTTCTTTTTCCCTCGATCATAAGCCAGTATATATGTATTTATAAAAGGAAAAAAAACAAAGAAACAAGAAAACGAGCGTCGTAAAAAGCCATTTAGTATGAATGCGCATGTGTGCAAGTGTAATAATAATAATAATAATAATAATAATAATAATAATAATAATAATAATAATAATAATAATAATAATAATATATAAAAATAAAATATCTTGATCAACTTTTAAAAATAACAACGGAAGTCTTTTATTAATTGATAGAACAAATGAAAAGTACAATTTTTAATATTGAAGTGCACGAGCATTAAGAAATCATGTCAAGTTTTATTTACAAGCACCAGCTTTGGCCGAGCTGATGAGTCAAGTACCACCCAGACACCGTTTTACCATATTTCAACCGCACTCCACGAGAACTAGTCATGCCTGACAACTCCGGCAGATTGTCAGGGAAAAGAATCAACCTTCACCGTGCAAACCTCTTACACGGCTCCAGCCAACCCTATCCATGCCCTAAGACCCACGCACCAACCGTCGGCCCTTGCTTTTCCGGCTGTAGCATGAATCTTCAGGGAAAAGGTACCGTCCCCACTCTTACGAGTGAGCACTCTAGCTATTGTCGGAAAGATTTCGAGTCAAGAGGCTCCGAGACCGGTGACCAGCCGTTCTCCTAGAGCAGTAACTCTAATCCCCCTAGCCACAAGATCTTTGACACTTTCGTGCCACGAGCGAGCGAGCGAGTATTATCTGTCAATTCCAAGTATCAGTTTATTGTTACAAAAAGTGTGCACTAGCTCAAAACAGTCGATTGTTAATAAATCATTTTGCCTTAGTAATTTTTAAGAAATCATTCAAAAACGACTTTCGAGTTTAAAAGTTCATTCGATATACATAAAATACTTGAAAATAATACAAAACACATTATTGACTTTTATCGAAAATAAAATGAACTCACAGTTTGTCTGCCGGGATAAATCTTTATTATTATCTTGCTTGTGAGTTGTGACTCAAGGTTTCTGTAGCAAACTTTGACCCACAATGTTGTTTCACCAAGGTTCTCAATTTTGCAAGAATGGTGATAGAGTGCTGATTATCGATTTCGGATACAGCCATGATTGATTGCTATTTACTGGAGGAAAACATTTTGGCTGACTATTTGGCTAATAAGAATACCTTCACTGTATCGAGGAAATCACATTGATGATAATAAGGAAGTTTCTAAAAAGTAAAGGAGTGTCTTGTTCATATGGCTCCTCCATAGCTCTGGTGATGCCGATGGAGAGGATCAACGGAGATCGGAGACGGCAATTGGAATAGCAGAAAATCGGGTATCAATTCTTGGTTCTGATTGACGCCAAACAGATATGGATAACACTGTTGTTATATATTCCCGTTTTAGATTATGCAGTTATTAACAATTAATATCTTTATTTCAATTTTTAACAATTAATATCTTTATTTCAGAAATGTAACGGATAAAAGCTATAAATTCAGAAGTAAAATCAACGTAACTGAACACAACTCGTCAGTTTTAAAATATGGGAAATTAGGGATACAATCTGAAATATTTTTAAGTAATAGAACAACTACATATTTTTTTTATAGAGAATGATTAACCGCATAATTTTTATAAATGGAAGAATGACAGTGAATCCCTAAAATCAAATTGAATCTCCTCAAATCCCAAATCGGTGAATTTCGACAATGAATTTTAAAATTAGTGAATTTTGACAAGAAATTTAATTGAATTTAAATAAATGAATTTCGAACACAAGTGAATTTCGATAAATAGATAAATAGTTTTATCGTTTATGCAAAAGTTTCAAAAGACTATCATTCTACTCAATTGATGAAATATTTATGTCATTCTCCATCATTCCCCCTTAAAAATAGCAATTTCATTCTTATTTACGGCTCTAAAGAGTTTAATATTTATCTTATCATATAGTATAAGTTTAAATCAAACATATAATTCAAATTAACTATCATTTAAGCTATGTTATAAAAATAACTTGTAAAAGCATGATAATCATAGTAAAAAAAAAATGCAAAATAATAATAGTAATAGCAGTAGTAGTAATAATAATAATAATAGTAATAATAATTATTTTGACAAATATATTATTTCACAAAATTTGGGGTGTTACAGGGGGTGGGGGTGGATTTGAATAATCTCTTATTGAGATTGACATTTCAATATTGTTTCATCCGTTCTCTCACTATTGGATGACCACGATAATTGATATCTCCAGAAGAATAATATTTTTCTATGTTTACTTCATGGAACGGATTGATGCATATTAATTATTTAATTTGATTGCATTCACTTAATGGAATTGTATAATATGATGCATCATATGTAATATAGTACATATATCGTTGCATTACTCATGCATATAATTAGTCACATTCTCTTCTAGGAATGGTCGTGTATCATCATTTTCAAATATATTGTTGAAATCATCGAGAAAATGTTATTTAACATAAGTAAATACTCCTTTTTTTGGTAGGAATTCTTCAAATGACATGTCACACGAACCGTGTATTGAGGATCCACTTAGCGAAAGGGTATCGCAAGTCGTGAGGAAATCGTAAGCTTTCTGAAGACAAGTCTTGCAGTCAACTGTGCTTACACCAGTGCAGTGGGCCTTACCGCTCACGATAAAATTAAAACTTTTGAACTCATCGGAACAATCTTCACCGTTAACACGCTTAACACATGGGCTAAGTCTTGAGGATATTTGTTGGCTACGTCCTCATTATATTGGGTGGGGTCAACCGTTTCCGAATCGCAAATTTGTTCGGTTGCCGTCAAGTCTAGCTCACTTTTCACCATAGGAAAAAGACTAGTAATCAACACAGCAGTAAACATCATGTACATGTACACCAAGAAGGAGGTATTTTTCTCCATATTTCTTCTGTAAAAACTCAAAAGAAGAAAGTCTTGCTTGATGTGATTCATATCAATAATTACTTCATCGATCTTTAATACTAAGTTACAATTCCTTGATTAATCCGCCTAAAGGCTATATGGCTTGTCTTATATACTTGTTAGTAAAATTCTTATGCTTTGACATTGGCACATTAGCAAAAGACGTACGTGCCATTTGTTTGTATGATTTTTTTTGTTTTTTTGTTTTTTGTTTTGTTCTACCTAGATTTTTTTTTTCAAATTTACAAGATATATGTCTTCATTCATATATTTAATTTTAATGTATTTTATTTATTTTAAAATAATATATATAAGAAATATTAAATATATAATTCATTTAAAATACGTTAATTTTTAGACATTTTTTCGTATATGATGAAATAAATATATTTTTATTGTCAAGAAAACTGATTAATATGGAATATTCGGTTAAAAGAAGGGCATTGTTACCGGCACAACAGTAGAAATATTCGGACACCATAATGTGTGCAAATTTCAACTTTACAAAGATCGAAATCTATTTTCAACCCCTCCATAGCCGAATTTATGCACAATTTAACTCTGAAATAGTTGAAAACAGATTTCGACACTTGTAAAGTTGAAATCTGCACGAACTATGATGCCCGAATAGATAGACTATGATGCATTTAACATTTTCCATATTTTTTGTTAGAAAATTTGGTGTAAAATGATTGGAGAAAAATAGAGCATATTTGGTCCAAAAATGATACAATTTTGGCGAAAATATGTATAAAAAAACGGTGCAAGGGTTGGAGATGCCGTTACTCCCTCCGTTCCAAAATAGATAGACTTTGATGTCAATAACATTGTCCATATTTTTTGTTAGAAAATTTGGTGTGAAATGGATGGAGAAATTAAAACATATTTGGTGCAAAATTTACACAATTTTGGTGGAAATGTGTATAAACAAAATGCAAGGGTTGGAAATGCCCTTACTTCCTTCGATCCAAAATAACTGATATAGTTGTCAAAATCATTTGTTTCATCTTATGTGAGACAGTTATATTTCCAATGCATCATTTATTATGTTTTGCCTACATATGCCTTTATTTATTAATAAATGAGTGAATAAAAACAAAATTACATTAATTATATAGTGTAGGTGTTTTCTAGTCATTTTGGTATTCAAATTAAAGCGTTAAGCCACCTCTTTAATATGCGTGTTATTGTCAACTGCATCACTTATTTTGGAACGAAGGGAATATATATTATTAAGTACTATACTACATTCGTACCATAGTATAAGATACTCTAGAGTTTTCACGTTTAATAAAATGAAAATGAAAGAATGCAATAAATATTAAGGACAATAGATTGAAATAACCTTTGACTATAATGAATGCAATTGTTGTAAAATGATGAAAAATTGTTAAATTGATAATAAATCATGGGCGGGAGAAAGAAAAATGTATTAAATTTTTATCGGTATTCTAAAATATCTTATGTGACTATGCAAAAAGCCAAAATGCATTAAATTTCGGGGCGGGGGTTACTATTGTATACTCCCTCAGTCCTAAAATATTAGTCACTCTATCTCTTTTTGTTTGCCCCAGAATATAAATCATTATATATTACCAATGAAGTATTTCTTGCTTATCTCTCTATCTTATCCCTAATTTATTAACAATAGTCAAAGGATATTTTAGTCATTTTTCCTTAAATTTATGTCATTCAACCATTTCTTAATTTGCATGAAAACACGCAAAATGATTTATATTTTTGGAATGGTGGGAGTACATCTATTGTTGTTAATTGTGTTTGACTATTTCAAAATGACATGGAATTATATTATGTGTTTTTATATGATTTTGAAATTAGTATGATGTGTTACTAAAATCATTGTTATATATCATCCTACATTGTAAAATATTATGATGATATTATACTATTATTGTGTTGTACTAAATTACTAATCATGCCATGAAGCCATATATAGGTTCGGTTTGGTTTGAAGGAAAAAAGAGGAAAAGAAAAGAAGGGAGACAGGGGGATTTAGCAATTGGTGTTTGGTATTCTGTATTTGAAAAGAAAGTAAAGGGAAATGCCGGAAATCGATGGAAATGATAAAATAAGTTTTTTAATAAAATATTTTTATTTTATTTTATGACAACTAGTTGACACTTATATAAAATGGACACGGACACGGTAACACATCAACTTCAAAATTTAAGGACATGCTACATTAAAGACGTGTGTTAAAATAGATATAATATAATATAAATTGATATTAAATGTTGTATCTAAAATTCCAAAACATCTATATAACTAAACCAACTAAGGTGTGTAATATATAAACTATTTGAATGTGTAAAATAAAATATTCAACCTATCTGCGGTTGTCAGCAAAGTGTATCGTGTGTATAGTGATTTACGGAACATATACTTAATTATCGGAAGTAATTACAGAGTAATAAAATATAAAATATAGAACATGAAAATAAAATTCATTTTATTAAATAGATCGAACAAAAGAAGTATAACAGTACAGATCTGACTCGAAACAGAAACAAGATAAAATTACAATGCATAAAATAAAAGACTAGAGATCAAACCGAGGCGAGTAGATTATTCTTTTCTTAAGACAAATTTCTCCGTACTAGGCCTATGGTAGTTTCAACTGTCTCCCAAGATACAACTGTTTCATGTCTTGGATTTAGAGTCACTTCCAAAATCCGAGGTCCGGCAAACTTACAAAGTGCTTCAACTTCACCTCAACTCAAGAACTTAGACTATATGAGAGACTCTTTGTAATGGAAGAAAACAAGATAAAATTCGATGCTATAACCATCACCCATAAGATTCTTTATACAGTGAAGAGGAGGTGTCAATGCTCGAATATGATTGACTGACTGACATAAGCCTAAGTCGGCCGACTTTAGGATTAATCACGCGCTAATCCTGTTAGCCGACTTAACCCTAAATTATGATTGGTCGGATGACTCAATCACATGCATCCGGCTCGAATTTTCCTACAAGAATAGTTAATCAGTCGACTTAAGATTAATCACGTGTTAAGTAAGCCGATTTAACACGTCCACACTGTTCCAAAATCTACCAACCGCCTTAACGCGAAAACTGATAATCAAAATTTTAATTTTTGGTTAATTTCATAAAGAAATTTTGTCCAAAAATTAATAGTAACACCTTAACCGAACCAAACTTGAGCCGAGCCGGCCGGCCCGATGGCGGTGGTGCATGCGCATGCTTGTGGAATTATCTGAGTCCTCCCTCCTACACAAAAGTGTTCTTGCCCCTTGAGGCACATCCATAAGTGCCACTATAACACTTAAATATGGAGCTCAAGTCTCTCATTTACCTATGTGGGAGAGTTTGAGTTGATCACATTTTCAACTCCTCTCCCACACATCTTTTACACCAAGTTTAGACATTAAGTAACCCGGTATTCGAATCGAGTGATTTCAAAGCCAAACATTATCTACTCCGTGAGTAGTATTTTTAGATGTAATAAGCTCCCAGTGAATCACACTGGATCATATCGTATCCGAAATTTACGCTAAAGTTGACTGTTTCAACACAAGTTTCAAGCCCCATTTAATGGGATTTGGCTTATATATCCAGCAATCCCTCAAATGAATGAAAATGAAAATTAATGCAAATGCAAATTCAAATGCAGACTCTGAAGAGAAGTCAGGCAGTAAAATATTGCATAAAGAGAGGTAGCTTCTAGTCTTGAACTTGCCTTAGTTAAGTACTATCAAATTTACTTGGCTAATCAGTAAATTAAGTCTTGAACTGTTCAGCCTTTACTGTAAACCAAGACAATATCATTTACACAACATTTCCCCTTACACCTTTTGATTCTCATGGCTTGTCTTAGATACTTGTTAGTAAAATTCTTATGCTTTGACACAAGCAGAAGACGTGCCATTTGTTTGTATAATTTTTTTTTGTTTTGTTCTACCTTGCTTTTTTTTTTTTGTAAATTAACAAGATATATGCCTTCATTCATATATTTAATTTATTTTAAAAATATATATATAAAAAATAAAATATATTATTCATTTAAAATACATTAATTGTTAGACATGAATTGGTATTTGACGAAATAAATATATTTTTATTGTCAAGAAAATTGATTAATCTAGAATAATTAGTGAATTTTTTTTTTTTGGATAGAAAACTAGGTGTAAGATGGTTGAAGATAATAAAGCATATTTGTTGCAGAAATTACTCTATTTTGGTGAAAATGTGTAAAAACAAATAGTGCATGGGACGGAGATGCCCTTATATATTATTAAGTACTACATGCGCACCATAGTATAAGATATTTTAAAGTACGTTTCACATCGTTTAATAAAATGAAAGAATGCAATAAATATTAAGGACAACAATTTGAAATAACCTTTGACTATAATGAATGCAATTGTTGTAAAATGATGAAAATTGGTTGAACTGATAATAAAACAAATGTGAGAGAAAGAAAATTGTAATAAATTAATACTCCATACGTCCCAAAATATAAGTCATCATGGTATTTTCATTTTGTCCTAAAATATAAGTTATTCACAATATCAATGAGGCATTTATTATCTTTTTTTCTCATCTTACTCCTAATTTATATCCATCCAACCACTTTACAATTGTTACATTTATGATAGTCGAATGATGTATTAGACATTTTAGTCATACATTAATGATATTTAATCACTTTCTTAATATGTATGAAAACACTAGAATGACTTATATTTTAGGCGGAGGGAGTATTGGTATTCTAAAATATTTTATATTAATTATGTTGCAAAACAAAAGCCAAAATGCATTAAATTTTGGGGATAGTATTCTGGCGGATCTACCTTATAGCAAATGGGGTCCGCAGACCCCGTTTGAAAAATAAAAACTCTACATTTTACCTATAAAAAAATATTTTGGACCCTGTGAAAAAAAATACTTTGAAAAATAATCATTGACTCCGCGCAACAAAATTTATGGATCTGTATACGTCCTTAAATCAAAGCTGTGTTCGAATTTTCATAGATTAAGAAAATCGATACACCATGTCAAAAATAAAAAATAAAAAATAAAATATTGATACACCTCTATTTTGTGCATTCCTTACAAAAATGAAGCTCAATTGACTTTAATAAATACTCCCTCCGTTCCGTTCCGAAATAATTGAAGTAGTTGTCAAAAACAGGCATATTTAATATGTGAGTTAATGTTTTAATTTGAATGCCAAATGACTAAAAAATCCTTAGTATATAATTAATACAATGTTGTATTTATTCTTTCACCCCTTAATAAATCAGGGTAGATGTAGTAAAAAAAACACAATAAATGCTGCATTGAAATGTAACGGCATCAGTTATTTTGGAACGAATCTTTTTGGCAACTATCTCAGTTATTTCGAAACGGAGGGAATATTATATTACCAGTGCAATAAAAAAAATTAAATCTTCATTCTTCCGAAATAAGGAAATTCATGTCACGTAAATAACGAAAAATTCAAATGTGCACTAAGGTTTTTTTTTTTTTTTTTTTTTTTTTTTTTTTTTTTTTTCTGACATACAAATGAGCACAAAGTTACTTCATCGATCTTTAATACTAAGTTACAATTCTTTGATTAATCCGACAGTCTCCTAAGTTACAATTCCGAAATTTGCGCTATATTAAGTTGACTGTTTCAACATAGGTTTCAAGCCTCATTTAATGGGATTTGGCTTATATATCCAGCAATCCCTCAAATGAATGAAAATTAATGTAAATGCAAATGTAAGTGCAGACACTATAGAGAAGCCAGGAGGAAAAATATTGCATAAAAAGACGTAGCTTCTAGTCTTGAACTTGCCTTAGTTAAATACTATCGGATTTACTCGGCTAATCAGTAAATTAGGTCTTGAATTGGGGCGGATAGTATTCTATACGTCATAGGCGGATCTACTGTATAGCAAATGGGGTCCGCGGACCCCGTTAGAAAAATAAAAACTCTACATTTTACCTATGAAAAATATTTTGGATCCTGTGAAAAAAATATTTTGGAAAATAATCACGGACTCCGCTCAACGAAATTTCTGGATCTGTATACGTCCTTAAATCAAAGCTTTGTTCGAATTTTTCAGCGATTAAGAAAATCGATACACCATGTCAAAAATAAAAAATAAAAATAGAAAAAATTCGATACACCACTATTTTGTGCATTCCTTACAAAAATGAAGCTCCATTGACTTTAATAAATACTCCCTTCGTTCCGAAATAATTGAGGCAGTTGTCAAAAACATGCATATTAAAGATGTGAGTTAATGTTTTAATTTGAATGCCAAATGACTAAAAAATACTTAAATATATAATTAATACAATGTTGTATTTATTTTTTCAACCCTTAATAAATCAGGGAAGATGTAGAAAAAAACTCTAAATGCTGCATTGAATGTAACGGTATCAGTTATTTTGGAACGAATTTTTTTGTCAACTATCTCAGTTATTTCGAAACGAAGGAAGTATTATATTACTAGTGCAATAAAAAAAATTAAATCTTCGTTCTTCCGAAATGAGAAAATTCATGTCACGTAAATAACGAAAAATTCAAATGTGCACTAAGTTTTTTTTTTTTTTTTTTTTTTTTTTTTTTGACATACAAATGTGCACAAAGTTAATAGTAGTATAATAGCTCCGTAATACATCTCCAAAACCAAACCAAAAAAAAAAAAAAAAAAAAAAAAAAAAAAATCAAAATTTCAATCAACCAAAACTAGCTTACACGTTTCAAGTTCAACGAATCAAACAACCATACTATTTTCATATTTATGTTAAATTTGTTAAGATATTGTTGTGTTAGTTGTTGTTAATTGGGTTTGACTATTACAAAATTACATGGCATCACATTATCTGTTTTAATACGATTTTGAAATTAGTATATCATCATACATTGATATTATGATGATATTATATTATTATTGTGTTGTACTCATCATGTCATGAAGTCTTAGGTTCTGTTTGATTTAAAGGAATTAAAAGAAAAACAAAAGAAGGCGACAGAGGGATTTAGCTATAGGTGTTTGGTATCCTGTATTTGAAAAGAAAGTAAAATGCCGGGAATCGATTGAAATTATAAAAAAATTATTTTATTATATTTTATGTCAACTAGTTGATGCTTATGTAAAACGGACACGGCCACACGGCAACACGGCTAACTTTAAAATTTAAGGACTTGCCATATCAACGTCACGTGTTAACATAGATATAATACAAACAAAAATTGATATTGAATGTTGTATGTAAAATTCAAAAAAATCTATACAACTAGACCAAGTAACATATGTAATATATAAACTATTTGGATATGTTAAATAAAATATTCAACCTATATATGGTTACAATAGGAAATACAAAAAATTGTTTGCCGCTCGATATATTACAATTGATGATTGTTTATCAACAATAAATAGATAAAATAACATTGATACTTACTTGCCTAATTATAATCAAGGTGGAAAATCATCTGTATGGAAAAAAATGAATAATCTTTTTCAGAAGTGTCGACGCCGTATCAGTGAGTGTCCGCGTCGTGTCGGAGAGTGTTGATAACATGTCGTAAGTGTGTTAGATATTAAATTATTAAATAATTGATCATTGGAAAGCTCTAAAGAGAGTTTTGATGTAACATCTAGTTCCCGGACACCGAGTCCATATCCGGAAAAAAAACGTTCGGCACGTATAATATAAAATAAATTCCACATTAGACGTAAGTCTCTATTACGTCGTATCGAGTTAAGCAAACACGGAAGCTAAAAGACTCGGGTATTTTTTTTTCTTTCAACAACAAGAATAGAAACATCAACTAAAGATAAAAATGTAAACTTATTATAACGAAAATCTCCAAAAAGAACTTATAACATACGAAAACCTCCAAAAGATTGAACAGAAAAGAAATTACAAAGTTCCCAAGAAGGAATAACATGTATAGTGTATCATATAAAAGGAAGTAAAATAAAAGCTTCAATGTCGGCGTTCTCAAACGTCGTCTTTGAAATCATCATCGAATTCCGGTTCAACCTGTTCATATTCTCATCCTCAAACACACAACAAACGTGAAATTGAGGTAAGTACAAAGTACTTCATTAAAGGTAGAAACTGTGATTTAATTAAACTTTTATAACGTAAGGTTAATAATTATTAAATCATCTTTATGTGACCAACTCAGTCTATGGTTCACTTCATGTCCATCAACATGTCATGACTATACGTTTCTAACTTAACTTATCTATGCTACATCTGTATTTAAGGGCACCACAAATAACTCTAATTTTTTAATCAATCATATCTTTTAATCTACATTTTCAATCATCATAATTTTTTCACAATACTTTATATTTTTTAGTTCTCTTTATTTTAACTTTGGGTTACCGTTGTCATAATGTCAATTTATAGTATCGACGTGAATGACACTACTTACATATTTACGATGACTCTGGTATTGTAATTGATGTCATTGTGTCAACTGACAGTATCAATTAAAATGACACTACTTATGTATTTACAATGAATCATGTGACAATAAGTAGCGAAACATTCTCAATCAGTAGTGACAAATTGAATAACACTACTTATATATTTACGGTGATTCGGTGTCAGTCACTAGTTGCACCTAAAACCCCAATTTGGCATCAACCCAGTCAGTTCCTCGAGGGTATTGCTTGTGAATCACCTCAATCCTAAACTAAACTGAGGCTTCGGTCCTGTTTCATTTTCCAATATATACAACCTCAGTTTAGTTTCATCAATTTACATAACTATCCATCGGTCAAATAATGCATTAAAAGCATCAAAAGAGATAGGTAGGGGCTATGATTTGTACTACAACCGTTCTACCCGCAGCATTCTGCCTATCGGTATACCTCATCGTTTTTACAGAATTGACCCTGTGATTCTATAGTCTAAAATTGATTTTCAAAATGTCGATTCTACTCATGTGATGCATATGTAGTATAGTATACCGGTAAAGTCATGGTGATGCAAAGAAATGCCCTAAAATAACGCGTTACATAAATCCTAATAAAGTCAACCGTTGTTTGTTTTATTTTTTATTATTATTATTTTTTGTTGAGCAAATCATCATGATAATCAGATCAAGGTTATGTACATAAACCGATTTATGTACTATAATCATTAATGAAAATATGTTGAGATGAAATGGATAGGGTATATATGATATTTATTCAAGAGAAAGATAAAAAGTTACATTAGACAGGGAAGATTAAGAACCGTATATACTCCCTCCGTCCCGTAATATAAGTCTTTTTAACCTTTTTGTGTTGTCTCAAAATATAAGTCCTTCTCACATTCCAATACAATATTAATTGCATTGTTTTCACTTTCACACTAAACAATACAATATTATTAGTTAGTCCCAGAAAACAATACAATTTTTTACATTGAAATTTTAAAAAATAACTCATTTATTAGGTTTTCTTAAACTGTGTGAAATGACCAAAAGACCTTATATTGTGGGACGGAGGGAGTATTTTTTTTGAACACCAATAAAGTAATATATATCAAAAGTGTTTCTAGCAAGACGCTAGAGAAATCAGGGAAACCGAACATACAACAGCGGGAAAAAAGTAGGTAATCGAACCGTAGAACTAAAGCTACATGAAGAAAAGCATACGAAAACCAAAAATTAAAACACTTCAAACATGCCATAAAACCTTGCTCCACCTGCTCAACAAGGAAAGCACCAAAGCGATCAACTGCATCCGAACTTTGAACTCATGTGAAAGGAAATCTGAAATCGCTTGAAAAAAAAAAAAAAAAAAAAAAAAAAAAAAAAAAAAAAAAAAGAAGAAAAAAAGAAAAAAAGACCCCACCAAGATAACTCATGCTCTACACCGAGTGGAAAGGATCCATGACGCCACGATCCCAACTTACAACATCAAGCTTATCAACACCCATGAGCCGGTATAGGATAATTGTTGAATTTCGTACACCACCATTGAAGGATCAATTACTTGAGACTTAAAGATCACCTTATTTCTATTTAACCATACAATCCATAAAGTTATCCCTTTAATTGCTTCCACAAATGCACTGCCACACTATTGAACTTCGAAAGGCGAGAATCCAAGCACGTCAACCAAAGAGATCTAATGAAAATTCGGAAAATTACACCAACGATACACCTTGCTCCAAATAAAGAAAGAAATCTCACAAGAAAAGAAGAGGTGATTGATTGATTCTGGTAAATGATGACAAAGACAACATAAATCATCTTGCAAAGAAACTCCTCTACTCAACAAATTGGGCTTCGTTGGGATCCGACCGAAGTTTACTTTCCAAACAAAAATGTTGACTTTGGAGGGTAACCGCTTACACCACTTGAAAAGGGATCCACACGGGATGTCCATGAATTTGTGAAATTCCAGCAACTTGCGAAGATTCTTAGCAGAGAATTTTCCATTTGCACTTAAGCTCCAAGAAAGCTTGTCTGTCGAACCTGCAAAGGAAACCAAACCCAACAAAGATTTAAGATTTCTTAATTCTTCCTCCTCCGCCCCCCTAAAACCTCTCCGCCACACCCACTCCCAATGCCACATCCCATCCCTCCAACGTCCTAAATTAAACAAGACAATACCAAAAAGGAAACCTCCTCTCTTGCACACACTGAAACAAAAACGACATAGACTTAACACATATAATAGAGCAAAGATAGTGCATGTACATGGATCCGGCCTAATGATACAGGCCATTTTACTTTCGGGTGAAAATCAGGAAAAAAAAATGAATGCACACAATACAAAACAAAACAGAAAGAAACTAAAAAAAGCAACGACTCTAAATGGCGAAAATGTTGCATAATACCAATATGCAAGGATAACCTCGATCGATCCAGTGGCGGACACACATTAGACTATTTTGACATTCAACGGTTTTGAGAGAAGCTTAGTACTCATTAATCTTTTTGGTAGGAATTCTTCGAATGACATGTCACACGAACCGTGTATCGAGGATCCACTTAGCGAAAGGGTATCGCAAGTCGTGAGGAAATCGTAAGCTTCCTGAATACAAGTCTTGCAGTCAGCTGTGCGTACACCAGTGCAGTGGGCCTTATCGCTCACCATAAAATTATAACTTTTGAACTCATCGGAACAATAAATCTTAAGTTGAATTGGCTACGTCCTCATCTAGGATGCACGGATAAGGATACGCGGACACGGATACGTGGATACGGGATAAGTGGATACGAGATTTTCGTAAAATATAGGATACGGATACAAGGGTGTGTTTGTAAATAATGAAAATATAAGGACCAAACTGTAAATAATTAAAAATATAAGGATCAAACTGTAAATAATTGTGAAGACTTTATTTTTGTGTAGGCAATCAGTCCACATCTAATCTTCAATTTCATTTCCACATCAAAATTCAAGAATCAAAAAGATAGAACACATATGCTTACGTGGGTTTTTAAAAAGAAGAGCACCGTGGCGTCCGAATAACTGTCAAGCGGGAAGCTCATGTTCTTTTACTACGAGCTCACCCGATCCATTCACACCTTCGGAATCGGAGAATTAGGACCGACAGATTTGGTTCAAATTGAATTATTGAGCTTATTTTGTAAATTGTTATTTGGTTGCTTCTTTTTATACGGCTATTGTGATTCTTAGAAACCCGAGTTCATATAGGGATTAACGGAGAGATGGAATGAAACGTTAGCATTATTGGGACACCGGACTTTTCAGGCTTTGAAAGGACAACAATTTTTTTCACGACATAAAAAAGCAAATTTTTTCACGATAGCCGTATCCAAGGATGGATACACGTATCTGAACTGAATTCGCGTATCTGAAGAGGAGTATCCAAAGTTTTTAAAATTACAAATGGCCCAATACGTATCCGATGCCGTATCCGTATCCGTGTCTTTTAAAATTACTAGACAGAACAACATCTGTCTGGAAATGAAATAACAACAAAGTCTAGTTCCACAAAAAAATCAATAAAAGAGAAATAGAAGAAAACATCGTCAACAACATCCTCGTCACATAACGTCCTCAATGTACCTATGGTCTACCTGTTCATCTTCTCACATCCGTAATGCATACAAAAGAAACATACAAATGAGGTAAGTACATAGGTACTTAGCAAGAGTGAGAAGCTAATGAATAAATAAACTTTACAACGACAAGGTTCATATAATTAATTAAATTATCTTCATGTGACCGACACAACTCTAGGGTTCACTTCTTGCTCATCAACATGTTGTGACTATTGGTTTCTAGCTTAGCTTAGCTTATCTTTGTTACACCAGCATTCAAGGGCACTACACATGATGTATATCCACCACGCGAGATATAAATGTGCAACATATTGGTGGGTCACACCAATATCCACGGGGGAAACCCTGATGGTGCACACGTTCGGCGAAGTCCCTCCATACGCAGGGTCTCAGGCTTACGGGGTTAAGTTCCTCCGTACGTTGGGCCTCCGAGACTTACAGAGTTATTCGCTTTCAAGAACGCCCACACATTGCGATATAGACTTGTGCCTTACCAAGAACGGATTGATGTTAACCTTTTAACTACACAAGTACGTTTGTTATTAATTGTTAACTAGCCACCTAAGTATTTTCAATTAATCTCCCTCACAACTCCTACTATCTTACTTAGACAATTGGACACGGACAAAGCCTAGCAATTACACAGATATTGATGAATTCTAATTCATCAAAGCATAAGCCAGTCATTCTCTTCCGACGGTCCCGAACTTCAACTCTTAGGAAGCATTCATCCGGTGCCGGGACTAAACACATCTGAAGCTCAATCATGGCTTGTTCATGTTCATTTAATGTTATGGTATCAAGAAATAACAATTAAAACTAGATCCAAGACTTAAACACATCATTTACCCAAAACTGGGACCAATGTGTGCGCATTGAACGAGCAAAAACTTTCAGGAAGGTTCAGTCTGGCCAATGCTTGCGCATTGCTCCTGCCCAAAATAGAAACTGACCATCTTGCATCAGCAATGCGTGCACATTGCTAACCAACGCGTACGCATTGAGCCCAGAAGGCCTTAACTCACCATTTTTCTGCACTTTTACGATACCTACTCAATTCCATACATATTCAACAACAATTTAAGCAGCAAAACAGCAGAAAAACCATGTCTTAACATGCCATAACACTTCAAACTTTAACTACAACATCTAGGTATGATTTTCTAACAGCAAATCTCAACCCTAGCATCATAAACCTTAATTGAACATTAGGAAGAGCCTCTTACCTTATTAGCAAGCAAAACCGATCTGAAACATTCAAGAATTTATGCAGATCCATATAAGCCTTCAACTCCAAAACGTAATCGATCTACAATCAATCAAGAATTAACTGTGATCAAGGGTTTCTAAATGATTAGACTACGAATCGAAGGATTCTATACAACCAAACATGATCAAACTTGAAGATTACAAAAAACAAGGGCTAAACTGGAAACTTACTGTTTAGAAAACCAAGAGTATGGAAACGATCGTCTTCTCCCAGTGATCTATTTCTTTACTGCAGTCTGCACAAAATCCTGACGGATTAGCCGCACGATTGAATAGTCCGTTCTCCCTTTTCTCTATTCTCTGCGCCGTTCCTCATCTTTTGTTTTCTCCAGAAACTGACGTGATGAATTGTGAGGGAAAATTAGGCAGTTATCCCTCTAATATTTATTATATAAATCCCTTTTAAAATAACAACTAAATCCTTTAATTACCCATAAATATATATATTTATCCGAAATATATATGCATATAATACTTTAACCCAGAAACATTAAACATAATATTCGCTTTTAGCAAAAGACATATATCATGCTTTTCAAAAGTTCAGATATTACGATATAATACTGATGAATCTTGATATTGAATGTTGTATATGAAATTCAGGGGAGAAGGGGGCAGAAGGACATGAAATTTCAAAAATGGAGATTCAAGGACTTCTCTCATTTCGGATGATTAAAAATGACAAAACAAAAATAGATGGACCGGAATACCCATGGTTGCTTTTATTGTTTTTCTTTTTTTTTTTTGAGCAAATTGGCATAACTGCGGCAAAAAATGCGGGAATTATTATCTGAACTTATTGCAGTCATAAATATTTTTGACTAATTAAATACAAAATCTAAAATACGAAGAGTAAATATTTACTGATAAAAAAGATGTGGTCACATAAAAAAAATGTAATTACACATAAAAAGTGTACTCCCTGCCAAAAAATGTAGTAACTTATAAATAAATAATAACAATCAATAAAATATAGTTACGATAAAAAATATAGTTACACATTGAAAATGTAGTAACACTAGAAAAAAAAATGTAGTAACATATACTAAAATGTAGTTACAACCAATATACAAAGAAGTAGTCACTTGTAATTGTTATTCTGTAGGTTGGAAAAGATCATTCTTATAAAGATTGTTACTTCACCTATCATCATACTTCACTTGTATTATTTACTATATGTTGGAAATTACCATTCTTGTTGCATTGTTAATTTACGTGTTATTGTTACTTCACTTGTAATTTTTATTGTATGTTGGAAATTATCATTCTTGTTTGTATTATTACTTCAAATGTTATTGTTACTTCACTTGTAATATATATATATATATATATATATATATATATATATATATATATATATATATATATATATATATATATATATATATATATATATATAGGGAATGAGGAGAATGACATAAATATTTCATCAATTGAGTAGAAGGGCAGTTTTTGAAAATTTTGCATAAAGGACAAAACTATTTATTCATTTGTCGAAATTCACTTGTGTTCGAAATTCACTGCTTAAATTCAACGATTTAAATTCAATCGTCGAAATTCACTAATTTTCAAAATTCATCGTTAAAAATTCACTAATTTTCGGATTCACCGATTTTCGGATTCACTGTTGTCCTTCTCGCTATAAAATTATGCAGATTGTCCTTCTCCCTATAAAAAATATGTAAATTATCTCATTACTTAAAAATATTTCAGATTGTGTCCTTATCCCTAATTTTCCAATATATATATATAACCGAAGCGTACTCATGATTGTGTTTTTTCGAAAATTGGAAAAATGATTTAAGAAGATTCAATTTCCTACAATTACTTATCCTTTAATAGCCAAGATTTACTTCCATCTATTTACTTCTCCTTCCATAATTATAAAATAAGGGTATTATCAGAATTCTAAATTAATTTTGTCCTTATTAATCATATGCGTACTTATAGCCCGATTTATTAGTGGATGTGTCCTTCTTGGCAAAAATATATTAAATTCAGAAAAATCTATATAACTAGACCAAGTAAGATATGTAATATATAAACTATTTGAATACTTTAAATAAATAATTCAACTTATATGTGGTTACAATAGAAAATACGAATTTTTTTTCCCCTCGATATATTACAATTGATAGAGGATGATTGTTTATCAACAATAAAAACATAAATCAACTATGATACTTACTTGCCTAATTATAATCAATGTGGAAAATCATTTGTATGGAAAAAACTGAAATAAAAATAGAAAAACAAATTGAATAATCTTTGTTTAGGACTGTCGGCGTCATGTCTTAGAGTGTCCGTCGTAGAATGTCGACAGCGTGTCGTAAATGTGTTAGATATTAAAAAATTAAAAAATTTATCACCGGAAATTTCTAAAGAGAGTTTTGAGGTATATCAAAGGCACTTTTCATGATGGCATCCACTTCAAGCCCGGATTCTCTCTTCAGAAGACATGTTTCTCAGACTCAGATTGGGCATTTTGCCGCTTTGACAAAAATTGTGTAGCAGGATAATGTGTGTTTCTTGGAGATTCGATTGTTTCATGGAGTTCCAAAATCCATAATGTTGTGGCTAGGTCTAACACAAAGTCAGAATACAAGGCCCTTGGCAACCTTAGATGATATGGACCAAAGAACTCTTGTTTGAAATGAATACTACCTTGCAGAAGATTCCAGTGGCATGAGAAGTAAAATTGATCAAATGCATTTTACTACCATGCCAAGTAAAATTGTAACTAAGGGCCATACCTCTGTCTCAAAACCCTGTTTATCACTCCAAGATTAAACACATTGATCAAATAAGAAATCAAGTTAATTATGTCCAAATAACTGAGAGTTCAATGCATCCCTTCTAGCGATCAAATAACATATATTCTCACCAAGGCACTCCCTCCAGCTCCATTTTACCATTTCATGGACAAATTCAGAGTGGAATAGTATAAAATGGATCGGACATACACGAAATGCATTCAAGAGAAAAATAAAAATGTACTGTTAGATCACAAATTAGTTTGTTCCCACATCGGCTAAGAAAATGGATGCAGCCGACTTAAGTGATTATTTAATAGGCTTGTTCCTTTACAGTAATATTTTTTCTTTCGCCCGTGGACTAATCGACACAGTAAACCACGTAAATTTAGTGTTTTGTCTCTTTTCCCTCCGATTGTTATTTTATGTTACCGTCGTTAAAGACTATCGCTCGATTTGTTTTTCCTAACATGTACATTAGACGGGAAGATTAATTAAGAAACATATTGGACTTTATTCAACTATAACAAGACAATACAAAAGAGGAAACCTCCTCTTTTGCATACACTGAAACAAAAACGACAAAGACTTAACCAAGATAATAGAACAACGTAAGTGCATGTACACGGGAATTTGATCCGTCCTAGTGGTACAGACCATCGCACTTCTGGATGAGAACCTGCATGGTTCGATTCTTATTATATATAAAGAAAAAAGTTGATGCACACAATACAAAACAAAACGAGAAGTTGTGGTACGTTGTGGTAATGAAAGTTGTTGTAGTTTGAAATTTAGCAGTTGAGTAGAAGGCTAGCTACTCATTAATCTTCATCGGTAGGAATTCTTCGAACGACATGTCGCACGAACCGAGTATGGAGGATCCACTCAGCGCCAAGGAATCGCAAGTTTGGAGGAAAACGTAAGCATCCTGGAGACAAGTCTGACAGTCACTTGTGCTGATACCGGTGCAATGGGCCTCACCGCTCACAAAATAATCAATACTTTTGAACCCGTTGGAACAATCATCACCGTCGGGGGCCATGAATGGGGTGTCTTTGAGTAATAAGCCTAACACAGGCTAAGTCTTCAGGATATTTTGTGGCTACGCCTAGCTCTTCGGTATATTGGGTGGTGTCAACCGTATCCGAATTGCAAAAATTTGTGCTTTCCTTGTTTAGCTCACTTTTCCCTATTGAGAAGATTTAACATATTAATTACCTTTGTCTTTTTCCTTCACATTGATTATACGTAGGCTTGAAATTCACTGTCAATATTCACTAACTATACAATGAATAATTATAGTAAATCATAAAAATGGCACTTATTTTTTAATATGCATTTAATAAAGGGGGAATGAGGGAGAAGGACAAAAATATTTCATCAATTAAGTAGAATGACAGTCTTTTGAAACTTTTGCATAAAGGACAAAACTATTTATCCACTATCGAAATTCACTTGTGTTAGAAATTCACTGTTTAAATTCACTGCCGAAATTCACTGTCGAAATTCACTAATTTTCAAAATTCATTGTCGGGATTCACCGATTTTCGGGATTCATCATCAAAATTCACCATCGAAATTCACCGATTTCGGATTCACTAGGAGATTCACCGATTTTCGGATTCACTGTTTGTCCTTCTCGCTATAAAAATTATGCAATTGTCCTTCTCCTATAAAAAATATGTAGTTGTCCTGTTGCTTAATAATATTTCAGATTGTGTCTGTTAGGTGTGATGCCCGAAAGACAATTTTTGTAATTGTTTTATTTAATAAATGAATTGACGTTATTATTCATATTTATTATTCTCATAATCACCGATGTGACAATAGTATTTACACTACAGAAAACCCTAAGTATATCGTTTATGTAATCACTTAACTCAGTGTATGGTATATGATGACGGTCAAATTATACCCGTAAAAGTCATCAACGTTGACCTTAAATCGAGATTAATAATATATATTTCATATTAAATCACATGTTTATATTTAATATTTAATGTTATGTGATTTATATTATGTAAATTGGTATTTAGCTGTTTTTATTATTTAAAGCCGATTTATTGTGTGATAATTATTGATTTTGCAGATCACAACAAATCGAGAGGATTAATGTCATTCAATCAATTATATCAAGATAAAGAAGGAAGAAAATCGGAGCATTAATCAAGAGATAAATGAGAGATTAATCGATCAACACGCGTCAAAGTGGGGAACAAGATAGAGCGAGAAAAAGCGATTGACGCGTGAAAAGTTAGGTTCGGTCGACCGAGCCTGATGCTTCGTCGACCGAGTGTCACCTCTCGGTTGACCGAGCCTCGGGTTTGGGTCGGTTTTCGGCTTTAATCGTGCTTATCTTCTAGAACCACCCTAAGTCGGCAAAACCTCTATATAAAAAAGCCTTACGAGAATTGTAATACACACAAAATACACCAACATATCCCTTCATTCTTTCTTCAATTTTATAGCTTTGATACAATGTAGTTTATTGAAGGTTTCCGACAATTTAAAGGTCACGCGATTATGTAAGCCTTTATTTTCTGTTTCTTTTCTTTTAAGTAATTAATTCCCCCCAATTATGCTTTATCGTTTGAGTTAGTTAATTCATAGCTAGATGATGTAGATCTAGGCTATGACGTTAGGGATGTGGCGAAGCCTTGTCTATGAGGATCCCATAACCTACGTCATATGTTTAACGTCTATTCATGAATCTGCTTGGTTTAATTAATGCGTATCTATGTTAGTTTATATGAATGCTTTACGAGTTCTTCGTTTAACTGCATTACGTATGATGAAACGCCGAGAGATACGTTCGGGGATGTAATCTGGGGATGAAATTGATTCGGGTGACCGAATGAGTCCACTCGGTCGACCGAGCCCACCTATTCGGTCGACCGAGCCCTGTTTTATCCGTTAAATAGCCACGTCTTTATGGTTAGGTTAACTTAATAGAATTTATTATCTCGGTAGGTATGGCTATGGCTACGTCACTCACTTGATTTAATTAAAACGTGTAAAAAGGAAATACCGGTATAAAACTCTTAGGTAGGCTCATGAATTGATCTTCGGACTTTCAGCGTTATCTAGGTAGGGTTATATTAGGGAATTGCGCGCACCTTCTTATCGTAGATCGTAAACTAGCATGAGACTATAAATTGGTAATTGTTAGTTGGACGAGAGTTTGAGTGATCGTCTAGGAAGTACGCCTAACCAAAGGAATGTTGCCTGGACGAGGTGTACGGTTAATATCGGCATCCTTAGAGTCGTAAGCGTGTGAGTTATATGAGATGGAGGCACCAAAAGGCGAAGTCACGTAACAATATCACGATGTGATCTAGTGACTACCGGTGCTAAGTCAAGTTAAAGAGGATGACTCCCGTAGCCAATCTAAGATAGATACAAAAGCGGATTGACAGATTAATAAGTTCGATTTATTATATAAATTATCTAGGTCCAAACGATAAAGACTATAATTGGGGGAGGTTAATTACGTTGTGTCGAGTCGTGTCTTTACTTTTCTTGTCTTATGTTGGTCGTAGACCGCCTCTATGTCCATGACATGTTTAATTAATTGTTTGTATATAAGATGATCCACAATTGGTTCCTGTGGGATCGACCTTGATTCACTATAGCTATACTTTGCGATGGGCCTAGTCCTCTTGCTAGTATTGGTTTATGGTGGTCAAGTATTTTATAACCCGATTGACCACGCCATCAAGTTTTTGGCGCCGTTGCCGGGAACCAACGGTCAATTTTATATATAAATAATTTCTTATTCATGTCAAGTTTTCTGCTTTAGAGTCTGCTTTTACGCTTTGAGTCCCTCCGTTTATGCGCTTCTGTCTGAAAATTCCAAATTTAAAATATAAAAATAAAAAAATAAAAATAAAAAAATAAAAAAATTTCGGTCGACCGAGAGACCTCATTCGGTCGACCGAGCACTTATAATATTTTTGTTCTTGTTCGCTTACTTTTACGGTTTCGATTTGTGTTTTTCGAGTCCGGAATTTCGGCGTGTCTGCTTATCCCGTCACGTTAAATCCGTAGTCCGATAGTAGCATGGGAAACCATGTTAAAATCGATCTATGGCTTGTTTGTTTTTGTTTTCTTCCGCTTTGCGAAACCAGAGAAACAATAATCCAAGTCAGTAATTTTTCAAGGGCGCTGAGAAAATAACCCAACAACATGTGGAGCTACGAATCTACAATGGGAAAAGCAATGGAAGCAATACCTTTAAAGCACCAAGATGGCTTAAATTCTTCGTGGTACAATGTTGAAGGCAAGGTACTACCCTTTTTTTTTTTTTTTTTTGCTTATGTTTTACCACCTTTTGGTTTTTTGAGCATAAGTTGGCCTATACATGCCCCTTAGAAAGAATCTTAGCCCGGAGTTGGTTTGTAAGAATAATTTTATTAGTGTGGAAGGTTCTCGCCCCAAATCATCTCTCCCTAGAGGTGTAGGAAAACATGTAGTCGTTGAAAGGAAGCAAAGTGAATAAAGAGTTCCTCGTAGTTCTGTTAAAATCTCTTTGTCCTATGCATGAAATTGCTTCTACTGGCCATGGGAGCAACAAATTGTGTAGTTTAAGCATTCACAATCTAAAGAAGACGTTGAGTTTTGAAAGAACGCAATCTTTTTCTTTCGTTGATGTTTATGGTGATGGCTTCTCGGTGAACCCACCTTAAATGAAACGAGATTACGCTTTGGGTGACAATTTAGAAATCGAAGAATCTTTGTACATAGGTTCGAAATGGTCTAACCATGGGTGGGCGAGTTCAATCGAGCTTCGCTCAATCTACTCCCTCCACGTGTGATGTACGCATTCTGGCAGCCTCGACAAGACTTAGCATAGCCGATAAGCCTTCAGGCTAAACGGGCTTAGTCTTGACGGATTGGCTGAATCATCACATATGTTCCAACGAATAAGACAAATGTAGGCTTGCTTTACATAACCGACCTTATTCGGAGTACTTTGATTCATTGTTTCTTATTGTCAAGGCCAAAACCGTAATTTTAACTGAGTTTCTTAGAATTCACTAATTCCTAAAACGAGAGCCGAGGTAAGAGCTTTGTATAAATGGTATGGCTAAATGTCGTTTCCTAGGTCTCACAACCAAGGGAAGGGTATTAATCCGCAAAAGCAACAAGCCCACCTCTTATAGTGCTCAGAGGGTCAAAGTCTGGCGATCCAAGAATGATAACTGACAAGGATACTTTTGGAAAGTCGAGCTGAGGACTTTAAACTCAGAACTACTTCTTTAAAACCCTTAGTATTTCTTTTTAGGATTTTAGGTTTTTCTTTCTTTGAGTCCAATAAGAGTAACGTGAAATATGTTGAGGTTTTTTATTTTGCCGTGTTCCGAAGGCCATTGGGCTAAGGATGTGCAAAACTTTTTTACTCAATATAGGCCACGTGAAATAGAGTTCCGTAGGAGAGTCGAAAAATTGCTAAAGAAAAGGAAATTTAGCAAACAACCTTAAGATGGAAGCATTAAGAGAGCTTGAGAATTATTGAAAATGTAACAGAGAAAGATTGGTGTGAACAAGAACAATTTTGGTCAACTTCCAAAAATCTTTTAGAATGGTGATCCAAGTGAAAATTCAAAGTGGTGCGTAATTCATTCTGTAACTACCCTTATCCTTTCATTTATACCTTTTCACCCTTCAACCTTTTCGATCCTCTCACCAATCACCTAACAACATTCACATTTCTAACCATTCTTTCATCGCCTCTCTTTCTTCCATCCGTTTCACTCTCCCACCCAATCTCAATGCCTTAACCATTTTCAACCCACCCATAAACACAATTTCTTACCCACCATTTATCTTTTCTTCCCATCCTTATGTGTATCTTTTTCTAAACCCATCACACTCTCAACCTCCATTTTGTTTACACAATACCTATGTGTTGCGGAATTTGAAATATTGCTAAGCTTTAATGATTATCTTTTATCATTTTGATTTTCATGATCCTAGTTGGGGGAAGTGTAGCTCTGAACCTAGCTAGATTTTAAAGGTTTTTGGTTCGATCAAAGTACAACTTATCTTTTTACCGGAAGTTTTAAATTTCACATTTTTTCCGTCTATTCCGGCATTTCTAGATGATAAGTTTTGTTCTGAACTATCTCACCGATCCGACCTTGTTGATGACGGTTATGACTTTTACGTGATACATTGGGTTATTAGTAATTTCGAGGAGTAGCTACATCTCCTAAGTTGTTGATATCCAATGCAAGCGAAAGTTTCGCGCTAAGTATTTGATTTTATTTTTAGCCAATGGGTCGCATTCAATCTGTTATACCTTACTAAGTTTCTCTTTTCCTGGATTGAATACCTTTTCGATCGAGTCACCCTCGTGTTTTCCCACGTCGGGTAATGCTTTTTGATCTTTGTCTTCTCCACCCGGTTTTAAGAATATTTAGGCGGTGGAGGTTGTAGATGACGACCATCATCTTTAGTTGCTTGTTTATTTTTCTTTCTATTTAGTATTTTTCTTGTCTTTGGTTGTATAAAATAAAGTGGCTTAAACTGTTTTTAGGTATTCATACCTAATTACTGCCACGTTATTCTATAACTTCCATAGACATGGTGTTATTAACGGTTTCGTGGAGTTTGTCTGCTTATACAGGTTTTCACTTGCTTCTCCACAACATGCTGACATTTACTCTGATATTGTTCCTTTACTTGAGAGCCGTTTCCAGAGCTAAGTAACGTCATATCCTAGATCTACATCATCTAGATATGAATACCTACTCAAACAATCAAAGCATAATTGGGAAATTGATTACTTAAAAGAAAACAAGAAGATAAACTAGGGCTTACATGTTTGCAACCCTAGCAACCTCCGCAGTTTAAAGAATCCTTATTTGCTTATTTGTAAATATGAAATAGTATTGGTGAATGCATAATAAAAATACAAAGGGCTTGTGTTTATATAGAGCCTCGGCCGTCATAGAAAACCGACTTAAAATGCCGACACTCAAACCCTAACCGACTCAAATAATGTGCCGAACTTCTTCCGGATCAGAGGCCCACTCGGTCGACCGAATGCATGGGCTCGGTCGACCGAGCCTTACATGCTCTGGCTTTCTCCTCTTTTACGCCTTGGGCCTCCCGAACTTGTCTCATGATCCATCAAAGCTTTTCCGAAATCCATCCTTGTATGAAACGGCACATGATTGAAAAAAATTTAATAAATACCATATTATGTATCTCGTACCCTTAGAATTGTGAGTTCCTAGCTAAGAATTGATAGGAAAGGAACCAAGTTGCATGAGTACGTGATCATTTTATACTTATGCTAAGTAAATTTAAGGATATTCATGCTGGTTGTTGCGAGTAGTTATTTATTATTCAATTACTCAAATCACAGTGAATCGAGTATACCGCGCAAATCATAATAATCAAGAAATTATGTGTACATTGCATAGATGATTGGTTATGTAGACTTAGTGTCGATACTTATTGGTGATGTATTCTTATCTTCTTGCCAACAAAAGCGGAGTAATAAGCTTGAGACGTACTGTGTTTTAGCAAAATGTTAGACACTTTGGGCTTGTAGTAACATTACCAAAGTAGCCCCGCTTGTGGTAATATTTGATGCTATACATGATCCGAGATAGGGGATACTCTAAAAGTTTTTCTTCCTTGAGATTAATAGTATTTGAAAAATATGAAGATATGAAAAGAATATTCAACTCTTTAAGAGGCTTTGAGTAGTACTCGGTCTCCAAGTCCAAAACCCTATAGATACGCTCTTGCTTATTGCTCTAGTGCTTCAAAAATTTAAAGGCATAAGAAGTATGAATACTGAAGTTGGTGGGTTGAGATTACGAAGTCCTGCATAAACTCTAATCTTGCTACGAATATATAAAACTAAACGCACATGCACACATCACTTCGATTCATAATGCGTAGTAGTGAATAATGGATATCTTATGAGCATGACTAGTATGAGTTGACTTGAGCTTCTTGCGTAAGTATGACTGACCATGGGAAATGTTGTCTTGGGAAATGACTTATTGATGCTTTGTTCGGGACGATCAAAGTCTAAGTGGGGGTAGTTGATGACGGTCAAATTATACCCGTAAAAGTCATCAACGTTGACCTTAAATCGAGATTAATAATATATATTTCATATTAAATCACATGTTTATATTTAATATTTAATGTTATGTGATTTATATTATGTAAATTGGTATTTAGTTGTTTTTTTATTATTTAAAGCCGATTTATTGTGTGATAATTATTGATTTTGCAGATCACAACAAATCGAGAGGATTAATGTCATTCAATCAATTATATCAAGATAAAGAAGGAAGAAAATCGGAGCATTAATCAAGAGATAAATGAGAGATTAATCGATCAACACGCGTGCGCGTGGGGAACAAGATAGACGAGAAAAAGCGATTGACGCGTGAAAAGTTAGGTTCGGTCGACCGAGCCTGATGCTTCGATCGACCGAGTGTCACCTCTCGGTTGACCGAGCCTCGGGTTTGGGTCGGTTTTCGCTTTAATCGTGCTTATCTTCTAGAACCACCCTAAGTCGGCAAAAACCTCTATATAAGCAAGCATACTCGAATTGTAATACACACAAAATACACCAACATATCCCTTCATTCTTTCTTCAATTTTATAGCTTTGATACAATGTAGTTTATTGAAGGTTTCAAAGAATTTAAAGGTCTGCGATTATGTAAGCCTTTATTTTCTGTTTCTTTTCTTTTAAGTAATTAATTCCCCCCAATTATGCTTTATCGTTTGAGTTAGTTAATTCATAGCTAGATGATGTAGATCTAGGCTATGACGTTAGGGATGTGGCGAAGCCTTGTCTATGAGGATCCCATAACCTACGTCATATGTTTAACGTCTATTCATGAATCTGCTTGGTTTAATTAATGCGTATCTATGTTAGTTTATATGAATGCTTTACGAGTTCTTCGTTTAATCTGCTTACTCGTATGATGAAACGCTGAGAGATACGTTCAGGGATGTAATCTGGGGATGAAATTGATTCGGGTGACCGAATGAGTCCACTCGGTCGACCGAGCCCACCTATTCGGTCGACCGAGCCCTGTTTTATCCGTTAAATAGCCACGTCTTTATGGTTAGGTTAACTTAATAGAATTTATTATCTCGGTAGGTATGGCTATGGCTACGCCACTCACTTGATTTAATTAAACGTGTAAAAAGAAAATACCGGTATAAAACTCTTGGTAGGCTCATGAATTGATCTTCGGACTTTCAGCGTTATCTAGGTAGGGTTATATTAGTGAATTGCGCGCACCTTCTTATACGTGAGATCGTAAACTAGCATGAGACTATAAATTGGTAATTGTTAGTTGGACGAGAGTTTGAGTGATCGTTTCAGGAAGTACGCCTAACCAAAGGAATGTTGCCTGGGCGAGGTGTACGGTTAATATCGGCATCCTTAGAGTCGTAGCGTGTGAGTTATATGAGATGGAGGCACCAAAAGGCGAAGTCACGTAACAATATCACGGTGATCTAGTGACTACCGGTGCTAAGTCAAGTTAAAGAGGATGACTCCCGTAGCCAATCTAAGATAGATACAAACGGATTGACGATTAATAAGTTCGATTTATTATATAAATTATCTAGGTCCAAACGATAAAGACTATAATTGGGGAGGTTAATTACGTTGTGTCGAGTCGTGTCTTTACTTTTCTTGTCTTATGTTGGTCGTAGACCGCCTCTATGTCCATGACATGTTTAATTAATTGTTTGTATATAAGATGATCCACAATTGGTTCCCTGTGGGATCGACCTTGATTCACTATAGCTATACTGCGATGGGCCTAGTCCTCTTGCTAGTATTGGTTTATGGTGGTCAAGTATTTTATAACCTGATTGACCACGTCATCAGTATATACACGGGAGGATTGAGTTAGTGAAGATGTACTTAAAATACAATTAGCCCGTAGTGAAGTTAATCGAGAGTATCGGGTCTCTCCTTTAACGTGCTATTAATGCGCCTGAACACACGATTGGTGTGATTGTCTTATCCGGACTTTCGGTTAAAAGAACCTAATGGGGCATTTATATATGATAGATATATCGTATAGTAATTTGGACCGATTTGATTAGAGTTCACGATATAATTCCGTGTCGAAGTCTTATCGAATCAATGGATGATCATATTTATGGATATATCTTAATCCCGAGGTGATCACATCCAACCGCTTGAATCGATGATGAAGTTTGACTTGACGGTTAAGGATTACACCGAGTCCGTGGTCCGAATTACCCCATCTTGGCATTGTCTTGGATTGAGTGAGTAGTCCGTGTTATCACGGATCACGAATCCATTCCTTCCATTTATGGAAGTAGATGAACGCCTCCACTTATTTGTTAATCCTAGAAACCGATCGATCTATGGAGTTCATATCACACCGATTGATCACCAAAGTGAGTTGTATGAATTAATTGATCACTAGGGGTTAATGGTAAATAAGGATAAGAGGTTCTAAAAAGGGTTAACGGTAACTTCCGATTTAGAATGAATAATCTATGGAGGATAAATCCATATGTAATGATTATATCAATGGACGCTTATTATTATTCTCGTGAGGAGATAAATATAATCTCATAATCGGAGGAGTGCGATCACGGGATTATGGTGGCATATTCTGTGATTGATTTATCGAATATAATTATTCTATAATTATTTATTTGATTTATCGGAGCACGATGATTATTAGTCCATGGTCCCCGACGTGCCTCCTAATATAGCATAGCTATTCTCGGACGTCGAATCCTAATAATATTAATTTAGTTCTTGTTGGACTTTATTAAAACGATATGTGAATTAATTGTTTAGTGGACTATTAAATTAGTTGGGCTAAATAATTAAATATGTGGAAAAGACATTTTCCATAATCTTGGCCCAAATTATTGTGTAGTGGCAAAATTAATATTGACTAGGTCAATATTTGAAAGTGGCGCCCCATATGTCTAATTTTGGCAAGGAATTAGTTTTCTTGTGATTAATAAGACATGTGCATAAAATATTTATTGGATAAATATTTATGGTAAGAAATAAAGATAAAGATTATTCTAGATTTGTTCTAGAATATTTTGGGATTATCTTTTATTTAATAGGATTATCATAATTGATTTTGTATTAATTATAAAATCCTTGGGGCTTAAGTTTTACTCTCCTATATAAAGAGAGTTCTCCCAAGCCAAACAACACACATAAAATTTCGACTTCACCTCTTAGAGAGGAGAAGGAAAATTTCGGCCAAGGGGAGTCAAGGGGAAAATCTTGGAGATTTTTCCGGGTAGCATATCGGAAGGGTTCGAGTCGAGAATTTCCTTCCACCGGGAGTTGCTTGGATCACACGTACGGAAGATCGTGGTGCTCTTCACGCTTTCCTTCGTTCATCCTATTGCGGTTCTTCAACTTGGATTTTGAGATCCAAGAGGTATGATCTACAACCCCCTTGTAGATATAGATCTAGTTATTTTATTACGTGTAGTTTATAGGTCTAGATCCATAAATCGTTTCATTGGGATGGTATTACTAATGTTGTCCTTATCCCTAATTTCCCATTTAATAAAGGGGGAATGAGGGATAAGGACATAAATATTTCATCAATTGAGTAGAAGGACAGTTTATTAAAATTTTTGCATAAAGGACAAAACTATTTATTCACTGTCGAAATTCACTTGTGTTTGAAATTCATTTAAATTCAATTCACTAAATTCACTTATCGAAATTCCTAATTTTTAAAATTCATTGTCGAAATTCACTAATTTTCGATTCACCGTCGAAATTCACCGATTTCGGGATTCACCGGAGAGAGATCACCGATTTTCGGGATTCACTGTTTGTCCTTCTCGCTATAAAAATTATGAAGTTGTCCTTCTCCCTATAAAAAATATGCAGTTGTCCTGTTACTTAAAAATATTCCAGATTGTGTCCTTATCCCTAATTTTCCATTTAATAAATTAAATGACCTTTTAACCTTGTATTGAACGATTCACTGTCACACATTACTAAAAGTGAAAAATTCACTCATTATAATATTTCGTTATTGTTTCAACCGTGAAATTTTGAGATTTCAAAGGCTACATGGGAAGATGATTGATACATAGGTTTTAAAAGAATGCGTGCGAAGATATGAATTTTCTCTTTAATTAAAAGTGTGATTTTTCGAGACCCATAATGAAAGGTATGTACGTTTCAAAATAATAGAGGAAAAAGAATATTTACTTCGTTTCTTAATTTTCAACCCTACTAAAGTATTTGAGAAAAAATTACACAAATATATTTACAGAGCATATCGTCTACTCCTCCCTTCCAAAATTTTTCATTTGCCTTTAAAAATTTTATTGTCTCCTTTACCCGAAATTTTGTGTCCGCCCTTGATTACCTCGGTGTAAAAAGACATTTTTTTTTTCCTTGCTCACAGGACACTGGACAATAAACACGTTACCCAAAACATGTTTTTTGGGGAGGGAGAAGGGGCGGGGGAGAGGGGGTGGGGGTGGGGTGGGGGAAGGTTTGGGGTTGTTTTAACAATATATTGAGAGCATGCATGCGTTTCAATGTCACCAAATGTCACACTAGGACAATATATTTGCGGTTTGGGGTTGTACGTTTTAAACAAATTAATTACCGTGGCCTCCTTTTGAGTTGTGAGGAAAGATGACAAGAGAAGAATCTTGAGTTTAAAAAAATAAAAATATGAGGATCTAGATTTTTATCTTACTAATAGTAGATGGAAAACATTTCCTGAACAGTCTGTTACACTTGCCGGGAACAATAAAACACTAATTTTGTCGGTCTTTTAAAGAAAACGGAATCACCAAGATTGAACCTTGCAAAGAGCCTTTCAAGAATAATCAATTGTGATTGAACTTCCGGCCAGATAAAGGATCCAACCCTTGCTGTAAAGGTTGCAATATGTTCTGACTTGGACACAAGATAGCCAGCAGCATTCAAGTTGTTTGCATAAGATTTCATCTGAGCAAGATAATCTGACATAAATTTGGACCCATCTACCGCCTTAGTAAGAGAACTCTCATATTCCAACATTCTGCCCTCCGATTGTGTTACAACTACTAAAGCAAGCTGAACTTACTTGAGCTAGTTAGTTAGATAGTTAGTTAGTTAGTTATAGGATTAGATTAGATGGTGTAACTGCTCCTTGCTGTTATATAAAGCAAGTAAGCAGATCATTTAACTAAACTTTAAGATCTGAAATAATTCCAGGACTCTCTGTACTTGTTCTTCTTTTTTCCAGAAATGAATCTCTTCATTCTTCTTCTTCTTTGTTTTGTCAATTGATAAATTCATCATGGTAGCAGAGCTTGATTGATGCTTCCGCTTCATACTCGATTGATTCAGTTCTGGTGTTAGTTCAATTTCCGTAGATCCTAAAGTTTTTTTTTCTTCATGCAAGATGGATAATCAAACAGTAGCTATTCCAGCCGATTTGGTAGTTCATCCGAATGAGAATCCGGCTTTGATTTTGGTACAACCACTTCTAGATGATAACAATTATCACAGCTGGAAGATCTCTATGGTTACAGCTTTGTCTTCCAAGAACAAGATGGGATTTGTGGATGGTACTATCCCTGTTCTTAATCCTGCAGATGCACATTATTCTTCTTGGAGGCAGTGTAACAGTATGGTTAAAGCTTGGTTGGTGAATGCGGTTTCCAGAGATATTGCTCAAAGTATAGCTTCTTATAAGACAGCAAAAGATATGTGGGATGACTTAGAAGACAGATTTGGAGGAGGAGATACTTATACTCTATCGGATATAATGGAAGAAATCCAGAACACTAAGCAAGGAAATCTCACTGTTTCACAGTATTTCACAAAATTAAAGGTACTGTGGGATCAATTGGTTACTTTAACCACACCTCCAGATTGTGATTGTGGAAAGAAATGGTTTCAAGGTTACATAGAAAAACAGTATGTGATTCGTTTCTTGAAGGGGTTGAATGAGGAATATTCTGCTATTAAATCACAAGTGCTAATGTTGGATCCTCTCCCTTCAATCAAGGCTGTGTTTTCTATGGCTGTCAAACAAGAAAAACAGCAACATTATGGTCTGAATTCTGGAGCAAAAGTAGTTGAATCAGCTGCTGTTTTTGGATCAAAAGAGGATAACCAGAAAACTGCTCTTGCAGCTCAATCTCAGAATCAGAATTATAGGAAGAATTTTAGTAATGGGAATCAGAAACCACAATGCTCACATTGTGGTATGATAGGTCATACTGTGGATCGTTGTTACAAGAAGCATGGATTTCCCCCCAATTTTAGAGGCAGGGGAAGGGGTAGGTCATCTGCAAACTGTGTGAATGGTAATTCTTAGGTCCAGAATGAGTCTGAGGACACTTCAAGTAACCCTCAGATCAATGCTATTCAAGAGCAGTATCAACAGACATTGAATCTGCTGAAATCAAATCAAGAAACTGGTGGTTCAAATGTTAATGTTGTGGCCCTAACTACAAATTTTCACTCAGAAGGGTCAGGTACATCTAAACTTTTATCCTGGATAATAGATTCTGGTGCTACTGACCACATAATATTTGATAAGTCACTTTTTAGTTCTTGTAAGTCTGTGGAAAATATGTCTGTTAGTCTGCCAAATGGTAGAAATGCAAGAATTTCACACATAGGTCAGGTTAAGGTTAATAAAGATTTGGTCCTAGATCATGTGCTTTGTGTGCCAGAATTTGGTTTTAATCTCATGTCTATTAGTCAATTAATTAAAACTAGGGCATACAATGTCAAATTTTATCTGGATTCTTGTGTGATACAGGACATAATCAGTTTGAAGAAGATTGGTTCAGCTGAATTAATCAAAGGATTATACATACTAAAAGCTGATAAAGATTGCTGTTCTAGTGCTGTTTCTGTGTGTGCTGTTTCTGAAGTTTTTGTGTCTTCCAATGATTCTCAATTGCTTTGGCACTACAGACTAGGTCATGCTTCTCATAAGAGATTGCAAGTCTTGACTCAACATTGCAAAGAGATTAAAGTGGATAATGAAGCCATTTGTCATATTTGTCCACTTGCCAAACAGAAAAGGCTTAGTTTTCCAATTAGTCAATCTTCTTCTGTGCAGTGTTTTGATCTTGTGCACATGGACATCTGGGGTCCCTATAGGGTCACAGGAGTGCATGGACACAGATACTTTCTTACTATAGTAGATGATTTTAGTAGGTATACTTGGATTTATTTGTTGAAATTCAAGTCTGAGGTTAAGCTTTTGATTCCAAAGTTCGTGACAATCGATTGAAACACGCTTAATAAAAGAATCAAAGTGTTGAGGTCTCGATAATGGTCTTGAGTTTAATCTTTCTGAATTTTATGCCTTAAAGGGATTGTACATCGAATTCAAGGTGCATACTCCACAACAAAATGGGGTTGTGGAGAGAAAACACCAACACATATTAAATGTGGCTAGAAGTCCAAGTTTCAACTGGCATTCTGTTATATCTGGACTTATTGTGTCATACATGCAGTCAACTTGATAAATGTCTTACCTACACCTGTTTTACTTGAAAAAACTCCTCATGAATTGTTGTTTGGTTCTATACCTTCTTATAAACATATAAAAGTATTTGGCTGTTTGACTTATGCTTACAATCTTCATACTGATGGTAACAAGTTTAATGCAAAGAGTATCAAGTCCATTTATTTAGGTCATGCATCAAATGTGAAAGGCTACTGTTTACTGAATTTGCAAACAAGACAAATATTCATCAGTAGGGATGTAACTTTTCATGAGCTTGTATTCCCTTACCAACAGCCATCAGGTAATATTGATACTTTCTCACTTCCTTTACCCTTCATGGAGGACCAACAGACTGGTATTTTTGATACACCAGTGCATAATGATGGTTCAAGTCCTTTGGATTCACAAGGGCATGATAGTAGTACTGCTGAACATTCATCTCATGATAATGATCATGAGCAAGAGCAAGTAGTAACTACAAATCATGTCCCTGACCAAAGAAGATCAACTAGAACCAGAGGTGTTCCTACCTACCTGAATGATTATGTATGTCATCATTCAAAGACTAGGACTTCACCTCATAGTATACATAATGTAGATTCTTTGACTCATTTGTCAAAAGCTTATAAAAACTATGTGCTTAGTGCTCAGGTACATACTGAACCTAAGAACTATAATGAGGCAGTAAAGGATGAAGCCTGGAGGAAAGCAATGCAAGATGAGATAGATGCTTTGCAAAAAACAGGCACATGGAAAATTGTTCCCTTACCAGAAGGCAAGACTCCCATAGGGTGTAAATGGGTATACAGAATTAAAAGGCATGCTGATGGATCTGTGGAGAGGTTTAAAGCAAGATTGGTGGCCAAGGGATACACTCAGCAACTGGGATTGGATTATCTTGACACTTTTTCCCTAGTAGCAAAATTAACTTCTGTCAGAACACTATTAGCTATTGCTGCTGCTAAAGGATGGAACCTACAACAATTAGATGTCAACAATGCTTTCTTACATGGAGATCTTACAGAAGAAGTGTACATGACTATTCCACAAGGATATAATACTCAACCTGGACATGTATGCAAACTACAGAAGTCCTTATATGGCTTAAAACAGGCTAGTAGACAGTGGAACATAAAGTTAACCCAAGCTCTGCTTGAGAGGGGGTTTAGACAGTCAAAGCAAGACTATAGCCTGTTTGTTAAAGGAAAGGATGATGATTTTATTGCCCTGCTGGTATATGTTGATGATGTCCTAGTCACCAGTCCAAATATGAATCAGATAAAGGATTTGAAAGAGTTTCTGAATTCAAGATTTGGTATTAAAGATCTTGGAGACCTCAAGTACTTCTTAGGATTGGAAGTTGCAAGATCAAAAGAAGGTATAGTGCTAGCTCAAAGAAAATATTGTCTAGAATTACTGGAAGATTATGGATACACAGATTGCAAGCCAGTACAGACTCCCATGGACACTTCACAAAAATTGCATAGCAAGGATTCACCAAAACTTGATTCAAACAGTTATTATAGAAGTCTAGTGGGAAAGTTGCTTTATCTTGGAATAACCAGACCAGACATCACATTAGCTACTCAACAGTTAAGTCAATTTCTTGATGCTCCCACTGAACTTCAACTGAAGGCAGCACACAGAATTTTAAAATACTTGAAGAACGCACCTGGACAAGGAATTCTATTCTCTGCACAAGGCTCACTGGAACTTAAGGCCTATGTGGATGCTGATTGGGCTGGTTGTGATGACACTAGAAGATCTATTACAGGTTTTTCAGTTTTCCTAGGAGATTCCTTGATAAGTTGGAGAGCAAAGAAGCAAACTACAGTATCCAGAAGCTCTGCTGAATCAGAATACAGAGCTATGGCCATGGCCTCATGTGAATTGCAGTGGCTGACCTATCTGCTGGCAGAATTTGGCATAAAGCAACAGAAACCTATACCTATGTTCTGTGACAGCAAGAGTGCTCTACACATCATAGAAAATCCTATATTCCATGAAAGAACAAAGCATATAGAGATTGATTGTCATGTAATAAGGGACATATTTCAATCTGGTTTGTTAAAACCTTTACCTATTTCTACACACTTGCAGCTGGCAGATCTTTTTACAAAACCACTGGACAAGGTTACCTTCCAGAATCTACTATCAAGTTATCCTATCTGCAACATCTACAAGGTCAAGTAACTTCACCTTGAGAGGGGGTGTTACAACTACTAAAGCAAGCTGAACTTACTTGAGCTAGTTAGTTAGATAGTTAGTTAGTTAGTTATAGGATTAGATTAGATGGTGTAACTGCTCCTTGCTGTTATATAAAGCAAGTAAGCAGATCATTTAACTAAACTTTAAGATCTGAAATAATTCCAGGACTCTCTGTACTTGTTCTTCTTTTTTCCAGAAATGAATCTCTTCATTCTTCTTCTTCTTTGTTTTGTCAATTCATAAATTCATCAGATTGGCTATTAAACAAGGTTTTTTAATTTGTCCACATTTCTCTAGCATAAGTGCAACCAATAACTTCAACTAGAACTTGCTCAGTCAATGAACTCATTATCCATCCCATTTACAGTTGATCTACGATAATCCAGTCTTTTGTAGTGAGAGGTCTTTGGTAAGGTGAAGAAGACAAGTGGAAGCCCCCATATACTTATCTAGAGTAAGTTTTCTCACCTAGAACATGATCCTCAAGTCTATGTCGTCCTCTAATAATGGGGAGTATGTGTATTTCCGAAGAAGGTAGTTTGACCTATCTAACTTAACATTGCATGTCTGATTCAAGTGACTTGTAACCGGTAAACCAGTGAAAGGAGAAGATCCTGGAGTTCCCAAGGATGGTGCATGGTGGTTGCAATGTAGAAGAAAATGGTGGTTGGAAGACATTCATAGTAGCTAAGTGAATACCTGAGATGAAAGGATATGAGGCTAGCTCCTTGAATTCCAAAAGGCTGCATGCTGGGAAGAATGAACAGTCTAAGGGTGATGTTCGCAGATCCAACTCCAGTTCCACCTCCTAAGATCCTCTTGAAGTTCCAGTGTTTACGGTTGTAACGCCCCCAGACCCCGGGCCTGTAGCGCTAAATGAGTCATAAATGTCCGGTCAATCGCTTGAACCGCCGCCCTCGCTTTGATGCAAAGGGCTAACCCGAGTTGACAAGACCTTTATGTCTCACACTTATATGGGGTGAGCATTCACTTAATTTACCGATGTGAGATATCACATTCTCCCCACTTATAAGGGGATCAAGTCCTCGCCAGACGGCCAAGACTTGTCCCGGATCGTCCTACCAGAGAGTAACTAGAGGTCATCCTTACACCGTCTTCTTGTACGGTGCAGCGCATATTTCCGTCTGATAGTCGGCTCTAAATACCATTCTCATAACGCCCCGGACCCGGGCTGTGAAGCGCTAAATGAGTCATAAATGTCCGGTCAACTGCTTAGACCGCCGTCCTCGCTTGGTCTAAAAGGGCTAACCCGAGTTGACAAGACCTTTATGTCTCACACTTATATGGGGGTGAGCATTCACTTAATTTACCGATGTGGGATATCACAACGGTTCCATGATTCTCCATGCCAGCAGGTGTGTCTTCAGCTGAAGAATCATAGGCTACTGGGATCGACATGCATGGCCGGCCCACCCATTAGACGTGTCAAGCGACTGCGAAAGGCCCACCGTCAGGCAGGGCCCCCAATTACGTATTTTGCTTAAAATATTTCGTAGGTCCAATCCCAACCAGCCCAATATAATGTGTTTAAAAAAATTAAAGGCCTAATGACAACAAAAAAAAAAAAAAAAAAAAAAAAAAAAAAAAAAAAAAACCTCCAGTGTCCCTGTAATGTGTATTATTTGAAGGACCAATGACAAAAATATAAAATAAAATCTAGGACCCTTGTAACCGTTACCTAATTTTTTTTATCATACATCATCCATCTAGGGTGTACAAGATGCCAGTCAAAAAGGTGAGAAAAAGCTTATATAGTGTCCTCCAAAGTAGAAAAATTTTGTTATGCAGGGCCGGCCCTCATGTGAGGCTGGAGAGACGCCCGTTTTAAGCCAACGGTGTCGGGAGGGACCAACGGTACATGTTTCGCTAAAAGAAAAAAAAAAATCGTGTAGATTCAATCCGATCCAACCTATTATAATATGTTTTTTTTTTTTTGATAAAGACCCAATTTTTTTTTACTCCAATCGATAAAGGTCTCAATAAAAAAATTTACTTGGGCAAAAAATAAATAGACATACAAACAGGTTTTATTAATTTTTTATGGGAAAATGTATTATTATATATCTATATTAAAAAATAAAAAACACACAAAAGACTACTTGGTTTTTGTTTCTAAATATGCTAGAAAAGACTGTTGGAATGAATTGATGCTAAAGAATTTGACAGACTCAGTAAAAACTCCAAGGCTCGTAAGAACGTTATCTTTAAAGAGATGTTTCGTCCCACGTAGATTGTCACTCAGGGATTCAAACGAAAATCTTTCTCAGGATACAATAGAGGTGTTTGATTCAAACAGTGACTTGTTTGAATCAAACCCGAGGACACTCAATATTTGTTCTCATGATGTTGTGACTCGTATGAATGATTTGTTTGCATATGTTGTGCCTTTTATAGGCTGAAAGTACCCCATAAACGAATGGAGGTACCCCTTACACCAAAGGGTAAGTTCATATCAGTTCGAATGAATGCATGCACCCCTTACACTAAAGGGTAAGTTCATATATGTTCAGATTTTCAAATGCATGTATCTCGAAAATCCAAAATGCATATCCTTCATGAATCGATGCAGTCGAACCCGTTTAAGTTGCGATAACATTAATTAAATCGACAACTCTTATGCAAACGATATTCAAAATATGCACTTATGAAAAAATATCTAACAATTTCCCCCTATTTTTTTTAGAAAATATTTTATATGTAAAAAACAAAAAATATCTAACAAAGACTATTTTGTAGACATGTTTTGAGGCTATTAATAAATTAAATTTTGTATTTACGGATGTTAAAAACGCGATAAGTATGTTTTTAATAAAAAATAACTTCAACTAAAAGGTCCAATTCGGAGACTCGACCTTAAGCCCAAAAAATGCCAGGACCGACCCTGTTGTTATGCAGCAGAAAAATGCTTCAACGCGCACGTCTGACGGACCATCTGTGGTGTGCACCTAAAATAAAAACATCTAGCCAAATCTTGTATAAGATATTAGCGTACTGGAATGGATTGTTAAGTTGTGCTACACATTTCTAGAAAAATAAAAGAAATTTCTAGAATAGAAGCTTCTAGTTGTATGTAAGAGACTAGAAAATATTACTACACTCTACTAGAATGGAAGCTACTAGAAATATTGGTACACTCTACTAGAATGGAAGCTACTAGATACATGTAGCACTAGTAGTGATTGTTAAAAATTAAGACATATCTAGAAAACTCCATAAGGATCTTGAACTATCCAATGGGGGCTATAAATAGCACCACCACCATGTACTTAAGCAATCAAGAAATCAATACAATAAAATTCCTTTCTCCAATTTCTCCAACTTATCAATTCTTTTTCATCTCACACTCATCATCCTAGCCTTCTCCATTCAACCTTCTACAAAAACTCTAACAAGTGGTAGCAGAGCCAGGTTTCAACACAACTACAACTGGGCGAAATCAACATCATGGCAGATTACACACTCCGCTCATCCATTCCGGTTCCAATTTTCCGAGGTGAAAATTTCGACTATTGGTTCATTAAAATGAGAACCTACTTTTGTGCTCAAGATTTATGGGATATTGTAAGTAAGGGATTTAGCATCCCCGACGACATCTCAAATTTATCTACCGCACAAAAAAAAGAACTCAAGGAGAATCAACAAAAAGATGCTCAAGCATTATTAGCCCTTCGATTAAGCTTGATCAAGAATTGTTTCCAAGAATCATGAGTGCCAAGACGGCTAAAGAAGCGATGGAAAAGTTGCAGGAGGAGTTTCAAGGCAATGAAAAGGTACGAGTCTCAAAACTCCATTCATTAAGGAGAAATTTCGAGAATTTAAAAATGAAAGATTCGGAGAATGCTAAAGACTACTACACAAGAGTAGATTCATTAGCAAATCAATTGCGGGCGAATGGAGAAGACGTCCCAGAGAAGAAAATTGTGGAAAAAATATTAATTACATGTACAGAAAAATATGATCCAATCATTACTGACTATTGAAGCAAATCAAAGATTTGGAAAAATTATCCGCCTTGAATTGATGGGGTCTTTAGAAGCTCATGAACATAGATTGGAAAGGCGTCACGAAGGCACAACTGAAAATGCTTTTCAATCTAAGTTCAAAACTCCGTCACAAAAATCAAAACAAAATGATCGGAGATCAAATGAAGGTTCTAAAAATACAGAGCTTCCAAACAAAACATTTTCTCATTGCGGTATATGCAAGAGGAAAAGCCATTTGGAGAAAGATTGTTGGTTTAAAGGAAAACCACAATGCAAAAATTGCAAGAAATTTGGTCACGTCGAGAAGGTATGTCGATCAAAAGGGAATCATCAAGCTAACTTTTACAAGAAAAGGGCGTCGAAGACAATCTCTTCTATGCCTGTCAAGTAGCAACAGAGGAAAAAAGATACATGGTATCTTGACAAAGTGGTTGCGAATCACATGACAAAAGATGAATCTATATTTTGCCATCTTGAAAAATTCAAGACAAATATTAAGATAGGAAACGGCGACTTTATGGAGGCTCTTTGGAAAAGGCACTATTGTCATTAACACAAAGAAGGGCAAGAGATACATAAATGAGGTGCTCTTGGTCCCAGTATAGATCAAAATCTATTGAGTGTCGGACAAATGATGGAGAAAGGATACTCGTTGCATTTTGAAGGAGATTCTTGTACAATATATGATAAAAAGATAAATCCTTCAAATTGCAAAAATAAAAATGAAGGAAAACGATGCTTTCCGATCCAATGGAGTTATGCAAGTGATGTCGCAATGAAGGCACAAGTTGACGACTCGTGGTTATGGCACGTAAGGCTTGGTCACTTCAATTTCAATGGATTAAAAATACTACATCGAAGAAGAACATGATGAAAGATCTCCCGACTATAAAGGCACTGATCGTGTTTGCGAAGGATGCATGCTCGGGAAACAACACCGACAACAATTTCCTATCGGAAAAGCTTGGAGAGCGAATGAGCCATTAGAATTGGTGCACACGGATGTTTGTGGCCCAATGCGCACTCCTTCACATGAACAAAATAGATACTTCATTCTCTTCATTGATGATTTTACCAGAATGACATGGGTTTATTTTATGCGTGAAAGATCGCAAGTATATGAAATATTTAAGAAATATAAGGCCTATGTCGAGAAACAAAATGGTCACTACATGAAGACTATAAGAAGTGATCGAGGCAAAGAATACTCATCTAAAGAATTCAACAAGTTACGTGAAGATGAAGGCGTGGAGCATCAATTGACCGTTGGATACGCTCCGTAACAAAATGGTGTGTCGAACGTAAAAATAGAAACAGATTATGGAGACAAAGAGAGCTATGCTAATGGAGAAAGGTCTTTCAAAACATTTTGGGCGGAGGCGGTGCATCTTGCAGTGTACTTGCTAAATAGATGTCCAACCAAAGCCGTTCAGACAAAACACCATTCAAGCCCAGGTGGGGCGAAAGCCATCGGCAAAGCATCTTAGAGTCTTCGGCTCCATCTGTTATGTCACATTCCAAAAGAGAAAAGGAGCAAACTGGATGAAAAGACAGAGAAATGTATTTTCTTAGGCTATAGTACACAATCAAAAGGTTACCGTGTCTATAGCATAAGAACAAGAAAGCTTATTGTCGGTCGAGGCGTTGAATTTGTGAGGAAGCAAGCTTCAATTGGGAAACAGAGGAAGTTGAAAGGAAAACTATTAATATGGCACCGCTTCTACGAACCAACGAAGAAGACAACCGTCAAACAGAATCACCATTTCGCTATCATTGAAGAAACATCGAGAAGATGAAGGTTCTTCTCGGAGACACCACCAAGGAAGACAAAATCTTTGAGTGAGATATATGAGAGATGCAATCTCACCTTGATAGAACCAGGAAGTTATGAAGAAGCTTCCAAAGAAGAAGTTTGGAGAAAAGCAATGGAAGAAGAAATTAAGATGATAAACAAGAATGAAACGTGGGAGCTTGTAAGTCCATCTCCGGACAAAAAGAGGTCATCGGTGTTAAGTGGGTCTATAAAACAAAGCTTAATCACGATGGCTCAATCCAAAAACACAAAGCAAGGCTTGTAGCCAAAGGCTACTCTCAACGATTTGGAGTGGATTACAACGAGACATTTGCTCTGTTGCACGATTGGATACGATCGTGCATTAATTGCCCTCTCTGCACAAAAAGGATGGAAAATCCATCACCTGGATGTTAAATCAGCATTTCTCAATGGATACCTTGAGGAAGAAATTTACGTGGAGCAGCCTCAAGGATTTATCGTGAAAGGAGAAGAAGACAAGTACTAAAGTTAAAGAAAGCTTTATACGGGCTCAAGCAACCCCCACGGGCTTGGTATAGCAGAATTGATAATTACTTCATCACGCAAGGTTTCAGGAGGAGCAAAAGTGAGCCTACACTTTACATTAAGACACGAGATTCAAGTGACAGACTTATTGTTTCCTTATACGTTGATGATCTCATCTTTACGGGAAACAATGAGGACATGATCAAGAGTTTTAGACAAGACATGATGAAGACGTTTGAAATGACAGACTTGGGATTAATGCACTACTTCCTTGGAATCGAGGTAAACCAAAAACAAAATGGGATTTTCATTTCCCAAAAGAAATATACAGATAGTCTTCTTGAAAAGTTCAAGATGAAAGGGTGCAAGAGTGTTGCAACTCCACTTGAAAGCAAAGCACTCAAGAGTGAAGATGGCACGCCAAGGGCAGATTGTACGGTCTACCGGCGTCTCATTGGAAGTTTACTCTATCTAACAACTACAAGACCTGACTGCAACAAGTTATCTCTCAAGGTTCATGCAATGCCCAAGTCAAGTTCACTTCGGAGCAGCTAAAAGAGTGCTAAGGTATCTGCAAGGCACAAAGGATTATGGGATTTGGTATGGATCCAGTCCTGACTCAAAATTGATTGGGTACACTAATAGCGATTGGGCAGGATCATCAGATGATAAAAGCACATCTGGCTATGCATTCACTTTGGGCTCAGGAATATTCTCTTGGGCAACAAAAAGGCAAGACACAATAGCACTATCAACATCAGAAGCAGAATATGTAGCAGCAGCATTGACAACATGCCAAGCTATATGGCTCAAACGGATACTTGAAGACATGGGGGAGCCTCAAGATGAAGCAACATTGATCTACTGTGACAGCAATTCGGCAATTTCAATGGCGAAAAACCCAGTATTTCACAACAAGACTAAGCACATAAGAATCAAGTACCACTTTATCAGAGAAGCTGTGGCCAATAAAGAAATAGAAGTCATGCATTGCAGGAGTGAAGAACAGTTAGCCGACATATTCACAAAAGCACTACCAAGAGACAAGTTCGAGCTATTACGAGAAAAGATTGGTGTCACTGAAATGTGTACCAAGGAGGAGTGTTAAGTTGTGCTACACATTTCTAGAAAAATAAAAGAAATTTCTAGAATAGAAGCTTCTAGTTGTATGTAAGAGACTAGAAAATATTACTACACTCTACTAGAATGGAAGCTACTAGAAATATTGGTACACTCTACTAGAATGGAAGCTACTAGATACATGTAGCACTAGTAGTGATTGTTAAAAATTAAGACATAGCTAGAAAACTCCATAAGGATCTTGAACTATCCAATGGGGGCTATAAATAGCACAACCACCATGTACTTAAGCAATCAAGAAATCAATACAATAAAATTCCTTTCTCCAATTTCTCCAACTTATCAATTCTTTTTCATCTCACACTCATCATCCTAGCCTTCTCCATTCAACCTTCTACAAAAACTCTAACATGGATGAAGCGTGCGCCTGAAGTGGTGAAATCCGATAGTAGGCTTACCTGAATAGTCGCATGCTGGAATTGATTGGGTGTGCAGGGGGATCGAAATGTTCAGCGTGCGCTTTATCTGTCAAGGAATGCGCCTAATAATGCATAAATTTGCAGAAGGGCTCTCGCTTTTCCGGCACGTGCTTGCTCATGTTGGGCATGGGACGGCTTTACATGGGGAGATACGGGTGCGGCCGACCCCCTAAAATTAAAATATTATGTACAAATAGTAGAGAAGTTTTTTTATAAACACATATATATGTGAAATTAACCCCCTTATTTTTATATATTTTTCCTTATTTTTATCTATTTCCTCGTAATTATATGTATAGAAGTGAATATCTAAATATATGTGTGATATGGAAAAAAATTAATAAATTTCTGACCCTCATGTCGAAAATCCCTCTGACCGCCCACCTTTCATGTGGGTCTCTAAATCTTTAAAGGTCATTATGTCACCAAACTTCGAGCGGTCGTTGCGAGGTGTGCTATAATTGGGATGTAATAATTAGTGGCGGTTGTCCTAAATAACGAATTTATATAGGAGAGATTGGCTGATTCACGGTCGTAATCAACTATAACCAATTTATTAATAATTTAACGAGTCATTTTTGAATCGATGATCAATCGTAGAAATTGAGGGTAATAATCAATTAGGTGGAATTTTTCTTGATTTTTTTAATATTTATTTTCATTTAATTATTAGGAAATAGTTATAAGAAAACAAAATATCTAGTACTTTACAAATTTTCGGAGAAATAAATCTACCGTTCCCCGTGGGTTCGACTCCTGCTTCCGCTATACATACTAGCTACAAAGGTTGTAGGTGATTTATATTTGGTGGTTTGACTACCCACCACGGCGCTATTTGAGGCATAATGAATCTAGTAACTTGTTTGCGGTTTTATGCAAAGCAGTGATAAAATATAATAAATAAAACCGATGTCAACCCCAAGTGCGAAGGTTCGCAGCTATAGTGATGAAACCGGGTCGTATCCATGAGGACTTGTCACGAAAAATAGTGTTTCCGCCTTGATTTTTGTAAGGTTTATAAATACGATCTTGGATTAAAGAACGAAATAAATGTTTCAAAAGCGAAAAGAACAACTACTACTTATCAAATCTTTTTCTAACAACTATGATTAAAACAACTAGAACACACCTTTGATCCACCACCCCCACTTGAAATTAACAAGAAAATCGCATATTCATTCGTAAGTCTTGGATTATTATCTACTAAGCGGCGTTTCCTCTCTCGATTCTACACCTTTAATTAGTACACCTCTCGGTTTGACTAAAGCTCTACGAAACAAAGATATGGATATAAAATCCTAATCTAACAATATTCTCCCTCAACTTTCGTTTGTTAGAAGAAATATTATCACTCTCCTTCCACGGCAATCTATGAATTTATCAACTATCGTATGTCTAAATTCAATCGGCATGCAACACAAGTATAGTCATACACATTGCACATAAACAATTCAAAACATGAAGGAAGAACAAGAAACTTACTAGAAACGAATAAATGCAAAATCCTTGTTTAAATCCGGTGATGGTGGCTTCACATGGTGGTCCTAGCCTCGAGCCTTTAGCCACTCATCTTCATAATAAAAACCATAATTCTTGAATCGAAATTGAAAGAAAAATAAAAACCTAATTATGAATCTAATTTATGCTAATGTATTCTTGTGAATATTTTTTTGGCGTCTGTTTTACGCTTTCGAATGGATCTTTGCTTATATAGGAGTTTGTGGCCGACATAGGGAAGGATCTAAAAGCGCGTCGAATTAAATTCTGCGACCTCGGTGAGCCGAACCTCTTGGCTCGGTCGACCCGAATAAACGGCTCGATCGACCCGAGCGTGCCACTTCTCTGCGTTCACACTTGTTAGCCGTAAAACGTGTTCCCCACTCCACTCTTTCGCTCACGATCGATTTATTCTTCAAATCTTGATCCGATTTTCTCCTTTATTTTGAAATCCTTGATTGAATGACATAAATCTTCTCAATAAATAATATCCCTTGCATTTCTTTATTTTCTACAAAATTATTGTTACACCAAGTCATCGAGTAATAATAATAATAAAATGTGTAACAAAATAACATTTAATCCCAATATTTCCTCTAATTAAATTATAAACCCTCAATGAACATTATATGAATTTATTGGTTAAAAACATGCTTTTCTCATTTATTTCCTTTAAAAACAAGGTAAATTGTTTAGGGATTAAGCCGAAAATATAGTAAAATATACCTAAACAACTCCCCACACTTAGCTTTTTGCTTGTCCCGAGCAAAACAAACAACGACAAACTATCAAAAACCCACATAATTTGACACGAGATGTAGTCATGCTCACATCAAGCTAGTATCTAGCAAATCGAACTCACTCGGTGATTGTGTGTGTTGAACCCGCTAAACTTCCACGATCCTCTCTTGATGTATTAAATCAAGCACTAACGATCATCCGGTTAAATAAGCGAAGTTAGATTACATCTCTGACACTTACCCCTACAAAAACTATTTATCAAGAACAAAGTAACCAACTCACATTTAAATTCCTTTACTTGGTGCCAAGAAAATACCTTCCGTCTCTCTTGGGTTTAGATCAACTCGACTCGAGTTCCAAAAGGCCTATATTTTCTTCCATCGTCGCGTCTCAAAAAAGTATAACACTCTCCCCACTTTAGAAGCGGTCACCACGAGATCACTCAAACTATATCTTGTCCAAGGTAAACCACGCTCCCCAATTGGGGCGGTATCCAAGTGGACTCGAGGTGATGATGCAAACAACTTCCGCAATTTAATTTTTCAAAATTTTCCTTTTTTCAAACTCTTTGGAAACTCCCGGTCGAGTATCATTTCTAACACATTCAAGACTTTTAAGGTTCTCAAGACACTAAGGTACTTAGATTCTAACTGTGAGTATAGTCGAGTTCTTAACTTTCATCGATTGCTAAGTAAGTGGTTATCTGCGGCTAAATTGGCTATCCCTTAACTAACCGGAGACTATTTTATATTTTTGGTTCCTCATCTAACAGTTAGTATCTTGAGGTTCAAGTGAGTATCGATCTACCAAACCTATTCTTAGAACATGATATGACTCACGATAACAATTAAAGGTGCCAACTTACAAAACTAGCATGTCATTGAAGTTACTCGGGACTCACAAATTTTCAAAAATTTTATCAAATTTTTCAAAGGAGCAAAACTAGATAACATGTAAAACAAACCAGTAAAACAAACCAATAAACCCTCCTCCCACACTTAAGTTACATGATGTCCTCGGCATGTGCAAAATAAGAAAAACTTAGTGGGTTGTAATTCGAAGGAGGCAGTGCAGAGTGGTCGCGAGTCGAGATCCATAAATGCTTGAAGAAATCGATGGCGTGGACCATCCACGATGGCGATATCATCACAGCTCTCACAATCGCTATCGCAAATATCCTGCACACATGGGGAAACAAGGCGTACCTCGGGGTAGGGGCACAAAGATGATAGACAAGGCAATATCATGGAACAAAGCGAAAGCAATGCAAAAATTGATAATAACCGAATCTATGTGAAATGTAGTGCACAAATGTAATATCGAGAGATCTTTGGGGTACATGAGGAAATAAAAAAACAAGCAGGGGTCATGATGTGGGCAATCATCCAAATCTGAGATCCATAGTCGAAAAGCGCTAGGTGGAAAACATTAGCAACCAACAAGAGAAACAAAGTAAAAATAAACTACAAACAAAAGAAAAAGATATCTAGGTTACCGTCCTAGTAGGGCTTAATTATAGTCGGAGCTCGACTAACCAATAAAAACTCAACCGGGTCGGGCCGGTGAAACCTCATCCCGAATTATTCTCGACCTTCTCGGGGTCAGCAGTGGGAATCCACGAGAACAAAGTCTAGCCAGCGTCTTGGCCATATCATCAAACTTACGTATCCACTTCATTACTATGATTCTTCTCTTCTTCTTCTTAGGTTTTACTGTTTCACAAGCCGAGGTGCAACATCGGGGAGCACAACATCATCAAAGAACTCACGAGAGATGTAAATCATCGGTGCGAAGGATCGGAGTTGGTTTGACTAGGGGCGTCATTCGAGATAGAAAACCACCGGTCGTTCCTTTTGTTGACCAATATAGTGTTTTAACCGATGACCATTTACTCTGAACAACCCGCCTGCTTATCTTTCAAATCATTTGCTCCACTAGGGAATACAGAAAGATTTCAAAGGGGCGGACCAACGGCTGCGTAGCTTACCAGAAAGCAGATGTAACCTGGTATTATCTGATAAAACCCACTCGCCGCTTTGAATTCCCTAATCTTGATTTTCTTGTCGTGAAGCGGTTTAGTCCTTTCATGCGATTCTCGAGCTCTCGTAGGCACTGAGTCTGAACTCATCAAGCTCCTGCAAAGCTGCAATAATCGCTTTTCTCTGCATAGCGGCTATCGAAATTCAAGAATTTAATAGCCCGAGCGCTCTGTGCTCAAGCTCGATTGGCGGTGTGGCGGGCCTTGCCATAAACCATCTGAAAGCGGAGGCGTGCCAATAGGAGTCTTGAAAGGCATCACCTGTAGGCCCGAGCACATCATCCAGATTTCGACTCGATCCGTCCTATTAGAATTCACCGTCTTCTCAAGAATGCTCTTGAGGCTTGATTTACTCACTTCAACTTGTCCACTCGTCGAGGGTGATAGGGGTAGCAATTTTGTGTTTTACCCATATCGTTCTAAAATCTTGTCTAGTGGGGTATTGCAAAAGTGAGTTCCTAAATCAGCGATGAGGGCTCGTGGACAGACCAAACCGCGTGAAAATATTTTCTTGAGGAAGTTCTTGACCACCTTGTAGTGGATTTCCGCGATGTTCTTGCTCGCCTCCACCCACTTTGATACGTAGTCGGCGCAGAGACCAGAATGTACTTGTTCCCATACGAAGATGGAAACGGTCCCATGAAATCAATACCCCATCGTCGAAAACCTCGCATTCTTGGATGGGGTGGAGGGGCATGTCCATTCGCCGAGAAAGTTTACGGTGCGTTGGCACGGTCACACCACTTTACAAAGTTCTCTGTATCCTTAAAAATTGTTGGCGGTAGAAACCGGATGAAAAATCTTGCGCAGCGATCTTCCCGGCTCCATAATGACCTCCCACGGGTCCACCATGGCATTGCTCCATAATGTCCCTCTGCTCGAACTCGGGGACACACTACGGAGCAATCCATCCTTGCAACAACTTGAAGAGAATGGGATCGTCCCACACATAATAGTTCAAATCCGAAAGAATTTCTTCTTTTCTGGCGATAAGTCGGTCGGGTCCGGATATACGCGCTCAAGAAGTTTGCAAAGGTGCAAACCAAGGAGAACCTTTTCGATGCGGGCGGGAGCAACCTCGCACACATCAATGGTCATGAGTTGCTCGGTTGGAAAATCAATTCCAATCTCATCCGACTCTGCACGAGGATCGTCGGTCGGCCGAGACATGTGGTCGGCTACCACATTCTCGCTACCCTTCTTGTCCCGGATATGAACATCAAACTCTTGTAAAATCAAGATCCATCTCAACAAGCGAGGCTTGGCATCGGCCTTGTTCAACGAGATATTTCAATGCGAGAATGGTACATCCGGACGTGACCTCCGACCCAAGCAAGTAGCTTAAATTTATCCATGGCAAAAACTCGCGCCAACAACTCCTTCTCGGTTGTTGCATAATTTACTTATTATTTGGGTTTAAAGTGTGACTAAGCGTAGTAGATGGGTGGAACCTTCCGTCCACTCTCTCGACCTAGCACCGCGCCCATTGCATAATTAGAAGCATCACACATAAGCTCGAAGGAGCTTTCGGTCAGTGCTATAAAATTGGCGAGGTAACCAACTTGTCTTTTAGTTACGTAAATGCTCTTTCACTCGGGGTGAAAATAAATTTCACACCTTCTCTTAAGAGAGATGACAAAGGCTTGGCTATTTTAGAAAAGTCTTTGATGAATCGCTATAAAGCCGACATGACCCAGAATCCTCTTACTTCTCTTGCATTTTTGGGGTATGTCATTTTTCAATAACTTCTACCTTCGCTTTGTCGACCTCAATACCTTCTTTGGACACCTTGTGTCCCGAACAATTCCTCTTCCACACCATCGGTGGCACTTCTCCCAATTTAAGACTAAGTCTTTTCTATGCACCGGGACAAAACTTTATCAAGATTGTGTAAGCAGTGGTGGCTGTCCCCAAACACGAGAAGTCATCCATAAAAATCTCCATCACCTTCTCCACTAAACCATCAAAGATAGCCGACATACATCTTTGAAATGTAGCGATGCGTTGCAAAGACCAAATGGCATTCTTCGATGGCGAAGGTGCATGAGGGACAGGTGAAGGTAGTCTTTTCTTGATCAGTGGGGTCGATAGCTATCTGAAAGTATCCTGAATAGCCATCCAGAAAACAATAATATTGCTTGCCACTAAGCCTCTCAAGGAGCTGGTCAATGAATGGCAAGGGGAAGTGGTCTTTTAGAGTTACCTCATTTAGTCTTCTGTAATCAATGCAAACTCTGTACCCAGTGACTTGCCGTAGGGCAATCTCTTCCCCCTTTTCATTCTTCTCGATGGTGATCCCTCCTTTCTTTGGCACCACCTGAGTGGGGCTCACCCATTCACTATCGGCTATTGGGTAGATGATACCCATGTCAAGCAATTTGATGATTTCCTTCTTAACGACCTCCTGCATGTGAGGGTTTAGCCTTCTCAAAGGTGTCGCACTTTCTTCGATCCCTCAGCAGTCCACGATCTTGTGCATCTGAGATATCGGGGCTTATCCCCTGATATCTCCCACTTGCCAACCAAAGGCTAGGATATTATCTTGCAGACACTTTGATAAGCTTTTCTTCCTCCTTTGGTTCTAACTTAGATGAAATAATCAAAGGAGCTTATCACCGTCCCTCGAAAAATGTATTTCAAGTGTTGAGGCAAGGGTTTCAACACTAAATCGGCGGTGGCTCCTCCACACTTGGTCTTAATTTATCGCCCTTAAGCTCAGGATCTCCAAGCTTATCATAAGGGCTCACGAAGCATCATGGCCTCCCGTGAGACAGGGGTTTCATCCCTTTTTCAAATCTGGCCATGTCACCATGCCTCTTCCTCATTTTCTTTCTTACCATCTCACAGTAATCGAGACTTTCCTTTTCCTCCTTCTCAATCTCTTCTAAAAAATTATTCCACTCCTCATCAGTCCAAGTTGCAGATTGTTTATTGAATTCTTCCTCATCCCAACTGCCCATGAACACTTGTTCATCATACTCATCAGTGAAATCGTCCTCAATAGCTAAACAAGTGTCACTTTGGATCGTGCTTCAACTGCATTGCCCACATTGAACTTTACACTCTCATCCTCCAAATGTAGGGTTATCTACGCCCTTTGTAGAAATCTAGTAAGGCACGGGCGGTTGCAAGAAAAGGTCTTCCAAGGATCAAGGGTGTTTTCTCATCATTGGTCATGTCCATGATTACCCAATCAATTTGGGTATATGAAGTTCTCAACCTTGACCAACACATCTTCTACGGTTCCCCTTGCATACTTCACACTTCTATCTGCAAGTTGAAGAGAAATGGAGTCTAAGAGTAATAGATTGATCAATCCAAGAGATTGGAAGATTGAAGTAGACATCAGTTTGACTGATGCCCCGAATCGCATAAAACATTATGGAAGTCCTGTTCCCGATAGTACGAAATCGTGAATTTACGAGTCGGGACACTTCACGGGGAAGTTTAGTCGACCGATTGCGGAGCATTCTTCATTCAACACTATGTGCTCGAGCTCTTGAAGCTTCTTCTTGAACTCACTGCGTCCTTTATAAACTTTGTATACTTTGGCATCCCTACCAAAAGATCAACTAATGGAATGTTTGCCTCGGTATTCTTGAGCAAATCGATAACCTTCTTATACTCATTATCATTTGTTAATGACGACTTGTTCTTGCTAGGTGGGTAAGGGAGATCGACAAAGTCCTCCTCCGGTGAAGTTCTTCTTTGCCGTCTTATGATTGATTGCTTTGTCTTCCCTATCTTTCCACCTCACATGCTTCCCGAGAACTCAACTTAGAATCCGACTTCTTTTGGCGGTATTCTCAACTCTCACATTTCTTTGAAATTTCCTTTTTCACTTGGCTCAACGGCCGTCCCGGCATCATACGAGGAGAAAGAAGATCTTCCCCTCCTGCCTCTCACGCTTTCGCGGGAGGGGCTATTCGTTTCCACTGGTTGGCACGACCGCCAACCGCTTTCCCACTCCTCAGTTTACGACATTCAACTCATCTTGACCATAGTTCCATGGTGCGGCCAGGTCGGTGCAAGTATTACGGTCATTCTCGACCACGTTAACCCCTCGGGGTTCTTCTCGATAAAACTTCGGTGACCTTGAGGTCGACTTGCTTCTTTGCCCGAAATCATCCCATTTGCACCTCTAGATTTCTCACTTGTCTTGGTCAAAGTACTCAATGCATTTGCCAAGCGAGTGTTGGCGTGGCTTCTTCACTCAACTTTTGTTCTAAGATCTGAAATGATTGATTATGATTTTGATTTTGATTGACCGGTGGATTATTGTTCCATGCCGGTCGAGTTGGTTTGAAAATTGCTCAGATTAGGCCTAGGGGCTGGCGATGGGGATTTGCTACCTGAAGGGTCACTCGATAATTAAACCCTTGAGTGTTACGATTCGACCCAAAGGTCGATAATTTTGAGAGCCGAATGCATTCACCTCCTCTGAATGCGACAATAGAGACATTGATGGAGCGTGTGCCCAATAGTATCGCAATTTTGGCGGAACAACGTTGTTTTGCATGACTTTGACTGAGGATCGGGTCAAGGCGCGATCTGCGATGGCCTTGGCCATGGCGGTTATCACATCTGAAGACTTTGAACATTCATTGCCGCCACTTGCTTACGTAGTGCGGCTAAGCGAGCCTTTAGAAGTGTGGTCTCATCTACCTCATACTTCCACAGAGTCGAGCTCTTACATTGGATGCACCTTTATAGGTAGGGGCATAATTATACTTCTCAATATCTTCAAACAACGTCCATCCCTCTTGGTGTCTTTCTCGAAAATGCACCTCCAGTGAGAACTATTCACCATTCCACTTGGTCAATTCGGTCAAACCACTATAGAAAGTGTTGACCAACCTTTGTTTATCCGACCCATGGTGGGGCACTTTCTCAGAGAGACTTAAATCGTTTCCATGCATCGCAAAATGATTCCTTCTCGGTTTGCACAAAAGTGAATATCGATTCGGAAGATGAGCCGTCTTTGCGGTGGAAAATCTTGGCTCGAATTCTTTCTCCAACTCCTCCCGAAGTAATGGAGTCGGTGGTAAAGATTTATACCATTCTTTAGCTTCTCCCCCGGTGAGAAGGGAAAAAGTTTCATCCTCGGGCGTCCTCGGTGACCCTTTGATTAAAGTAGTCCCTTGCGATTCTAGAAATGAGTGAATGTGATCGTGTGGGTCCTCGATGGAGAAGCCATGGAATGTGGAACCTCTCACCAAGTTGATTAAAGAAGTTTTGAGTTCGAAATTATCGGCCGTGATTTGGGAATCACATTGCGGGATTTTACTTTCACGATGAGATGGCATGGCATAGTGCGCCAATGTCCTTTGATCTGCCATTTCCTCAACTTGGGCTTCTTCCTCAACGTATTCTTGAGGTCGTTTGCCTGCGTCCGTCGATCCGGCGAGTCGAGCCAAGCGTCTATTCGATCGAAACGATGGTTAGCTCTAGCTCGGGTTATATAAAAGTGGTCCCCGTGAGTTCGAGTTTGCATAAACCACTTTCGAACCAAATGTTAGGTCAAAATAAATTTTTATTTTTTTATTTATTCTTTAAATTTTTTTTTTTTTTTTAAAATTAAGTATAATCCTTTAATTAGACTCAACAACTAAAAACTAAACTAAAAGCAGACTCAAAGCGAGGTTCGAAAAAAGCGCCAAATAAAAGCGAGCGAATCTTGTAAGACTATCACGAGCGAAGCAGAGAAAAGAAAAAAAATAAAATAACTCTCGGTCGACCGAGAGGTCAGGTTCGGTCGACCGAACTGAAATTCTTTTTTTTTTTTTTTTTTTTTTTAGATTAGTACGCACCAGAATTAGCGACCGTCCGAAATACACAGGTAAAAAGCGAAAACTTTCCGTGCAAGTCCCGGCAGCGGCGCCAAAAACTTGTTTGCGGTTTTATGCAAAGCGATGATAAAATATAATAAATAAAACCGATGTCAACCCCAAGTGCGAAGGTTCGCGGCTATAGTGATGAAACCGGTCGTATCCGCGAGGGACTTGTCACGAAAAATAGTGTTTCCGCCCGATTTTTGTAAGGTTTATAAATACGATCTTGGATTAAAGAACGAAATAAATGTTTCAAAAGCGAAAAGAACAACTACTACTTATCAAATCTTTTTCTAACAACTATGATTAAAACAACTAGAACACACCTTTGATCCACCACCCCACTTGAAATTAACAAGAAAATCGCATATTCATTCGTAAGTCTTGGATTATTATCTACTAAAGCGGCGTTTCCTCTCTCGATTCTACACCTTTAATTAGTACACCTCTCGGTTTGACTAAAGCTCTACTGAAACAAAGATATGGATATAAAATCCTAATCTAACAATATTCTCCCTCAACTTTCGTTTGTTAGAAGAAATATTATCACTCTCCTTCCACGGCAATCTATGAATTTATCAACTATCGTATGTCTAAATTCAATCGACATACAACACAAGTATAGTCATACACATTGCACATAAACAATTCAAAACATGAAGGAAGAACAAGAAACTTACTAGAACGAATAAATGCAAAATCCTTGTTTAAATCCGGTGATGGTGGCTTCACATGGTGGTCTAGCCTCAGGCCTTTTAGCCACTCATCTTCATAATAAAAACCATAATTCTTTGAATCGAAATTGAAAGAAAAATAAAAACCTAATTATGAATCTAATTTATGCTAATGTATTCTTGTGAATATTTTTGGGCGTCTGTTTACGCTCGAATGGATCTTTGCTTATATAGGAGTTTGTGGCCGACATAGGGGAAGGATCTAAAAGCGCGTCGAATTAAATTCTGCGACCTCGGTGAGGCCGAACCTCTTGGCTCGATCGACCGAATAAACGGCTTTCGATCGACCCGGCGTGCCACTTCTCTGCGTTCACACTTTAGCCGTAAAAGCGTGTTCCCCACTCCACTCTTTAACTCTGATCGATTTATTCTTCAAATCTTGATCCGATTTTCTCCTTTATTTTGAAATCCTTGATTGAATGACATAAATCTTCTCAATAAATAATATCCCTTGCATTTCTTTATTTTCTACAAAATTATTGTTACACCAAGTCATCGAGTAATAATAATAATAAAATGTGTAACAAAATAACATTTAATCCCAATATTTCCTCCTAATTAAATTATAAACCCTCAATGAACATTATATGAATTTATTGGTTAAAAACATGCTTTTCTCATTTATTTCCTTTAAAAACAAGGTAAATTGTTTAGGATTAAGAAAATAAGCCCTAAAATATAGTAAAATATACCCTAATTATGAAGTCCATTCGGGTTTGTTCGTGCAGAGTCCGAGAAGTGTTCGGTTTTTGAAAGATGTATTGAAATCACAACCTTCAAAAGACGAGGCAAATGTCCCAAGCCTTTTGAATCAATATGAAAGCAAAAGACTTGTTCCTTCTGGTCCTGATCCGCATCATCACGACAGAGCCCCAACGGCTCCTGCGTTTAATTAATATGAAAATGAATTGTTTGTGCCCCTCCAATTAATGCCAAATGAATCTTTAATGATAGATTGTCCAACCTGAGATTATGGAGGGAAAAAAGAATGTATTATTTATCCTCATTCCTCAAAGTACCCCAATTTATTCTTGTTATTCACCAATTTTTCTGCTTCATTGTAATAACAGAAATAACGATAAGTTTTTATGTGGTATATCCACACACATCTAATTCACCGATAAATAAATTTGTACCAAACAGTTTGAATTATGTTTAAAAATAAAAGGTACCCAATATGCCACGATAAACAAATCTGGACCTCACAGTTTGAATTCTGTTTTAAAATAAAAGGTACACAATATCTGCATGGGTGCACTTTCAATATATAAGCGTCACCACGAATAACTTCCCAGAAATGACTGTTATCAAGTGCATTCTTCTATCTTTATAGACCAATTAATGATAGAGATCTACTAAAATAAAACTTTGTTTAAACCAAATTATATATCCTAACAATTCTAACACAATTCAAATTCAAACAATATTATTTAAACAAACTCCCGACTCAATCTTGTCATGAAGCTGCAAAATTACTACATTGACTAAATCAAAAGAGAATATCATACATATTTACATTCTAAAAATAGAATATATTTTTTATACAATTCAATATTCTAATACACACCGTAGTCGAAGCGGGAGGTTGTCGGACATTCAGACTATCCCAGAAATCTTGGTAAGCACCCTTCTCTCCTCTCTTGGTAAGCAAAATTCTTGGACCTATCAAAATTTACAATTCCTGAGGTCCTTAACAGCAACTCATTCTTCTCGGCATCATTTGCCATGGTTTCTGCTGCATGCCTTCCACCACCATTATTGTCAATATACCTTTCCATTTTCTTGACAGAAAATGACCTTGCCAATCCATTGAACATGGTTGTCAAATTCCCCATTCCAAAATTGAGTCCCACAACTTTATTTCACGGCAATTGAAAGCAAATTCTTGATTTGAACTCTTTCATAATCAAATTCTTGCCTTATTGGGAAAACTGGTTTGGGATTTGATACAACGAAAGAGACTTTATAGTTGAAGGTGCTAGCACATAAATACAAAGAATTATCACCCATGGCAAAGGTGGGAAGCTTAACCACTTGGAGATTCGGTATCGTCATATATATATATATATATATATATATATATATATATATATATATATATTTATTTATTTACTGTTAACTCAATTAATTTTCAATATTTGAGAAACAACTTCAAAATGTGGAAACTGACACAAATCTACGTAAGAATTAAAATTTGGATAAACATCTACAAAATATGTATATTTGTACATGTTGAGCCCAAAATGTGCAACTCATGCTGAAGACCAAAATATGCACATTTACACGGACCTGGATCCTCTGCACGGCAGTGCTTTGTGATTGAGAGTTCACGGCAGAGGATCCCAATTCCATTTACACATCTTGAAAGTCAAAGCGTGTAAATTTACATATTTTGAAGGTGTTTACCAAGTTTTAATTTTAGCGTGGCCTTGTATTGAGTATGTGAAAATTTACAAGAGCTGACTCTAAAACATGCATATTTATACATGCTACTGCGAAAAAAATGTCAGGTCAATATAACTCAAGAAAAAAAAAAAACAGATCCATATAGGGACATAGTTTCCTATTTTCACTAGGACCTGATTTATTTTTAAGGTTATGTCAGGCGCGAAATATTTTTCAGGTAACGTGTAAATTTACACGTTTTAAAGTCAGCCTGTGTAAATTATCATAGACTCAATATAAAGCCACGTAAGAATTAAAAGTTGGGATGGAGCTAATTTCCTATTTCTCGATCATTCCCTATAATAGTACTACTATTCACGAGAAATTTTTGCAATACAAACAAATAGAAGTACTAGTAGTTATTTTGGACGGAGATAATACTAGTACTAATCCATTATTTTAAAAGTACATACTATCCAAACTCATTATATTATTATTTTAGACTATAAACGTAGTATATTATGTAAATTACTGTATCTATATGTAAAACAAAAAATAAAAGATATAAACAGTGTCACATCTTTTATTTTTTTTAATAATGCCATTAATCTACCAACGAGGCGTAGTGACTACGCTTCATGACCAAGATGTTCTGGATTCGAGTACACCAGTTACATGTGTGTGGTAATTTTTTCTTGGTGAAAAGAAAACATCGTACACTAAAAAACATTCACAACTGTGTCACAACAGGGGATCCGGGATGCAAATGAATGGCCTCTTTAATTGCATGATTTGTGTGATATGGGGTATTTCAGACAAGGGCGGACCCACCCGGGGGTTGGGTGATCTCAAGACCACCCCAACTTTGGAGGATATATATATATATATATATATATATATATATATATATATATATATATATATATATATATATATATATAGCGATATTAATGGCATCATTAATATATTGCAAGATGCACTTGTGTAAAATTGAAATTTTTTAAAGGTGAAATAACACATTTCGACCTCTAAAAATCGAATTTTACACATGCCAGTATCTAATCTTGAAATATATTGGATGTCTTCTTAATTAATAATGCTTTATATATATATATATATATATATATATATATATATATATATATATATATATATATATATGTCAACTAATATGAATAGTATTAGATGAGATGTCTCTTTATAAACAAAATGAGCAAATGGCCTCGTGGAACAGGCGCATGTTCTATTTTTAGTTTTCTTGCTCCCGCTTCCTCTGACGGGCACTAAATCCTCATCAAGCCATTTTTCGCGTCAACAACCTAAATAGGTCCGATCTTGTTTCGGATTGAGTAGAAAGGTCCGTAGTGGCAAGCGATACCATGTGATTGTTAGATGTAATATCGTCGGATCAATCATAGATTGACCCGATTACGCAGCGGAAGTATCGGATCTAGATCTAAACGAAACAAAGAACATAAATTAAAGATCAAACTACAAGGAAGTTTGGATTTTTACCTTTTTATGGTGCTTAACTCAAAGAACAAAAGTAGTATCCATGAAAGTTGAGAAGCCACAGCCTTCCAACGTGTGTCTCCCAGCAACACCAGGTGGATGGTGTTTCCGCCATGGGACCTCCTTGATATCTTCTGAGAATAATCCCAAGATTATCCCAAATCGAAACCCGAAGAAAGATGGCGAAAATTCCAAGCCACTCTCTTCCAATATGGCGTGTATTAGATGTGTGTCAAAAGGCTTGAAGAAACTTTCTTTATATAGGAAGTAAAACTTAACCTCCAAGTTAAATAATTAAGAGATAATTATTACATTAATCCTTTATTCCAAATAAAAGATAAATAAAATGATTATCCAAACAAATTAAGATAAATCATGTTATTATCCAATATTCCATGAATTATCAATTAACAAATAAAAGATAAATCATATGTTAAATAATTATCCAAGAAAACTAATTTCTTGACAATTAGTTAATAAAATGCGCCACCTTTAATAAATAAAAAGGTCCACACGCATTTTTCCACACCTTGGGCCGAGTCCACGAAAATTTTTTTCCGTGTATTTAATTATCTAGTCAACTAAACAATTAATCACATATCAAATTAAATAGCCTAATCCACTATTTAATTATAATTGAGGTGAAACGACGAGAAATCCAATTATGCTATTTTGGGAGCCACGTCGGGGCCAATGGGCCCATATTCGGTAAATTTACTGAATAAATTAGATAAAATTATTAAATCGGACATAATAATTATATCCAACTTATTAATTCCGGGATTACACCACCATAAACCCGGCCCGAACTCTATCGAATATAGATAACTTACACTCAATTTATGAGTCGAAAGCGTCAGCGATATAATAATCATTACATACGGATAAATCCTCCATAGATTGCTCATTCTGGTGGGAAGTCTCCGTGTGACCCGACTCGAATATCTTATCCTTATTTACAATTAAACCCCTAGTGATCAATTAGTTCACATATCGACTAGTAGCTAATTAGTCTAAATATGAACTCGGCCGATCGATCATTTTCTTAGGGCTAACAAATAAGGGAATCGTAATACACTTCCGAGGAAGGAATGAATTCATATCTGTGATAGCACGGACTACTCACTCATCCCGAATAGAGCCAACGAAGTGTTGGACCACAAACTTCAGTGATCCTTACTAACACATCAAACTCTACCCTAGTCTAAGTCTAGCGATTGCTGTGATCACCTCAGGGATTGAGATTAATCCATATATGATCATCTTGTGATTCGATAAGACTTCTCGATTACGGGATTATATCGAGAACTCAAACCAAATCGGTCCATTTCATATATGATAAGAAGTGCTACACCTAAAGTGTTCAGACGCATTATTAGCATATTAATCATGAGACCCGTACTCAGATTAATCAACGCTTCTGAGACTAAGTTAATTTTAAGTACATCTCACTAACTCAATCCTCTTGTGTATAGCCATGCAATGCAGCTGAGTTATGTGATTACATAAACAGAAGTACTTAAGGTTTTTTCATTAGTGTCTTAATTATAAGCACACATGCATATAATAAGATGAATTATCAATTCTATCATAAAACAATTATATAATTGTCTTTCTAGGCCTTCTGGCAGCAACAAATGATTTCCATAGACTTGAGTTCGAGTCTGCATGGATACTTTTTTTTCCTTCTTTTTCTATAAATCTAAATCTATTTTTCTATATTATTGGTTTGTTTTCTTCCTTTCTAATGTTAGAGTTGGCTTTATTTTCCTTTCTAATCTAAATCTAATTCTTTATATCTATTTTTCTATCTTTTGGCTTTCTTTACCATGTTATAGAATTCAATTTTATCCCATTTTATACACAAATTTTACTTATGGTCAGGATCAAATCCTACTTGGTGTCTTGTCAATAGGATTTAAGATTTTTCTGTGGACCCCTATGTTAAAAAATGAGCAGAACTAATCATGTTTTTGAAAGCGATGACGTGGTGGTCAAAATTTGGTCAGACCACCATAAAACTACTGCATTTTATAACATGTACATCTATTTTTCATCCATCTTATAATATTTAAATCTAATAATAAAATTTTACAGCATTTTTTCACTTATATTATACTATATAAATCTAATCATAAAAATTAAACACCTTAAAAACAGGCAAAATTTAACCCAAAAAACAAAATTTAGCTTAACTTATTACGTACATAAAGGGCAAAATCTAATCATTAAAATTTAAGACCACAAAAACAAATTTCTGCTATCTTATTATGTATTTAAAGATACAAGACTTACTACGTGTTTGTGATTATAAAAATTTAATCGAGTTTTTTTTTTTTCAATATATATATATTGAAAACTCATCCTACTCCAGCAAACTCATCCTCACATACCATAATATCAACCTTACCATTACCGCAACCCTCATCCCACCACCCCCATGCCCACCACCCTCACCTTACTTCACTCTTACCCAATCGATCCACTAGCCACCTCACACATTGCATCCCTAACCCTACCCTCACAAAGATCCTCACAAAGACCACTGCATCATGTGCACATCCAGTGGCGGACGCAGATCTCGAATAAGAGAATAATAAAATTTTTAAAGAGACAAATAAAAAAATTAAGGAAGGGTGAAACTAAACACATATATACTATATATATATATGAGCACATTTTTTTCGGATCAAGAGGATATTTCTTTTTTTTAATTGTATGTAGATCCGCCATTCTTTTCACCCCACCAATCTCACACCCTAACAAAACGTACATGCAGAAAATTTTCTACAACTTTTATATAAACCGAATAAAATAAGTGGGGTTATTGGCGCACTTTCAATTTCTACTTGTGTGGCACTATTACTTCCGACACCACAAAAATTACATCGGCACCGGTGATTTTTATAAAAGCGAACTTGATCACACTTTGGTGTTTCTTGTTGAACACCAACGTCAGTGGTGTTAATAAGGAAACCAATGTGACTGACGTTCTCTTTATAAAAAGTGTTAAAACTTAGAAACGTCGATCGATCGACTTTTCCATTGGTGTTCGCTTGTGGAACACCGTCATTGACGTTGATGTCTTGCGAACACCAGCAGGTGTATGGTTTTTTTTTTTCATCCGAAAAAATAATCAAAATATAAGTGTCGGAAGTAAAATCGGGGATGCTAATAGAACCCACATAAAATAAATCTTTCAAATTTTTTACTCTGCTATTCACGTGCCACATTAAAGAAATAGAGTACATTTTTGTTGTTTCCTCCCCTTAGTTTAACCCGTGAATCTTTTTATCCATCGGTTAAAGACCGATTTGTTCCTTTATATCCCCTCTATCTCTTTTGCGAAAAATTGTAAAGAAACAAAGAAAAGTATTCATAATAAGCATTGGTATAACAAGGAAGAGAGGAGATTTTCAGCGCAGATCCGAGGCTGATGTGTGTAGGACTCTTCCACTACAGCCATTTTCCGATGACTCTTTTTTGCAGTGAAGAGTATGTTTAATCTCTAAACCACTGATCTATTTTGCTAATTTTTTTTCATGTTTTCGTTGAATCTTGAATTTTAACTTCTTTTATGATAAACCCAGGCTTTGTTGTCTATATTTTCCTTCATTTGTTTTTTTTATTTTATTTAGGGGGACTTTAAATTGTAAGTTATTTGTCATGTACACTTAATATTTTTCTTATCATTGAATATTTTTTATATTTTTAAGCAGGGTTGTTGCGTTTAACATATCAAATATTCGGACCCAACACTGGGATCCATTCGTTTCCTGAAGAGAATGAGAAAACCATAAGCAATTTGTTCATCCAAACATGGTTGAAAAAAGCTGCAATTGCATTTGCTGATCGTGCGATACAGCATGCTTTGAAAAATGACTGGTGTACGGGTGGGAAATCGGTGATGTTGCTATTGTATGTGGTTATTGTCATCTTCATTTGTAGGGGTCTAGATCATTCTGAAATGTATGTAAATGGCAGCACGGATATAGTATTTAAACATTCTTGAATCATGTTGATTCTATGAACGAATATGACAATTACCACGTCCAACAACAACAACATTGATTTCCCTCCGGTTCCCCAGTCATTTATCGTAGCATGTTGTATTGCATATTTAGCAAATACAATAGCAGGTTCATAAACCATATTTGGATGAATAATTTGTTTGTCATTAAAGTGCCGACCCCACTGAAGAAGAAATCAAGGTTGCTCAAGGGAAAGAGAAAGAGACAAAGATGGCATCCACAACTTAATTGTGTGGTTAATTATCTGGTTTTCATTAATCTCATTGTAAAAGATAGTTAAGTACGATCATCTCTGTAATAATCTCATAGTTCCCATTGGATTATTGCATTATGAAAGACTACAGGATTACGCCATTTTTGGTGTATATGAAAAATATGTAATTTACTATCAACTGGATTACGCTTATGTTTTTATGGGGATTATTTTTACTTTGAAAGTCTGTTGTTTAGATCTTTTTATGTATATTTAATGTATATTTGTATATTTACATCAATGTTTGATTATGCCGGAAATCGTCAATGATGAAATTAGATTTTTTATGCTGGTAATATTGGTCGATGATTTCAATGATAATTCTCAGAGATGGATTGAATTTTTATGAAATTGCCTTGATATATTGGAGAAATAAGAAATCCGTCCGTTGATAGAAGAGGAGATGTCTTGCCTTAATATATATATATATATATATATATATATATATATATATATATATTTTCAGTGTTATTGTGGAACTATCAATTATCCTTTCTTTTCAAATTGAATGGTTATGATTTTTATTTTGCACAAATTAAAGATAAAATGGTTATAGCTAATTTTAGGGAATGAGGAGAAGACAAAAATATTTCATCAATTAAGTAGAAGGACGATCTTTTGAAACTTTTGCGATAAAGAATAAAACTATTTATCCATTATCGAAATTCACTTGTGTTGAAATTCACCTAGTTAAATTCATTGCCAAATTCACTGTCGAAATTCACTAATTTTCAAAATTCATTGTCGGGATTCACCGATTTTCGGATTCATTTGTCAAAATTCATTTATCGAAATTAACTAATTTCGGGATTACTAGGAGATTCACCGATTTTCTGATTCACTGTTTGTCATTCCATTATAAAAATTATGCATTGTCATTCTCCCTTAAAAAAATATGTAGTTGTCGTGTTCTTAATAATATTTCAGATTGTGTCCTTATCCCTAATTTTCCACTAATTTTATGACTGGCTTTTGATGTTGTTCTTACAAATTAATTGGTCGCAACTTTGGCTGCCAAAAGAGGTGCTCATATTTTTTTTAAATTTTTTTTTTTTTTTTGAAGGATGATGTGTTCTTCTTTGTTGAAACAAAGAATGATATGCTGTTGTTTTTGTTTGCAGATTTGTTTTTTTATGGTTATGCCTAACTTGCACAAAGGATTAGACTCGGATGACGTTTTAATGTAACATGGTTTAAAGTTTAATATTTTCAATTCCGGTTAGTTTTTCTTCGTTTTACTTTTGAGGTTTGTTAGCCCCTCCTAGAGCCAAATATCCTCAATAATGACTAACATTTTTTAAAATTTCAAAAGCGAATAAATTGTATCTCAGCAACTCCAAAATATAAGTCATTCTAGGTGTTTCTTCACACAGATTAAGAAAGTGGTTGAATGTTATAAATTTGATGGTTTAAATGCCTCTTGACTATCATTGATACAATAATTGTTAAGTAATGAAAAATGGTTGGATTGATAATAAATTAGGGTTAAGATAGAGAAAACAGTAATAAATGATGCATTGATAATGTATAATAACTTATATTGTGTGACAAATCTAAAAATATATGATGACTTATATTTTGGAACGGAGGTAGTATATGGAATGACCAATAGTTTTATAGTGAAAAAAAAGCATCCTTTGAATGAAGTTTCGCCTTCGGCAAATTATCAGATTGATGAGCTAAAATTTACCCCTTCAAAAATACAATTTATAAAAGCTCGCAATTGTGGGTAAACCAACTCTCTAACTGGCAGAGTACCAGGTCGATTGTTAGAATAGCTACAGGAGTACGAAGTCGTCCCAAGAGAAATGTGGTTGTGAGTACCAAAGTGAACGTGTTTCTTAGTCTAGGTGATCAAAGTTGTTGGTTTGTTTATACTAAAGATAGAAAAGAAATAAAATTAAACTACTTGGTTTTAAAAGACATAGCCGAACCATGATCAAAATAGTTAATTTCAACCCCACGGATAGACAAAACTGGACGTGTGCATTATAACAAATGAACTCTCACATTCAATCTCACGGGTGCGTGCTCCTAGTTACGATGCTAAAATCGAACAACTCTCCTTCAACATCCTATGTGAGGTTAACTAATTCTCCTTTTTAGAAAACCGATTAATCTAACATGATTAAGTCTTTGTGAGACGCTCCGTTTTCACGGAAAAACCTCGTTAAGAAACAAGTCCGAAATTACTCGGTCGAAGTGACTACCGATTCATACTCATCAACGTACTACACCGAACATCTTAACGAGAATGTGTCAAAGCAGTAAACCGAAGCTTTACCTAATCCATGAGTCCGCCCGAAAGACTCCGTGAAACAACTTGTCATCGTTGGCTCAAGAACCACCCGGCACTTCATAGTTCAACCCCGGTCTAACACTAAATTACACTAATCTAAACTACCACATTCAAGTTATTACGTTGATAATAATACATCGATGGCGCGCGGCCTGAATTCACGACCTAAAACCCGGTATGTTTTACCTCCCGATCTTAGAACCCTTTTTTCCCACACCACTCTCTTTGAACAACTCTCAAGAGTGATGTGTGTGATTTTTGACCTAGGTTGTCAATCTAGCCCAAATCCGTTATAACAAGTTCTAAGGCGTGCAATATGTGAGATATAACAATAAAAAGCACTACACACTCTCTATTTCATTTTCCAAGGGTTGATTTAGCCAAATTTTACATGATTCGACTATAATAAGTTTAGCTACTCATATATATATGTAGATATATAGATATTACAAGTAATCGAGACTCATCAAAATGTCATGGATTAAGCAGGCGGGAAGTTTTACATAATAGCCTTCATCAATGCGAATTCTATTAAAACCAAATTAAAACCTTAATCCAATCATTTGCCGATTCTCGATACTTATATATATATATATATATATATATATATATATATATATATATATATATATATATAACAAAATGAAAGAAAACAAGAAAGAAAGAACAAAAAACGGAAACTATATTATAACGATAATTAGTCGAGTTATTACATCGACATTATAACGACATTACAACTATATATATATATATATATCTCTATAGATATATATATAGGCCCCAAAATGAAAGAAAAATGAAGGGAAAAGATGAAGAAGGGATGGGGGAAGAAGGGGCAAGGAAAATCAATGGAGATGGAGGAGTTTATATAGGGAAAGATATATGAGGGAGGTGTATTTGGGGGAGAAGTGGTGAATCACCAAAAGCATGTGAAGGTGATGATGACTTTAGCATGTGAAGGTGGTGAGTCATGTATTAGAATGTGGAGTTTGTTGGGGAGGAATCATTGCCATCATTAGTCTTCACATGGAGTAACATGCAACCATGTGAGCTAAAATTATCTCCGGTTCGTCCGTAATTCCAGCAGATTCGGTAAAAATTCATAACTTGAGTTGTAGACCTCCGATTGACGTGATTCAAAATCGTTGGAAAGCTCATTTTAGTATCTACAACTTTCGTCAAGAACTCTTCTCCATAAAATGCCTCTAAGTCAGGTCAAATTTCCATCGAAAAACAGGTTCACGGTAGAAGTGCGTGAGAAAATTTTATCCGTTGAACTCAAATAAACTTGTGGCATCTTCTTCTTTCCCTCAAAATCCATTTTTAGGCCTCAAAATATATCGTTACTCGGAATCTTGGTCAACCTATAATTACGCAATAAAGCACAAAATACCAAGCATAAATCCGACACGACTCTCCGGTTACTAAACCGGTACAAAACTTAATAAAAACACATAAAAACACTATATTTTATAAAATAACTACTACTAACATACTTAGATAAATTTAAGGAATTTATGACTCGAAATGATATAATAACGCTCAAAATGATATTAGAAATGGGGTAAAATGTTATGAAAATAACTGGGAATTTTTCCGTTATCACAGATCAAACACTAAAGATAGCCTTTTATGTTCATTTTAAATTTGGCCAACATGTTAAATGTTCATCTTCGTATGGGTGACTGCCTACATGCATGTTTGAGGCTGAAATATATGTTCTCAAGAGGTGAATCTCAAAGCTCTTGCCGCTTTGTGAAAGGATTTATAGTTTCGGTTAATTTAATGCTCTTGCCTTTATGAAAAGCTTAAGAGTTACAAATGTGTGCTTCTTTATGCATAGCATTGGAGATTGCTTTTTAATTGCTTTTCTTATATATTTAACTGATTGATAGGATCATATTTGATTGATATTTTATTGTTTTTCCGAGGTTATTTCTAGGGAGATATGTGTTTTTCCGGGGTGTTTGGTGTTGTTTTGCAGGATTGACGATGCTAATGACTTGGAGGATGCTTGTGCTTTGGAATGGATCGAAAAGATGTTGGGGAGTGAAGTTTTGACCATAAGGAAGAACGAGATGTCACTTGTGATAAGTTTGGAGTGTTAAAAGAAGAGTGTAGAAATGGTATGATCATACCATTGTCCTAGTTTGAAACTGGAAATTGCAAATGCAAAAAGACGAATGTTAAAGTGAAAATTTATTTTTGATTGGTGAAAGATCTCATTTCTATTAGGTGATATTTAGTTTTTATTGGTGGGTCAATTATGCAATTAATAAACTTTGACTTGGACCCATTCAAAAAGGCAAGTGGCGTGAATCACCTAGGTAGCTAGCTTATATATTTGGTTATTAGATTTTGGCATATCATCAATTGGAGGATATATCATCAGCTCCTAGGGTACGACTACAGGGGACGGCGGCTGCTATTTTCTATTTCCTTCATCTGTGAGCAAACCATCAACTGTTTATTATATGAATAATTTTGTATTTGCTACAACAATGGTTTGTTTCTAATTTCGTTTATTCCAGTTGAAGAATTATTGAAACCTCGATGTAATTGACTTTGAGATCAAATTGTGTTTCTTCCTCGTTGATTTATTAGTATTTGTTCATCTTCTGCTATAATTTCTTTTCGATTATTAGTTGGGTTAATTATTTCTGTAGAGTATTTGATATAACTAATTAATCGATTGTCAATTGAAACGATAAGTCCGTAATTGCTTATTAGTTTTAATAAAGTGACGAGTTGTATGATTGTACTTGTTCGCAGCTGGTTAATCCACTACCATGAAGGTGAATAATCTGGATTAAAATTAACCCGCATTTGTGTTAATATTCAGAATCGGGTCTCTTAAATATTAATGCTGCCGAAACATCAAACTCTTATGACCGTGTCTAAGAGTGTCTTTCGGTTAGAGTATAATTAACGACCGTGTCTTAATTATCGAATTTAGAAGAAATTTGGTTACTTACTTGGCATGTCGGTAATCAGAATCGGTTTATAAATAAATTAATGAGTATTTTTGCGTCAATGATCAGTCGAGGAAATCGAGGTGGAAATAATCAACTTCAGCTGGAGCCTTCCTATTATTGATTTTCGTCACTACTTGATATCACACATTCTCGGTTATTAGAATTGTTTATTTTAGTTATTGCACTTTTAGTTAATTCACCACAAACTGGATTTTTATATTTTTGTTCTGAAAGAAATAATATTATGTTCCCTGAGGATTCGATCCATGCTTCCACTATACTCGTTATAGAGGTTGGAGGTGTTTATTTTTGGTGGTTTAACGACACACCACCGATGTTTTCACAATTTTGAAGTTGATCCCTTTTCTAAGTCATATTGAAAAAACTTCTAGGTAAATCACACTTCCTTTTCGATGATTGCTATAACTTATCAGGAGATGTTTTTTGATTGGTTTGCTTTATTGATTTTTTTTAAATTAAAACTTCTCCTATTGTTCTGAGTGGAATTTTATGGTTCGACATGGCTATGGTTTGACCCTTTTACTCCTTATCAATTCGATTTCAGAACTTCAGAATTCAATTGCATGGTTCACTTCACCAGAAGAAATTCATTGCTCAAGAGTTATTGGAATGAATGTAAGTCTTCGTCATTGTTGAATTTGGCTTCTTGATCTGTTATCATTTAAAAATGATTCTGCTACTTCTAAATACTTATTGATTTGTTGCAGTAACGCTCACTTTATTCTCATGTATAATCGAGAGAATTTGTTCATTACTGATGCATCTCTTTCTTGGCTCACGCTCGAAACTAATTAGGTCAGATATTTGTCTCAAATCACGTTCATCGTATTTCTAAGTATTCAAATAATCCAATGAACGGAATAGAGCTTCATATACCCCTCATGTTAATAAGCATCGACTTATTTTAGGCTCATTTCATGGCGTTATAAGTATCGTTCTTGATTAATATGTTTTTGGGAAACGGCTCCAATTCTGTTGTATTTTTTATATTATTGTTAAAAGTTTTTTTTTGGGTTTATATTTTAAACGTCAACTTCAATTTGTTTTGTTTGTTTCAGATGTCTTAAGCTTTATTATTGAACGACTCAAGAAGATGAATCAGTCGGATGAAGAATATGATGTTGTCGGAGATTGAGTAAGTGGGTTATTGTTGCCTTGTACTCTACATATCTCCGGCTAATGGAATAGTGCATTTTTCCCACATGTTTCGCTGGTGTCTTCTGTTTCATATACTTAGGTATCTGACATATTAAGAAGGCAACAAAGAGAAGCCAAAAAAGAGGTTTGCAGCAATCTTTGATATTGGGAAACCATTTGTTTTTGCCCATGTTATAGAAGTTCTTAACACTTGAGGATTCATCTCAATTATCGTTACCTCTCCATCAACTATGTTGATGGAAAATTGAACATGTTGTACTTATGAGCAACTTAACATTTTATTCATATGTAATTTCATGTTTGATTACAATGGAACGTGCGTATTTGCATTGAAGTTTTATTTATAATTCGCTATTAACTAAATTCATAATAAATTATTATCTTTTCATGTGTGTAAAATTGAATATCTATAGTATAGATTCACATATATTTAATCCCTATCGCCGTGCATCACATATAATAACACGATAAATGTTGCATTGAAAATGTAACTGGCTCAATTATTTCGGAACGGATAGAGTATCTATTATCTCTACAGTATTGATGTTTCCCGAGAAAATAGGAAATCATGTCTAGAGAGCCACTTTTTTTTTTTGAGTATCACGTGTAAATTTGTTTGTTTTGGAGTCAGCGCGTGCAAATTTACACAGGGTCAATACAAAGCTACGCGAAGATTAAAAATTGATAAACATCTTCAAATTTGCATGGAGTCAATACAAAGCTACATGAGAATTAAAAATTGATGAACACCTTCAAAATGTGTAAATTTGTACATGTTGAACCCAAAAAGTGCAAACTTGCACATGTTTAAAACAAAAACGTGCAAATTTGCACATAAGGAGCCTAAAACGTGCAAATTTACACATTGAAGTTGTTTTACCAGGTTTTAATTCTCACTTGACTTTGTATTGAGCCGGTGAAAATTCACACGGGTTGACTCCAAACCGTGCAAATTTGCACGTGCTTCCTGAAAAAAAATGTTAGAGTAACATCACCTGAAAAAAAATTGAATCCCTATAAGGACATGTTTCTTATTTTCTCCAATTTTTTTAGGTTATGTCAGACCTGATATTTTTTTTAGGTAACATATGCAACTTAGCATGTTTTGGAGCCAGTCCGTGCAAATTTACACGGGGCTCAATAAAAAGCCATGTGAGAATTTAAAATTGGTAAAACACCTCCAAATTGTGCAAATATACACATGCTAAGGCAAAAACGTGCAAATTTGCACATGCTAAAGGCCAAAATGTGCAAATTTTGTTCGTTTTGGAAATGATTTTATGATTCTGTTCAAACCTAGTTTGATGAACTTAACAAACAAACGATTACATATGTCAAACACGAGTTTTTTTCACGAACAACAATGAGTCAAACACGAGTTTTTACTCATTTTATTCCAATTTAACTGACTTAAGTGTAAAAAGAAAAAAACGTGTTCCTTTTTATTTGAAATTCTTAGATTTTCAAAATACAATTTAGTATGTTTATCCTAAGTCTATCATCATTTATTACGGAAATGAGAATGAAAACAATCTTACATTAATTATAAGGGGTAAGGGTCCAAAAGGACATATATTGGACTTAATTAGGCAAATAGGACACTAAAAAATCTTATTTGGTTATAAGGACACTGGTGATATATGGGCCCATTGGGTCGGATTATTTGTAATTGGGCCAGGCCTAAGGTTTAATAATAAAGATAAACGGACCAGTCGAGTTAGACCACCGAGTGCTGACCAGATCAAGACGCCGGACAGAATAGTCAGAGGAGTAGGACTCCACCGTGTTCTGACCAGAATGGTTTCTGGACAGAATAGCAGGCTGAACGTGGTGAAGACCGGGTCAACAACATCTCAACTGCTTACGGACGTGGGTAGATCCCACGTCTAGGAGATAATCCATAATAACTTCCCAGCACGTCCAGGAAGAGAGACACGATCTACTACTATATAAAGAACACCCTGAACTACGAGGGGGACTTGATTCCAGTTTATGACCTAAATTGGATACGTAGGCAGCTCTCTCACGAGTTCAGTCCTAATTATACCCAATTATTCGTGTTCTAGTATTATTTTCCTAATTATAATTACCCGTTTATAATATTCATACCGCATCATTTGGCGCTAGAAGGAGGGCCTGTTTCTAGTTAGTGAGCGATTAATACAAAAAAAAATGGCACGAAATCAAGGCAATTCGAAGAAACAACAAAATCAACAAGAGAAAGAAAAAAATCAAGCTGGAAATAATAGTCCAGATCAAAATGTTCAAGACACCGGAAAGAAAGTGATGGAAGAGGGACGGACAAGCAACCCGGATGCAATCAAGCGGATGTTGGTAGAAAATCGGCAAATCTCAAGGAGAAGAAATTAAAGCCATTTTGGCGCGATTAAGCGAGGAATCGGGGATAACGACATTTACGAAGCAACCACACCGCTTCAAACTGCTAAAAAGAAAGCGAGCGAATCTAGCATTAAAACGTGGTGGTTACTCACCCAGGTGGTGATAACGCCAAGGCAGAGTTAGACGCCATGTTGAAACCTAAGCCAGATGAATTTAGGCTGGTGTCTCCGTTTACTGAAGACATTGATGTGTTTCCATGTCCTCCAGGATTTAAAATCCTAAAGATCCAAGCATATGATGGAACCAAGGATCCATATGACCATATGCATCAGTACATTCAACATATGAATCTGTATAATGCTCCAGAAGAGATGAAATGCAGGGCATTTGCAACTCTTCTAACGGGGAAAGCAAGAGATTGGTTCAACAAGTTGAACCCAGATCTATACCAGATTTTCCAACTCTGACCAGAAAGTTTATGCATTCATTCATTGCAGCGCGACCTTTTCAAATAAATCGGACGTATCACGCTAACGGTCGAGCAAAAAGAGTGATGAAACGGTTTTGCGAGTTCATCAAGAGGTTTAATGGAGAATCATCCCGGATAGCGGTCTGGATGATAAATTCAGTAGCGTCTTTCATAGCAGGACTTAGAAAAGGGCGGTTACATGCAAAGCTGAGTAGTAAGGATCCAAAAACGATGGAAGAATGTCTGGAAATAGCATACAGACATTGCCAAGGAGAAGAGGCCAACAGAGCCAAGAGAGAAGAATCCCATAGGGATGCTAAGAAAGGGAAAACTGAAGATAGGAATGACAAGAAAAGGAAATCTGTTTGGGATAGGGTAACCGCTCCTATCTCTGATAGATTAGGGAAAAAAGGTGCTTTGCAAGACAGAGATCTTATTCCTCTGAACAGATCTCGTGACCAAGTGCTGGCAATTATGGAGAAGAAGGGAATTGCTAAGACTCCTCCTCCATTGAGGGGTCCAAGGGAGAAAAGAGACCACACTAGGTGGTGCAAATACCATAAAGACATTGGACATGACTCTGAACAGTGCAGGGATCTGATCAGAGATATCGACGCAGCAGCAATGGAGGGAAAAATCGATGAGTGCATCGATCGAGCGCAGGGAGATAATCCCAGAGGCAGGAGAGAGATCAAAAAACATAATAACAGTCATGACAAGTACAACCAGAGGAGACACAGAGATCTGTCTCCAGACGCAGATGGGCATAGAGAAAATGCCCCAATTAATACTGTGAATACCATTGTGGGCGGTCCAGGAGAAGGTAGCAAGGCTGCTCAGGAAGATAAAAGGGCGCAACGTGAGAAAACAAGAAGCGAGCGAAGGTTATGGGAACCGTTCATGCAGGTCTAGAGATGCCTACCGACCATCGTGAGTAACGAAGGACCGTAATAAAGCGATTATTCGAAAAATCTGGTCGAAGGATCTGCGTAGACACAGCGTATGATAAACGTGCTATACCATAACGCATTCCAAGCGATGAAACTTTGATTCGGAGTTGACTCACAGTATCAACTCCTCTTTCGGATTCACCGGACCGCCCATACATCCCGTGGGTATGTTAAAATTGATGACAACTTTTGGCGGGGACAACAGAGCGGGACTCGATGGTGAATTATGTGGTGGTAAAGGCTCCATCCGCCTATAATGTGATTCTTGGAAGGCCAAAGACTAATTGATCTCGAGGCGGTGGTGTCGCCCGCACACAACAACATGAAATTCCCAACTTTCGATGGAGAAGCTATTGTTAAAGGGGCGTAGATCTTTGCAAAAATTGCTACACAACCACAATCGGTGGAAAGATGAAGGTGCGACAAAGTGACAATGGAAGACTTGGTTCCGGATGAAGAAAAAAAGTTGGTCACAAAGCGATCGATGGAATCAATAATGTTAAATGAAATAGACCACGAATCCACGGTCGGCGATAGATCTTGGATACCGGTGAGCGAAGCGGATCTTGATCGAGACTTTGAAAGATTATCAAGATGTGTTTGCATGGAAAGCAAGCGATATGCCTGGATTATCAACAGAGTTGGCAGTCCATAAACTCAACATAGACCCAACCAGGAAACCAGTGAAACAAAAGAAGAGATCATTTGCTCCGGAAATGATACAGGCTGTCCAGCAAGAAGTGGAAAAACTGTTGCAGGCCAATATGATTAAAGAAGTTATCTATCCAGAATGGCTAGCAAACCTAGTGTTAGTCAAGAAACCAGATGGCAGTTGGAGAATGTGCGTGGACTTCACCGATTTAAACAAAGCTTGTCCTAAGGATAGTTACACTTCCCCTAGAATTGACAGGCTAGTAGACTCTACAGTTGGTTATGAAATTTTTGCTTTCCTAGATGCTTATAAGGGATATCATCAGATTATGATGGACCCAATAGATGCTGTAAAAACTGCCTTTATTACTGAATTTGGTTCCTACTACTATGTGTCTATGCCTTTTGGATTAAAAAACGCAGGGGCTACCTATCAAAGGGCAGTCAATACCATTTTCAAACAACAAATTGGCAAATCTATGGAAGTATACGTGGATGATTTATTGATCAAGAGCAGGACTCTTGACCAATATTTGAAAGATGTAGCAGAGGTTTGCCAAGTCTTGAGACAAACCGGAATGAAATTGAACCCAAAAAAGTGTACTTTTGGAGTAAGGTCAGGCAAATTCCTGGGTTACATGATATCCAAAGAAGGCATTAGGGCCAATCCTGATAAATTGGAAGCTTTGAAGACCATGCCTGAACCGAAAAATATCAAAGAAGTTCAGCGATTAACAGGAAGATTAGCAGCTCTAAACAGATTCTTGTCGAAATCTGCACAGAAATCATTGCCATTCTTCAAAATCCTTAGGAAGGCCAGTCCTTTTGAGTGGAATGAAGAATGTAAACAGGCTTTTCAGGAGTTAAAAGATCACATTAGTCATTTACCAACTCTAACCCCTCCACAGGAAGGTGAGATACTGTTCCTATATTTGTCTTTTTGCAATGAAGCCGTAAGTGCTGTGTTGGTAAAGCAACATGGCATGATACAAAGACCAGTATATTTTGTAAGCAAAGCCCTACAAGGGCCCGAGGTTAGATATTCTGAGGTGGAGAAATTGGTCTTAGCCCTAGTGCACGCCACAAGGAAATTGAGGCCGTACTTCCAAAGTCATCCGGTGATTGTGTTAACAAATCAACCTTTGAAGCGAGATCTGGAAAGACCGACATAAGTCCGGAGATCGCTAAGTGGGTAGTTGAATTGGCAGGATTCGATATCGAGTACAAACCTAGAACGGCAATTAAAGCTCAAGCATTAGCTGATTTCTTGGCAGAAGAGAAAGCTTTGGCTATAGAGCAAGAGGCTGAGAAGAACAAGGCTGAAAAGAATAATTCTGAACAGTGGCATCTTTATGTCGACGTAGCCTCCAACAAAGAGGGAGCAGGAGCAGGACTCCTACTCATTAGTCCAAAAGGTGAAGAATTCCCATACGCCCTTCATTTTGACTTTTAAGCAACTAACAATGAGGCAGAGTATGAAGCTTTGATAACTGGACTAAACCTGGCACAGAAGTTGGGTGTGCAGAATTTAAAAGTCTACACAGACTCACAATTGGTAACAAATCACATCAAAGGAGAGTATGAAGCGAAAGAAGGTCCTATGAAAAAGTATCTGGCAGTAGCACAGAGGAAGCTGCAAAATTTCTTGATGATAGAGGTGGAACAGATAACTCGAGCCCAAAACACCCGAGCAGATGCTTTGTCAAAGCTAGGATCGAACTTCTTGTCCAATAAAAAGGTGTTGGTCGAGCAATTGAAGCAGAAGAGTTGTGATATGATAGAGGTACACCAATAACACAGCGAAACTTGGATGGATCCAATTGTCATGTACTTGAGAGATGGAAGACTGCCTGAGGATAAAGTACGCGCCAGGAGATTGATAAGACTCTCGGCCAGGTATGCTCTGTTCAATGACGTTCTATACATATGGGCCCATTGGGTCGGATTATTTGTAATTGGGCCAGGTCCAAGGTTTAATAATAAAGATAAACGGACCAGTCGAGTTAGACCACCGAGTGCCGACGGATCAAGGCGCCGGACGTAAATAGTCGGAGGAGTAGGACTCACGCGTGTTCGACGACGAGAATGGTTTCGGACGAGAATAGCGGTGAACGTGGTGAAGACCGGGTCAACAACATCTCAATCAAGACGGACGTGGGTAGATCCCACGTCTAGGAGATAATCCATAATAACTTCCCGAAGACGTCCGAGGAAGAGAGACACGATCTACTACTATATAAAGAACACCCTGAACTACGATGGGGACTTGATTCCAGTTTATGACCTAAATTGGATACGTAGGCAGCTCTCTCACGAGTTCAGTCCTAATTATACCCAAATATTCGTGTTCTAGTATTGTTTTCCTAATTAGAATTACCCGTTTATAATATTCATACCGCATCAGACACAAAATTAATACATAGACCAATCTACCCTCAATTAATATAAAAATTACACAAGTATTTGAAGAGGTCATTTTGTTTTCTTTGTTATTCATATCCTAACTAACGTGTTGTTTTGTTTTGTTGGTTTTTTATTTATTTTTTTATTTATTTATTCTTTTTTCCTGGATGCTTAAGCATTTGTTTTTATTTTTTTTATTTTTCTGGACGCAAAGACGATGTTTTTGTTTTTGTTTTTGTTTTCCGGTGACCACTGTATTGACCACCGCGATGAATTGACCACCCCGATACAATGACTACCTCGATGCAGAGACACCGCGATCAAATGACACCGCGATGCAGAGACATCACGATATTATGAAATTTGACGATGCAAAGACACCGCGATGCAGAGACATCGTGATGAAGTGACACCACGATGCAGAGACACCGTATTGACCACCGCGATGCATTCACCACCGTGATGCGGTGACCACCCCAATGCAACGACCACCGCGATGCAGTGACCACTCCCGATGCATTGACCACCTCGATGCAGAGACACCGCGATGAAATGACACCGCGATTCATTGACCACTGTGATGAAATGACACCGTATTGCAGAGACACCTCGATGAAGTGACACTGAGATGAAGAGACACGGCGATGAAGTGACACCGCGATACAGAGACGCCGCGATGCAGAGACGCCTCGATGAAGTGACACCGCGATGCATTGACCACCCCAGATCCATTCACCACCGCGATGCAGTGGCCGCCCCCGATGCAGTGACCACCCCCGATGCAAAGACACCCCGATGCAGTGACCACCCCGATGCAGAGACACCGCGATGCAGTGACCACCCCAGGTCCATTGACTACCCCGAAACACCTCGATGAAGTGACACCGTGATGCACAAACAACCGCGATGTAGTGACCACCCCCGATTTAGAGACACCGCGATGCAGAGACGTCTCGATGAAGTGACACCACGATGCATTGCCCACCCCATATCGATTGACCACCGCGATGTAGTGGTCATCCCAGATCTGAGACACACCGCGGTGCGAGACACATGAAGCGAAGAGCACCCAGATGCGAGACACACCGTGATATAGTGAGCACCCCGATCGCGAGAGACACCACGATGCAGTGACCACCCCCGATGCAGAGACACCACGATGCAGTGACCATCCCCGATACAGAGACGCCTGTAGAGACGCCGCGATGCAGAGACACCTCAAATGCACTGACCAGCGCGATGCATTTACCACCGCGATGCATTGACCACCCTCAATCTATTGACCACCCGATGCAGTGGCCACCCCCGATGTAGAGACACCGTGATGCAGTGACCACCCCCGATACAGAGACGCCGCGATGCCTAGACGCCTCAATGAAATGACACCGTGATGCATTGACCACCCTAGATCCATTGACCACCGCAATGCAGAGGCCAACCGCGATGCAGAGACACCATGTTGCGGTGACCACCCCCGATGCAGAGACACCGTGAAAAATTGACACCGCGATGCAGTGACACGACGATGAAGTGACACCACGATGTAGAGATACAAGTTTTTTGGGCCCTCCCGGAGATGCCTTCAATGTACTTCTCTCACCTCCTTAAAACCCTAGTCTAGAAAATCCGATGTGGGAAAAACCGGGTGCTAGAAAAAGAGCGTGAGTCTCCGTACATTGGAATAATTGAATTCTAAGTAAATAATTGAATTCTATTTCGAGTACTTATCGAGTCGAGTTCAATCTTGCCTTTTTATGGCTTGATCGAGCCCAAACTTTTTAGTTGAGTCGAGCCCTTGGGGGGTATCAACTCGACTCAGGTCGATTACACCCCTAATATGAACGACACCACTTATTTTACAAAGTTACCAAATTTGTATATCAATTTGTATATGCAGTGACATCAATGTGACTACATCAATTCTCTAATTGTAAAATGCAGTGACATCAATGTCGAGAAACCGCGATCGATGACCACCCCGATGCGAGACACCGCGATGAAGTGACACAACGATGCGGTGACTACCCCGATCGCAAAGACCACCCCGATCTGAGACGCCGCGATGCGAGGCGCCTCGATGAAGTGACACCGCGATGAATTGACCACGCAAGATCTATTGACCACCTCGATCAGGTGACCACATCTAATCGCAGAGACACGCGATCAGATGACCACATCTAATGCGAGACACCGCGATCGATGACCACCCCAGATCTGAGACACTGCGCGATGCGACCCACCCCGATCTGAGACACCCCGATGAAGTGACACGCGATGCAGAGACATCGCGATTTTATAACATTTGGCGATGCAGAGACACCGCGATTAAGATACACCGCGATGCAGAGACACCGCAATAAAGTGACACCGTATTGCAAAGACACCACGATGAAGTGACACCGTAATGCAGAGACGCCACATTGCAGAGACATCGCGATGTTATAACATTTGACGATGCAGAGACACTGCGATGCAGAGACACCGCGATGCAAAGACGCCGCGATGCAGAGACACCTCGATGAAGTAACACCGCGATGCATTGACAATGCAAGATCTATTGACCACCGTGACGTATTGACCACCCCGACGCAGTGACCACCCCGATGCATTGACCACCGTGATGCGTTGATCACCGCGATGAACTGACCATCGCGATGCAGTGACCACCGTGATGCATTGACCACCTCGATGCAGTGACCAACCTCGATGATTTGACCATCACCGTGCATTTACCACGGCGATTCAATTACCACCCGATGCACTAACCACCACGATGCATTGACCGTCGCGATGAAGTGACCACCTCGATGCAGTGACCACCGCGATGTAGAGACACTGCATTACAGAGACACCGCGATGTTATGACATTTGACGATGCAGAGACACCGTGATGCAGAGACATCACGATGAAGTGACACCGTATTGCAAAGACACCGTGATGCAGAGACACCACGATGGAATGACACCGCCATGTAGTGACCACCCCGATGCATTGACCACCGCAATGCAGGGACAACCGCGGTGCAATGACCATCGGGATGTAGTGACCATCACGATTCAATGACATGTGAAGATGATATGACATGTGACGATGTAGAGACACCGCGATGCAGAGACATCACGATGAAGTGACACCGTGATGTAGAGACACCGTGATGAAGTGACACCGCATTGCAGAGACACCACGATGCAGAGACATCGTGATGTTATGGCATTTGACAATGCAGATGCAGATCTATTGCGATGAAGAGACACCGCGATGCAGTGACCACCACCAATGCAGAGACGCCGCGATGCAGAGACACAACGATGTATTCACCACCGCGATGCAGTGACCACCCCAATGCATTCACCATCGCGATTCATTGACCACCGTGATGCAGTGACCATCCCGATGCAATGACCACCTCCAATGCAGTGACTATCGCGATGCATTGACCACCGCGATGCATTGACCACCCCCGATTCATTGACCACCGCGATGAAGACACCGCGAAGAAGTGACACCGCAATGCACTGACATGTGATGATGCATTGACATTTGACGATGAAGTGACATATGAATTAGGGTTGTAAGTGAGTCAGGCTACTCGTGAGCTAATCGTACTCGACTCACAAGAGAGTTTGACTCGATTCGGTATTTTTTGAGTTCGAGCTAGATCCTAGCTACTAGAATAATTAATCAAGCCGATCTCTAGTTTTAAAATATAGTAATTGAATACCTCGCGAGCTAATTGAGCTTCGTTAATAATTATTTAAATAATCATATTTAATAAATTTATTATTCATGTCGAGTATTAGACGAGGCGAGCTCAATCTTGTTATATTTTATTAAAAATTAAATGAATTCTAAGAAAATAATCGAGTCAAGCTATATCGAGAACTTAGTGAGTCGAGTTTGATCTTGCCTTTTTATGGCTCGATCGGGCCCAAACTTTTTTAGTCGAGTCAAGCTCGAGCCCTAGGGAGTACCGACTTGACTCGGATCGATTACACCCCTATTGTGAATGACACTACACTTATTTTAAAAAGTTACCAAAATTGTGTATCAAATTGCATATGCAGTGACATCAATGTCACTTTATCAATTCTCTAATTGTAAATGGAGTGACATCAATGTTACTCCATCAAAACTCTAATGAAGTGACAATGCAATCCTAGCTGGCAAAAAAGCACAATACTAGCTGTTCAACATGTGAATCATCACAATAATAACATATCAATATAAGCAAAGTGTATAAACTTTCCATTACATTGTAAAAATATATAACAAATCTTTTTGACTTTTAATACAAATGACATTCATACGACTGACGGTTCAATACAACGAAGACTCTCAAGAAAAAAATCTCAAATTGTATGATGCATCACATGTGGATCACGAAAGTATCTGTTCCTCTGTTTGGACAAACTTCACTTTTAACAGCACTTGACAATCCTAGTAGAGGAAGTCACAGAAATAGCAGATTTAGAGCTACAAGAACTAGATCCCATTGTATGATCAGCCTGAAGAAACGACAAAACCGAAATTACAGCAGATTTAAGTTTAATCACAACCCTTTTCAGCTTAGTTGGCCTGCTGGATTTCTTGAACTAGTACTACTATTACAACCACCATCATCCATTGATGTTAACTTATAAGTCTAAAGAAAAATATGCCTCTGTCTTGCACTTTCTTTTCTATAACTAAATCTAAACACCATTTGACCATTTGGAAAATGCCTCTGATGATTCTTTGAATACAGTAACTCCACATAAATAAAAAAACAGCACCACACTCCAAATCTCTCTCAAAATTAACTGGAGCCTGGAAATGGAAGCCAAACTATTGCTGTCATTCTTCACCTTCAACACTACTAGCTTTGTTTCCTTCTTTTACATTCATATATGAATCCACTAAAAGCAAACAAATTTGAAGGGTCGAGAGAAGATCGAAACTTTATCTTTGCAAATCTCTTTTGAGGTTAATACTGATTCACCAAAATAAGAGAATGCGCACTAAGATAAGATGCCTAAATGGCCGAGATACCAGACGGAAACTTCAAACTACAGCTCTCTGATCAACTGTGGTAACATAAAAACTCGACCAAAAAAGAGCCAAATTAACTAATTCCAACAAGTGTATTGAAAACCCATCCATAAATTAATGGAGTAGATAACAAAATAAATAAAATAGCTAGAAAGAAGAGGATGTTACCTCCCAAGACTTAAGCTTTGATCCCCTAATTCCAATAAGTGTACCGAAAACCCATCCATAAACCTTTTTTTGATCCGGCGGGACAGAAGTGAGTGAAAACAACTGAAATTTGAGTACCTGTCGAAGGCAGAAAATAAAATCATGAAGAATTGATAGAAAATGGCGAAAAATGAAGAATCTGAATAGAAACTGAAGGAGGAGTTACTTCAAAGCCATCGCCGGTATCGTAATCCACGTCGAAGCCGGAATCCTGATGATAAACAACGAATTTCCGAGCCACCATTGATCTTTCCGTTTGGGATTTTGAAGATTCACCGTCCTCTCCTTTCCCGTCCGTATCTCTTCTCATAGTCCGGTTTGGGATTTTGAAGATGATTCTTATGCTTATCCGTTGGAATAGAAGAAAGGGTAATTTTGTCTAGTTATTAATTTTATGTCTTTATAAACATATAAGATTTCTTAATGTCCGTGCCTATTAAGTACTCAAACTAGTCCTTATAAACAAATATCCATAATTATAATTAGGGTTTTATAGTTATTTTTTTGGGAAATGTTTTAGTCAAAGTATTAACTTATCTTTATTCATGTGAAAGTATCGGTGTATAAAATGTGGGATTTGACCGGCCAACTTTTTCTGGAAAAAAAACCACAAGCCGTCCTTTTATTTCACTTTTTCTGGGATGATTCGGTACTTTTTTTTTTTTTTCCCTTTCTTTTTTGGTTATGTGGAAATTTACTTTGAAATTACGGCCACCTCCTACTTCTTTATAACGTACTACTACTATTATTTCCTTCCTTCCATATCTTCTGCTGCTTTCTTTTCCTTTAACAATCTCCTCACCAAATAATAATCCAACATTTTCTTTTATATTCCATGATTGAAAGCAACAATTTTTTCGACGGAAGAAGTTTTTTTTTTTTAGTTGATTTGTGCCTTTGGAATAATAAGGAGTTTTGACAACAGTAGTCTCAGGTTCTTATTTCCAGTCATATATATATATATATATATATTTCTCTGTTAATTAATGTAGATCTAAGTTAATCGGTTGTTCTTGTCTTGCTAAGCCAAAGAGTTATTTCTATTAATTTGTTTTTAATCGGTTGTTCTTGTCTTGATGTGTGTTTTTACACGACATTGTACTACGAGCGACTAGTCTAGGGGTAAACCTCATGACTCATGAGTCTACATTTGTAGGTCTACTTTTACGAGAAATTAAGAAATCACGTCCTTATAAAACTCGATATTTATTTAAGGTTTTGTTAGATTTCACTTTTTTTTTTTCAAGTATCCCGCGGAAAATTTGTGTTTTTTTTACAGTTTTTACGGACATTGTTTTGAGTCCGTAGAAACTTTCACGGGATACTTGAAATTAAATAAAATGTGTTGACATATTGTCTTGTGTCATTTATTCAAAAGCATTGCATTGTTTTATGATACCAGCGTGGAGAGTAACTAGGTGCAACTCTGATCGGTTTGTGCCGCTTTTACAAACTCGTGTAAAAGTATTTGGTTGCTATGATATCGATTCGATCTCAAAATACGTACAGCATACTCCTATATAGGTGGATTTTTTTTTTTTTAAAAAATTTTATTTTAATTCTGGGATCAATTAGTGTGAAATTTGATTTGATGTGGCATTATGTTGTTCATTTCTTTGTTGAGAAACTAATTGTGAAACCAGGTGCTGATTGTTTACACCCGGGTGTATATTAATTTTTTTTTTCCTTTATGTTGCAGGTCTTTGGACACGCGTGTCTTCATACTTGTTAATAAGATTAAATATCAGTAGCATGCTTCCGTTAAATAGTAGTATCTCACAAGTCACCATGCATAAATTTCGGGACTACATGGTTGAAGGCTATGGAGCTGATCACGGTGGAGGGTTTTACAATAAATCGAAAAAGAAATACCGATGTAAGCCGAAATATAAGGTAATTCATATTTGAATGAGGGGCCAAAAACAAACCGTATAGAAGATTGTTTATTAGGTCCCTTGTTGACTACCAATCTTCTCTGTTGTGGATGAATTGGTTCTGTATTGTGTGAATTTGTCTTTAGGAATCTATGAAGCACCGACACTTCAATTAGGTCGCCGTGCGCTGTGTCCGACACATTTTCAGCCCGACACGCGCCCGACACGCTCCCGACACGTGTCGGAAACGTGTCGCTCGATTAAAATAATGTTAAATTCAAATTTTGAATTCCGACACGGCCCGACACGCTGGGGACACGCTGGGGACACGGCCCGACACGCTGGGGACACGGCGGGACACGGCCCGACACGTTGGGGACACGCAAGGGACACGTTGGGGACACGGCGGACACACGTTAGGGACCGGCGGCGGGACACGCAGGAGACACGGCGGGACACAGCGAGGACACGCAAAGGGACACGCGGCGGGACACGTTGGGGACACGTAAAGGGACACGCAAGAGAATGCAATCCGTCCCCGCGAATTGGCATCAACCTACGCCTATGTTTTTAATAATATATATATTAATATACATATATATATATATATTAAAACGTGTCGGCGGCGTGTCGTTCCCTCAAATTCTAAAAGTAACCGTGTCGCCGTGTCCGTGTCGTGTCGTGCGCCGTTCCCGTGTCCGTGTCCGTGCTTCATAGTTAGGAATGAAACATAAAGCACAATTTTGTCTTTAGGAATAAAACATAAAGCACAATTCTTGTGACCTAACTCCATATTGCTTGGAAATTTTGCGTTTTTTAACTATGTAAAACTTTCTGGATTGATTAAATCTAAGAGAAAAAGTAAGGCATAATACAAAGCCGGCTCAATACCATTTTGTATGCACTAGATCTTGAGTGTGTTTGAGAGTTTGTTGAGTTAAGCTTAGAGATTGTATCGTTTGAACTTCACATAATAATTAGTCTTCAAACCATGTAGCTTCTGTCTTCTTATAGCTCTCTTGCAACGGCTCTAGCTTAAACAAATCAGACCGTTTACCCACTTTCTTGTTCATCAAAACAGATTGTTGATTTAAGGGTTGTTCATAAAAAAGACTATTGATTAAGGGTTGTTGTAGGCTTGATTAAGGACATTGATCGTCCTTTTAATCATCCCAAATCAATCCAAAACAATGCATTTTCATCGTGAACAAGCCATTTTCCCAACCACAAAATGCCCATGAAATTCAATTATATCCATGGAGAGAGGATTCCGGTATAATGCCTAAGGTTTATTATCTGATTTTTATTTTGTTAAGAAGAATGTCTAAGAATTATCACTTTTTTTTATTTAAATTTTTTATAGGTAATCATGGAATATTTTTTTATTTATTTTTTTATAGGTAATCATGGAATATTACCTTGATACAAAAAAACGGTTACCTTGATACAAGTAAGCATGGTTGGAAGAGAGTGTGGAATAATGTTGTCCTTTGTCGCCGACTCTTAGAATATAACCATGGTCGCCGTCATCTAAGATTTATGAGGATCAATGTTAATTGTGCTAAGGTATTTATTATTCGACCAATGAGCTAATTTTTTTATCCCATCGCATCTGTTCTTTCCGTCGATAAAAATTGTTTGTTTGTTTGTTTTTGTTTTTGTTTGGGTTTTTTGTCTTACAGCTTTTCGCGAGAAATTAGAGTGCAGGATAACACACTTCCCAACTTGGAATATACATCTCCGCATCATCTCCGACTTGTTATCGCAGATCGACCCCAAAATGAACGGGAACTAGAACAAAGAATTTTGAATTGGATAGCTAATACTTTGGGGTATTATGGATGATGTTCGTACTTTTTTCGGTTGTTACGTTTTATGTAAAGGATTTGTTATCGCAGATCGATTTATGAAAAAGATTTGTTATCGCAGATTGACGCAAAATGATCGGAATTGTAACAAAGAATTTTGAATTGGATAGCTAATACTTCAGTGTATTAATGATAAACCTCGTGCTTTTTCCGGTTGTTATGTTTTATCAATAATTTACGTGCTTTTTTCAGTTGTTATGCTTTATGAAAAAGATATTGCGTGTAATTTTAATTTTAGCATGTGAATTTCTATCTCTAAGGACTAAGAAAAAATATTTTGTCCTGTCATATACCGGGAATCAAATCCGAAATCAATAATTATCACTTGGTCAATTCCTTGTTGGCATATATACAGTGCCGGCCCTGTGAATCCAGGGCTCAAGACCATTTCGTAAGAAGAGGCATTTAAATTTGAGACACTACTTTTTCAGTCAACAATTCGCCAATTCGTTTTTTGATTTGTGGGGTATGATAGTGTGCTTATGTTAAATTAGAGAGCAAAAAATTGATTCATAAAACCAGAAGAGAACAACACGGCAAATTAAGAATACGAGGGATGATTAATGTTATTGTATAGTACTGAGGTTTAAATTTTGCTTTATTATCCCTATAAAACAAAAACACGTGGTTTAATAAAAAACGGAAGTGTGGGAATTTTTATAAATGTGGGTTAATAAATTAATTGTTGAACAATTGTGCAAGTGAATTTTGTTCAAAAGACTTAAAATTGGGTTTAAATCAAATTAATTTTTGCAACTTGTATATAAGGATTAAGCATGTCTGGGCCCATAGAAAACTGGGGGCCCAAGCCCGGGCTTTCCCAACCTTTGCTCGGAGCCACCTCTCTCTCTCTCTCTCTATATATATATATATATATATATATTAAATTATGCTTGAGTAGTGATAGTGCCACAAGAAAAATAACCACAACAAAATACACAACACATTTATTGACCATTGATTATAATGTGAGTATATTGATTTAAATGGATCCCATAAAAATCAAAGGTGAAAAAGAGTATTTTGACACTTGTGTACATTTTCTTGTAACACAAATATTTCTCATTATGTTTTAATACAACTGTTGTTTATTATTTGAAACAAGTACAATTTTTTTACCTGGACAAATATACCCCTGACACTGTCCGCAAACACTCGATCCGCTTTACTACAGTATCAAGGCACACAATTTTCTTTAGGTCCCTCCCTCTCGACACAACTCTTCCATATTTCATTTTTTCTTGCAACTTTTTAAGGGAGAAAATGAAGAGTGAGTCGGTGATTACTCTCGATGACGCTATAAAGTTAGGTTGCTTGTGAAAAGGGAGTTATGCTTGCTTTCGATGCCCTGGTTTAGTGTCGTGATTAATTATTATTTGGTTTATATGTGCATGCATAGTTGCATACATCAATATATGCTTTTAAGCATTTGTACCTTCAGGAGTTGGAAGCTGAAGAATATTGGGTGAGTGCCTCCGTTTGTATCGATTTGTCACGCTTGGTTGACATTTTGGTCAACATATTGATGTTTTCAATTGATCATTTTACCTTTCCTGCTCTAATATGACTATAATATCATGTTAATGCTTATAAAGGACATGGTTATGCAAGCCACTTACTCGTTGATACTATTGAGAAGCATTTGGCCGTCATTAACAGTGGATCCGGTAACGGTGACTCTACAAACAATGAGATCGAAAAGCATAGGTCCATCAATATTAACAGTGGCTCTGGTACCGGTAGCGGTGGCGGCATCAACAAACAATAATTGGATTGAGGAGCATTTGGGGGTCATTAAAATTAGCTCTGGTAGCGGTGGCTCAACAATCAATGAGATCGAGGATCATTTGGCCGTCAATAAAAATAGTGACCGGTAGCCGTGGTTTAAACAATGAGAATGTCATTTATATTTAGTTCGCCTCGAGTTTATAAAATTTCTTTGAATATCAGCTTGAGTTCGAGTTCGAGTTCGAATACTCGGGCTCGAACTCAAATTCAAGTACATTGTAAATTGCACGACTCGTTTAGACCTATATACTCGGCTTGACTCGGCTCATTTTAATTATGTTACTCTATGAATGTTGTAAAGTAAAAACGTAAATTAATATCCCAGTATAATTTTTTTAGAGTAAATGAGATTAATGAATATTGAATTTTCTATTAGGGTTAAAAAAAAGGATACAGTTAAAAGATCTCTGTAATCGTCATTTAGGACTTAAGCATTAACATTTGGGGTACAGAGTGTTGAGGATACCGTTAATAAAGCATAAATAATTATAGTGTTATTTGTTTATAAGGACGTGTTTTAAGACTTAATTAGGCACTCAGGACATCTAAAAAAGATCATTAGTTATAAGGACAAAATAATACCAAACCGACAAAATTACCCTCATCTCCTTAAACATTCCAGTCGTGTAGCCCAACTCTCCAGCTCTTCCACAATCCACTCTCCAAACTTGTACTTCGAAAGACTAGAATCATGCTCGAAAATGGCAGAGCTTAAGCAACATCATGCCAGAATCATTAAATTCGGCCTTCCTCCGACAACGACGCAATAGGGAGAGTCATTAAACTCTCTGTTGGCTCTGAATTCAGCAACTTGGAGTATGATGTGAAAGTGTTCGACACATTGCCCAGTCCAGATCCCTTCATTTATAACACCATGATCAGAGGCTATTTGCAATTGAATTCTTCCCAAAACTGTCTGCTTTTATACATCCAGAAGCTTGAAAAGTCTGTAGCACCCAATCACTTTACTTTACCTTCGGTTATCAGAGCTTGTTGTGTAGGTGATGCTTTTCGAGAAGGGAAGCAAGTTCACGCTCATGTAATAAAGCATGGGTTTTCAATTGATGGGTTCTCACAGAATAATTTGATTCATATGTACTTGAATTTCAACAATCTGGAGGATCCCTACAATTTGGTTATCACTTCCTTAATCAAATATATGCAATCATAAAATGAATATTTTCTACATAGTACTTGCATAATTGATGTTCAAAAATTTATGATGACTACAGAAATTGCTTATTGTCATAATGCTTATTTGTGCTGCAAGTACAGATGTTGTTTTACAATTCATATTTTTGCCACCAACAATCAAATGAAGAGTGAATTCATCTCTTTCAAGTACTCTTATTGTCAGATCTCTTTTCGTTTCTACAGTCTTGCTGTGGTGTTTTTTTATATGGTGTCAGGTGGATGATACAAGGGAGATCAAAATGTTTTTTGCACCTCTACCATGTAGAAACAAGTGGTTCTTGAGGCTGAAATGCCAAAAGTATTAGCTTCTAAGGCTGCTGCAATTTTCTTCTTGCTTTTGTCATGGTATCTTTGGGATATATGGCTATCTTTGCAATATTCTTCTTGTGTGCAAACAGATTCAAGCTGGGGGCTGATGCTGTGATAATTTGCAGCTTGGCAGAATGATGCAGCAGCTTCTTATGCTCAATGCTTTGGATGATATTTTATTTTTTCCTTTCTTTTTTTTGAGTAATGATTAGGACACAACCGTTGTGACACAACGAGTGTCACATCGTGTATCGACACCGTTGATCATGATGTAATAATGATCAATTAGTTTAACATGCATCACCTTGAAACAAAGAAAGAAAAGCTATACGTTGATGGTGGGTTTGTGTATGATTTAGAATAAAATTGATGCGATGATATTAATGTCACTGCATTTACAGTTAGAGAATTGATGTAGTGACATCGATGTCACTGCATATGTCATTTACAAAAGAGCTTTGATTTCATTTTTTAAGGGCTTATTTCAATTATTTTTGTTTGCTTCTCTGTACCATTTCAAGAATGTTGGATCCTTTCCAAGGCCAAGTGGGTCAAACCCATAATCTCCAGGCAGCTTGTACATACATGATAAGAGAGGATGCAATATTTGACTATTTTTTTTGCATCCATGAGCTATGATTCTGCTTGTGTACAAAAATGCAATGACATTTTTTTTGCATCCTATGCAATGACATTTTTTTTGCATTCACAATATTAGGGGTGTACTCGAGCCGAGTCGAGTCGATTCGATACTCTCTAGGGCTCAAGCTTGACTCGGCTAAAAAAATTTGGGCTCGATCGAGCTATAAAAAGGCAACATCGAACTCGACTAGCTAAGTACTCGATATAGCTCGACACGGCTCATAAGCTCGATTTCCCCTGAAAAATCTTCCTAATTTCGGGACAAAAAGTTCAACAAAAATGTTGATGTCACTGCATATTTGATTGCCGATGTCACTGCATAAATTGTTGATGTCATTCATATATGATTGCTGTGTCTTTTATACATTGTGTTTAGTTTCATACTTTTCTTTCTAGAGCCTTTCTGAAGGTTAAATCATTACATCCAGACTGTAATTTAATGGGAAGAATAAAGAGGACTGTGAGTCCTAGTTTATCTGTAAAACTGAACTGAATTTAACCTCTTTGTATCGAGTGGTTATTGTAATCTGTTATAAGTTTTTCTCTGTTGTTGAGTATCTATTAAAACCCACACTTAATCTGCTGCATTTCAATCCATTTCGTATATTTTGTTTTAATAGTTGGAACTGCACTTAATCATCTATAGACATTTTGGTTTTAATTCTTTAAGTCTTAAGCTTGATGTATACTTGTAAGTAGTTTCAGTGACGCTTTTCAACCATCGCTAAAAGTTTAAGTTACTTTAATATCAGCCTGCGTTTGGATTATCAATTTACTATAAAGTTTTAGTTAGTTTGTTTTCTAATAAATTTGTTTATCAATCTGCTCAACGTGTTTGTTTAAATCAAATCATCGTTTATTACATCATTTGATTATTAAGGTAATATAACACACCCTGAAAAATCTTCCTAATTTCGGGACAAAAAGTTCATTTGTAATATGATTCTGAATGTTGATGTCACTGCATATCTGATTGCCGATGTCACTGCATAAATTGTTGATGTCACTGCATAAATTGCCGATGTCACGCATAAATTGTTGATGTCATTCATATATGATTGCTGATGTCACTGCATAAAATGTTGATATCACTGCATATTGATGTGATCCGTCCCGAGACATTTTATTTGTTTTGTTTATTTTAGTTTTCAGTGTTTTAATGAATAAAACGGCCTTAAACCCGTGTCAAAAGTTGCCCATATGTTAGTATATTGGGCCAGGTGTTTATTTTTAGCAAATAATAGCCGTTTGGGCTTATTAGGGTTGAGTTAGGATTGTTACAAAATAAAGTGGCGAAAATTACTATGTAATTTATCCCACATTGCTTAGAGTTGGTTAGTCATTTATTTTGTAGCCTATATAAAGGCATTCCTTGTAATTTTATATGAATAATCAATGAATGATGAATCTATTATAATGAAATTGAGAGTTTTCTCTTTTCCTTGGTACGTGATTGATCAAGAACATCGCTATGAGCGAGTGATCTCTTTGTCGTAGAGATTGCACCCTTTCGAGAGCTTATCGGCGTTCTTGAGCAAAGCGTTGAGTTGTTCTTGGCCCTCTTCCTAGATCTTTGCTCGGCTTAGGTTAGGGTTTTCCGGCTCTTATTGATCCTTTCGTCGATCTCCTGTGACTGATTAAAACACAATCACTTGCGAGTGAGTAGTCTCTTTGTCGTAGAGATTACATCCTTCAAGAACGAATCAGCGTTTTGAGCACGCGTTGTTTATTCTTGGCCTTAGCCTGGGTCGAGGACACTAGGTTTAGGTTTCCATAGCTCACCATTGATCCCTTGAGTCGTTTCCTGGAACCGTATCCGCATCAGTTGGTAGCAGAGCTCAGCGACGAAGGTATCAAATATCCCCGTTTATTTTCCTTCTTTAATTTTCTTATTCAAAAAAAAAAAAAAAAAATTAGTTCCTTGTTTTTTGTTCATTAATTTCGTCCACCCTCTCCCAAGAACATCCAAAATCTTCAAATCTTCATACCCGGAAAACTTGAAGATTCTTCAAACCTTCATCCCAAGAACCCTAATTTTTTTCCAGATCCCGTTTTTTGTATCAGTTCGTTCCCTAACCAAAACAACTCGAAAAATTCTGCAATTTTTACCACATATACAGCACATCTCGTTCTACAATTTCTATCTTTACACCCAATCCAGATTCAACATAAATCTTGCCTAAAACCGCCGATTACTCCGAACAATCTGTCCAGAAAAACTGCAGCCGTCAAGCGTCGATCGTTTTAGGTTTTTGTGCTTTAGACGACTCAAATTACCTGAAAATTGGTGATAGTATAGGAAATACTCTGATATACAACTTTTATCTTTTGAGTTTTTCCAAATTCTCTGTAGTTTTTCGTAATTGGCACCGTAAGACACTGCTACCAATCTGAAAATCATTGACAGATTGCACCAGTTTCGAAAAAACGATTGTTTGAGCGACTTCCGTATCTCCAAAAATCTGAAAATTTGACATACTTTAGAAAACTCTCACTTCTACAACTTTTGTCTTTTGAGTTTTCCCAAATTCGTAGTCGTTTGGTGCTTAAATACGTGGGTTTCACACCCAGGTGTAAACATTTTCACACCTGTGAAATTCACATTGTCAAAACAATTGTGAAACTAAGGCATCTGGAGGGTATGAATCATTGAAAGGAGAGATGTTTGTGATAAAGAAAGCCTTGAGTAGTGTGGTGAGCGTGGAGAATGATTTGCACCGAGAAAATAGTTTTCATCACGAGGTTTTTGGTTAGTGGGAAGATTTGCTTAATGAAAATTGATGTGGGAAGTCGTGTGCCAATGTCATAAGTCTTTGGTTTTGTCTCCGATTTAGCTATTCCTCGACACCTCATCCTCAACCATATACGTTGCAAGGACTCGGTGATGTTGGTCAAGTCACGAGTTACCAAACAGGCCTTAATATCTTTTAATCTTGGTAGGCTCGATGATGAAGTTTTATGTGATGTAGCCCCTATGCCTGCTTGTCATATCATACTTGGGAGGCCATGGCAATATGATAGGAGGGTTACGTATGATGGGTATTTGAATAGCTACACCTTGCGCCATAAGAGGATGAGACTTACACTCCGTTCCTTATCCTCCGAAGATGCCCACAAAGATCAACTCAAACTGGTAGCCGCATATGAGGAAGTTCGTTTGAAACGTGAATCTGAAAGGGAAAAGGCCTCGGTTGAAGCAAACAACGAAGAGAGGGTTAACATTCAAGAGGAGGTAGTCCAAGAGTCTATGGTGGCAGGTCCAATCACCGAGGAGAATGAGATTGTGGAAGAAGTAGTGGAGAGTCATGTTGCCCATGCGAACTGAATTTGTGAATGCGCTGAATTTGTGGATGAGAAATTAGAGAGTGTGCCCAAAGTAGTTAATGATGAGGCGGAAATTGTTGTGGACAAGATAGTGCGCATCGATGAGACAGTTGTTGAAGAACTGTTGAGTGTAGTGATGAGCATCTTTGAGGTTCTTGATACACCATCCGAGGTTCCCGGTTTATCTTTGAAGGTAGTTTGTGGTGAGAAACCGGTGCATTGTTTTATGGATCCTTTTGATGTGCATGTTGACGACGCCCCTACACCATATTGTTCTGATTACATTGCTTCTACGCCGAGTGTTCTTGACATCAATCTCAAGCCGTTGGACTTTTCTTTTGTTGCACTGATGAAGAATGACTCGTTCGTTCCACGCACCATTGTTGTGATGTCATTTGTTCACTTCATATTTGATACCGGTATATCTTTGCTTCTGCTTGCGGGTTGTTCGGGTTTGATTTGTGACGCTGCTCAGTTCTATGACATCCTATTGATTCGAGGACGAATCCTTTCCAACCGGGAGGGAATGATGTGATCCGTCCCGAGACATTTTATTTGTTTTGTTTATTTTAGTTTTCAGTGTTTTAATGAATAAAACGGCCTTAAACCCGTGTCAAAAGTTGCCCATATGTTAGTATATTGGGGCATGTGTTTATTTTTAGCAAATAATAGCCGTTTGGGCTTATTAGGGTTGAGTTAGGATTGTTACAAAATAAAGTGGCGAAAATTACTATGTAATTTATCCCACATTGCTTAGGAGTTGGTTAGTCATTTATTTTGTAGCCTATATAAAGGCATTCCTTGTAATTTTATATGAATAATCAATGAATGATGAATCTATTATAATGAAATTGAGAGTTTTCTCTTTTCCCTTGGTCTGTGATTGATCAAGAACATCGCTTGCGAGCGAGTGATCTCTTTGTCGTAGAGATTGCACCCCCTTTCGAGAGCTTATCAGCGTTCTTGAGCAAAGCGTTGAGTTGTTCTTGGCCCTCTTCCTAGACTGCTGCTCAGTTAGGTTAGGGTTTTCCGGCTCTTATTGATCCTTTCGTCGATCTCCTGGGATCGTATCGCATCACATATATGATTGCCGATGTAACTGCATAAAAATATGAATTAAGGTGAAAGATTTATGTTGATCGTAGTTTTATAGCAAAGTTAATACAAACCTTTGCTTTTGGGGATAAGAGGAGGAGGATACTCAGTATTTTTCTGAAGCTTTTGTGTAGTCCTTTAAATGTTTATTTTCTCTTTTTTTTTCTTTTCTTTTTTGTCAAGTGATCAAAAACTTCTTTGAAACAGATGTGTTTGACTTTCCCTAATATGGATCAGCTTTTGATGCCAAAATATGTTGTTGCATGTATTGAAGTTAGGATTATATAGGTGAACAATTTTAATTATAATTCCTTTTTCCATTCACATTTTATGGATAGAGAAGCTTGCCAATAGATAAAGGCTAATGGCTAGCTTAGATGGGAATAATGAAGGGGTTGGATAGTATCGTAATAGAATGAAGGGTTTCGATACTCCCTAGGGTTCGAGCTCGAATCGACTAAAAAAGTTCGGGCTCGATTGAGCTATAAAAAGGCAACATCAAACTCGACTGGCTAAGTACTTGATATAGCTCGACGCAGCACATAAGCTTGATTTCCCCTGAAAAATCTTCCTAATTTCGGGACAAAAAGTTCAACAAAAATGTTGATGTCACTGCATATTTGATTGCCGATGTCACTAAATAAATTGTTGATGTCATTCATATATGTTTGCTGATGTCACTGCATAAAATGTCGATGTCACGCATATATGATTGCCGATGTCACTGCATAAAATGTTGATATCACTGCATATATGATTGCCGATGTCACTGCATAAAAATATGAATTAATGTGAAAGATTTATGTTGATCGTAGTTTTATATCGAAAGATATAGTCATTTGAAGTCGATTTTATGAAGAAAAGAAATTGATTTTATGAAATTAAGTTGGAAAAATATCAAATGTAATCACGGAGTTGCTTCATCAAATGTCACTGCATATCTGATTGCCGATGTCGCTGCATAAATTGTCGATGTCACTGCATAAATTGTTGATGTCACTGCATAAATTGCCGACGTCACTGCATAAATTGTCGATGTCACTGCATAAATTGCCCATGTCACTGCATAAAATGTTGATATCACTGCATATATGATTGCCGATGTCACTGCATAAAAATATGAATTAAGGTGAAAGATTTATGTTGATCGTAGTTTTATATCAAAAGATATAGCCATTTGAAGTCGATTTTATGAAGAAAAGAAATTAATTTTATGAAATTAAGTCGGAAAAATATCAAATGTCATTCATATATAAATTGCCGATGTCACTGCATAAATTGTCGATGTCACTGCATAAATTGCCCATGTCACTGCATAAAATGTTGATATCACTGCATATTTGATTGCCGATGTCACTGCATAAAAATATGAATTAAGGTGAAAGATTTATGTTGATCGTAGTTTTATATCAAAAGATATATCCATTTGAAGTCGATTTTATGAAGAAAAGAAATTAATTTTATGAAATTAAGTCGGAAAATTATCAAATGTCATTCATATATGATTGCCGATGTCAATGCATCGCGGTGGTTAGTGCATCGCGGTGTCTCTGCATCGGGGTGGTCAATGCATCGTGGTGTCTCTCCATTGGGGGTGGTCACTGTATCGGGTTGCCCTTGCATTGCGGTGGCCAATCACGATTGTCAGTGCATCGCGGTATCATTTCATCTCGGCGTCTCTGCATCGCAGTTGTCAGTGCATCGCGGTGTCACTTCATCACGGTAGTCAATGCATCGCGGTTGTCAATGAAAAAAAAAGAAAAATAATTTTCACTGTCCACCGAACGGGGAAAAAAAAAAAAAAAAAAAAACAACTTTCAGCGTCTAGCTGAAGTAAATTAAAAAAGAAAATTAAAAACCAAAAATGCAAAACACAACAAAGAAGTTTTAATCTAAATTAAATAAAACACAACACCAACTTCCGTTCGAGGAATCGAGGCGTCGGCTTTCCTTTTCATTTTTTATTTTTATTTCTTCATTAAGGGTATTTGGGTCTATCTGTCTATTTTTTGTCCTTATAATTAAGTGTTTGTTTTGGATGTCCTTTTTGCCTAATTAAGTCCAATATGCGTCCTTTTCAATAATTGTCCCTTAATTATATTTGGCTGTATTTATTATTTCTATTGTTTTGTTGGCTAAGTTAGACAATGTCTATAAGAACCTTGTACTCTCATTATTATTGAATGAAATACATCAGATTATTTTACAATATGGTATCAGAGTTAAGTTTCTCCCTTCTCATAACAATTACGCCATCCTCTACCTTCTAAACCCTAAATCGCAAAAACTCCTTCTGACCCATGTCCGTGCGTCGAAAACCACCACACCACAAATGCCCCTCTTCTTCTCTCCCAACCTTCACCCCTCCTCCTCTATTCATATCTCTAAACTAACTCGTCAAAATTAAAATCTTTGGTGTGCTCAAATTCTTCCATATTTAAAGGGTCAAGGTGTTTTTGGTTATCTTGATGGTAGTATTCCCTCACCGGAGATGACGATCACCACCACCACCGGCACAACTTCACCCAATCCGGCTTACAACGATTGGGTTAAACATGACAACCTCACCCTTAGCACTATCACCTCCTCAATCTCGGATGATGTTCTTATGCAAGTATATAGGGCTTCAACCTCTGCAGAAATATGGAACGCCTTGCAAACGTCGTTTGCTTCCACGAACCGTTCGAAACTCGTCCAACTTCGCTTCCATGAACCGTTCGAAACTCGTCCAACTTCAGACTGATCTTACATCTACATGCAAACAAGATCTTACGGTCTCCGACTAGTATTTCAAGCTTAAACTTATATATTGCCGATGAGTTAGCCCTAGCCGGTCATCCCTTTAATGATGACGATTTTATTGCGTATCTCTTAGCCGGACTCGGCCCTGATTATGATTCCTTCATTACTATGATCGGTTCTCATACGTCCATGACGATTGATGAGTGTTTTTCACAACTTTTAACTGCTGAGGCTCGGCAATGGCACCACTGTCCTACTCCGACTTCAAGCACGCTTTTCTTCTCTCCTCAAATTTCCTCTCCTACGGCCAACCTTGCTTCGGCCCCACCCCAGTAGCAACACTCTCAGCAACCCACTGGTTATCGAGGATATGGATCGAACAATTATCGAGGACGGGGGTGAGGCTGTGGTCGTGGCTCTCCCCGACCCTCATATAACTCCGATGCAGCTTTTACTTGCTAGATATGTTCACGTGTTGGCCATACAGCCCAAAATTGCTATTACAGGTACACCCCCTCCCCAACAGCCATAACCTAATTTTCATTCCCCACCACCCCCTCGTCCTCCCATGCGAATTACACCTACTACAACCCACCACCATACACGCATGATTGGATCCCTGACACCGGTGTTACTCATCACATGAAAAACGACCTTCAAAATTTGAATCTCTCCTATGAGCCTTATGACGGCCTATACAATGTCCATGTTGGTGATGAAAAAGGTTTAACAATTTCTCATATTGGCTCTTCGTCTATTAATTCCCCTTTCCGTACTTATCTGTTGCATAATGTTTTAGTTACTCCTTCCCTCAACAATAATTTACTTTCTGTACGCTAGTTTGCACACGATAATGCTGTATATTTCGAGTTTCGTACAAATTATTTTCTTGTGAAGGATTACTCGGGCCGCATCCATCATAGATGATTTGTCCAAGATGGTCTTTATCGCTTCTCCTCCACATTCCACCATCCTTCCACTCAAGCACTATCCGCAACCTCCTGCTCTGATACCACCTGGCATCAACGTCTTGGTGACTGTTTCTTTCCCGTACTTCATGAAGTTTTAGGTCGTCTGTCTATTAGGTTATCAAATAAAGCACCATCTTCTGTGTGTGATCCTTGTCAATTAGCTAAGAGTCATCGTTAGTCTTTGTATGTCTCAGATTTTACGTCTTTTTCACCTTTAGATTTAATTTCTTCGGATGTTAGGGGTCCTTGTACAGAATCTTCAATTTATGGTTCAAGATATTATGTTAGTTTTATCGATGACTTCACGAAATTCATATGGTTGTTTTCTCTTAAACGCAAATCTGATGTTTAAAATATTTTCCGTGATTTTCTAACTATGATTGAACGACAATTTAACATTAAGCTAAAAGCTCTCCAAACTGATTGAGGTGGCGAGTATCATCATCTTACGCAATATCTCACAACTCTTGGTATTATTCACCGTCTATCTTGCTCACACACTAACGAACAAGTCGGCGCCATCGAAAGGCATCACCGCCATATAGTCGAAGTCGGTCTCTCACTCCATGCTCAGTCTAACTTACCCATCCCATATTGGGAGGATGCCTTTTTAACCGCCACCTACCTCATCAATCATCTTCCTACCCGAGTCCTCAATGGAAAATCCCCGTATGAAATGGTGTATGGACGCTCCCCAGAATACTCCTTCCTACGTGTTTTCGGTTGTGCATGCTGGCCTCACCTTCGCCCCTATAACAACCACAAAACCGATTTTTGTTCCAAGTCTTGCATCTTCTTGGGCTATAGCCCTAATCACCATGGATATAAGTTCCTCGACCTCTCCACCAGACGTGTCTATATCTCCCGTCACGTTGTTTTTGACGAAACTACCTTTCCTTACACTCCTCCGCCTACTCCAATGGTACCTAACCTTATTACCATTCCCTTACCGGCCTACCTCTCCCCACTGCCTTCCAATCAGCCGGCACAGTCATCATCGGCTTTCCCTCCTGAAACTGAACCACCCCCCGCAGCGTCACCTACCTCTCCTACTTTTCCCCCCTCCTTTCCGAGCCGCAAATAATCCAGCTCCCTCCTCATCCGTAAATGATGCACAAGCACGCCATCATATGATAACTCGCACTAAGCTACGACCGCCTTTATCCCTACTTATTATAGACATTGTCTCCAATGACTAATAATAAAAGAGAAAATAGAAAAGGTACTTAGCTCTGGAGGTGATCGTCCATGTGTAGTAATAAATCATGGAACATAACTGTCGTGAATCAGTTCTCAGGCTATCCATCCTCCAAGTTTTTACATGCATGCGTTACAAACAATTCTAAAAGCATAAGTGATATGCAAAGGGCAATAAGAAAATAAGGTGGCGGTAATTGTGCATACCTAGGGAATGCGCAAAAACAGTTTAAGCCACTTTATTCTTTATTGACCGAAGCAAGACGCGAAAATATTAACGAGGGTATCACACGAGAATCGCTAAGAAAAAAACCACATATATCCAGAGTCGGATGACAAAAGATGTATGTGATGAAAAACCTTCTCGATTTTCATGCTATTTTATTGACTCAAATAACTAAAAATAACCAAAAACAAAATAAATAAAGGTTAATCAGAAATAGTTCTGAGTTTATAGTCGTCAGCTCGACTATACTCATAGGGCTCTTTTACTCGTAGAGCGGGTCGTCCAACATAAAGACTTCCAACTCTGCGTCATACTTACGCTGGACGTAATGCTTCAGCCTATGGCCGTTAGCAGTGAATATCTGTCCACATCGTTCATCTTGTTCGTTCATCTCTATAATAAAAATATGGGGGAAGGGGCCACAAGGACAAAAAAATTAATAAATGGGTCTGGAAGGACAAAAGTAACATTTTCATGATTATAAAGGATAAAAATCACAATTGTTACTTTAAAAATGTTACTTCACGTGTTAATGTTACTTTGTGTTTCACAATTGTTATTTCATATTTACTCTATTCCATATTTGTTACTTCATATTTGTTACTTCATAATTATTCTTTTGTCTTATTAAATTCTGATTCTTTCTATCCCGATTTTTTGATAATTTTGTCTTTCTGGACAAAAATCTATAAAAATATATTACACTTCTCATAACTACTTGAGGGCAAGCACTCATCCTGGACGTATAGTTTTTATTTTCAATAGATTGTTTCATGATACCATGAACATGTAAATAATATATAATCAAACATTCGATTCACAAAATGGATAGGAAAAAAATCATTACATGAAAACAATTTAACAAAGCAATAATAAGTCTGGCAAAAGATAAGTAATAAACATTATTAATCGAGATAAGAAATGGGTTAAAGCTCGGATTGAAGAAGAACAAAATAATCAAAACTAATTCATTTTTTACCAAACAAATTGATTTGGTTTGTAAGAGCCTCCATAAACAAATGTCCCAAATGCATAATATGCCGGTATAATAATAAAACCTTGATAGTCAAGTCAAGACGAGTATCTGTACATTAAATCCTCAATCACATTGGGCCTCAAGTAGTAAGCTGCCATCTCAATATCTTGACGGACACAAACCTTCATTAAAAATAAAAAATAAATAAATACGAATAAATGTTTTGATTTGGTAACAGTACTCACAAAAATATCGTCAGCTGTCAACTCCTCACGGCACAAATGCTGGAAAGCAGATATTGTTGTCTGCCGAAGTAAACAAACAAAAATAATCAGGAAACCAACAAAAAATAAGCATAACCTGTTTTGGATCTTATTCTAGAAACTTGGTCCATATGGTTCAGTATGTATAATTCTATATACATGCCCTTATTCAAAATCAATTACGTACTCAAATGGCAAATGGTCATCTATTCCAGTTACTACTATTAAAACACAGCTCTTGTGTCCTTTTCAGATATATATAATGATTAAACAAGAGTATATTGGCCTTTTTTTCTATTTTGTGGTATTTCGAAATTTCAGAAAGAAAAAAAAAATTTGTTCACAATGAAAATTGAATCATAAAGCTGTACGTGAATTCTTTGCTCATAATAACATAATATATAGTTTACCTGTATAGTTTTCTCCCAAGTATACTCTGAACAACTCCTCTTCATTTTCTCTTTTAAAAATTCAATGGCCTTTTTTTCATCATACTCGGCACTTGAGGCCTGTGGAAGGTAAGTTTCTTGATAATTTTTCATATTGATTCCCTTATCCCACGAAAGGGGTGTTCAAACCATATAATTTTTCGACTGGGTGTGCACACCCACATACATTACCAGTGAGTTCAAAAGCCAAAACTCAAATGTGATAATAATAATAATAATAATAATAATAATAATAATAATAAATAATGATGAATCCTATCATTCATTCATTCAACTTTCCACTTCTTAATTAGATTAAATCCTAAAAACAATTGCAGAAATGAACAAGAAGGCTATCCCATGAAGATAGATAGATAGATAGGTGATAGGTAGGCTAAATTGCAATTTTAGTCCTGTAATTGGACGCGTTTTACGATTTTAGTCCTGTAATTGGACGCATTTTACGATTTTAGTCCTGATTTTTCTCCAGCGACAATTTTAGTCCTATAAATGGTTTTTTTCTTGCAAAAACAGTCCTCAAGACCAGAAAATGCTGACTGTACACATTTTCCGGCCAATTTTTTTTCCATGTCATCAAAAATTGCAAGAACATCATTTTTTTATTAAAAATTAAAAAAACTAAAATGCCAAATCACAATATACATATTATTAAATATAAAAAAAATTAATAATACACATACAAATCCCAATATATCAGAAGTCCACCTTCTTTAATCCCTCCCCTCTTCCCGACAAATCCATCTCTTCCCCCCAGAAAATATTTCTACCTTGAACGTAAATTCATCTTCATCCCCAGAAAATATTAAAAAAAATATTAAAAAATTACCGCAAAATCCCCATCTTCATCCCCAGAAAATATTAATCCCTCCCTAGAAAATATTTTAAAAAAATGCAGCAAAATCCAAATCGTAAGCAGCTTTTTGCAAATTCGTAATGTGACAAATTGGCACAATGTCTAACCCATTTCTTCCCCAAATTCACACCATTTTACTCCCCTATTTTCATTAATTAAATAAACAAGCAATCCCATTGCCCCCCACACTTCAAAACATCAAATCAGAACCACACATCTCAACACAACACAGAATACTAAGAAAAAACGATGGGGAAGAAAGGGGGTTAGGGATTTGCGAAATTGAAGAAGCCATAATACCAAAATCTTCAAAGATTTCGCAGCAGATTTAGAGAAATTTCGCAGTAGGTTTTGAGAAAGATCCAACCAATTCTTGAAAGATTTCTGCTATTTTATTTATTTATTTTCTTATAAGAACAGGGGGATGAAGACGACTAGGGGGAGACAGAGAATTGTGGGGAAAGAAGGTGGGTTTGTCAGAGAAGGGAGGGGGCAGTGATTAAAGAGAGAGGAAAGTGTATCGGATATTTTGGGTGGATTAATAAAGAAGAAGAAAGTGGATTATTGGGATTTAATTATTAACTAAATGGTATTATATTTTTATTTAAAAGCTAATGTGGCATTATAATTTTTTTTAAAAGTTGATGTGGCAATTTTTTTATGACATGTAATTATTTTTGGCCGGAAAATGTGTACGGTCAGTATTTTCCGGCTTTTAGGACTGTTTTTGTAAAAAAAAAAACTACTTATAGGACTAAAGTTGTCGCCGGAGAAAAATCAGGACTAAAATCGAAAACGCATCCAGTTACAGGACTAAAATTGCAATTTAGCCGTGATAGGTAAGTACCTCATGACCACTTTCTTCCGGGAAGTGATTCACAGAAACTGCATGAACCAAAAGCAAGAATAAGAAGAAAAACCGATAGTATAGATTTGCTATATGTCAAAGAAAGAAAGATGGTCCTACGAACATACCCACACCAAAGGGTTTCTCGATAAACTGGCCAGAACGTTTACGTAATTCATCTGCAAGGTCTGCTTGTTTAACAATGCATTAGCCATGAACCAAAAGTATCAAAAGGATAAAAATACGTGTGTTTTAGCCCACACTTTGTTACCTACTAAAAAAAAAAGCAATTTAATAGTAAATTTTGCTCTTTTTACTACTTGCCTTAGAAAATAATTTAGAGGAATTTCTTTCGAGTGGACAAAATCAAGGTGATGCTAGCACAAAGAATGACAGCAAAATAAGCAAACAATCAGCCTAGTGAAAACAATCAAATGGATAGCTAATAAGAACTCAAAAGACAGGATTGCTATGTTCATATTTAATTACTGTTAGAGTAACTTATGTCAAAAAAAGAATTTCCTGTTCTCCCAAAAGATTGCAAAAAGTATTCACTTTTACAACCCCACCATACTAAAAGGAAAAAAAAAAGAATTGAAGCATTTTAGCAAGAAAAATGGTTAGGAAACTAACACACGTTCAATTTCATGGATTACAGTTGTGTAGTTAAACCATACATACATAACTACCTCCTTTGACAGAAACTCAAGAGAATGGTAAGGAAACCAACACACCTCCAATTTCAGAGATTAGAGCTGCAGTTAGAGAGAACATAACACTTTCTTCTGAATAAGCTGACAAGTTCGATCACTCGAATCATCTTCTTATTATTCACCTTAGTACAAATATATAGCTATTTCTAGGGCTTCAACATCTATACGCAAAGTCCAAACTACTCTTTCAAGAAAATACAATAAATATAAATTACAATAATAATATAAATCCGTAATACTCCCCTCAAGTTGGAGCGTGAAGATCACGAACGCCCAACTTGTGTAACAAAAATTCAAAATGTTGTTTTCCCAAGGCTTTCATAAAAATATCCCCCAGCTGGACCCGTGTGGGCACATATCCGGGAGCAATCAGGCCCTCCGCGACCGCATCACGAACAAAGTGGCAATCCGCTTCGATATGTTTGGTCCTCTCATGAAAAAACTGGATTCTGTACAAAATGCAATGCGGCCTGACTACCACAATGGAGAGGGATACCCATTGGTACCCGAACACCCAAATCGCCGAGAAGTTGCCGAAGTCATTTCAACTCACAGGTAATGGACGCCATTGAGCGGTACTCAGCTTCCACGGATGAACGTGAGACCGTATGCTGCTTCTTTGTCCTCCACGAGACCGGTGAAGTCCCAAGTAACACGAACCACCCACTCAATGACCGACGAGTGACCGGGCAACTCGCCCAATTGGAATCACACCACCCTTCTAGGGACAATGTGCTATCTGCCCGCAAAAGTACACCTTGACCCGGGCTCTTCTTCAAGTAACGAACCACTCTTAACGCAGCCTCCCAATGCTTAACACACGGTTACTGCATAAATTGAGAAAGAATATGAACTGAATACGCCAAGTCGGGACATGTAACACCAAGATAAATAAGGCATCCACCAATCGCCGATATTTACCAGGATCATCCAAGAAGTCACCATCATCAACCGCTAACTGGTGATTTGTTCCATAGGGAACTCAGCAGGACGAGCCCCTAGCAGACCGGTCTCCTCAATTATGTCAAGCGCGTACTTTCGTTGAGATAGAAAAAATCCTTGTGGATTCTTAGCTACTTCCAACCCAAGAAAATATTTTAATCTTCCCAAATCCTTCATTTTGAAGCAACTGCCCAAATAATTTTTGAACACATGCAAGGCCGTTGCATCGTTTCTAGCAAGTATCATATCATCAACATATACTAGCACATTCAACCGTATGTTTCCACGAACCAGTGTGAATATAGAATAATCTGAATAGGACTGCTTAAAATCATATTCCTTCAATGCCGATTCCAGCTTCACAAACCAACACCAAGGTGCTTGCTTCAACCCATATAGTGATTTTCGCATACGGCACACTAAATTCTGCTTGTTATGTTCAAATACGGGAGGAATTTTCATGTAAATTTATTCATTCAGATCTCCGTGCAAAAATGCATTGTGTACATCCATTTGATGGATCTCCAACTTTTTAACTGCCGCCACAGCAAGAAAGGCTCGAACTGTCACCATCTTTGCTACGGGAGCAAAGGTCTCATTATAATCAACGCCTTCCACCCGGTGATTAACAAAGGCCACCAATCGGACTTTCAACCGTTGTAAATTTCCCAACTCGTCGTATTTTTCAGTATATACCCATTTGCTCCCTTGAGCCTTCTTTCCAGGAGGTAATTCCTATAATACCCAAGTGCCTTGGTCCTCCAAAGCTTTTATTTCCTCTGACATAGCTTTTCTCCAATATTTTACATGTTCTTTAAAGGATCGGGGAGGATTTCCTGCAGTCACATTTGCTAGATACCTTCTATGTGCATCAGGAAAACGAGAATAATTCATAAAATGTGTAAGAGGGTAGAGACTACCTGAGGAGGTTGATGGAACAGAGGAGTGCACTGAAGGACTTTTCTTATCCACTGCCGTATGTGTCACAAACTCTCGATATTTGGAATTAGGAACTTTTGTACGTTTCCCTCGCCCCAACTTTACCGTTTCGACGGTCGACTGTTCACTCACAACAACCCTATCTGGTGATAATCCGTCAACCCCCTTACTAGTGGCCGCCACATCCCCCTCACTATTATCCTTGTCATTCCCAATAGGTGAAGGTGGTTTCTTAAACTGGTCACTAACATCCGTATAAAGGCCGTCATCATCAATTTCCGGAAAGGTGATATGTGGAGGGGTAGTGTTTGGGAGTTCTTGCAGCGGGAAAATATGCTCAAAATTTTTTAGGTCTCTAGACACAAATATTTCTTCAGTTTCCAAATCAAAGAGGGTCCATCCCTTCTTAGCAAATGGATACCCCAAAAACACGCATTTCCGACTCCGGCTCTCAAATTTATCTCCCTTATGGCGTTGATTATGGGTGTAACATAAATATCAAAAAACCCGCAAAGACTCAAGACTTGGTGGTTTACCAAACAAACATTCATACGGTGTCTTATAGTTCAAAACGCTTGACGGTGTCCGATTAGTTAAACAAGCGGTCATGACACACTCCCCCCAAAATTTAAGTGGAGGGTGTCCCCAAATCTCAAAGCTCTAGCGACATTCAAAATATGTTGATGTTTTCTCTCGACTCTACCATTTAGTTGAGGGGTTCCCACACATGATGTTTCAAAAATTATTCCTACTTTTTGAAAATGCGGAAGCAATCGTTTAAATTCTGTTCCATTGTCACTCCGAACACGTAGAATTTTTCCACTAAACTGGCGATCAATCAACGCCATAAAATTCCAAAAAATACTCTCAACTTCTCATTTATTGTATAGTAAATAAACCCAAACAGAACGAGAGTATCGTCCACAATCGTCAAGAAATAAGAGGCCCAACATATAGAAAATGTCGCATGCGGTCCCCACAAGTCACAATGCACAAGTTCAAAAATTCTACTAGCCCGACTATCACTACGTGAGAAACTTTCTCGAGATTGTTTAGCCCGAAAACAGATATCACGCCCATATTTATTCAACGAACTAGACTCACCTACTCCAATCAGCCTCCTCGTCGTTCGGTCATGCATAACACACAATGTGGAAGTGAGTTGAATCTGACAATCAAATGCATCTATTAACTGTGTTACAGATAATAAATTCCATGCCAAATTGGGTACTTAAAGAACATTTTCCAGTTTTAATCCGCCGGGCAGTATAATAGTTCCCTCATGTGTGGCATGGGAGGTTCAACCATCCGGAAGCCCCACCGGACATTTTTTAATCCCCCGCACATTCCATAAATTACTCAACGTACCGGTCACGTGATGAGTGGCTCCCGTATCAATTATCCACGAACCTCTAGCTGTTAAACGATCTTTAGGTTTAGCACAGTTCAATAACTCCAATATGCCTTTCCATTGTTCCGGCATCAAGTTGGAGAAACCAGCCAGCTCGGCTGCCCCATGTTGCTTCATGCCACCGGAGTTGACATTCGGCGAACCCAAAGTCGCTTCGTTGAGCTGAACTGAGCAGAGATCAGCCTGTTCGGGATTTTGAGCCGAGCCCGACCAATTGTCGTGCTGCGAATTGAACCCGGTGGCAGCCTTATTGGCTCGCACCGGTGCCCCCTGTCCAACATCTCCTCGTCTATTGCCGGCCAACGGTCCAGTCCGCCCAACTCCGTGATTCTCTCGTTCAGCAGCGGGATCGTGAGCTAAACCCGACACAATGACCTGATGTAAATCGTACCTGGTGGCTTCTGTCAGCATTGTTTTGTTTGTTGGTTTTTTTTTGTTTTGTTTTGAATAACACAGCAGCAATAACCTTTCTAAATTAAGTGGGTGAATTCACCAAAATCAATTTGGTCACTGCAAGATGACAACCTGCTAAATCAATTTTGGTTCAGCAGCTCACGAAACCTGTTACTTTGCCGAAGAACGAAAGTTTTTTTTTAATGAAGAAAGAAGCCGCTGCTATGCTCTTCTCGTATATACCACCAAACCTTCAGATTTCCGTTGAGTGATTTATGTCAAATTTGCCTCAACAGAGTGAAGGATAATTAAATTGCAATGAACGGCACAGACGTGGTTCACCGGAGGCCCACGCAATGATCTACAGAAAGGGCCATCTTCATCTTCTCTTCTTGTCGATAGGAATGCTTACGCGTCTTCGGAAACTTCAGTTGATGCCGCCGACTCTTCTTCCCGTTCCTAGCTCCGATACCATGACAAGTTCGATCACTCGAATCATCTTCTTATCATTTACCGTAATACAAATATATAGTCATCTCTAGGGCTTCAATATCTATACACAAAGTCCAAACTACCTTTTCTAGAAAATACAATAAATATAAATTACAGTAATATATAATATAAATCCGTAATATAAGCCTTAAAGAAAGGGCCCACGCGTGCCATGTCCTATTCATATTATTAGACATTGAAGTAATACACATTAAAAAAATTACAAAAAAAGAAAAGAAAAGAGACGACGAACCAGATCGTTGCGCCTAATTACATTGCATATTGACTTCAACCCATGCACAGCAACCCACTTGAGTCCATATGACTTCTCTGCCCTCCGAGAAGACATTGTTATCAAAGAATACATATATATATATAACCAGTAGTTTTATGGTGGTCCTGGACCACCATGTCATAGTTATTCCTCCTATTAGATTTCTTCAAAAAGGTAAAATTGTAAAATTATGACATTTATATTTTATATGGTGTTATTCAGATTTTCTATTGGTCCTGATTCGTCAAGTTATACTTGGTCCAGGAACAGTAGTTTTATGGTAGTCCTGGACCACCATGTCATCCAATAGGATTTCTTAAAAAAAAAGGGTAAAATTATAAACCAAATACATATATCTAGGTCTAGGCAACTTGGGCAAAATTAGGATTTTAATCCTGTAACTTGGCCTATTTTGGATTTTAGTCCTGCTTCTGCTCCGGTGGGGAAAATGGTCCTCTAACTTTTTTTTTGTTGGAAAAATAGTCCTATCCACCGGAAATAGCTGACTAGGCACCAGAATCTTTAAAAACGCTTACGTGGCAGCCAATAGGCTGACACATTGAATCCTATGTGGCTGTGGATCCCATTTTACTTTAAAAAAATGATTTCTCCTTCCAATTTCCCCTAATTTCATCCATCCAAATCTGATTCCTAATTTACTACTTTGCATCTCCCGTCTATATATTGGACGGTGTATATATTTTGTAGAATGAAAATATGGGGTGTATTAAAAAAACTTTTTTGTCTAGGTGTAAATTCAATGACTTTCCACATTTTTCATTGAAGGTTTTTAGTCAAACTAAGATGTTTCTTTGTCATTAACATTTTTATAGTAGTAAGAATGTTTCTAGATGCTTCCATTTATTGTTTTAAGTCCTCACTAATGGTTTCCAATGTTTTATGTATATGTTATTTTGCCAAAACCATGTACACTCACAATCCGTTGGCTCTCTATATATTTTGATGCTATGTTATTTCTTTTGATCAAAATCACCAATGTACAAGTAATTAAATAACCTACAGCATCTTGAAATAAAGGTTTCGTTGAGACATATGACACTATAGCTAAAATTTCATAATGGACACTACTGGTTATTGTTGGAGTATGATAATAGTCGGTGCAACTCTATTTAAGTACTGTTCTCATGCAACTTGTGGTGCAAAGCCAAAGGTGATTTTGCTTCCTTTTGGTGTGCCAATTTTAGTAGGGTATAAATCGAAAATAATTTATTTGATGATGAATGTGCTGATATTGAGTTTATATAAGTTTCCTTTATATCAATAATTTGTTTACCCGAATAGACCTTTAATTGAGGGAAAAAAAGAAAGAGGGGGGTGGGGCATCGTGACATATGAAATTTCACGTAGGATTAGACGGGAGATGCGAAGTAGTAAATTATGAATTAGATTTGGATGGATGAAATCGGGGGAAATTGGGAGGAGAAATCCTTTTATTAAAAAAAAGGGGTCCATAGCCACGTAGGATTCAATGTGGTAGCCTAGTTGCTGCACGTAAGCGTCTTTTAAAAATTTCGGTGCCCAATCAGTTATTTCCGGCAGATATGACTATTTTTCAAAAAAATAAGCAAGTTAGAGGACCATTTTCCTCACCGGGCAAAAGCAGGACTAAAATCCAAAAGTAGACCAAGTTAGAGGACTAAAATCTTAATTTTTCCAGAAAACTGGCAAGAATATAAACATATAATGTAGCAACACAGTAACACTAGCCTGGAATTAAGCAATAAATTGCTTACCCGCCCAGGGATAAGTAGCACCTGACCATATGCAAGTTTTTCTCACTTTCTTGTCACATGCAGACACAAATCAGAATAGAATAGAGTAAATCAGCAAGGAGAAATAAATTTCTCTCAAATCAACATGATAAAAAAGAAAGAATTTCACCTGTCTACCACTGTCACAGGAGCGGTAGCCGCCGAATCAGCACTCCAGGGCCATAAAATAAATAAATCAATAAAGGGTTAAAGGAGATAGAGAGGATGCCCGGCTTAACTCCATCATCAATTAGCTTATCGATGAAAGCCTGAATTGGAAGTCTAACATATCCTCCCGGTCGGCACTCGAGGGCCATAAAACGTCGGGGAATTAGACGTGAAGAATAAATTGGGAATAATAAAAATAAAACAAATAAAAGAGCATTGAAGGTGTCTTAGAGGTAAAATAAATAAAGGGTTAACTCCATCATCATGTAGCTAGCTTTTCGATGAAAGCCAATTGGAAGTCGAACATATCCTCCCGGTCGGCTGTCTGAGAGCGGTCGTCCACGCCCACATCCATACCGCTAACTTTTTTTTTTAGAGAGTCCATATACGGCTAACATGTAGGGCAGTCAGCTCTTAATAATTCTAAACAAAATTAATCACCAACTATTTATAAGGGCTGGATACGAGTTTTAAGGGAGAGAGAGGAGAAGCCGGGAATTGGGGCCGACGATTTGGGGAAAGGAGACCGAGGAGTTTTGGCGAGGAGGATTCTTGAGAAATGGAAGGGAAGGCGACGGCATACGTTACGTAAAAGAAGTGAAATTATATTTTCACGTCGTCATATGTATAATATTAAAACAAACCCTAATTGTTCCTCTCATATTGCATCCAATCGTCTCATATTGCAGCCAATCGCACCAGCAACTCTGCAAGTTGAGTTGGTAAGGTTCATATATATATTATTTTGGATTAATATGTTGATTTGATTGCGATAAATCCTCTCTGTTTGTTTTGATTGTTTGAGACCTTGACAAATAGCAATGGAGGATTTTGTCACAGGATCAGAAGGCACCGCCGATTTTTTATATATTGTCTCCGGAACAGTGTGTTTTCCGATTGACGGCCATCCATACGAACTTTATTTTTATTTTTAATCTCGATGTATGTATGGAGTCTGCGCTTGCTTGATAATTTCATTTACAATGCAACATTTATTACTATATTCTCTATCTTACCCCTGGGTTTATTATCAATCCAACCACTTTTCATTAGGGAAATACGAAACTTTTTTAGACACTAGAGAAATAAATTCATATTTTGCTACACAATTTAATTGTTCTTCATCACACGATTGTTAGGATTAGACAATTATTTATGTTAGGATTAAACAATTATCGGAGAAATATATCGTTTATGTCAGGATTAAACATTTATGTTCTTCATCACACGATTAAACATTTATGTTCTTCATCACACGATTGTTAGGATTAGACAATTATTTATGTTAGGATTAAACATATAAGCACACTTCCATTCCTTTTCATTTATCGGAGAAATATATCGTTTTTTAATTAATAAAAAGAACATCATTTATGTTAGGATTAGACAATTATTTGAAGTGAAAATTGAAAAATTGGTTGGTATCAATTTTGGTCTTATATTTTTCAATTATCGATTTTGGTCACGTAATTTTAAAAAAAAAACACACATCAATTTTGGTCTCATATGTTTGCATTTATCGATTTTGGCCCCAGAACTTTAGAAAGCACATCAATTTCAGGACCGGCTGTACTCGCTTCCTTGTTTGATAGTATGATCGTGTATACTTATGAAAGCTTTGTGGTTTGCACTTAAGAGAGAAAATATATGGACACTGCAGCAGTTCCTATAGCTAAAGATGCAAACGATTACTTTTGATTAAACCAAAAGATGTGCTTTTTGGGTCGGAATATTTAAAAAATCCAGGATATCATCCCTTAATGAGAGCTAAATGCTCCTTGATCTCACTGGTGGTCAACCGGAAAGCACCCAGTGGAATCTTCGGACAGACACAAACCTGATATAAAAAAAAAAGAAAAAAAAAAGAAAGAGTTATGTTAGAGTTTAAAGGGTAAAAAAGATCAATTTAGTGATTATACACATCCATCCCTAAGTGCAGATGCAGCTGCAGCCGCAATATAAATCATTTACGATTCCAAAAGGGCATCTATAAACATATTTTCTTTATTTGTAATTTATATTTATATTCATCAAACCCCTCCCCCCAGCTCTTACTCATGACTATTACATTTACCTGATAGTCAAAAGGTGTGTTAGGCGTTTTAAGCATAATTTTATGATATTTAACTACTTTGTTAAGCTATACGAAAACTCTAGATGGATTTATATTTAGAGATCGACTAATTTGTTCCATAATGATAACATGCAAAATGTTGGATATCCGAGTATGACATACACAAATAAATATCTTTTTTTTTTTTTTTTTCCTTCTCTATGGTAACATGGTAGATACTCACAAAAATATCTTCAGCTTTCAAATCCTCAAAAAGGCACAAATGCTGGAATGCAGATATTGCTGTCTGTCCAAACAAATAAATAAAAATAATCACGACACTAAACCATCAGGCAACAGAAAAAATTAGCATATTCCGTTCTTGTTTTTACTCTTATTCTTTAAATTCGGTCCTTACGATTCAATACGCATACCCCTTCGTCAGAATCACTAAACTAACATGTCCATGTCCATCCACTCAAGTTACTACTATAACAAGTCCTTTTCTATTTTGTGACATTTAAAATTCCCAAGAAAAAAAAAATTTGTTCATAAGGAAAATTGAATCATAAAGCTGTCGGTTTTTTCTGCTATAACCTTCTTTCTGTAGTTGAACAAGCTTATAACATATACAGTTTACCTGTACAGTGTCATGCATGGTAAACGCTGAACCACTGTTCATTTTCTTCCTTAAGAAATGGATAGCCTTTTTTACATCATACTCAGCACTTGAGGCCTGTTGAGAGTGTACACTTTACCCATGAGCTCAAAATCCACATCATGTCTAAACCCAAAAAAAAAAAACAAATGTACATACATACATACATATATTTATATATATATATATATATATATATTTAATTATAATAGTATGTACTATACTTCAATGTATTTGTGATAACCTATGTGGAGTTTAACCAACTAAATAGCTACTAGCAGGATAATATAAATAGATGCAACGTACATCCAAAGTAACTCAACATATGCAATAACTTGGATATGGTAATAATTAACATCGTCATGCTATAAATTCGAGGATAGATGCTAGCTAAGTACCTCATGGCCACTTTCTTCATGAACCTTATCCGTGCCTAGATTCACAGAAACTGCATGAACCAAATGCAAGAAAAAAAGAGAGGAAAAGACCAATCGTTTAGATTTGCTACGTTTGCTATGTGTCAAAGAAAGAAAGATGGTCCTATGAACATACCAACACCAAAGGGCTTCTTGATAGACAGGCCAGGTCTTTCATGTAATCCAATGCCTGCTTGGAACATTGCATTAACCGTTAACCAAAAGTTTCAAAAAAATGAGAAAAATACGTAATTAAAAGTGCAATTTAATAGTAAATTAGCTCCTTTTACTTGGTTTACTTCCCTTTTAGCTTTTCTGTGTACGTTTGATGGCATACAAGAAATGATATAGAGGAATTTCAAGTGGACAAAGTCAAGTCAATGGATGAAAACAAAATAAGTAAATATAGAAGAGATCAGCCCGGTGAAAATAAGCAAATGGATTGCTAATAAGAACTCAAACGACGGGATTTCTATGATCAGTTGAGTGAAGTTTTAGTACACAAGGGTCATCTGCATATGTATGTGGTTATCTACACGTACATTGCTATAATAATTTAAATAAAAACGCACACACCACCATCTTCTTTTATTAGTAATCATCCTAGCCTTTTCCACATTAATCTTCGATTTTATGTAAGTACTGTTACGGTACGTAGACTATGTCCACAAAAGAATTCCTTGTTATGCCACAAGATTGTAAACGCTAAAGATACTGAAGGCTAGCTACAATTCAACGGTATGAGAATTCAGCATATAATTACAACAAAAACTCGAGAGGAAACCAACACACCTTCCATTTCACAGATTACGGATTTAGTTATATTGTACATAACTGTATCATCCGAGACATACTTATAGATACGTCCCACACGTTCCCTGTGCTGTTCATGTTATGAAGTATTGGATTAATACTTCACAAGAAAAGTAGTGACAGGTTAGAAGTCAAACAAAATAGAGAGAGATGACGAACCAGATCACTCAGCCTAGCTACCACGCACATCGTGTCATCCATCCCATGCACTCCAACCCACATGATTCCATAAGAATTATCTGCCTTCCGATATGACATTGTTATAAAACAATACATAACATATATAACACACAAACCAAATACATACATCGAAGCAATTATATAAAGATATAATGTGGCTAACACAATAACAGTAACCTGATTAATGCAATAAAGTGCTTACCGGGAAGGGAATAAATTCCGCGGGAGGATATGAATGTTTTTTTCACTTTCATGTCACAGATACAAATCAGAATACATTAGCAGGGAGAAATAAATTAAGATTGTTTAATTTTCTTTTTGTTTTCTTTTTCTTTAAAACTCAAATCGACATGGCAAAAGAATTTCAAGTGTTTACCAGGCTCAGAGGAACGGTAGCCACAACATCGACACTGTACGTCACCAAAAGCTATGAGACTTAAATCTGAGTAAAAATGGGAATAAAACAATTAAATATATATATATATATATATATATATATATATATATATATATATATAAAATAAACAAATCAACCTTAACAGCAGCATTGAAGGTGCATTCAAAGCAAGCATTCAAGGTAAAAAAAAGATCATAAAGAACAGAGAGAGCATACCACCCCCCTTTGACGCTTCCTGCAACTTAAGGTAGAATTGCTCAGATGCGTCCATATCCCAGAAAGAATCAGATATTTGCTTTCAATTATCAGATGTAGGTTCCTGAAAAAAAAATTAAAAAAATATATCTGATCTAGGAACAAATTCATAGAAAAAAAAAATATCATCGTACTCTTAGTACTGTCCGACTTCTGTAACAAATAGCAAGCGATTAAAACAAACAGACAAGAATTATAGCATAGACGATAAATCATGGGAGAAGAAAAGGAATTATAGTCATACCCTTCCTCCTTTTCTACGGTGCAATTATTCCAATGGGGCTGTGATGTGATCCTGTGATATATGATAAAAATTCTTCTTTATAAAAATGTTATAAACATATCCTCTCTTTGTTTTCCCGTACTTTTAGGGTTAGGGATAGTTCGGGTCGATATGTCGGGATTTGTTTATGGGCTTCAATATGCATTTTTATTTTTTATTTTATCCGATATGCAAATTTAATATGAAATTGGGTTGCCCATTATATAATGATGACTTTTGTCGTCACAAAGCATTTACTATGGACATCAATTTGCTTATTTTTTTATTTACTTCCAAACACCATAAGATGTTTTTCTTTTCTTTTTATTTTTTTTTACTTTCGTCACCATGATATGGACATCTCTTTTTCGATAATAATAACATCACTGGACTGATGTTTTTTCACCCGTGACACTTTTATAACTATATGATGTTAATGTCATTGACGTTATTATCGAAAACCAACGTCACTGACAGTGAATGCGTTATTTTGCACAAAAATAATAGTCGACACAGGCCGAATTCCCAATTAATGAGGCCAGGTGGGTTACGGATACTAGGAAGTTTTAAGCGAGAAAAATATATTATACATAACATTCTCGTGTCAATCATTTCACATTATAACAACCAAGTAATTGATTCAGTCATTGTTACATATCAGCCTAAAATCCAAAATCAAAGCATTCTTTTTTACCAAAAGAAACTAATGGCTTCTAAAATACATTAAACACACAAACACAAAGTTTTTTTTTGAGGAAAAGAATTTTATTAATCAAGATCCGCCAAACAAGCGGTCAAAACATCACCCGGAGGCGAGGAACCCCAAAGTGTCCGAGAAGGAACATATAAACCATGTCTAGCTAGAAGATGCGCTGAGACATTCCCCATTTGCCGAATGAACGAAAAAGAAACATAAACAAAACTAGGCAAATAGCCAAACAATCCTGAACTAAACAACCCCAAGCCGTGAGATCTTCAAGATAGCGTATTATCTAAGCAAGCACCGACAACTAAATGTGTCGTGTCCGACGATTGTTCCACACACATGTGACAGACACGTTAATGATACGTGTCGACCGATTAAGATAGCGTATTATTTAAAATTTTTATATTCGACGCACCTTCTGCATGATGTCGGCACTCGTAAACGTAATTTTATTCAATTTAATTTATTTTTTTAACTAAATTTTCTTAATAAAAACGTTATAATACACGATTTTTTTTTGGACACTAGAATAAACGATTTCAACCTTGATTATAATTTAACAAATACTTAGTCGTATTTAGTTTATATGTTTTTTTATAAACTAAATCACTTTTTACATATTGTATAATTTGTAGGCCAATCATTTTTTTCTTCCGTAACCATATAAATGTCAAAATTCTAGTTTAGATATTTAAAAGGTTCAGGTACTACATTTTTTTTTTGTCTAGTTATTTAGATTACTTTGAATCTAATTCTTTTTTTTATAAATTGTATCTTTGATAATATATATATCTTTTAACATGTGTCGACGCTAGCGTGTCGTGACTTTAAATTTTAGAATTAGTCATTCACCGTATCTGTATCGTGTCATACAGTGTGTCCGTGTTCATAGGGTAAGGGTAGGACAGTTGCAGGTGCGGCACCATGTATATTCATTTGGGTCAACTGACGTGTGGAGGAGGGTTGATTGTGTAGTTTCTTTGGTTGTTATCCGAGTTTTTTTGTTTTAGGGTCAATAACATAGTCAATAAAAGTCTCTTTGGTATTATAGTCTATGAATCGAATCGTTTGAGTCTGTGTCTTGCTTGGATTACACATGATTGTCTCAAATAGGATCTAAAATGCATGATAGTTGGTAAAGGCTGCATTGATAGTGAAAATGCATGATATGAGATCTACCTTAATTTTTATTTTATTTTTTTTGTGGGGAGATCTACCTTAATTTTAAGACCCATGTTTTCATATAAAATAAATGTATTTTAGTTTATTTTTTATTTACGCTAAAAAATAGGAAATGCCCAAATTTATAGCTGAATTCAGTAAAAGAAAGTCTAATAAAATTTGTTACATTTTTTATATCGTTCATCAACATAGTATAGCTCAAAAATAGTTGTGATGTATTTTTTTTTTCCACAAGGTCGAGGGCCCTAATTTTATTTATTTTTACCTATGGTCTCCGATTACACATGGACGGTCCTGAAAAATAAATGACACTCGAATGTTATGTATAATATCTATGAGGGCTAAATTTCATCCTATACTATATTTTGTACTTAAAATGTATGGAGTAAGCTTTTTGGTTATACAATATTTTACTTAACATTTTGTTTACACTTGATAACTTAAAACATATAGCTAGGGTCATCTTCGATTTTAATAGTCAACAAGTATCAAACCGTTGCATTTTTATTTTTTTTGAGAAAAACATGTATCAAACCGTTGCATTAATTAATCATTTTCGCTTAAAAAACTAGTATATATTGACAACTTTTTTTTTTTTTGAATAAACTTTTCAATTACTCACTCCATCCGTTTTATATTATGTTGTTGTCAAAATTTTACGTTCCTCGTTATCTCGAGGTTAAAGCAATCGCGTCATATACTTCTTAACGAATTCTCTATTATACGATTTTAAATACACGCTTTTTAGCTTACGAGATATCTATTAATGATGAAATCGTGATTTCTATTTTATATAATCCGATAGATATAAAAGAAAATTTACGAATCTGGATGAATCGTTAGATGTAAATGAAATTTCTGACAGAATCATAGTTTCTGATAAAAAAATAGAGAATCTGCTGCATTATTATTTTTCTTGTTGAAATATCTAAAATAGAGTTTTTAAATGATTTACAGTATCTACTGTGCTCTTAATATCATTTTCAATGCACATTTATTATATTTTTTATTTTATTTTATCTTTATTTATTACAATAAGAGTAACAATAGATATGTTACATTAATTATATTCAAAAATATTTTACTCATTTTATTGTTAAAGTCAGTCTATTAAGTTGCCTTTTTAAAAAGCGTGTTTTTGACAAATAATCATATAAATAGGAACACATGAAGTACTATCTGATGGAAATGATATGCATTGTTCACAGATCTGAAAAACCAGTCCAACCCGTTTCCCGATGCCACAGAACCTTCGGCGGTCACACTCGAGTCCAACTCGCATCATCATTGAAGCTTCGATATGGCCAAAAACATCAAATGCATAGAACAGCTTCCATATCATCACACTTTCACAAAAATGAATAACAACGGGAACAACATTGGAGTAACTTTACAATACGAATGATAGAATCTATTTTGCTAAATAAAACATAGTTTTAACAAGATGTTTATAGAAATTATACCCAGGGCCGGTCCTGGAAATTTTTGGGCCTTCGGCGAATTACTCAACTGAATCAACAATTTCTTCGAAGACAACTTTGGTCTTGAGGCTGAAAAACTGGGTTGTTTCTTTTGTTGGTTGTTGTACCACATCCGTTAGTGATTGAGGAACATCTGAGTGCACCTCAATAGCTTCAAAGGCAAGAACGGCTTCTTATGTGTACAATTGTAGAACTGTGTAGTTCTTGTCAGCCATGAAAAACTTTAGAAAACAGAAAAATTTCTTTCCAAATATAGCTGCTGATGGGAGTCAACTTCACTGCACTTTTGTATGTGAATCTGCCCCGGTTATTACTTTATTGGCATGTTTTGGGTAGTTCTAGACCTGTTTGAGTGTAATATCGAGAGTTATATGCACGGGGAGTTAAACTGTCACATCGACAGTAAACTCCGCCTTTTTAGCGATATTTACCTCATTTTCGAGCACTTTTGTCTTGCGGAATTATGCGTGGTGTTTTGTTAGTGTGTTTATTGCAGGACTTAGGTGACTCGAGGACCTGGAAGGCGATGTTTTGGAATGAGAGACATGATCATAGCACGAATGTAGCATAAAAGTGAAGAAAAGTCAAGTTTGGAGCAGAATCAAGGCAAACTGGCGTTTGAATCAAGCTTAGGCCAAACTGGCATTTGGAAGATGCAAACTGGCGTTTAACAGAAGTGGCATTGATACTGAAAGTTGGGTTTTGAGGCAACCGAGCGTCCAAATCACCCCAAAATCAAGAAAGCTCGTATAAGACAAACTAGCGTTCAAGGCAGGCCAAACGCTCTTTCGGATCAAAGAAACCCTAATCAAGAATCAGATCAAATAGGGAGACGAGCGTTCACCAGGAGGCCAAACGCTCGTTTGGCGCCGACAACAGTATTTCACCATGCCTGTCCTTTAATATTTATTTTGACCCATCATGGAGGCATTTTCTGGTCAATTCGTCTGCATAAAAGTTGTAGGGAATTGAACGAGCTTTCCAACGCATCTTGAATCGTTCAAATCCGATCTCTACACAGAAAATTATCACCAATTTACTGAAGACGAGTTAAATGGGCCAAGTTGGTCGGCCCAACTAGGTCAAGGTCGCGATTTTTGCCTATTTAAGAGCAGCTAAAGATTCTGACTTTTATTGGCCTAGACTGAGTTTGAGGCCGGCTTAGGTGCTCAACCCAGCCGCTTCGGCGGTTGTTATGACAGGTTGACATCTAAATAGTCGGATTAGAGCTCTGGACTAGGCTCCGTATTTCAATTTCTTAGTTTAGATTTTTGTATATAGAGTAGAATACGATATTCGATCGATAGCTTGGTGGAGTTCGTGCCTGTGAGCATTGTATGAATTAAATGTTGATATCTTTTCTTGATTTGAGATTCAAAAGTCTTGATCTACAATGTTTTGATCTTCATTATTGTGAGTTTTCTGATTTCGATTTATTTTCTCTCAATATGGTTTTGATTGTGTAGATCATTATTTTGATGAAATTTACTATGGATAAAAGTCTTGGTTCAGATCCTTGTTTATGCCGTGAAATAATAAAAGCTTCGATCTTTTGTCATGTTCATATACTCTTTGCCCTCTGATTTTAACACAAGTTTTATATTCGACTCAATCTCCTCGTGGGATCGACATCGGACTCTGAACGCACTACCTACGATCGACCCGGTCCACTGCCAGTTAGAAAGTGAGTTTTGCCTAAGGTTTCGAGTTTTATAAATTGTATTTGATCGAGCCGGACTTCGAAAATTCTACTTATCAGCCTCTACTTCCTTCATCAATGATTGGCCTCAGTAAAACAAATTCTGTATAAATTCTACTTGTAATGTAATAAATAGTTCAACTAACATTGTAATAGAAAAATGCATGGTGTAACATAAATCAAAGAATGTAAAGCAGTACAAGGTAAAAACTTAGTGAAATTAACATAGTAAGCAATAAACTTATTACCCATTGGCAAAGAACACATGATTACTCTAACTTCAACTACATGGAGAGAAACACTATTAATAGACAGGAGATGAAGAAAGCAAGTGAGTAGTACATGTGGCTTCTTCAAACAAACAACCCCGCAGCTTCAAGGCAGTAGCAACTAAAGCCTAAATTCTTAAAGTTGGTTTAGAGGCCTGAAACAACAGGGGATATTTTCTGGTTTACCACCACTTTCTGGAACAAATTGTGAGAATACCACCCAAGGCAGAAAATACCAATTTTGATTCGCGATTTTCTCCCGTTTTTTTCACCTTTGTGCACGATCTTAAGGGACACCCTTCCCCTATTGGGTTCCCCCTTCCCAATTAGGGTTTAGTTTGGTTCAAAAAACACCTAAAACGCGAAAATGGGAGTGGTATTTCGACAAGAGAGTGGTAGTCGCACAAATGGCCCGGCAAAGTAGTGGTAGATCGGCAAAGCTCCCATGAAACAGTGGGTGTCAATCTAAACACTGTAGGTTATCTAATGAATGGTGCAGCTGGAAAACATCAGAAGAGAAAGTGAAGGGTGCTACTGTGAACAAGCACCTTTGTAAATGAGGATGGGAAAATGCTCAATGCATACACAACAGATGAGAATTTAAGGAGATAGTAAATATATATGCATTTGCCTGTATTTATGTATCTGTAGGAGTAAGTGACCAAAAATAAGTAAAATTTAATCCAAAACAGAGTAGAATATGCTAAGGAAATCAGTTGTCCCAATTCATCCGCCTGACATAGAGGGGTTAATGGTGAAAAAAAAAAAATTGCAAGCAAAGTAACAGGTAGTACTTGAAAATCATTTAAAGCACGAGACAAAAAAAATCATTTAATGCATTCGGGAATAGTTAATGCAGTACAAACGCATAACCTAATTAATCATGCAAGCAGACAGAGGATATAATTAAGAACACAACAGTAAACTTGAGAAGAAAGAGCTTAAAATCAAATGTCCTGCCTTGTTTAGTGTAGTGATGGCACCCTCTTATTGAATGAAGCAGGAAATAGGAAATAAGGTGCAGCTAATTACCTACAACTAAATGACATACCCGGTCTAAAGACTTGGATATCTGATAACCGAGGCCAAGGAATGTAATCAAAGTGCAAACAGTATGAATTATCGGTGGCAAAATTAGGATTTTAGTCCTCTAACTTGGCCTATTTTGGATTTTAGTCCTGCTCCTGCTTCGGTGAGGAAGATGGTCCTCTAAGTTGGCTTTTTTTTGGATTTTAGTCCTATCCGCCGGAAATAGCTGATTGGGCACCGGAATCTTTAAAAAACGCTTATGTGGCAGCCTAGTTAGAGGACTATTTTTAAAAATTCCGGTGCCCAATCAGTTATTTCCGGTGGATAGGACTAAAATCAAAATAAAAAGCCAACTTAGAGGACCATTTTCCTCACCGGAGCAGGAGCAGGACTAAAATCCAAAATAGGCCAAGTTAGAGGACTAAAATCCTAATTTTGCCTGAATTATCTGAACATAAACACTTACTATAGGCTCATTACAAATGCATCATTGTCGTACAAATGAAATCGATATTGAATAATGCATGTTTTTTATGTGTTTGTCATTAATATTCATACATGGTTATGACATTCACATACACTTAAACTACATAGTGAATCATTCACAAAGGAAAGAAAGAAAAAAAAACTTGTTAAAAGAAAACAGAAACATAAAAGATGGAAAGTAAAATCAATTGATAACATATTGCAGAAGATTGAACTGTTAACATATGATACTGTTAAAGAATAAGCGCTTACCGTTGTACTAAAACCAATTGGTATCAGTAAAGGCGCTACTTTATTTCTTATACATTAAGAGTGTGGGCAATCTGTCCCAACACCCCCCCTCAAGTGTTGGCAATCTGTTCAACACTTGCACAATTTTTTTTTTTTTTTCAAGAGTGTGGGCAATCTACCCAACACCCTCCTCAAGTGTGGGCAATCTCTCCCAACACTTGCACAATTTTTTTTTTAATAATGTTTCAACCAGGGTTCGATCTCATGACCTCTGGCTCTGCTACCATGTTAAAGATCAAGCGCTTACCGTTGTACTAAAACCAATTGGTGTCAGTAAAGGCGCTACTTTATTTCTTATACATTAAGAGTGTGGGCAATCTGTCCCAACACCCCCCCTCAAGTGTTGGCAATCTGTTCAACACTTGCACAATTTTTTTTTTTTTCAAGAGTGTGGGCAATCTACCCAACACCCTCCTCAAGTGTGGGCAATCTCTCCCAACACTTGCACAATTTTTTTAATAATGTTTCAACCAGGGTTCGATCTCATAACCTCTGGCTCCGATACCATGTTAAAGAATAAGCGCTTACCGTTGTACTAAAACCAATTGGTGTCAGTAAAGGCGCTACTTTATTTCTTATACATTAAGAGTGTGGGCAATCTGTCCCAACAGATACTTTGGAAGTAAACACTTTAAATTCATATTGGAAGGTAGGCTCTGCATGATGGACCAAAAAGCCTGAAAGTTATGCTGATAAAACTTTGACTAAATTTGTATGATGAACATAGTTTTTCAGCACAGACACACACCCATTGATAAAGTTTGGAAGAACAAAGTCTATAATCTCATAAAGGAAAAGCATAATTTGAAGTATCGTGTTGCTCATAAGAACTCAAAATGTTCTTTGAACACTCATAGACTAATAAGTAGAAAACACAAAGCATATGTATATGTAACTTGAGTAGGACAAAAAGTGTTACCTAAAGGTGTATGGATTAATCCCTTAAAGTGTTAATTAAAAGTGTTACTTAAAGTGTTACTTCCCTTTTTTGCAACTGAGAAGGACGAAAGTGTTACAGAAATGAAAAGTGCCGGTCGAGGAAGTGGGAACGAGAATATTTTTAGGAATATTTTAACTTTTTCGTTGCCACTGCTGTATACGAAGTACAACATATAGTATTGCAAGGGTACATAAACACTGTTTATAAAGACCAAGTACAACCCCACAACACTTCTTACAACAAAAAAACCTGCACATAAGCTAAAAAAAGAACAAACGGTCTCACTGTTTACACTGCAAATGTAATAAGGTCAATAAAGAGGTAAGGACAAAGCTACCCTCAAACAAACACCAATTTTAGATCATTTATAGCACATGCATAGAATAAACTGTTAGGAAATCGCTAGTTTAACGCAGCGGAAATTAAAATTTTGATTTCTTTTTCTAGATCGTCAACGATTAATGCAATAAACACGTTAAGTAGTTTGACGGTTATACCTTGGATGATCTATAAGATCGTCGCTTTGACCGTCAACGGAGAGTAGTACAGTGCGCAAGCCGTCCACGCGTCCGGCCTCTATAGTTGATCCACACGAACTCTTCACCGGAATCCTCTTGGATTGCTATCGGAAAAACTCCGGCTGCTAGACCGGTCTTTTTCCTCCCTCTCAAACTCTTTGTTGGAAGCTCTCTATTTTACACAAGAACTATTAGCTTTTGCAATTGTGATGTACAAAATAGCTTGACACCCACCTCTTGTTTATAGTGAGAGGGGCGCCCCATGTAGAGTGGAGGAGAAGAAAACATTTTCCCAATAAAATAAGTAAAATCTCCTAGATTGATTTATCTCATTAATTATAATTAATTTGCCAATATCTTATATTGAATATAATTATCTTATTACCATAAATCTATTTTTCCAAAATCAATTAATATCCAATATTAATATTATGGTAATCTTATTAATTAAAGTGCACAATCCAAGTGTATCTTATACACATGAAAGTGACGCTTACATTAGTCAAAAAAATTGACTTCCAAATATTCTTTAATTAATATAATTTGTGTATAATTAATAGGGAAGGGGCTACAAGGACAAAAAACACATAAATGGAGTCCAAAGGACATTCTTATTTTTCAATTTGTTATAAAGGACAAAAATAAAATCGTTGGACAAAAATACCCCTTGTTACTTTTTACCCTTCTACAAATAGTAAGAGCACTTGCATCAGTGTCTCTGAATAGAGTCTCTACTTTACAGACTCCAACATCATTTACAGAATCTCTACACATAGTCACCTGTACCAAATCTCTTCCACCGTACTACAATAATAAAGTAAATTGGAAACCAAAATAATTATGACATATTTACAAAAACAAATACACATATAAATAATTTATTGTCTATTATTATAGTGATAAATATTACCTTGTATAGATATTCAAAATATGTATAGAAGATCTTATTAATGAAATATTTGTAGAAAGCATTTTTTGTGACTCAAATATATATATATATATATATATATATATATATATATATATATATATATATAATGTTAGAAATAGCAAAAACTTGAATCTGTAAAAAAAAAATCAGATTGTGGTAGATATAGAGTATGATGTCCAATTTTATTCAGAATCTGTTGAATAGAGATCATGTATACAGATTCTGATGCAGCACATTTTAGTTGGATCTGAAGCTATATATACAGATTTACCACTTTTTACAGATTCTAATGCAAGTGCTCTAACAGTCAAGAAACAAGTAGTAACAGCCCATAAAATGTCGTAACATCCAATGAAAAAGTAGTAACGGTCTAAAAACAAGTAGTAACAGCCCATAAAATGTCGTTACAGCCAAGAAACAAATAGTAACAGCCCATAAAAAATCGTAACATCCAATGGAAAAATAGTAACAGCCACTAAACAATAGTAAAGGGGCATTAAAATAGTAACAGCCACTAAACACTAGATAAAATATAGTAATAGCCACGAAAACAAGTAGTAACCGTCCATAAAATGTCCATAAAAGTCGTAACAATCACATAAAATATCGTAACATCCTAAAAACAAGTAGTATGACTAAAAACAAATGGTAAACAGCCCCGTAAAATGTAGTAACGGATAATTAACAAATAGTAATGTTAAAAAAAAAAAAAACTTGTTTCTTTGGTTCGTTTCTTCTTCAAAGCGACCACCGAGGCCAAAATCCGGCGACAACGCAGCGGAGTTGGAATTCATTGGATTGTTTCTATCACAGCAATCAAAACTCCATCTCCCTTCTGTTTCCATCCTCCAATCAAAACTCCTTCTTCTTCGAGGAGCAAGAGGAGGACGCATATTGCCTTGGCGTCGTGAACATAGGCCTTGCCGTGGCTGGTGGGACGGACGATCAGAGTTGCTGCGGTGAGTCACCAATCGACGACAAATCTCCGTCGAGTCACCCATCTTCCATTCCCCAATCACCACGCCGCCGCCGCCGCACTCTCCTCCCTACCGCCCCAGTCCTCAACTCTCTCCGGTCTCCTCCCGTTTCTCCTAATCGTCCGGCTAGGTTTTTGTCTGCAATTCCGGCGGCCATCATTTTTGTTTTTGAAAGTCCTTCTGCATTTTTGAACGCTGATGGATGCATTTTTGACAGATGATGGATGAGGGAAAGATTAATTGGGTTAATTAGGTTTAATTAGCCAAAGGGTATATTGGTAATGTTAATTATGTTTTGTCCTTTCTAATCATCTATGTACTTGTAGCCTAATAAATGTATTAGTTTGTCCTTTTGGACAAAAACCTATAATTAATAACTTGTATTTTATTTATTCATAATAAATAAATACCACTATATTAACTTACCACTATAACCTTTATAGTCTTTGAGATAAACCTTTCCTTATTTGGTTATCAACTATAACCGCATTTTAATCCGACTCGAAGTTCATATGTGTGTGACCCGATAGGCTTGCGAATATGTTGGCCGTAGACATAAAGTGAAAATTACGAAAATGCCCTTCATGCCTAACGATCACGGGATAGCGTCTAGCAACACACCGTGACCCCCAATCATAGGAAGAGTCAAAAGCAATGACTACTACCTTTCACGTGAAACAAAGCTTGATTACCGTGTAACTTACAATCCTATCGCTATAATAATATCCCTACGATCGTATCTCTAGAAGTGTCAATACATTAACGATCGTATCTTATAATTTGGATATCGTGGTTCTCTCGAATAACACATTTACTCCCACTTTGCAAAGATTCTCAAGAACAAGACATTCCTTATAAAAGACCAATCGTTTAGATTTGCTACATTTGCTATGTGTCAAAGAAACTGCATGAACATAGAACACCAAAGGGCTTCTTGATAGACATGCCAGGTCTTTCATGTAATCCAATGCCTGCTTGGAACATTGCATTAACCGTTAACCAAAAGTTTCAAAAATGAGAAAATACGTAATTAAAAGTGCAATTTAATAGTAAATTAGCTCCTTTTTTACTTGGTTTACTTCCTTTTAGCTTTTACGTATGCGCTTGATAGCATACGAAAAAATGATTTAGAGGAATTTCAAGTGGACAAAGTCAAGGCAATGGATGACAACAAAATAAGTAAGCAAAATTAGGATTTTAGTCCTGTAACTTGGCCTATTTTGGATTTTAGTCCTGCTCCTGCTCCGGTGAGGAAAATGGTCCTCTAACTTGTTTTTTTTTGAAAATAGTCCTATCCGCCGGAAATAGCTGACTAGGCACCGGAATCTTTAAAAAACGCTTACGGCTGCCACATTGAATCCTACGTGGCTATGGACCTCATTTTACTTTAAAAAATGAGGGAAATTGGAGGAGAAATCCTTTTTTAAAGTAAAATGGGGTCCATAGCCACGTGAGATTCAATGTGGCAGCCTAGTGGCTTCCATGTAAGCGCTTTTTAAAGATTCCAGTGCCTAGTCAGCTTTTTCCGGCGGATTGGACTTTTTTTCCAAAAAAAAAAGGTAGGATGACCGTTTTTCTCACCGGAGCAGGAGCAGGACTAAAAACCAAAATAGGCCAAGTTAGAGCACTAAAATCATAAGTTTGCCAAAATAAGTAAATATAGAAGAGATCACCGGTGAAAATAAGCAAATGGATTGCTAATAAGAACTCAAACAACGGGATTGATATGATCAGTTAGTGAAGTTTTAGTACACAAGGGTCATCTCATATATGTATGTGGTTATCTACACGTACATTGCTATAATAATTTAAATAAATAAAAATAGCGGACAATCAAATGGCCTATAACGCGCCGATATTTTTGGATCTAGACACGTTTTTCGATTTTGGTCCCGATTTTTCTCCGGCGACAATTTTAATCTCAGTAAGTGGCCTTTTTTGCAACAATAGTCTGAACGCCGGAAAGACCACTTACAGGAATAAAATTGGTCTTTTCGGCGACAATTTTAGTCCTGTAAGTGGTCTTTCCGGCGTTCAGGACTATTTTTGCAAAAAAGACCACTTACAGGACTAAAATTGTCACCGGAGAAAAATCAGGACCAAAATCGAAAAACGTATCTAGTTAGAGGACCAAAATTGTAATTTAGCCTATTTCACATCCCCATCACTATAACCAGCTAACATACTATCCCCGTCACTATAACCCGCTAACATACTATCAAGAAAAAAACACTAATGATACTGAAGGCTAGCTACAATTCAACGGTACGAGAATTCAGCATATAATTACAGCAAAAACTCGAGAGGAAACCAACACACCTTCCATTTCACAGATTACGGATTTAGTTATATTGTACATAATCGTATCATCCGAGACATACTTATAGATACGTCCCACACGCTCCTGTCTTTGTTCATGTTATGAAGTATTGGATTAATACTTCACAAGAAAATTAGTCACAGGCTAGAAGTCAAACAAAATAGAGAGATGACGAACCAGATCACTCAGCCTAGCTACCACGCACATCGCGTCATCCATCCCATGCACTCCAACCCACAAGATTCCATACGAATTATCTGCCTTCCGATATGACATTGTTATAAAACAATACATAACATATATAACATTATGCGCACACAAACCAAATACATACATCGAAGCAATTATATAAAGATATAATGTGGCAACAAAATAATAGTAACCTCATTAATGCAATAAAGTGCTTACCGGGAAGGGAATAAATTCCGCGGGAGGATATGAATGTTTTTTTCACATTCATGTCACAGATACAAATCAGAATACATTAGCAGGGAGAAATAAATTAAGATTGTTTAATTTTCTTTTTTTTTCTTTAAAACTCAAATCGACATGGCAAAAGAATTTCAAGTGTTTACCAGGCTCAGAGGAACGGTAGCCACAACATTGACACTGTACGTCACCAAAAGCTATGAGACTTAAATCTGAGTAAAAATGGGAATAAAACAAATAAATATATATACATATATATATATATAAAATAAAAAATAAAAAATAAACAAATCAACCTTAACAGCAGCATTCAAAGCAGCATTGAAGGTGCATTCAAAGCAAGCATTCAAGGTGTCGTAGAGGAAAAAAGATCATAAAGAAGAGAGAGAGCATACCACCCCCCTTTGACGCTTTCTGCAACTTAAGGTAGAATTGCTCAGATGCATCAGAGAAGTCCATATCCCAGAAAGGTATTGCAATTGCAGATCTTAATTATTCAAAACAAAAATAATCAGATATTTGCTTTCAATTATCAGATCGAGGTTCGCTACCGATAAATATATATATATATATATATATATATATATATATATATATATATATATATATATATATATATATATATATGTGTGTGTGTATATCTGTACATACATGCATATATATATACACACACACTTACGTAAAAGAATTACTTATATTTTATAGCTCTAATTTTTGGGCTAAATTACAATTTTAGTCCTCTAACTAGACACTTTTTCGATTTTGGTCCTGGTTTTCTCTCTCGCGACAATTTTAGTCCAAGAAGTGGTCTTTTTTGCAAAAATAGTCCTGAACGCCGGAAAGACCACTTACAAGACTAAACTTGTCGCCGAAAGATCACTTACAGACTAAAATTGAAGCCGAAAAAGACCAATTTTAGTCCTCGTAAGTGGTCTTTCCGGCATTCAGACTATTTTTGCAAAAAAGACCACTTACAGGACTAAAATTGCCGTCGGAGAAAAACAGACCAAAATCGAAAAAGTGTCTAGTTAGAGGACCAAAATAGTAATTTAGCCCTAATTTTTGTATATTGATCTCAGTAGCATAGTGGTAATGAGCTGAATTTCCATGCAAGGGTGCATGGGTTCGAGTCCCATTTGCTTCATTTTTATTTTCAAATCGAAGATAGGCCCCACATGCCACCAATCCGCCACATGGCCGCCAACTCAGCATGGTCATGCCACATGCCAACTGTCCCGGATTTTATCAATACAAAACAACAAGTAATAAACCGGTTAACCTCAAGTGCAAGGATCGTAGTATGGAGGTTAATGCCGGGTCGATCCTACGGGGAACTGACGAATGTGAATCCTAGTTTTTGCTTTAAACTAACTATGTCACGAATCTAACCTAAACGAATAACTAACCTAAACAAATATGCAGAAGAAGTAACTAGACAGAGGATTGCTCCAATGCTAGGCAAGATTGAAAGCGATAAAAACTAAACTAAACTAAAGTACAGAAAAGTAAACTAAAGCTAAACAATTCAAGTTTTAAGGATTAAATCAAATTATAACGAACGAACAAGCAATTGATCCACCTATCCTATCAACATTCAATTCTAACTCGGATTAATTCGTGATCTCTACTCAAGTCGTGATTCACCTAATCAAAGGCATAAACTCCTACTCGTAGACGAGTTCGTTTTCTAATCTTTTATCTTTCGATGTTAAAGATTACGTCTTTCTAACCTAGGCGTGAAATCTTTCGATTTCTAATCTAGAAAATCAATCTAATAACTTTCGTTTTTAGTTAGAACGAAGATCCATTCTTTTATCATGGTGATCTAGGGTTGACATGACTCTCATCATATAAACAATCATCAAAGCAAGCATCTTTCGATTAAACATGCAATAAGACATACAAAACATGATAAAAGAAACGAACTTGAAATAGATACTCACAGATTAATCACGAATCAAAACTGAATTGTTGAAGGAAGGCTTCACAACGCTTGTTCAAAGAGGGATTAGCCTCTTAGCATCCTTTGAAAGCTTGAATTGTTGAATAAAAAGTGCATGAAACTAACTAATCTAATCTAAGAATTAAAGTGCATAAAAGTAGATAAAAACTGTAGAAAAACGCAGCCAAGCTGCCCCTAGGGTTTAGGGTTCAAATTATATGATTAGGGTGAAAGAAATCCGCTGCTTATATAGAGTTTCAATGTCGGCCGCTACAAAGAACCGCTCCGGACGCCCGTTTGAAGATTCCGGACGCTCGTCCACTATTTTCAGCAACAGCATCCAAACTTGTAACGCTCATATCTCGGGCCTCGTAAGTCGGAATGGAGTGATTCAAAATCCTGTAGAATCCTCTCTTCAAGCCCTACAACTCTTCTCTTGAGGTCCAGAGTCAAATCGGTTGTTATCATATCAAGAACTGCGTTGGAAGTTCAGCGCTACCCGAATCCTGATTTTCTTCCTCTGGGCGCTTCGTCCCAAAGATCTCGACGCTCGTTCCTTGACCTTGAACTTGTGCCAGGCGTTCGTTCATCCAGCGTCCAAACTCTCTCATATCAAAATACTTCCTGGGCGCCCGTCTGCTTTATCAAACGCCCGCCCACTCGACGGGACCCGGACGAACGCCCATATGTGTCTTTGAACTCGATTTCTTGATCTTTATCTCCTCCTTCTTCCATCTTTATCCTTCTTTCCTCGCTCTTTTTCTTGATTTAGCTCGAATTATATCAAAATTTGATCATCAATTCAGCCTCCAACATGTACCTACATGACATCAAAAACACCGCAAAACGTAACACAATCCAAATACTCGTAAAACCATAATTAAAACACATACACAACCTCATTTTGCAAATAAACTAATCAAAATCTTACTTGCTTAATAAATCATTTAAACACTCGTTTTATATGCAAATTATACAAATACGGAGGAAATCATTATCAAATATAACGTTAAAAACGTATAAAAATACCCTTAACAACTCCCCCACACTTAAACTTTGCTCGTCCCGAGCAAAACAAAACAAGATAAAGGCTCGGAAGGAATATAGACATCTCAACACATATACCACATGGTCAATAAATTAGAAGTTCACCGTCGTGTGTGTGCATAGCCATAGAAAACTTCCACTAAATCCAAACTTGAGGAACTCAAAGTAAAACTAGTTAATACCCCCTCATAGAATAGTAATAAATGACACTCATAAGGTGCACCCTACAAACGTGACATATCCCGAAAAGAATGATCGAATATATCTAGGGCCTTTCTGAAATACTCAGAGGATACTCCCTACAGCATATCTATCAGTTTATACTGGGGATAAGATTAACGAAAACTAAGCCTTATATTCAATTTCGTACCGATTCTTTAGTTGATTTAACTATTTCACTTTAAACACACATTAGAAGAAGCTATTGCCCTCATAGCAGAATAGGACATTTCGAGATAATACCCTACCTTACTCCAATCATAAGGCAGCTTTTTCTAACTGTCGTGAGCTTTTGGTCATCATAGTGGAATAAAACATTTCGAGATAATGCCTTACCGCACTCAAATCATCGACCAGCTTCCGACACACACTATTGATTTCATTATTAACTCAACTTTTTCAAATGACATTAGCTACGTATTACTTATCACATTCAAACTTCTAGATATTCACAGTATATCATACTTCGGAACTAAATACAAACTATCATAAATCTCACGATATGCACGTAGCACTAAGCACATGACTTATAAGATAATCAAAAATCACTAATCCAAAACGGGGTATAACTTTATAAAAATAGCTCATCGTTCACTATGGCTCGTGAAAAATAATTCGGGTGAATCAACTAACTTACGGAACATATGGCATATAGCATCGATGAATATAACAAACCGAACAAAAACATGCATTGCTCACTCGAGACAAAACAAAAATTTTGAAAATTTAGCTCATTTTAGCATAGAAATAATATCATATGAGCAAATGTGTAGATACATATCGACAAATCCCCTCCCCCACACTTAAATTACAACATGTCCCCATGTTGTGCAGAATACAAGAAAAAGAAAACTTAGCTGATTTGTCGGTCGAATGGGGCAATTCTGGAAATGCTTCGAAGTCAGATCCAGAAATGCTCGAAGAAGGCAGTAGACTGTGGACCATCCACCGGAAAACTGCTATCATCTAAAACTCACAAAGGCTAATGCAAATACCCTGCACTCATGAAAAACAAAGAAATACCTCGGGGGAAACAAGGGATTATATCATAGCGTACAAAAGTGATAGAGATAAAGATAAGAGGAAATCGTAAGCAAAACAACACTTCGACCCTTTATAGGATCAAGCGGCGGTGGCCGACAAAAACAAACACAATCCTAATAAAACTGAACTAAAACAACGAAAAACAACTAAAGAAAGAAACTAATATAATAAGGGATATCTAGGATGCCTCCTAGTAGCGCTAATGGTTATTGTCGTTAGCTCGACACATTTGAAGCTCACCGGATCAAAGCCATTTAACCTTTCGCGCCACCATTACCTCGTGTAAGCTTTGGTCAGTAATGTGGCCGCAGAAACAGCACTTAACACATGGGGTTAAATCCTTTATAGCTTTCCAAATACGTTTAAACTTCCCCATGGTTGACCTCTTCGTCTTCTGAAGCTTTTGATGACATCTGCGTTGACGCTCCTTCCAATACTCTTCCATATCCCAACTACCAGCTAGAACCTCCTCAGATTGATCACAACCGTCATCCTCAGAAAACAAGTCGGGCGAAAACTCGTCAGAACTCGTCGACTTTAGGGTGCTACACCCGAGGATATCGAGAAATCGAATAGTCAAAGGCTTTACCTTGGGTTCACCAATGTAATGCTTGCATCGTTGACCATTCACTCGAACGGTTGATCGCCATAACCGCGCACTCTAACGCCCTCCGAATGATTTGGAGAATCTCAAATGGACCGCACTAACGTGTTCTCAACTTCCCGTGAAACAAATGTAACCTAGAATTGTATAAGAGAACTTGCTCGCCGACTGAATTCTCTCTTCTTTATCTTGGCGTCATGGAGGAGTTTCATCTTTTCCTTACTAATCCTGGCACTCTTGTAAGCCCGGAATCTAAAATCATCAAGCTCATGCAATCGCTTGCAGCCGGTGTTTGCCACAGGATTGGGAATCGAAGTTAAGAAACTTTGTAGCCCAATAAGTGTTAGAAATCACTAGTTTAACGCAATGAATTTAAAATTTGATTTCCTTTTCTAGATCGTTCTTCGCTTAATGCAATAAACACGTTAAGTAGTTTGACGGTTATACCTTAGATGATCTACAAGATCGCCGCTTTGACCGCCAACGGAGAGTAGTTCAATGCGCAAGCCGCCCACGCGTCCGGCCTCTATCGCTAATCCACACGAACCCCTCGCCGAATCCTCCTTGATTGCTATCGGAAAACTCCGGTCGCTAGATCGACCTTTTCTTCCCTCACAAACTCACTATGGAGAGCTCTCTATTTTACACAAGAATTATGAACTCTTGCAATTGTGTTGTACAAAAGAGCTTGACACCCACCTCCTATATATAGTGGTTGGGGCGCCCATATGGTGTGGAGGAGAAGAAAACCTTTTTCCAATAAAATAAAGAAAATCTTCTAGATTGATTTATCTCTTTAATTATAATTTATTTTGCCAATATCTTATATTGATTATAATTATCTTATTACCATAAATCTATTTTCCAAAATCAATTAATATCTTATATTAATATTATGGTAATCTTATTAATTAAAGTGCACAATCCAAGTGTATCTTGTACACTCAAAAGTGGCGCCCCATATCCCAAAAGATTGACTTCCGGAATATTCTTTAATTAATCTAATTTATGTATATAATTAATATCTTGTATTTTATTTATTCATAATAAATAAATACCACCATATTAATTTACCACTATAACCTTTATAGTCTGTAGATAAACTTTCCTTATTTGGTTATCAACTATAACCGCATTTTAATCCGACTTTGATGTTCATATGTGTGTGACCCGATAGGCTTCCGAATATGTTGGCCGTAGACACAAAGTGCAATTTACCAAAATGCCCTTCATACCTAACGATCACGGGATAGCGTCTAGCAACACACCGTGACCCCCAATCATCGGAAGAGTCAAAAGCAATGACTACTACCTTTCATGTGAAGCGCCATCGTGTAACTTACAATCCTATCGCTATAATAATATCCATACGATCGTATCTCGAGTGTCAATACATTGACGATCGTATCTTATAATCTGATATCATGCTCTCTCGAATAACACATTTACTCCCACTTTGCAAAGATTCTCGAGAGCTAGACATTCCTTATAAGAAGGCCATTTCAGATATTCAATCCCAATCATAGGATACGCGATTCCCGGACGACCAATCATGTATACTCCGCATGCTTCAATATCATACCCAATCACTACCGCATGATCGCCCCGTGGTTAGGAGAAATCTCAATAGTGTCAAAGCATGACAATCCACACCGTGATGCCATGAAGACTCCGGTCAAAAGGATAATTACACAACCGCCACATAGTGTGACACTTAATGTAAGTGGGTCAGTCTAACGTACGCATTCTCTAATACACGTCCACGTACAGTCCAAGTGTCTCTACACTTCGATAGACGAGATCTATCCCTACCTTCTAAAAGATAGAAGACATCCAATACGTGCTAGTCTGATTATACTATCAATGTCCCATTTGATAATATGTAAGACTAGAGACATTTAAGTACCAACCTTGTTATAGTGATTAGAGATCTCATCAACCATAATCACTATCATGGTTTCTCTATCACAGATTGATACTAGGGACGTTACTATATATATACAACAAATAATATGAAGATAAACAATATATAATAACATAAGTGCTTTTATTAATCATAATAAAGTTATCACATGAACTAAATAGACTGTAAATGACCCGACCCGGTCGGATCCGGTCCGACCCGATTGGGTTTAGGACACCTTTCCAACAATCTCCCACTTGGCCTAAAGCCAATCACCCATATGCCTAAGCCCGCAAGTGAACATGTTTCTCATGCTTAGCTTGAGACAACGCCTTGGTTAACGGATCACTATGTTATCATCCGTGTGGACTTTCTATCTTTACATCTCCTCTATCTACTATCTCTAATCAAGTGATAGCGCCAGAGCACATGTTTGGACTTCATGAGACCTTGGTTCCTTTGATCGAGATATCGCCTCCATTATTATCACAAAGATGCAGGTACTCGACCTTCAATGGAGGGAACCACACCAAGTTCGGTGAATGAACTTCTTCATCCAAATCGCTTCTTTGCCGCCTCCGAGGTCGCTATGTATTCGGCTTCCGCTGTAGAATCTGCAGTAGTCTCCTCGCTTGAACTCTTCCACCACCGCCCGCCGTTAAGCGTGAAAACAAATCCAGATTGTGACTTGAAGTCATCCTTGTCGCTTGGAAATCGCATCCGTGGTAACCTCGTAATACTAAATCATCATTCCCGAAAACCAGAACATATCCCTAGTACGCCTCAAGTACTTAAGGATATTTTTGACAAAGAACCCAGCTGACTATCACCTGATTGACCGGTACCGCTAGTCATACTAAGAGGGTACGAGACGCCTGGTTCTTGTGCATAACATGGCATACATGATAGACCCAATTGCCGGGCATAAGGGACTTTACTCATTTGTGCCCTTTCCTCCTCTCGCCTTAGGACTCATTCCTTGACAGTAGACCCCATGTGACATGGGCAAAGCAATCCTTTCTTGATCGCCCATGCCGAATCTCTTCAAAGATCTTGTCTATGTAGGTGGATTGTGATGCACTGCAACCTTTTAGATCTATCTCTATAGATCTTTATTCCTGCATATAGGTCGCCTCACCCAAGTCCTTCATAGAGAAGTTCTTGGATAACCAAGCTTTGACTGATTGTAACATAGGCACATCATTTCCTATGAGCAATATGTCATCCACATAAAGCACTAAGAACACAATGGCACTCCCACTAACCTTCTTGTAAACACAGGGCTCATCTTCGCTCTTGATGAAATCAAACTGCTTGATTATCTCATCAAAGCGAAGATTCCAACTCCGAGAAGCTTGCTTTAGTCCATAAATGGATCTTTGCGCTTTACACACCATCCTCAAGCCATTGGTTGTGAAACCTCAGTCGTGTCATATACACTTCCTCGCATGTGTTCCCGCTAAGGAAAGCCGCTTTCACATCCATCCGCCAGATTTCGTAATCATGGTATGCCGCAATAGCAAGCAAAATTCTAATGGATTTTAACATGGCAACAAAGTAAAAGGTTTCATCATAGTCAACTCCTTGTCTTTGCTTATATCCTTTTGCCACCAACCTAGCCTTGTAGGTAGTCACGTTATCATTCATGTCGGTCTTTCTTAAAGACCCATTTACACCCTATGGGAACTATTCCCTCAGTGGATCAACTAAGTTCCAAACTTGGTTGTCTTTCATGGATTCCATTTCGTAATTCATGGCTTCCACCCACTTCTCTTTGTCATGCCTTAATAGCACTTCCTCATAAGTTCTAGGGTCCTCATCTTCCATGAGATACACGCCAGAGATACCTTTCAGTTCACAAATGCTCCTCGTGGATCTTCGAGGTGCTAGTGTGTCCACGGTAGAGGCCGGTGTCACATCTATGTGTGGCAAGTCCTCTACTTCCATCAACCGACTATTATCCGTAAGTGGTTCTCGAATTTCTTCAAGATCAATTTTACTCCCACCGACCCTATCCGTAATAAACTCTTTCTCCGTAGTGGGCCACCCCGGCAACAAACACCTTTGTTCCTCAGATGGTAAAATTGGTATCCTCTAGTTTCTCTAGATAACCCACAAATAGACATTTGTCGATCTAGCTTCTAATTTATCGGGCATCATCCTCTTCACATAAGTCGGACAACCCCAAGGTTTAAGATAGGCTAGACTCGGTTTCTCTTATGCCATACCTCGTATGGTGTGGATTCAACCGCCTTTGATGGAACTCGGTTCGAAGTATAGATGCGGTTTCTGAGCGCACTTCAAAATGATTTTGGAAGAATCACAGTAGCTCATCATGGATCGTACTCATGTCTAACAAAGCACGGTTCCTCCTCTCGTAAATGCCATTCATTTGAGGCGCCCCCTGAGGGGTCCATTCAGTAGAATCCCATTCTCCTTTAAATAACTTTGAAACTCTCCATCTAGGTATTCTCCACCTCGATCGGATCAAGTGTTTTGATTTCTTTACCCAAATTGCTTTCTCCACTTCGCTTCAATTCTTTGAACTTTTCAAGGCTTCGACTTGTACTTCATTAAGTATATATAACCATAGCGAGAAATGGTCATCAAGAAAGTGATAAAATAAGAGTATCCTCCTTTGGCTTGAATCGACATTGGGCCACACACATCAATGTATGAGCTCAAGCAATTCATTGATCTTATCCTTTGCCACTAAAAGGTGACTTTGTCATCTTGCCAAGTAAACAAGCTTCAGATGTATCAAACGATTCAGAATCGAATTGATCCAACATTCCATCTTTATGGAGTTTGGAAATGCGATTCTTATTTATATGGCCAAGTCTACAATGCCATAAGTAGGATTCATTCAAGTCATTTGTTTTGGCTTTCTTGTTATTTATATTAAGTACGCCAACATTCATATCTAATATGTAGAGACCATTGCTAAGTATGCCAAGATTATAAAAGATTCCATCACGTGAAAAAGAACAACATTTATTCTCAAACGTAAAAGAAAATCCATCAACATCTAATGCGTAATAGAAATAATGCTCTTCGTAAAGAGCAGAACAAAATAACAGCTTATTGAGTTCTAGTACTAGCCCACTCGGGCAATGAAAGAAAATAAACTCCTACGCCAAATAAGCAAAGAACACTTGCTCCATTTCCAACGCTGTAGGTCCACCTCTCCTTTCCTCGATCTCTAGTTCTTCTTAGTGCCTGCATATTCAGACAAAATATGAGAACCACAACCAAAGATCTAATACCCAAAGGTTGGACTTAGAAGAAGTAATGTTGATCTCAATCATAAATATACCTGGTCGAAGCATCGTAATGCTTCTTCTTGGTACTCAAGAAGCCCTTGCGCTTTCTCCTCCAATGTCCGGTCTCACCGCAATGGAAGCAAGCATCCTTGGATTTGTCTTTTGCTATCTTAGGCGTTGGCTTAGGTGCACCTTTCGCCTTCTTGGACTTTTTCTCGGCTTTTGCCTTGCCCTTACTTGAAGTGACCAAAGAACACTTGCTTTCCTTCCCTACAAAGGCCTCTCGCTAGCTTTCAACATGTTCAATAACTCCGCTAGGAGCAATCTATCTTGTTCATGTGATAGTTCATCACAAACCATGAGAATGAGTCGTAGAGATTGCGTAATCAAGTCAATACTCAACTCGCTCCAACTTGTGGCCCACCTTCCCAAGCCTCTCTATGTACCCGATCATTTTAAGCACGTGTGACCCCACAAAGCAGCCCCGGATGCCATCTTACAACTAAACAGGCCCTTCGAGACTTCGCACTCTCTCAAAGGCGACCGAGAAGCATAAAGTTCCTTCAGTGGACCATGATAGAGTAGGCGCCCATAGACTCATGTCAAGCTTCTGCAGCTCAGTCATGTAAAGCAAGCATGATACATGTAGCATCAAGATCGCTGCATGCTGGTTGTTGTACTTCTCGACAACATCTCAAATCAAACCTCGGCTGGCTTTTCCGGTAGGGCCTCGCCCAAGACATAGCCAATCTTCTCGTGCCTCAAAACGATTTTGAGGTTTCTTTCCCAATCGAGAAAATTAGTTTCGCAAGCTTGTTATCGATGATAAAACGAAGGTTCAATTTGTTTGACATTTTCTACAACAATAAATAAAAGATAGAATAAGTAAAAGCTCATGTATAAAAACCCTAAATTTGCACTTAAAATTTTTTAAAGGTTTTACTCCCACTAGCCAACTATTCCCTATTGACTTTCAAGAATTTAATTAATTCTTTAGTGGTCGATCCCATCTAGTTACCTCGATTCCCGACGAGGGCCGATCAACCGAGATAATTTCGACAGTGTAGTACTTTGCCAATGATCGCATGCGACTCCCAAAGGGTTGACTAGTCAACTCTTTGACGCTTCACATCTCTATGTGATAGCCAACCCTTGTCTCTAAAATCGACGGTCCCGACGAGGCCAATCACCGCAAGATTCCAATGAGTCGTAACTCCAATATTCATGAGATCTCGTAATTCATCATATCTCAATAATAACGATATACCCGTGGTAGGTCAACTCCCGACGAGGGCCGATCAGCTTGATCCAAACAAGGGCTCTTCACCGCCATTATAATATCGGGAGACAATTTTGGCTCGATTTTTGGCGTGGGAATAATTTTAATTAATTCACTTAATTAATTTGGTTTAATTATGGTCTCATCTACTATGTGCATATTACTACGATATCATATAAAGTAAAACATACACAACATTCCGCGCATAAAATAACCGGTATGATCATGGACTTTTCCTAGGTGCGGTTTCGAATACAAACTGACGAAACCGCGGGTCACAAACTAAGGGTATCTCAACCTCCAATAGATCTTTATTGTCAGACGCCAACGGGTTCTTTATTTCTCCTTGGTCTCGAACTTCTTGCTCCATTCTTGTTACATAATAAATAATTACACCCGCCGCACACGGGGGGAACTCAGTGGAATGGGATAAATGCAAAAGTAAACTAGGTCACGCTCTTCATAACGGCCTCAGACAATTTTTCAAAACCAACATAAAGAAAACATTCCCATCTATCCTATTGGTCGATTCCATGATCAATCGGGGTCCATATAATCACATTATATCTACTATCTAATCCATACAATTTTATCTTATGAAAAAGATTAAATTCTAATTTTAACTACTACTACTCATGCGTTTTATTTTATCACGCCAAATAATTAAATAACTTTTAATTAATTATATGACTTAACCTAAAATTAAAATTAACATTTAATTTTAATCGATTTCAATTTTAATTAAATTTGAACTATTCAAAATAAAATTAAAATTATAAAGTCTCCTATTTGTTTCATTTCCAATACTAAATTTAGTTTAGGCTCGCCACTTTCCAAAATCAAAATTTTGAAGTGGCTTTCAGGCTTAGCGCCTATTCCAAATCAAATATTTGAAAGTGGCTAGCTCTACTCCAAATCAAATATTTGGAAAGGCCAAATTATTTTAGTTCAGGCTCGCCACTTTCCAAAATCAAAATTTTGAAGTGGCTTGTGCTTCAGCCTATTCCAAATCAAATATTTGGAAAGGCCTGAGCCTACTCCAAATCAAATATTTGGAAAGGCCAAATAATTTTGGTTTAGGCTCGCCACTTTCCAAAATCAAAATTTTGGAAGTGGCTTGTGCCTGTGCCTATTCCAAATCAAATATTTGGAAGGGCTCAGCCTATTCCAAATCAAAATTTGGAAGGCCAATGTCCCACATGGTTTCCCAATGGTCCAAACTATTTGAACCATCGGTTGGCCATATGACACAACTAAACAAACGAGATATCTATGCACAATAAAATATCACAAAACAAAAGGGTTGATCTCCCCAATGGAAGAGGAGAGCCGACGGACAAAGAGCCCGAGGCCACCGCCCGCCGCCGCCGCCGAGGAGGATGGGGCGCCACCAATGGCCGACCCCCATGAACCCTATATTTTTTTTTTTTTTTTTTGTTTTAACGCTTCGCGATTTAAATCTTGCATCTATCGATTAAATACTACGCATTTAAATTATGCTTATTGCTTAAGCTCAAGTCCGCCTCTCGATACCACCGTTAGAAATCACTAGTTTAACGCAATGAATTTAAAATTTGATTTCCTTTTCTAGATCGTTCTTCGCTTAATGCAATAAACACGTTAAGTAGTTTGACGGTTATACCTTAGATGATCTACAAGATCGCCGCTTGACCGCCAACGGAGAGTAGTTCAATGCGCAAGCCGCCCACGCGTCCGGCCTCTATCGCTAATCCACACGAACCCCTCGCCGAATCCTCCTTGATTGCTATCGGAAAACTCCGGTTCGCTAGATCGACCTTTTCTTCCTCACAAACTCACTATGGAGAGCTCTCTATTTTACACAAGAATTATGAACTCTTGCAATTGTGTTGTACAAAAGAGCTTGACACCCACCTCCTATATATAGTGGTTGGGGCGCCCATATGGTGTGGAGGAGAAGAAAACCTTTTCCAATAAAATAAAGAAAATCTTCTAGATTGATTTATCTCTTTAATTATAATTTATTTTGCCAATATCTTATATTGATTATAATTATCTTATTACCATAAATCTATTTTCCAAAATCAATTAATATCTTATATTAATATTATGGTAATCTTATTAATTAAAGTGCACAATCCAAGTGTATCTTGTACACTCAAAAGTGGCGCCCATATCCCAAAAGATTGACTTCCGAATATTCTTTAATTAATCTAATTTATGTATATAATTAATATCTTGTATTTTATTTATTCATAATAAATAAATACCACCATATTAATTTACCACTATAACCTTTATAGTCTGAGATAAACTTTCCTTATTTGGTTATCAACTATAACCGCATTTTAATCCGACTCGATGTTCATATGTGTGTGACCCGATAGGCTTCCGAATATGTTGGCCGTAGACACAAAGTGCAATTTACCAAAATGCCCTTCATACCTAACGATCACGGGATAGCGTCTAGCAACACACCGTGACTCCCAATCATCGGAAGAGTCAAAAGCAATGACTACTACCTTTCATGTGAAGCGCTTATCGTGTAACTTACAATCCTATCGCTATAATAATATCCATACGATCGATATCTCGAGTGTCAATACATTGACGATCGATCTTATAATCTGATATCATGCCTCTCGAATAACACATTTACTCCCACTTTGCAAAGATTCTCGAGCTAGACATTCCTTATAAGAAGGCCATTTCGATATTCAATCCCAATCATAGGATACGCGATTCCCGGACGACCAATCATGTATACTCCGCGATGCTTCAATATCATACCCAATCACTACCGCATGATCGCCCGTGGTTAGAGAAATCTCAATAGTGTCAAAGCATGACAATCCACACCGTGATGCCATGAAGACTCCGGTCAAAAGGATAATTACACAACCGCCACATAGTGTGACACTTAATGTAAGTGGGTCGGTCTAACGACGCATTCTCTAATACACGCCCACGCATACCCAAGTGTGTCTACACTTCGATAGACGAGATCTATCCCTACCTTCTAAAAGATAGAAGACATCCAATACGTATTAGTCTCGATTATACTATCAATGTCCCATTTGATAATATGTAAGACTAGAGACATTTAAGTACCAACCTTGTTATAGTGATTAGAGATCTCATCAACCATAATCACTATCATGGTTTCTCTATCACGATTGATACTAGTGGACGTTACTATATATATACAACAAATAATATGAAGATAAACAATATATAATAACATAAGTGCTTTTATTAATCATAATAAAGTTATCACATGAACTAAATAGACTGTAAATGACCCGACCCGGTCGGATCCGGTCCGACCCGATTGGGTTTAGGACACCTTTCCAACAATAAGCTCACGTGTCTAGCTCAATCGGCGGATGGCATGGCTTACAGTAAACCATTTGATATGGCGATGTACCCATAGGGTCTTATAGCGATCCCATATGCCCAAAGTACATCGTCCCAACTTCGAACTCTCGATCTTTTCTATGACTATTCACCGCCTTCTCCAGGATTTTCTTAAGACTCGTTGCTTCGCTCAACCTCGACCACTAGTCATCGGATGATATGGTGTGCCGATTTTATGGCTTAACACCATACTTCTCAAGACTTTTTCCAAAGGTCGGTTGCGTAAGTGTGTCCTTTCATCACCGATCAAGGCACGTGGACATCCAAACCTCACAAAGATGTTCTTCTTCAGAAATTTCATGACCGTTTTATGATCATTGTGAGGAGTGGCAATTGCCTCCACCCATTTCGAAACATAATCAACGCAGACTAAGATGTATTTGTTGCCACAAGATGATGGGAATGGTCCCATAAAATCGATGCCCCAAACATCAAAGACTTCGCATTCAAGGATGGGTTTCAACGGCATGTCAAACCGCCTTGTCAAAGCTCCGGTTCTTTGGCAACGATCACAAGCTTTGCGTAAAGCTTCAAGTCCTTAAAGATCGTGGGCCAATAGAAACCGGATCGAAGAGATCTTCGCAACCGTTTTCCAAGGACCAAAGTGACCACCGTGGGTCCACTATGGCATTGCTCGATTATATCGCGTTGCTCGGATTCTGGAACACATCTCCTAAGCAAACCATCTTTACGAGATCTTGAAAAGATAAGGTTCATCCCAAACGAATATTTCATATCGTAGAAGAACTTCTTCTTCTCTTGATAAGACATTTCAGATCAAGGTATTTGGCATGAAGGTAGTTGACAATGGAGGAGTACCAAGGAACATCCTGAGAGCGCCATCGATCAACATGATGTTTTCTAGAGGAAAGTAAAGATCTATATCATCTGGTTCACCCTTTTCCTCACTTAACTGTTGAAATAGTGTCCTAAACCCAATCGGGTTGGACCGGATCCGACCGGGTCGGATCATTTCTACTATTTCTTTATGTTTATACATATATTAAATGGCTTTCATGTTGTCGTATATATGTTCTTTTAAAGGACCAATTGTGAATTGCTATATGATAACGTCCTTAGTATTAAACTGTGATAGAGAAACCATGATAGGCGATTATGGTTGATGAGATCTCTAATCACTTTAATAAGTTTGATACTTAAATGTCTCTAGGCGATGTACTATCAAACAGGCATTGATAGTATAAACAGACTAGCGTATTAGATGTCTTCGTGCCTTAAGGCGGGGATAGATCTCGTCTATCGAAGTGTAGAGACACTTGGACCATGCGTGGACGTGTATTAGAATGCGCGACGTTAGATCGACCCACTTACACGGATAAGTGTCACACTATGTGGCGGTTGTGTAATTATCCTTAAGACCGAGTCTTCATGGCATCACGGTGTGGATTGTCATGCTTTGACACTATTGAGGTTTCCCAGCCATGGGGCGATCATGCGGTAGTGATTGGGTGTGATCTTGAAGCATCGCGGAGTATACATGATTGGTCGTCCGGGAATCGCGTATCCTATGATTGGGATCGAATATCCGAAATGGCCTTCTTATAAGGAATGTCTTACTCTCGTGAATCTTTGCAAAGTGGGAGTAAATGTGTTACTTCGAGAGAGCTTGATATCCGTGATTATAAGATACGGTCGTTAATGTTTGACACTCGACGTCACGACCGTATGGGTATTATTACAAATGATAGGATTGTAAGTTACACGGTAATCTGCTTCACATGAAAGGTAGTAGTCATTGCATTTGACTCTTCCGATGATGGGGGTCACGGTGTGTTGCTTCAGACGCTATCCCGTGATCGTTAGGCATGAAGGGCATTTTAGTAATTTGCACTTTGTGTCTACGGCCAACACATTCGAAGCCTATCGGGTCACACACATAAGAACATCTAGCCGGATTAAAATGTGGTTATAGATGATAACCAAATAAGGAAAGTTTATCTCGAGACTATAAAGGTTATAGTGGTAAATTAATATGGTGGTATTTATTTATTGTGAATAAATTAAATACAAGATATTAATAATATTATATTAATTAAAGGATATTCCGGAAGCCAATTTGTTGGTCAAAGGTGGCGCAACTTATTTGTGTATAAGATACACTTGGATTGTGCAATTTAATTAATGATATTACCTATTATTAATATTAGATATTAATAAAATAAAATAATATATATATTTTAATGAATGTGCGTGTGTGTGCTGTGCATTGATTGTACATGTGCATAATTCCATTAGTTGAATATATTTGTATAGATTTATATGTGTAAAATATATGTGATATATATACACACGTGTGTAGAATTGATTTATGGTAATAAAATAAAGATAGTCAATATTAGATATTGACAATATCTTGGAGATATTCAATATGAGATATTGACAATATCCTAGATTTATTTGATATAAGATATTATAATAAATGAGATAAATCAATCAAATATATTTTCCTTATTTTATTGGAGAAAGGTTTTCTTCTCCACACTCTAGAAGATGGCGCCACCTACACTATAAATAAGAGGTGGGTGTCAAGCTCTTTTGTACAACACAATTCCAAGAGCTAATAGTTCTTGTGTAAAATTGGAGAGCATCCTATAGAGAGTTGGAGAGAGGGGAAAAAGACCGGTCTAGCAACCGGAGTTTTCCAATAGCAATCCATGATGGGATTCCGTGGTCACATTCGTGTGTGACTAGCGGTAGAGGCCGAACACTGGGTGGCTCTATGCGAGAACTACTCTCCTTAGGCGGTCAAAGCGTCGATCTTATAGATCAACCAAGGTAACCACCGTCTACTATCTATTTGTTTATTGCTTAAACGAAGTCGATCCTGGTTAAAAGGAAATAAAATTTTAAATTCATTGCGTTCCCGCGTAGATTTCCTAACAAAGGGTATCGAGAGAGAGCTTGAGCTTAAGCAATAGGCATGTTATTTTATGTAGTTAATTTTATCATTTAAATCACGTAATTAAAAGATGAAAGATTTTTGATTTGCAAAATTGATACACGAAAAAAAAAAAAAAAAAAAAAAAAAAAAAAGATCGGGTGGTGCTCGGCCGATCAAGCGGCGGCACCACCACCGGCGGCGGTCAAGGGCGGCGGCGGCAAAGAGGCAACTCGCTTTGCGGCGATCGATTGACCGCCAATGCTGGCGGATCTCCAAATTTTTGTTTTGTGTATTTTGTGATTCAATATGGTTCATAGTTGTGATTGGTAATTCCTCCTTTGTTTAGTTGTGTCATGTGGCTAACCAATGGTTCAAATAGTTTGGGGCCATTGGGATGCCACATGGCATTAAAATAATATTGGCCTTTCCAAACTTTGTTTGGAATAGGCCTAGGCCCTTTTCAAATATTTGATTTGGAATAGGCCTAGGCCTAGGCCACTTCCAAAATTTTGATTTTGGGAAGTGGCCAGGCCTAAACCAAAATTATTTGGCCTTTCCAAATATTTGATTTGGAATAGGCCTAGGCCCTTTTTCAAATATTTGATTTGTAAAAGGCCTAGGCCTAGGCCACTTCCAAAATTTTGATTTTGGAAAGTGGCCAGGCCTAAGCCAAATTTGGTTTAGGAAACCAAAGGCATCCCTTTTGATTGCGAATCAAAAGGAAAGAAACAAAAGAGAAATAATTTTAATTTTGATTTATTTTTAGAATAGTTCTAATTAATTAAAATTAAAATTAAAATCGGTTTAAAATTAATCGTTAATTTTATTTCGATTAAAATCATTTAATTAATTAAATGTTAATTAGTTAATTGATTGGATAAAATTATTTAATAGATTAAATGTTAATTGATTAATTAAGACGCAAGTAGTTAAATTTTAATTTTATCTTTTTCATAAGATTTTATTGTATGGATTAGATATAGTAGATATAATATGATTATATGGACCCCGATTGATCATGGACTCGACCGATAGGATAGATGTGAATGATTTAATTTTTCTGTTGGTTTAAAAATTGTCCTAGGCCGTTATGAAGAACGTGACCTAGTTTATTTTCTGCATTTATCCCATTCCTTTGACTCCCCCCGTAAAGCGGGGGTGTATTTATTTTATTAGATAGAATTAAATATAACAAGAATGGAGCGAGAAGATGGAGACCAAAGAAAGACGAAAATAAAGATCTCATTAGAGAATGGAGCATTAAAGATCCTATTGGTGGTTGCACTACCCTTAGATTGTGACCAGCGGTTTCGCTCGGTTTGTATTCAAACCGCACTCTAGAAAAAGTCCATGATCATACCGGTTACTTTACGCATTTATTTATTTTGTGCTTGTATTTATTTTATATGATACGATAGATGCATGACTAGGCACGATCTAGATGAATGTGTAGGATGTATGTCTATAGAGATAGATATATTTGATGAGACCGCAATTAAAAATTAATTAAGTGAATTAATTTACATAAATACTTCCACAACAAAAATCAAGTCGGAACGTTGTCTCCCAATGTTATAACGACGGTGAAGAGCCTGTGTTCGGATCCAACTGATCGACCACCGCCGGAGTTGACCTACCTCGGGTATATCGTCGTTATTGAGATATGATCGTATGAGATCTCGTGAATATTGGGTTATGACTTGACTAGAGTATTTCGGTGATTGGCCACCGTCGTGGCCGCCTCGACTTTAGAGACAAGGGTTGACTAACACATAGTGATGTGTATCGCCAAAGAGTTGACTAGTCAACCACCCAGAATCACATAGAGATGTGAATGGTAAAGAGTTACCTACCTATCGAAATTATCTTGGTTGATCGACCACCGCCGGGAGTCAAGGTAACTAGATTGGATCTCACCACTAAAGAATTTTGAAATATTCTTGAAAGTCAATTGGAAGTAGTTGACTAGTGGGAGCAAAATCATAAACCAAAAGACCATTTTTGATTTTATGTGTATAAACCACAACACTCATTTATTTTCATTTTTATGTTGTAGTTAGCAAACTTTATATTTATGTTTTATTCTCGATTAGTAAAACCAAATTATGATCATACCTTTTGAGAAACGTTCTCAAATATGGTTAAGTAATTTTAATCCTTTTAAAGTAAGCAATGACACGAGCAATCCCGTTATAGTAGTTAGAGACAAGGAGACTACATATCGATGCAAGAATCCAAGACTTTAATTATTAAAGAAAACGGAAGCTCGTGATAGTGGATACGATCCAATAAAATCATTCGGTCATACGATGACGAGTTATTCAAACGTTGGATAAGAATGACTAGACCGAATTTTGGAAATGATATTTTCAAAATTGTAAGATTTAAGTATCGACTTAATTCTATCATTGCTTAAAGGTTAATTAAATAGTTAATGTTTTAAATACGATTTAAAAGGTTAAATAAACTATTTAATAAACTTTAGATTTTCTTTATGAAAGACATAGCTCATGTGATCTTTCTTAAGTCTTATGAAGACTACACTAAGAAATATTTACAAGTGCTTAAAGGATTAAAAAGGAAAGTTAGGGCATGTGCTTAAATAGAGAACTTATTGAAGTTTCTATTATAGGCAAGTGAGTTGAGATAAATCTATCTAAGTTCAGGTCGACTCTTAGATATATGATATCTTGCGAGTGTGATTAAATTAGAAAGATTAAATACAGATATGGAAGGTGAAGCAAACGTTGTAACACTTACCATATTCTGGATCTAGTAAACTGATAAGGGAACTAAATAAATGTTATTATGTTCCGGTTCTTATGAAGAACATACTTTTAGTTATTTGTTAGGATTTAGTATACATATTCAATTGTAAAGAATAAATGTTATTCCGATAAAGTTGAAAGGTCACTGAATCTAACATACTAGATTTATGTCACTATATAGTTGATATATGTGATGAGATCTCAACTAAATATTTGTATGGCTGTTATCCTTAATATTTGTGGTTGTTCTAGACATAGTCTCTCTGGAAGGGAAGCGTGTAATTAAACGTCATTCTGATGATGTTGAACCATATGATTATGAATCATGTGGGTAATACGTATCTTATCTAAAGATGACTAAAATACCCTTTTTCGAAAAGGTTGTAAAATCTAGAAAAATTGTCTAAAGCCTGAACATACCGATGTTTGTTGGCTTGTGACAATTAATGCCATAAATAATTGTTTATTAATCTCTACAACTATTTTTTGAAATAGTCAAGTGTACTCAGTGAAGTGCATAATTCGGAAAGCCCAAAAGTTCGAGCTAGTACGAATATGAGATTGATGAGCTACTTAGAATTAATCTTCAATTGGATTGAATTAATTAATACCGAAGGTGTTTCGAAATCGTCTGAAAGGAATAAGATTCTCCTTGAAGGATACCATCTTTGGGATACGCAATTAGATTGTGTTCCCAAATGGAAACAACACTTTATATGATAAAGGTGTGATGCAAGCCATGCGAAGTATCCTTACCCGCTTCGGGATAGTGCCTTTATACTTAACCGAGTTCCAAAGAATAAATGTTGAATAAATTCCATATTAGATATGGAAGATGATAAATGTCGAATCTATCTTAACCGATGATTTGAAGTTGTCATAGGCAAAATCGTAAAGGCTTGGAGCCTAGTACGACATATGCAACTTTGTGGAATGTCTTAGCTAGTACTGGATATTATTTACTTGTCCATGGAGCAAAATGTTTGTCTCAAACATGCTCATCTTCTAAAGGAAGTGTTTCTTCCAAGAGAGACATGGGAGTAAATAAGATCTCAAAAGAGTTTGAGAACCACAAAGATATATTCGACCAATGGAACGTGAGCGGAGCGCCACATAGCGATGAGGTGTAGATCACCGCTCATTGCACACAAAAGTTCTCAGAAGTCCGTGAATAACCTCAAGCCCGAAAAAGGTTGTTGGTATGTTCATCTTGAAGAATGAATATCTCACGACTTGTGAAAGAATGTTTGAAAGGCAAGATTGAGAGATATGGCCAGGGCCATAATATCTCGAATTAGATTCCATCAATGACAACCAGGTTATGAACCTAGTCCTGCCTTACCTGTAGGAATGTCCCCGTAAGCCTCGAGCCCAGCTTCTATTCGAGATAATACTTGGTATAACCGTATCATGGCTATATGATAGTGTTGATGACGTTGAGCAGAAAGCTCGATGTTCATAGACGATAACATGATATGTAAGCCCACGAGATCCATTTAAGGACTCAAACAAGTTTCTCTAGACAATTTCTTTGTTTGATAATCAAAGGAGTTTGATTTAGTCAAAAGAAGGATATGCCAATGTGCAAGATGAATAGTGGGAGTGCGTTACTATTTTTGAGTAAGGTATTCTATATATCTCTCTCGAAATTGTCACCCCATGTCACGACAATTAATGTTTGGTAGTTCAAGGTCTTTACGAAAGCACTTGGATTGCGGTGTCTTATTTTTAGAAATAAGAATCTATAGTGATAGATTTAATCATTGTTAGATTATTGTTTGCCTATATAGATGTGATGCTAAAAGAAGTTTAGCATAGATCTCAAGATCTATCTCGTGTTAGGACGTTGGTCCTAAAGATGAGGTGAAAGATGATGACGCTTATGGAAGGTTTCTTCACATCTCTGCGATAGGAACCATCATAAAGGTAATACCAGATGTTCATGGTCCATGAATAATCATGAGCAAGTATGAAAGTATATCTGGTGAATGTCGAGAATATCCTTAAACAAGTTAAGGAAAGGTTCCTAGTTTATTGAAACTTGGAATTAAATAAACATAGATATACGAGGCGTAAATCCCGAGTCTTACGGGGCGAGTGGAGCTACTACTGATGGGTTTGCAATCACTTTGATTAAGTGACACAAATGAGTGGAAATGTTCTAGCCTATGGGTCATTGTAAATTCTACAACCAGGCCAAAACACAAGAGTGCCTTAGAGGCGCGGCCGAGCAAAAGATACATGGATCTAGAAGGTTCATTCCTGAACCTTGTACGGTTCTTCCACCTTTTCTATATAGCCGATATAGTAAGTGGATTCATTGCTTGAAGCAAGGACCAGGGTCTCGCAGAGATTCGTGTGTGTTGAGGTGCCCTTTGACTTGGTCATTTGGAACGTGATATGAAGATAAGTCCGAGTCCCCATGGATAGCGATCCGTTTATGGCTGTAATGGGTTGCGAGTATATTACATGAGATTCTTGTGTTTCAACTTGGTCTCGTGTGTGCGAGTGATTGGTTTTAGGCCAAGTGGGAGATTGTTGAAATAGTGTCCTAAACCCAATCGGGTTGGACCGGATCCGACCGGTCGGATCATTTCTACTATTTCTTTATGTTTATACATATATTAAATGGCTTTCATGTTGTCGTATATATGTTCTTTTAAAGGACCAATTGTGAATTGCTATATGATAACGCCCTTAGTATTAAATCGTGATAGAGAAACCATGATAGGCGATTATGGTTGATGAGATCTCTAATCACTTTAATAAGTTTGATACTTAAATGTCTCTAGGTGATGTACTATCAAACAGGGGCATTGATAGTATAAACAGACTAGCACGTATTAGATGTCTTCTGCCTTTAAGGCGGTGGATAGATCTCGCCTCATCGAAGTGTAGAGACACTTGGACCGTGCGTGGACGTGTATTAGAGAATGCGACGTTAGATCGACCCACTTACACGGATAAGTGTCACACTATGTGGCGGTTGTGTAATTATCCTTAAGACCGAGTCTTCATGGCATCACGGTGTGGATTGTCATGCTTTGACACTATTGAGGTTTCCCCAGCCATGGGGCGATCATGCGGTAGTGATTGGGTGTGATCTTTGAAGCATGCGGAGTATACATGATTGGTCGTCCGGGAATCGCGTATCCTATGATTGGGATCGAATATCCGAAATGGCCTTCTTATAAGGAATGTCTTACTCTCGTGAATCTTTGCAAAGTGGGAGTAAATGTGTTACTTTGGAGAGCTTGATATCCAGATTATAAGATACGGTCGTTAATGTTTGACACTCGACGTACGACCGTATGGGTATTATTACAGCGATAGGATTGTAAGTTACACGGTAATGCTTTCACATGAAAGGTAGTAGTCATTGCATTTGACTCTTCCGATGATTGGGGGTCACGGTGTGTTGCTAGACGCTATCCCGTGATCGTTAGGCATGAAGGGCATTTTAGTAATTTGCACTTTGTGTCTACGGCCAACACATTCGGAAGCCTATCGGGTCACACACATAAGAACATCTAGCCGGATTAAAATGTGGTTATAGATGATAACCAAATAAGGAAAGTTTATCTCGAGACTATAAAGGTTATAGTGGTAAATTAATATGGTGGTATTTATTTATTGTGAATAAATTAAATACAAGATATTAATAATATTATATTAATTAAAGGATATTCCGGAAGCCAATTTGTTGGTCAAAGGTGGCGCAACTTATTTGTGTATAAGATACACTTGGATTGTGCAATTTAATTAATGATATTACCTATTATTAATATTAGATATTAATAAAATAAAATAATATATATATTTTAATGAATGTGCGTGTGTGTGCTGTGCATTGATTGTACATGTGCATAATTCCATTAGTTGAATATATTTGTATAGATTTATATGTGTAAAATATATGTGATATATATACACATGTGTAAATTGATTTATGGTAATAAAATAAAGATAGTCAATATTAGATATTGACAATATCTTGGAGATATTCAATATGAGATATTGACAATATCCTAGATTTATTTGATATAAGATATTATAATAAATGAGATAAATCAATCAAATATATTTTCCTTATTTTATTGGAGAAAGGTTTTCTTCTCCTCCACACTCTAGAAGATGGCGCCACCTACACTATAAATAAGAGGTGGGTGTCAAGCTCTTTTGTACAACACAATTCCAAGAGCTAATAGTTCTTGTGTAAAATTGGAGAGCATCCTATAGAGAGTTGGAGAGAGGGGAAAAAGACCGGTCTAGCAACCGGAGTTTTCCAATAGCAATCCATGATGGGATTCCGGCGGGCTGTTCGTGTGGACTAGCGGTAGAGGCCGAACACTTGGGCGGCTCTATGCAGAACTACTCTCCTTAGACGGTCAAAGCGTCGATCTTATAGATCAACCAAGGTAACCACCGTCTACTATCTATTTGTTTATTGCTTAAACGAAGTCGATCCTGGTTAAAAGGAAATAAAATTTTAAATTCCGCTGCGTTCCCGCGTAGATTTCCTAACATTAACATCCTAGAAACATGATCCGCCACCACGTTCTCACTGCCCTTCTTATCTTTGATTTGAACGTCAAACTCTTGGAGTCGGATCCAACGCAGAGAAGCGCGGTTTAGCTTCCTTTTGGTCATGAGATATATCGCAGCGGCGTGGTCACCCACACAATCACTGAGCACCCGAAGAAGTAACTACGGAACTTGTCCATAGCAAACACTACGCCAATAACTCCTTTTCGGTAGTCGATAGTTAACTTGCGAAGGATTCAACGTGTGGCTGGCGTAATAGATAGGCTGGAACTTTCCTTCGATGCACTGTCCTAAGACTACACCAACAGCATAGTTGGATGCATCGCACATAAGCTCAAAGGGCAAGTTCCAGTCTGGCGATATGAGGATTGGAGCGGATATTAACCTATTCTTGAGCTCCTCAAACGCTTGCTTGCAGTTTTCATCGAAATTGAACTCAACGTCTTTCCTGAGCGAGAGTAGATAGGGGCTTGGCTACTTTGGAAAAATCTTGGATGAATCTCCTATAGAAACCGACATGTCCGAGGAAACCTCTGACTTCGCGTACATTCTTAGGATAACTCATCTTCTCAATAGCTTCAACCTTGGCCCTATCGACTTCTATACCTTTGGCGGACACTTTGTGGCCAAGAACTATCCCCTCATCGACCATAAAATGGCACTTTTCCCAATTGAGTACTAAGTTCTTTTCCACACATCTGGATAACACCTGATCAAGATTATTGAGGCAATCATCGAAGGATTGACCAAAGACCGAGAAATCATCCATAAAAATCTCCATGCACTTTTCAACTAGCCCGTCAAAGATAGCCATCATACACCTTTGAAAGGTGGCCGGGGCATTACAGAGACCAAATGGCATTCGCTGTGAGCGAATGTCCCATAAGGGCAAGTGAAAGTGGTCTTCTCTTGTCAACAGGATCGATGGGTATCTGGAAGTATCCTCGAATATCCATCCAGAAGCGAGAATCGTGCCTCGCTAGACGCTCAAGCATCCGATCAATGAATGGAAGGGGAAATGATCTTTCATTGTGACCTCATTGAGTTTTCTGTAGTCAATACAGACTCTATAGCCTGTAACTAGCCTCAATGCTATCTCCTCTCCCTTCTCATTCTTCTCAATAGTAATTCCCCCTTTTTTGGGGACTACCTGAGTCGGGGACACCCACTCACTATCAGCAATGGCGTATATGATACCCATATCTAGAAGCTTAATGATTTCCTTTTTTACGACTTCTTGCATATGAGGGTTGAGCCTCCTCTGGGGCTGTCTAACACATTTTGCACCCTCCTCAGTCTTGATCTTGTGCATACAGATGTCGGGAGATATCCCTCGGATATCTCCCACCTGCCATCCAAAGGCTTTCTCATTTTTGCGCAAGACGTTTAGCAGTTTAAGCTCTTCTATTCGAGATAGCTTGGCAGAGATGATCAAAGGAAGCCGGTCACCTTCTCTCAGAAATACATACTTAAGATGTTTAGGCAACGGCTTCAGTACCAAATCTACGGGAGGATCTTCTAGACTTGATTTAAGATCACCACTCTTCAACTCAACATCGCTGAGCTTACTCAGTGGTCCTACTGCCAAGGCTTCTTCTCTTAGCTCATCCTCAAATTCAGCTGCTAACTGGTCTAGATTGACCACACCATGATTGTTCAGATTATCCATCAATCGCTCATATTCTGCTTCTACGGCCAAGACTTGCGTATCCATGGAGTCATTGAAGTCATCAGACGTCTCCTCTATGGAACAACCGGTTGGAGATCCAGAAGGTACATTGATAGATTTAGAAACACTGTAACTCACCTCCTGGTCACCAACTCGAATGGTCACGTGTCCACCATCACAATCGATGAGGGCTCTAGCTGTAGATATAGAAAAGGTCTTCCGAGAATCAAAGGGACACTTTCACTTTTCTCAATATCCAAGACGTGCTAGTCAACTGGAAAGGTAAACCTATCAACTTGAACCAATACGTCCCTTAGGATCCCCGAGGCTTTCTTTGAAGATCTATCGAATCGCAAGTTCATGGTAGTGGGTTCTAGAAGACTTTGTAAACCCAAATGCTTGCAAATAGATAATGGCATCAAGCTTATGGATGCACCTGGTCACATAAAGAATTTGGAAAGACTAGGCCTCCCATCCGCAATGTGAGCACGAATTTCCCGGGGTCACCTCTTTTGATTGGTAAGTCTGGATAATTGATCATTGAACAATCCTCACCAATTGCCTGATCCATTTCTGCTAACTTCTTCTTGGAAGATACAACATCCTTGATGAACTTTGTATACTTAGGCATCTCGACCAAGACCTCGGATAATGGCAGATTTACCTGAGTATTTTTCAGAAGGTTTAGCACCTTCTCGTACTTTTTGTCTTCAACCAAAGGAATGTTGCTCTTCCTCGGTGGAAACGGAAGCTTCTTCAGATCACTCTCGGAAAAGACTCTTTTGAGGATGCGCCGATAGCTTTGTCTTCCAAATCCTTCCACCGAACCGTCTTTTCGAAGCTTTAGTAGTCGTGGATCACCCACCGACTTTTTTTCCTTTTCACCCCTCAAGGATCACCACTTGAGGATTTCCAACTTTTTCACTTCTCGTGGAACAAACCACCGATTACTTGCTTGCGGCCAAAGGGATGATGGGTGCTCAACTTCCCTCCGCCTTATCAATGGCGGGAGGGGCTAGTGGTTTCCACAAAGCCGTGGGACCACTCACCGTGTACCGCTTAAACTCATTGTATCGGCCTCCTCTTTGCCATAATACATTGTTGGTACGAGGTCGATATATTGGTCACTACTTAAATCGGACTGAGCAACATGACCGCCTTAGATTTTTCTCGTAAAATCGCGGCGGATGCCCAGGGGTCTTGATGCTAATCTCGCCACCACCGCCTATCTGCTGCTTTCAAGGTTCTTATTGGTACTCATCAGAGCTGAATGTTCTTGTTTTGCTCCTCTTTGAATGAGTTCCACTCACTTTGAGGTCATTGGAATCCGAGGGCCTTGAGAATTGGAAAAATTTTGATTTTGTGGTGGTTGGGCGATTCGATAATTGGAATTGGAAATGGAGGGCCAATTCTGATTAAACCTTTGTGTTTGATTGGAAAAATTAGAGTTTGGGTTCTGATTATAACCAGGGTTTCTATTGAAGTTCGAATTAGATTAAATCTCAAGACCGATTAAACCCTTGGTTTTGGAAATTGTTCGGCCCAGAGAATTGGTTGTTGAATCTCGATTTGTCCGGCCGTGAGAAAGCATTGACTTCCGCATTCTGCCCAATCATGGGACAGAAGCGAGCAGTATGCCCCATGCTGTCACATACTTGGCATGTGATTGGATTATGCTGTCCATAATCATGAACAGCATTGACGCGTCTTTGGCGTAGAGGGAAGAAAATTGACATTGGCCACCATATGGCGGTCGGCGAAAGATGCTTCAATCGTAACTTGAGAGTTCTGCGTGAAAGTGAAGGAGTCCGATAACTCGGGTAGGGCCGGTGTGAGAGGTCATCGGTTGAGAAGGTGCCATCTGCTTTTGCAGTATGGCAACAAGACTTTGCATAGTCACCTCTTCGACCTTGGGAGGGGGAGGAGGTGCTTGGATGGCTTGATAAGAGGGGGCGTAGTTATATTTGGCAATGTCCTCGAACAACGCCCACCCTCATCAGTGTTTTCTTGAGAAATGCCCCACTGAGGAACTATTGACCATGCCCTTGGTGAGCCTCGGTCAATCCACTGAAGAAAGTATGGACTTGCCTTTGCTTTGGCAAGCCATGATGGGGACACTTTCAGAGAGAGACTTAAACCTTTTCCACGCCTCAAAGAATGACTCATTTTCCAAATGACGGAATGTGAAGATTTCGCCTGAGAAAGCAATGCTTTTTTTGAAGGAGGAAAGTATTGACTTAGAAATTCCTTCTCGAGCTCCGCCCACGTAGTGATGGATTCAGAGGGAGAGAGTGATACCACTCAGTGCCTCCCCGTAAGGAAAATGGAAATAGTTTAAGCTTGATGGCGCCCTCACTTACACCTTGGATACGGGTAGTACCGCATATTTGCAAGAATGTGTGTAAGTGAGTGTGGGGGTTTTCAGATGGGAAACCATGGAAAATTGATGCATGCTGCATCATCTGTATAAGTCCGGGTTTAAGCTCGAAGTTTGGAGCAGAATGGTAGGCATGACGATAGCCGGGTTGATGGTGACTCATGACCGGGCATGGCATAGTCGGCCAACGTCCGTCTATCTTCCGCCGCCATTATTACTATTCTTTCGATTTATCCCGAAAGATATTGCTCAAATTCTGATCTAGAGCGCTTCCTTCGTCGAAACGAAGTCTCCGCTTATTGGGTCGGACTATGGTCCGCTCGGGTCGTGGAATAGATTAGTGGTCCCTTATGACTACGAGTTTTGCATAAACCGAACACCAACTCAAGGTGTTGAGCAAGAAAGGATAGAAAGTGACGAAAAGACAGATCGAGACAGGAGGGAAAGGATAACTTAACCTAGAGGAATCAAAAACTACGAAACTTAACTACTAAAAATTTAAAAACAGAAAACAGAAACACCAAAACGTGTTGAAATCTTACGAGCCCAAAATGGAAGGGAAAACAGTGGATTTTGACCTCGAAAACGGTGTCGGATGGCCTCCGGCGGTCTGCCATGTCGCCGGCGCCGGAACGAGCTTTCGAATTGGGGTCCTGCGCGCCAATCCGACACTCGAGCCGAAAGTTATGGCCAAAATACTATCAAGTGCTAAACGGACCTTTTATCCTAAAATTTGATCGTGAAAGGTGTGAGTCGATGATTCAACCTTAGATGTCACCGAATCAACGTGGAAACTAGAAAGGATAGAAACAAAAACCCTACCTACGAAAAAGACATCGAACAGAGGATGTATCGGGCGCCCAAGGTCCTGGGCGGGCGCCTCTGCCTGAGGTTGAAGTGGACGGGCGCTCGTAAAACCGAACGCTGGTCTGAGGGGTCGAAAGCGTAACGAGTTGAAATTTTTACAAAGTGGGCCACGGGCGTTCATAGGTATGGACGCTCGTTCATATGCAAAATTTTCCAGAAAAAGAACAGAAACGATTTCAGAATAGAGAGAAAAGTAAAGAAAACAGAGCAGGAAAAACAGGGAGAAAAAACTAATCACTAACAGAAACTTTAACCCTAATCTAAAACACCAATATCCTAACTACTTAAAGGTTAATCTTCCTAGGAATCGACCTAAAAACAGGGATTAAAACGCAGAAAACAGAAAGAAAAAAAAAAACTGAACTAACACAGAAAAACGAAAAACAAACAAAAACAAAAACTAGGCAAACCGTCCGGTTCCCCGGCAACGGCGCCAAAAACTTGTCCCGGATTTTATCAATACAAAACAACAAGTAATAAACCGGTTAACCTCAAGTGCAAGGATCGTAGTATGGAGGTTAATGCCGGGTCGATCCTACGGGAATCGATTTAATGTGAATCCTAGTTTTTGCTTTAAACTAACTATGTCACGAATCTAACCTAAACGAATAACTAACCTAAACAAATATGCGTAAGAAGTAACTAGACAGAGGATTGCTCCAATGCTAGGCAAGATTGAAAGCGATAAAAACTAAACTAAACTAAAGTACGTAAAAGTAAACTAAAGCTAAACAATTCAAGTTTTAAGGATTAAATCAAATTATAACGAATCTAACAAGCAATTGATCCACCTATCCTATCAACATTCAATTCTAACTCGGATTAATTCGTGATCTCTACTCAAGTCGTGATTCACCTAATCAAAGGTATAAACTCCTACTCTCGTAGACGAGTTCGCTTTTCTAATCTTTTATCTTTCGATGTTAAAGATTACGCCTTTCTAACCTAAGCGTGAAATCTTTCGATTTCTAATCTAGAAAATCAATCTAATAACTTTCGTTTTTAGTTAGAACGAAGATCCATTCTTTTATCATGGTGATCTAGGGTTGACATGACTCTCATCATATAAACAATCATCAAAGCAAGCATCTTTCGATTAAACATGCAATAAGACATACAAAACATGATAAAAGAAACGAACTTGAAATAGATACTCACAGATTAATCACGAATCAAAACTGAATTGTTGAAGGAAGGCTTCACAACGCTTGTTCAAAGAGGGATTAGCCTCTTAGCATCCTTTGAAAGCTTGAATTGTTGAATAAAAAGTGCATGAAACTAACTAATCTAATCTAAGAATTAAAGTGCATAAAAGTAGATAAAATCGTAGAAAAACGCAGCCAAGCTGCCCCTAGGGTTTAGGGTTCAAATTATATGATTAGGGTGAAATAAATCCGCTGCTTATATAGAGTTTCAATGTCGGCCGCTACAAGAACCGCTCCGACGCCCGCTTGAAGATTCCGGACGCTCGTCCACTATTTTCAGCAACAGCATCCAAACTTGTAACGCTCATATCTCGGGCCTCGTAAGTCGGAATGGAGTTATTCAAAATCCTGTAGAATCCTCTCTTCAAGACCTACAACTCTTCTCTTGATGTCCAGAGTCAAATCGGTTGTTATCATATCAAGAACTGCGTTGGAAGTTCAGCGCTACCCGAATCCTGATTTTCTTCCTCCGACGCTCGTCCAAGATCTCGACGCTCGTTCCTTCACCTTGAACTTGTGCCGACGCTCGCTCATCCAGCGTCCAAACTCTCAGATCAAAATACTTCCCTGGGCGCCCGCCTGCTTTATCAAACGCCCGTCCCTCTCGACGGGACCCGGACGAACGCCCATATGTGTCGTGAATCGATTTCTTGATCTTTATCTCCTCCTTCTTCCATCTTTATCCTTCTTTCCTCGTCTCTTTCTTGATTTAGCTCGAATTATATCAACATTTGATCATCAATTCAGCCTCCAACATGTACCTACATGACATCAAAAACACCGCAAAACGTAACACAATCCAAATACTCGTAAAACCATAATTAAAACACATACACAACCTCATTTTGCAAATAAACTAATCAAAATCTTACTTGCTTAATAAATCATTTAAACACTCGTTTTCTATGCAAATTATACAAATACGGAGGAAATCATTATCAAATATAACGTTAAAAACCGTATAAAAATACCCTTAACAAATTTTGCATCATTAAAACAAAAGAAAATTTATATAACCTATACTACCATGCAAAACTACCTCCTAACCGGCCGAATACCGGGTAGTTGCTAGTAAAGTTGGATAAGTACGGGTATCGATCCTCGTGGAAAGGGATGTTGAATCTAACTTCATTAATTCCTCTTTATTAACTAAACCTAAACCTAAAACTAGAACGGAAAAATAATCGACGGAGGATTGTTAATCCAAAGCCGTGAAAGATAATTTCGAACAAACATAAAATAAAACTATATCTACGAAAGCAATAAAACTAACTATCATTGAACAAACATGAACAAGCCATGATCAACCTCTTCCCAACAACCATCACCCCACCGAAAGAAAAACACGATTCACACACATTCATTCACAAGTTATCTTGGATTATTATCTTATCTAAAGAAGCGCTTCCTCTTCCGATTTATCACGCCATTAATTAGTTTACCTTCCGGTCTTAACTAATATCGATACAAATCAAAGATATGGATTGAATCCTAACCTAACAACATTATCCTCAACTTCCGCTTGTTGGAATAATTATTGTCAATCTCCTCACGATAATCTAATGAATCTATTAACTTCCGTTATCTAAATTCGATTAACATGCGGCATAAAAACATGAAAGAGAACAAGAACAACATAATGAATTAAACACATGAAAAATCCTATCTTTCCGTAACGGTGATATCCTCAATTCAAATCTAAGATAACTTTGCATCGAATTAATCAAATTGTGGTTCTCTCGTAAACCTAGATATTTAACCTACGAACTTCCGTTATGTATAGATTAAAAATCTAATCTTTCCTATGGTGATCTAAACTACACCGACTTCCGTCATGCGGTAGCATCAACAAGCAATAATCTTCCGATATGAATTGCACGATAACAATTATTCATAGGAAAAGAAACAACTTTGAATAAAATCAACTTACAAAACATCCAAGACTTGAAATTGAGTTCGTTGCTGAAACAGGTTTCACATGCTCGTTCAGGACGGCTTAGCTCATCCTCAGTTGCAGAAACAGATGAAAAACAAAATAAAAAAAATAAAAGTGGCTCGGTCGACCGAGCAGAGCACTCGGCCGACCGAGCGTCCGGCTTCTCGATCCGCGCGCCGCTTCGGTCTCTGGGTTATGATGCTCATCGCTCGCATGCATGCTTATATAGATGTTGTTTAAACCGACTTAAGACTTAATAATTATCCTTTTCTTTTAAGGAATAAAACTAAAACCCTAGTAAGGATAATTCCACATTTATCCCTTCCTTTTAATCCTCTTGGGCGCCGTTTAACGTGATGGACGCCCGTCCATCGTTTACGCATGTTGAACGCTCATTCATGTCCTTGGACGTTCGTCCAAACTTCTTCACTTCAACCTCCAATTATTCTTCTTCCTTCCATCTTCTTAAAGCTTCACCCAACCTCGTTTAAACTCCTTCAATGCCATGCAAACGTACCTACATTCATGATAACATCGTGCAAAATGTAATATCTCATATATAAAGATATTTATCCAATAAAATCACATAATTAGCCCTAATTTGCACTTAGACACTTTTAAAACTCATTTGCTCAATATTTCAATATAAAGCTCGATTTCTATGAAAATAATATGAATATGGGGAAAATAATTGTAAAATATATCGTTATAAATCGTATAAAAATACCCTTAACAACACCCCCACACTTAAACCTTGCTCGTCCCGAGCAAAACAAAACGAGAACATACTATCAAGAATCCACATAACCCGACACGAGATATAGTCAAAATCATGACAAGCTAGTATTCAAAGAATCGACCTCACTCGGTGATGTGTGTGCGAACCTCACTAAACTTCCACCGATCCTCTCTCGATATAATACATCAAGCACTAACAGCTTATCCGGTCAACTAAACGAAAACTTCATTCTATCTACAAAGACTTACCTAACAAAACTAATTACCAAGAACATAGTAACCAACTCACAACTAAATTCCTTTACTTAGTACCAAGAAAATACCTTTCGGGTCTCTACTGGTTTAGATCAAATTGACTTAGAATTCCAAAAAAAAGCGATATTTTATATTTCCTATCGTCGCGTCTCAAAAGTATAACACACTCCACTACATTGTAGGCGCAGTCACCCCGAGATCACTCAATCCCATCTTGTCTGTTGGTAAACCACACTCCCCAATTGGGGCAGATCCAAATGGACTCGAGGTGATAGATATAAACAAAATTCCCATAAAGAAATTTTATTCATTTATTATTTATAGATATATATATATTTTTATATTTTTCAAACTCTTTGGAAACTCTCGGTCAAATATATTTCTAACACATTCAAGACTCTCAAAGTTCTCAAGAACACTAAGGTAATCAAATTCTAACTGTGAGTATAGCACAAGTTCTTAACTTTCATTAATGCTAAATAAGTGTTATCTCAGATCAAGAATTAACTTCCTTTTAACTAACCGAAACTATTCTATATTTGGCTCTTCATCTAATAGGTTCGTGAAATGAAGTTCAAGTGAGTATCGACTTACTAAACCTATTCTCGAACATGATATGACTACTCTGATAACAACTAAAGGTGCCAGATTATAAAACTAGCATGCCAAAGAAATGTTACTCAGACTAAACAAATTTTTTTGAAAATTGAAGCACTTTTCATAGAAAATTATAACTAATATGAGCAAATGAAAGTAGATACATAAATCATCTATCCCTCCCCACACTTAGATTGCAACTTGTCCTCAAGTTATACGAAATAAAACAAATAGAGAACTTAGTGATTGGATGCTTGCAATTCCGGAAAAATTGGTAAAAACCAAAATTGTCGCATAGCTCAATGATCAGGAGCATCACAGTAAACTGAATTCATCGTGAAAGTGCACAATAGCTATCAAAAATATCCTGCAGACTTGATCAGTGCAAAAAGAGTCTACGGGGAAAAAGAAAAGATTACATATATAAAGCACATGGAAAAGGAAATATAGAGATATTTCAAATTTAAGCTCATATAAAGATGGAATACATATACATGAAATATTACAAAGTAGTAGGCTAGGTGCAACTACATGAAAATATACTAGAATGCAAATACATGATATGCAATCCTAAAAATAAAATAAATAAAAATAAATTCTGACAGGCTCAGGCTGAGCAAGTTGACCCCTGACAACTCTACAGTGACTACGGCCCGTGCAGAAACAAAATAAAAACGAGGTAGTATTACGAAAACCGACAGTTAACTACGCTCAAGAAAAATAAAAGAATGCAACTAAATGATATGCATCTAAGTGATATGCAAAAATAAAAGAAAATAAAAGGAAGAAAACTAGCCCACTTATTTGCAACGCGACATATATAAAATAAACGTCTACCAAATAATGACAGGTTACGATAAACGCAGTCTTTGTTCATTACATGCGGTGTAGAATGCGCTTAAGACTCATCAAAAGGTGATAGCATTATGGAAACCAACAATTAGCTATACTAAACAGATATAACTCATAAGGTTTCCATCGTAGCAACGGAAAACCGACAGTTACTACCCAAATGAGTTATAAAAATAACAAGGAAGCACATAAGTCTCAAAGCTCACAAGATTCATCACAGCGGTATGTAGCATACGGAAACCGACATTAGCTACTAATTAACACGAAGACCAGTTATAGCATACGAGAACCGACAGTAACTATAACTTGCATGGATGAATCATGTAAATAAAAAAATTAATCAATTATTCAACATGGATTCAGTAGATGGAAGGGTGTAAACATGCAAGTTCAGAACATCTACGTAAAATGAAATAGCCACAGAAGCTCTAATGAAAGTAATCCAAGTTAAATTAAATCATTAAAAATCAAATCAATAAAAACTTGAAACCTGGACGTGCGTCCAAAAGGCCAAACGGGCGGTTGCCTGGAAATTTTGCACTGGACGGGCGTTCAATGGGCCGAACGCCCGTCTGAAGGTTCGATACAGCAGCCTGCAACTTAATAAAGCATAGCCGAAAACCCTAGACTAACATCTTAAACTCATGGCAATTCAGATCATCAAATCACACATACAGCAGCCAAGGATAAATTTTAGCACAGAGCACACTAGGTTACAGATTAGGTTATACTTCACGTTTCACAAATCGAGTAAAAAAACTTTTTGCACATTCTTAACCCTACGGTCATCGAAACACGGCAAAAATAAAAACTCTCAATTTGTGTGACGCTACTTTTATTGAAAAGAAGAAAAGACAATCGTAACAAAAATAGAAAAATTAACTCAATTAGATTCAACGAAAACACCGATTCCCGGCAACGGCGCCACTTTTGTTGGGGAGATTTTGCATCATTAAAACAAAAGAAAATTTATATAACCTATACTACCATGCAAAACTACCTCCTAACCGGCCGAATACCGGGTAGTTGCTAGTAAAGTTGGATAAGTACGGGTATCGATCCTCAGGGAAAAGGGATGTTGAATCTAACTTCATTAATTCCTCTTTATTAACTAAACCTAAACCTAAACTAGAACGGAAAAATAACTGGACGGAGGATTGTTAATCCAAAGCCAGGAAAGATAATTTCGAACAAACATAAAATAAAACTATATCTACGAAAGCAATAAAACTAACTATCATTGAACAAACATGAACAAGCCATGATCAACCTCTTCCCAACAACCATCACCCCACCGAAAGAAACACGATTCACATACATTCATTCACAAGTTATCTTGGATTATTATCTTATCTAAAGAAGCGTTTCCTCTTCCGATTTATCACGCCATTAATTAGTTTACCTTCCGGTCTTAACTAATATCGATACAAATCAAAGATATGGATTGAATCTAACCTAACAACATTATCCCTCAACTTCCGCTTGTTGGAATAATTATTGTCAATCTCCTCACGATAATCTAATGAATCTATTAACTTCCGTTATCTAAATTCGATTAACATGCGGCATAAAAACATGAAAGAGAACAAGAACAACATAATGAATTAAACACATGAAAAATCCTATATTTCCGGTAACGGTGATATCCCTCAATTCAAATCTAAGATAACTTTGTAACGAATTAACTAAAGTTGTGATTCATGATGAACCTAGACTCCTAACCTAACAACTCTCGTTAAAAAGGTTAAAGCTCTAATCTTTTCTATGGTGATCAAGTTTACACCGACTCTCGTCATACGGCAAACATCAACATGCAAACATCTCTCGATTTAATTTGCAAGATAACAATTAATCATAGAAAAGAAGACAACTTTAAATTAAACTTACAAAACATCCAAGACTTGAAATTGAGTTCGTTGCTTTGAAACAGTTTCACATGCTCGCTTGAGACGGCTTAGCTCATCCTCGCTTGCGAAAATGGATGAAAAACAAAATAAAAAATAAAAGTGGCTCGGTCGACCGAGCAGAGCACTCGGCCGACCGAGCGTCCGGCTTCTCGATCTCATGGGCCGCTTCGGTCTCTGTGGTTATGATGCTCATCGTTCTGCATGCATGCTTATATAGATGTTGTTTAAACCGACTTAAGACTTAATAATTATCCTTTTCTTTTAAGGAATAAAAACTAAAACCCTAGTAAGGATAATTCCACATTTATCCCTTCCTTTTAATCCTCTTGGACGCACGTTTAACGTGATGGACGCCCGTCCATCGTTTCTGCATGTTGAACGCTCATTCATGTCCTTGGACGTTCGTCCAAACTTCTTCACTTCAACCTCCAATTATTCTTCTTCCTTCCATCTTCTTAAAGCTTCACCCAACCTCGTTTAAACTCCTTCAATGCCATGCAAACGTACCTACATTCATGATAACATCGTGCAAAATGTAATATCTCATATATAAAGATATTTATCCAATAAAATCACATAATTAGCCCTAATTTGCACTTAGACACTTTTAAAACTCATTTGCTCAATATTTCAATATAAAGCTCGATTTCTATGAAAATAATATGAATATGGGGAAAATAATTGTAAAATATATCGTTATAAATCGTATAAAAATACCCTTAACACCAACTCATATATCAGATCTAGGATCAAATTCATAGAAAAAAATATAAATCATCGTTCTCTTCGTACTGTCCGACTTCTGTAACAAATAGCAAGCGATTAAAACAGACAGACAAGAATTATAGCATAGACAATAAATCATGGGAGAAGAAAAGGAATTCTAGTTATACCGTTCCTCCTTTTTCTACGGTGCAATTATTCCAATGGGGCTGTGAAGATCGATATAGATGGGGCGACACCGCGACAGATAGGGTAAAGGTCTAAGCAAGCACCGACAACTAAATGTGTCAGACACGTTAACGATATCGTGTCGACCGATTAAGATAATAGTATTATTTAAAATTTTAATATTCGACGCACCTTCTACATGATGTCGGCACTCGTAAACGTAATTTTGTTCAATTTAGTTTATTTTTTAATTTTGTTTTCTTAATAAAAACGCTAGAATACATGATTTTTAACATTGATTATAATTTAACAAATACTTAGTCGTATTTAGTTTGTATGTTTTTTTTTATAAACTAAATCATTTTTTACAAATTTTAATAATTTGTAGGCCAATCATGTTTTTTCTTCCGTAACCATTTATCTATTTTAGATATTTAAAAGGTTCATGAAACGACAAATAACCCAACTAAAAGTCTGAATTCAAAGGTCGTGCAATGCCATGGACTCCACGCTCATGTAGAAGCGAAAGCCGGAATTCCAACAGAAGAGGTTATGATGCGAATCAACTTTATGACATTTTCTATATCAGTTTACCTCCGAAATTGGACTTAAACAAGATTAATTCATGATAAACTATACGTAAAAGTGCTTAATTTGATTGGAAGTTGCGTATAGCTTTTATCGTGACTATTTCGTATTTTTATCTCATTTCTTTACCGAATTGTATTACTACACGTTTATGATTCTTTGTAGGAATAATCGGTGGACTAACTTGAGGCGAAGTGGATTTGGGCCGAGACATGTAGAAAGATCAAGATCGAACCGGAGGAGAACCAAGTCGAGCTATTGGACATGCCCAGACATGCCCCCAGACAAGGCCAGACATGCCCAGGACAAGGCCAGGATGCCCCGGACATGTCCAGGATCGATCTTGGACAAGCCCAGGAAAAGGCTAGACGCTCGAACCGAGCATGATTCTCGGTAAAGCGACCCAGTGCCCAAGGAATGCTCGGGATCACTCAGACACGTTCTAGACAAGCCCACAGACAACCCAAGACGCGAAACCGAGAAAGATCTATGGTACAAATGCCCATGTGTCCAGGACATGTCCCGCACAAGCCCAAGGCGTGTCTGGACATGTCCAGATCAACCAAAGACGTTGAACCGAGGGCCACTGCTGTCGGTTAAGCGAGCCGACTTAACCCTAAAACTTACAGATTTACCCTTTTTAGCCCTAGGTCGGTTTGTTTACTATAAATAAGATGTAATACATCAGAATATGCACGATTTGGAGAGCAGACAATTTACTTAAAGTATTATCAATATAAGTTCTTGTTCTCTTCATTATTTGAGAGTAGTTTAGCTTTTGCATGTTCGTTCGATTGGTGATTCATTGCGGAGGAAATAGCTAGAAGATTGATCTCGTGTTTCTAGGTAATCATGTCGATTCTTTCTTCTATGTTTGACGAATTTGTGATGATTATCCTTGTTACAAGCATGTTAGGTTAAATTATTTGTAGATAGAATTGAACGATGTTAATTTGCACCTAATCGTGATTTATATTGATTCATACACGAGAAACGCCTGGTCTTGGGAAAAGACTTTGTTTTGGAAGAGTACCCAACGGTCATATTGGAGAAAAGCCTTAACGATTTAGTTTCCCGATACTGAATTGTTTTGATTATTTCTATTGTTTCTTTTTAACTTACATGTTTAGAACTTGATCAACTCTTTGCATGTTTTCGTAAATTATTCTTGAAGGAACTAAGGTTGAAAAGAGTAATTGGACAAGAAACAATTAGATCGTTATTAGTTAACTAGCCCGTGCACGGTAGTTACGTAATGAGGTTCACGATAATTATTATCGGTATTTTCTAGTTCTTAATTCGTGTTTAGTTAATATTGTTCTAGCCCGCATGCACGGTAGACGTTTAGCTATTCATAGGGTTCTAGAGTCCGCGCACGATCTATGAACTACTTTAGGAAAATACACCAATAATTGATTCGATTCTTGGAACTTTAATGACAAAAGTGTATGAATCAATATAGGAAACGATTAGGGAATAATTAACTAGTTCAGTTCAATCTACTTTCTTAAAAGTGGTTAAAACTCGTCTTGATTTGATAAACCGTTCGTTTTACCAAATTTTCCGCGTTTATTTTGGTCAAAGACCACAAACCACCCGTAATCTTGAATTTTATAACTAAGTTTGCATAATTATCGAACAAGTCTCTGTGGGATCGACCTTGCTCACGAATTGAGCTTTACTACAGCTGACCTAGTCCGCTTGCTAGTGTAGTTGTTATTTTCGCGAACAAGTTTTTGGCGCCGTTGCCGGGGACTAGTTTCGGTAACGTAGACTTAGCTTTGAAGTTCGGGTTATAGTCTTTTCTACTATCTCAATTCTATTTTTGTTTTCTTGATTTTTGTTTTTGTATTAGATTATTTTTGAATTTTCTGGAGTTTGGAGGAGAGTCTGTTTTTGCATCCGTGATCACCCAGTTGAGACAGTAGTCCGTGTTGCTGATTTTCAAGTTTTACGACGCCGAACCGAGAATTGTCTTCGGTTCAATGAGCCAACCTTGCCTCCTCGACAGTTTTTTGTTGTTTCGTGTTGCAGATGCATGACTCAAGCTCTAAAATCGAATCTGCTTTCCTTTAGATTCTCAAATCGAAGCAACTTGTAGGGCCAATAACGCATTGCGGAAAAAGGCTTTGACATCTTCGGGTAAAGTTTAGAGGTTGACTTAAGTGAAGCCGGTCTTCAAGGTAAGGAAGAATCAAGAATAGATTCCAGATTTGATTGAAATCAAGAGAGATGGCTTTGCAACAAATAAATAATGCTAATGGTGATGGGGAGTTGTTGAAGCTCATGAAAAGACGTTGTTTGACTATGCTACTCCATCCATTGAACAGTTTGTCCCAAAGAATCAAACCACCGACAAATCTCTTTGAAGCTTACCACCCTAAGCCTAATGTAATTCGGGATGGTGCGAAATTATGCTAGTTTTACCGGTTCACCAATCAAGATCCAAGTACCCATGTTCGAATTTCTTAGAAGTTGCTAATACCGTCAGGCCACCTAACATACCGTAAGGAAACATCCGGTTGACACTTTTCCCTCTTCACTTTGAGGAAAAAGCAAAACAATGGTTACTTCGTTGGCTCTGAGTCGATCACGACTTGGGATGAGTTATTGCGGTGTTCATGAATCGATATTTCCCACCAAGCAAGACGAATAAATTACTGAATGTAAATTCTACGATTCAAGATACTACCTGGTGAATCTCTGGCCGACTCTACGGGAAAGGTTCAAGGAAGCACTCGGAAATGTCCACATCATGATATAGCCCTTTGGCTCTTGATGCACACATATTATAATGCTATTGAAGAAATGCAGACCAGATTAGGTTGGATGCATCAAGTGGTGGGGCTTTTATGGATCAATCACCGGATAAAGCATGGGAAAAAGTGGAAAGATCGCGATGAATAGTCGATTGGAATGGTAAAGCTTCGGTTAAGAAGGTAGTGGGGTTTTGATTCGATGTTTCTCAAGAAATCCTTCAACAATTGTCCAACATCTCGACGCAGTTACATTGGTTAGTGCTCGTATGGATCGCTTTAGAGAAATGGGTGGCTAGTGAGAAAAAGGATGTGGCCCAAGTGGAAACTACGGAAGAGGTGAACTACATGGGACAAGGAGATCAATACCCCAAGTATTTTCCCGGGTCACATGATGCCCCCGGATTCCGGTATAGTAATCAAAGCGGTGGCGAATATCCAAAGGGCAATAAATCAGGATCTTATGTGCCACCACATGCAAGAAACTCATGGGAGCATGCTATTGAGCGTTTGAGTACAACGGTTGAGGATAACTTTGGGAAGCTTACGAAGACGATGGATGAGATGGCTAAGTCTTTCAATCAATATCGATCGAGCACCGATACTACTCTTGCAAGCCATGAAGCACAAATGAAAGCGCTGTCGTCTCAAGTTGGGCAGATTGCGGAGCAATTGACTAGTAGACCCCCAGGAGGGTTGCCTAGCAACACCGAAAGGAACCCTCGGGACGTAAATGCCATAACTACTAGAAGTGGAAAAGTTGTTGGGGTAGAGGATGCTAAAAAATCGAAGGAAAAAGCTCCAGAAGTTGCAGTTGAGGACCGGATTACATACAGATAAGCAAGCGAGAATGGGCGCTTCGAGCAGTCTAACCAGGACGTCGAACCGAGCATAGCTCTCGGTTCAATGAGCGAGATGTCCCGAAACATCGTGACACGCTCCAGTCTTTGCCAAGGCCTCAGTAAGTCTTCCGATCCAGTTGCATACTGATTTTAATTCTCTCTTCCGTATCCATCTAAACGTAGTCCTAATGTGCAAAATAAGCAATTTAAAAGTTTATTGACATGTTTCGAAAGTTGCAAGTTAATATTCCATTAGTTGAAGCAATTGCACACATGCCTAATTACGGAAAGTTCTTAAAAGATATTGTGTCAAATAAGCGTCGTTTATTGGATTTTGAGACTATTTGTTTGAATGAGGAGTGTTCGGCTATCTTGCAGCACAAGTTACCACCGAAGCTAAAGGATCCGGGAAGTTTCATGATCCCGTGCATCATAGGTGACGTGTGTTTTAAGAAAGTCCTATGCGACCTCGGTGCTAGTATTAATCTCATGCCTTATTCGATATTCCGTAGATTAAGGATAGGGAACTTAAGGAAACTTCGATCACTATTCACTAGCCGATCGTTACTCGTGAAGAGACCGATAGGGGTAGTTGAAGATGTCCTCGTTAAGGTAGATAAGTTTGTTTTCCTGTTGACTTCGTGATTTTGGATATGGAGGAGGACTATGAGGTGCCTTTAATCCTATGTAGGCCATTCCTTGCCACGGGTAGGACCCTTATAGATGTGCAAAAAGGAGAGCTAATTCTTAGGGTTAATGATGAGAAAGTGACATTTAATGTGTTTAAGGCCATGAAGTACCCTAGCGAGCCCGTAGAGACATGTTGTATGATGAGTGCATTTCGAGTTTGCGGCTATATAAAGGATGTACCAAGAGGATTCACAACAAAAGATCTTACATCGTAAGTTTGAAGTCAATGACAAGGTACTTCTTTATGATTACTTAACGGAGGTTATTTCCGGGTAAGTTGAGGTCGAGATGGAGTGGCCCATACGTCGTAGTTAAGGTAGATCCTTCGGGAACCGTGGGAGTGAAACGTCTAGGTAATGATAAGACCTTGATGGTCAATAACTGTCGGTTGAAGCATTATATGGGTGTTAACTCGACGGATCGGGGAGGTCATATACTTTGACGACCACTGTTTAGACACAGTGGTTATACGGTCGGTGACGACCTTAAACTCGTAACTACTTCTTAGATCCTTTTTTTGATTTTTTTCTTTTCGTAGTTAGATCGAGTCATTGTGTCTAGGAACTCTTAGATTGAGTCACGATTATTTTATTGTGTGGAGGTTTTTTATCGCCGTGTTCCAAAAGCTTTTGAGCAATGGATGTGCGAGTTTTTTTTACTCTATACGATAGTTTAATCGTTGTTGAGTCATTCTGATTTTCTGTTCATTTTTATTTTATTTCTTTATTTATTGAGTCGGGTTTGTCTGTCAGATTTTGGGGTGAATTGCAATGAAATATCTATTGGCTTAATCTTGTTCGGTGCACTTTAATTTTTCATTCAATATTTTATTGTGTCGCCTTACTGCCGGTATTATGACATTGTTTTTCTAGTACGGGTGTTATGTCCCGTGTTGCACTAATGTTTCTTGGATTGTGTTAGACTTGGTTTTTGGCAGCTCTTGGCTCATTTTGGAATTTCGATGGATCTCTTGGTTTAGTATTATTGTTTCACGCTTGGATTTGCTTCGCGTTCGGGTTTTTGCTCCACCACCTTTACCAAAGCTAAGTGTCTTGACTTTCATTTTATTTTTCTTTCACATTGAGGACATTGTGTGTTCTTAAGTGGGGGTAGGTACGCTTGCTTGGGTAAAGTAGTTATAATTTTACCACTTGATTTTGTGAATTCGGTGCATGTATTGTGTTGAAAGTGGAACCTCGACACCTTTTACACTCGAGTTAGTACAAACAAAATGAAAGATCGATTGTATCATGTGTTTTGATTCATGAAGTAGCACTTTATTAAGCGTTTTTCATTTCATGAAATCGATTATGAACAAAATTGAAGCACGTATGACTTTGACTGCAGTTGTTTCATGATTAGATGAAGGATTATGCGAGTTTAGTGTCAACATATATACGTGTCGATCTTTGACTCGTTTTATTCTCTTTTTACTCGGTGAAAGGAAATCAACGCATGGTTTGGCGTTGGTTAAGGGGAAAAAATAATAAGGATTCGCAGAAAAAAAAAAAAAAAAAAAAAAAAAAAAAAAAAAAAAAAAGGTGGAAAAAAAAAAGGTTGTGTGACATTTTGATGAGAGGGCTTGCTAGGCACCCACCATTGCATGATCCTCACGTCGTCAGTTGCATGACCCTTCAAAAAAAAAACAAAAACAAAAAAAAAAAAAAATAAATAATGAAATTGGGCAATGCGCTCGGTTTCCGAATCCTTCCGACCAACAACGAATAGTGCTCATTTCCTGTAACCTTGAGTTTCCGAGAAGAAGACCGAGTGTTTGGGAGATAAGTTGAGACATGAGGCTTGTATAATAAGAATCTTTTTCTGAATCACAACGACATGACGAGTTATGCACACACGCACATCGGTTTCTTGATATAGGGATGCTTAATGACTTGCTTATGGATTAAAGTTGATTCACATCTTATGTTTGTATCTCGATTTAAGTATGTACTATTCAGCGTGTAAGACTTTTCGAGAAGTTTTTCAATGTGATGTTTGCTCGGGACGATCAAAGATTAAGTGGGGGGTAGTTGATGCGAATCAACTTTATGACATTTTCTATATCAGTTTACCCCCGAAATTGGACTTAAACAAGATTAATTCATGATAAACTATACGTAAAAGTGCTTAATTTGATTGGAAGTTGCGTATAGCTTTTATCGTGACTATTTCGTATTTTTATCTCATTTCTTTACCGAATTGTATTACTACACGCTTTATGATTCTTTGTAGGAATAATCGGTGGACTAACTTGAGACGAAGTGGATTTGGGCCGAGACATGTAGAAAGATCAAGATCGAACCGGAGGAGAACCAAGTCGAGCTATTGGACATGCCCATGACATGCCCAGGACAAGGCCAGGACATGCCCAGGACAAGGCCAGGATGCCCCAGACATGTCCAGGATCAGTCTTGGACAAGCCCAGGAAAAAAGGCTAGGGCGGTGAACCGAGCATGATTCTCGGTAAAGCGACCCAGTGCCCAAGGAATGCTCGGGATCACTCAGGACACGTTCTAGACAAGCCCACAGACAACCAAAGACGGCCCGAACCGAGAAAGATCTATGGTACGGCGGCCCATGTGTCCAGACATGTCCCGAGACAAGCCCAAGACGTGTCCGGACATGTCCAGATCACCAACAAAGACGCCAACCGAGGGCCATTGTCGGTTAAGCGAGCCGACTTAACCCTAAAACTTACAGATTTACCCTTTTTAGCCCTAGGTCGGTTTGTTTACTATAAATAAGATGTAATACATCAGAATATGCACGATTTGGAGAGCAGACAATTTACTTAAAGTATTATCAATATAAGTTCTTGTTCTCTTCATTATTTGAGAGTAGTTTAGCTTTTGCATGTTCGTTCGATTGGTGATTCATTGCGGAGGAAATAGCTAGAAGATTGATCTCGTGTTTCTAGGTAATCATGTCGATTCTTTCTTCTATGTTTGACGAATTTGTGATGATTATCCTTGTTACAAGCATGTTAGGTTAAATTATTTGTAGATAGAATTGAACGATGTTAATTTGCACCTAATCGTGATTTATATTGATTCATACATGAGAAACGCCCGGTCTCGGGGAAAAGACTTTGTTTTGGAAGAGTACCCAACGGTCTATATTGGAGAAAAGCCTTAACGATTTAGTTTCCCCGATACGAATTGTTTTGATTATTTCTATTGTTTCTTTTTAACTTACATGTTTAGAACTTGATCAACTCTTTGCATGTTTTAAGTAAATTATTCTTGAAGGAACTAAGGTTGAAAAGAGTAATTGGACAAGAAACAATTAGATCGTTATTAGATAACTAGCCCGTGCACGGTAGTTACGTAGCGAGGTTTACGATAATTATTATCGGTATTTTCTAGTTCTTAATTCGTGTTTAGTTAATATTGTTCTAGCCCGCGCGTCGGGTAGACGTTTAGCTATTCATAGGGTTCTAGAGTCCGCGCATCGATCTATGAACTACTTTAGGAAAATACACCAATAATTGATTCGATTCTTGGAACTTTAATGACAAAAGTGTATGAATCAATATAGGAAACGATTAGGGAATAATTAACTAGTTCATTCAATCTACTTTCTTAAAAGTGGTTAAAACTCGTCTTGATTTGATAAACCGTTCGTTTTACCAAATTTTCGCGTTTATTTTGGTCAAAGACCACAAACCACCCGTAATCTTGAATTTTATAACTAAGTTTGCATAATTATCGAGCAGTTCTCGAGGCAACTATATGCTTCAAGATAGACTAAGCATGGAAATGTGTAAATTTTTATACATTATTACATCTTTAAGACTAAGGAACTAAAAAGCTGTCTTGGAATGTAAATAGGAATAATGCCATTCAATGGGCCTATGCAAGAAAGGTATGCAAGGATCTGTAAAAAAATACTTTGGGATTGTATATTAGCACCACCACTTTTAAAATGGCAGCTAATTTTAACTTACGTTTTCTTTGGTCAGCTATGTACCATGATTCCGATGTAATGTTTCGATACATTCCATCAGAAATTAATGTCGTGGATCACGACCAAAAATCTGAAAGACACACACAAAGGGAGTCAAGATTCTGCACAAGGACATCAGAGTGGTCCGGGTGTGTCAACGATTGAAGAACCTCCGGAGGATGCGATTTCTATTTTAGCTGAGAATATTAATGGGTTAAGCGTCTCCCTAGACATTGATTTGTTTTTGCTTTAGGTCTTCGGGCCCCGTTTTGTATCAAAAAATAAAATATATTTCATCGCAAATGGATCGGCAAAAGGTACAAACAGGCTAAAACCAAAATGCGCTGGCCCACCGTGCATCGCACAGTATGCCTGGCTAGTTAGTTCCTATTTGTGGTGCACAATTTTTTGGAATGTAGGTAGTGGTCATGATCGATTCGATAGAAAGGAAGGCGTAATGTTTATTTTTCGTTGTGGGCCCTTAGTTTCCTAATTGATTTTATTGTTTCCAATTCACCAAATCTGACCTCATTGAGAGGAATAACTAAAAGAGAAGATATGCACAAAGTAAACTACCGAAATCTATCATTTTCTTATTATGAACCCATAACCCAATAGGATAATTTCCTAAGAATTACTTAGAGGAAACAAAGGCTACATATATAAATAAACTCCTAAATATCGGTCTAAAGGTTTGACCCTTTGGTTTACATAGGTTCACATATACTTATAACATATACTCATAATATAAAGTTTTAATTGAAATTGAGAAAGAACAAGACCACGAGGTATCAACTTGGATTGACTTCTGTCATTAGGTAAATCAAATTGAATTTTGCGATTCAAACCGGTCATGAATTCGCAGTCAGCAATCAATAGTTCAGGGTTCAAATTTGTCCTAATCTTTTAATTTTTCGACTGAAATTCTACATTTTATTTTTCATATAAAGAGAAAAAAGTTAGCCTTTTTGAGATAGTAGAAGATACTAGATAGGGGTGGCTCCAATCCAATAAAAAAAGATGGGAAGTTTTTTATAAAAAAAAAGAAAAAAAGGGGGACTAAAAAAAAGGAAATAAAGTTCCAAGGAAAAGAAAAGTACTTTAGTAGTCCGTGAAAAATCAATATGTTTTGGTATCATTTTGGCGGTATGGAGGCTCCGTTTTTCTATTAGCCTACGGAACATCGTGAATACTCTTGGCATTAGGATAGCCATTGCGCCAATTCGTCAAGATAAACAAGACGTATTCTATCATAAGTCGTCCCTAATAAGAAAAAGAGTGCAGCACCAATAAATCCATGAGATATTATTTGTAAAAGAGCTCCATTAAGCCCTGTATCACTTATCGAACTAATTCCTATAATTATAAAGCCCATATGAGATATAGACGAATACGCTACTCTCTTTTTTAAATTTCGTTGTCCAAGAGATATTGAAGCCGCATAGATTATTTGGATTGTGCCCACTATTACTAACCAAGGGGAAAGTAGATAATGAGCATGAGAAAATAATTCCATATTGATACAAATCAACCCATATGCTCCCATTTTTAATAAGATTCCAGCTAGGAGCATACAAGTACTATAATGTAATTCTCCGTGGGTATCTGGTAACCATATATGTAACGGTATAATCGGTGATTTGACAAAGAAAAGCAATAAAAAAAAATAATATAGAATTGTATTTCTAAGACCCCAGGATACACATTTGTTTGGTCAATGTTTCAAAATTTAATGTTGACTCATTAGAATCAGTATAAACCGATACACGAACTCCCATTAATAAAAACGGAGCCTTGAGGCGTGTATACAATAAATTTTGTAGCCGAATACAGACGTTTCTTTCCTCCCCACATGGATAGAAGGAGATAAACCGGAATTAATTCTAACTCCCACATGATGAAAAAAAGTAAAAGGTCTCAAGAAGAAAAGGATCCTATTTGCTCGCTGTACATTGCTAACATCAGGAAATGAAATAATCGAGAGTCTCTAGTAACCGGCCAAGCCGATAAAGTGGCTAAAGTGGTGATGAATCCAGTTAGTAAAATGGGTCCTATAGAAAGTCCATCTATTCCTAATCTCCAATGTAAATAAAAAAAAAACAGACCCATTTATAATCCTCCACTAATTGTACTAATGGATCATCTGGTTGGAAATGATAACAAAATGTATAGGCTATTAAAAGGAATTCTAAGATGCATATACAAATAGTATACCAATGAATGATCCTATTTCCTTTATGCGGAAAAATGAAAATTAAGGAATCCGCAAATATTGGAAAAACTACAATTAGCGTTAACCAAGGAAAAAAAATTCGTGGTAAAGACAAGATATACTTGGACCAGAAAAACCGTGCTCATAAGAATATTATGAGCACAAATTTTGTCGGTTAAAAAAATAAAATAAAATGGGTTATGGGTTATGTATCGACGTAACCATGTTTTTGTTCCTCCTTTGTCAATAGAGAGGCAACCTCCCAGCCCATCTTCCGACAAAAGAAGACTTATCTCTTGTCGGTCTCAAAGAATGTGTACGAGGCCACCTTTCAATATTCTTTTGGCATGTTCTGCTGATTTGAATCAATAAAATTTCTTTTTTCCCAAAAAAAAAAGTTCAGGTACTTCAGTTTTTTTTGTCTAGTTATTTAGATTTCTTTGAATCTAATCTCTTTTTATAAATTGTAACTTTGTTAATATATATATCTTTTAACATGTCGATATATGGCGTGTGTCGTGACATTAAATTTTAGAATTAGTCATTCACCGTATCTATATCGTGTCATACACAGTGTGTCAATGTTCGTGTCCATGCATGTTCTTAGGGTAAAGGTAGTGATAGACCGGCTACGCCATCCGGCCCATGAACCTGAGTCCAGACCCATTGAGGCCCATAAATAGGATCAGGATGATGACCGGAGAGCCCACATACAGTAAGGCCCATGTTTTCATGTAAAATAAATGTATTTTAGTTTATGTTTTATTCAAACTAAAAAACCGGAAAAAATCAAATTTATAGCTGAATTCAATGATAGAAAGTCTAATAAAATTTGTTACATTTTTATATCGTTCATCAACATAGTATACTTAAAAATAGTTGTGATATATTTTTTTCACAGTCGAGGACCCTAATTTTTTTTTTTTTTTTTGCCTAGGGTCTCCGATTACACAGGACGATCCTCGAAAATGAATGACACTCGAATGTTATGTATAATATCTATAAGGGATAAATTTCATCCTATACTATATTTTGTACTTAAAATGTATGGAGTGAGCTTTTGGTTATACAATATTTTACATTTTGTTAACACTTGATAAGTTAAAACATATAGCTTGGGTCATCTTCGATTTTAATAGAAAACAAGCATTTGAGGCAGATATGGATGGCACGATACGCATGGTCATTTGATAATAAAGCAGTTTCTGTCACTAGCTCCCTCTATCTGGCTGAAGCAGAAACAAAGACACCGAGTTATCCGTCTTACCCTGTTATTAGATTCGATTGATTCAGAGGAGTTGAAGGGGACAAGAAAAACCTTACTAAGTGCTGAGTAGTTGTGTCACACGATAGCGCTCGGCCCCCAATTGGAACAGTATAGCAGAAACAACTAGAAGAGCCAACCAGTCTCAACAAGACATGAGGCAAGTGTCAAACCGTGGTTTTTTAGAGTGGTTTGGGCCGAATCTATTAAAATAGGTTCATAATCAGAAGTGTAATAAATTGCAAAGGAATTTGGCCCAAATATCCTTTAATATATCTTCCTTCTTCCCATTTCTGCATACTTTTTTTTTTCTTTTTCATTCTTTGGGTGCACTAAATCTTTCCTACGTATGCCGTAAGTTTTAGATTGCAACTAAAATGCACAAAACAAAACAAATATAACTAAGTGACATTCAAACTAATTCAACTCTACACTTCAATTTGAAAAACATTCCATTTTGGTGAAATTTTAGTGTGGTCCAGTCAGAGTTTTGGACCACCAAGTCAAGACTTTTAAAGGGATACATTGGTGGAAAGATTTTACAGTGAGGGCCCATTTTAGAATGTTGAAATCCTATTGGTTTTAGTGCACCAACTAGGATTTGCACCAGGACCAACATAAATTTGTGTCCATTTTGAGTCTCCTTTGATTTCGGCCCTCAATCGATTTCTTCTCTGATTTGCTTCACAAGATCATTTGATTATTAGTTTCATTATTCTTTGATTGAATTCCTCTTGAAGAAAGCATGAATTTAATTTTATTTTATTTTGCTTAAAGCCCCCGTTATTTGCTTAAAGCCCCCGTTATCCGGGACCAACTAGCCCGGCTAATCCGGAATTTCGCCCGGGTCGTGCCTGCAGAGTCTGACTCTTACTCAGGGATAAGCCTGGGGCAAATTTGGATTTTAGTCCTCTAACTTGGCCTACTTTGGATTTTAGTCCTGCTCCTGCTCCGGTGAGGAAAATGGTCCTCTAACTTGTTTTTTTTTTTTTGTAGAATAGTCCTATCCACCGGAAATAGATGACTGGATACCGGAATCTTTAAAAAACACTTACGTGGCAGCCACTAGGCTGCCACATTGAATCCTATGTGGATGTGGGTCCTATTTTACTTTAAAAAAATGATTTCTCCTTCCAATTTCTCTCAATTTCTTTTATACCATTAACGATGATAGGTGATTTGAAAATTATCAACTATTTTCATTGGCGTGTTAGGATGAACTAGCAAATTAACGAACCTCATGTGTATCCAGTTATGGTATAAAAGACATGAAGGAAAAAGGAAAAGGAGTGTTGTTAGGTTGTGAGGTTATCCATTTGAGAACAAAGCACCAATCAACCACATATCTAATATCAAACATGGACCAATATATGTTGCCTTTGTCAGTCATGTTACTAGCATGGATTGGTCAATTTCAATCATACCTCCCATGAACCATCAAATTAAAGGGCTACAACAACCTTTAAGTACCCTCATGTTTAAATCCACAAGTTTCCACGCTCCAAAATTTTGCATACTTTCCTGAAAATATTTATCAATCTGGAACCAGAAATGGAAAACAACCCTTTTGATCATAGAGAAACGCATGATTTCATGAATGTGGAGTCATACTCTCAATTACCTTTTATCCGCCCGGCAACAACCCATAAAGAAAAGGGCTCTGCTGTTTGGCAAGGAATTCGGAGGTGGAGAAACTCGGCATATCATCACATTTACCACCTAGACGAGTCTTATACGACTCAGAGCTGCAAATCGAGGATGCTAAGGAAGTATGTAACGATAACAATGGTGGAGAAAACACGAGAAAATTTGAATGCCAATATTGTTGTAGAAACTTCCCAACTTCTGAAGCCTTAGGAGGCCATCAAAATGTTCATAAGAGGGAACGCCAGCATGCCAAAAGAAATTGGGGGAAATTGGAATGAGAAATCTTGTTTTTTTAAAGTAAAACAGGGTCCACAATTAAAAAAACAAGTTAGAGGACCATTTTCCTCACCGGAGCAGGAGCAGGACTAAAATCCAAAGTAGGCCAAGTTAGAAGACTAAAATCCTAATTTTGCTGTAAGTCTGACCAAGATCTCTTTCAACATGGAGCCTCAGCCTGGCCATGAACATGACTCTTATTTTGTTTTATTTTATTGAATGAGAACATGATTTTCGACTCCGGAAATTGTTTTATTCATTCTATGATGTCATCAATCTTGAATCAACCGCTAATATCTTCTCGATTGATTCACCATCTTTTCTGTTTGTTTTATCGGTTGAAAAGATACAGTCATCCGGTATTTGGGGCATGAATGGAGCATGATTTGTTAAAGGGCATAAGAAAGGTGAATGCGGCTGACAACTGAAGCTAATGCAAGGGAAAAAAAATGGAGAAGGATCGGGCGAGGGTTCGCCAATGTTAAGACACTCGAATCTTCGCCCCTAGTTCTGATCCCATGAAGAAAATCAGGATACGCAAGATGGAAGATGGCAACCAATTGTTTTGTTTTTTTTTTTGTTTTTTTTTTGAAATAACCAATTGTTTTGTTGAATCATTAAAACTGATTGCACCCGTTCTCTTTATATAGGAGAAGTGAAAACATAAATGTACTAAAAGATAAACACATAAAATATTATCTTATCATCCCAAGATAAGAATAAATCTAAATATAAAATTAACATTATAACTTAAAGTGATTTATTTAACAAATATTTATCTTATATACCTTTTAAACCTTTGTCCTGATCTCTCCTGATTTTATGCTCTATTAAATCCAACAGTTTGTAGGCCTCCACATCCCAACTACTCTTTTCCTTTCGCCTTAGTGAGTATGGTCGTAAGTGAATCGGGCTAATTGTGAGCTACTCGTCTTTCGATTTAGAAAGGAGCTTGATTCGATTCAATTTTTATGAGTTCGAGCCACTCGATCGATTAACAGAGCCGATCTCGAGTTCCAAAATACAATAATCGAGTAGCTCTTGAGTTAATCGAGTTGTATTAAATAATTCATTGATTAAAAATATATAAAAATTTATTATTAATAATATTTTATATAAATCATTAATTATTAGTCGAGTCGAGGTAGATCTTCTTATATTTCATACATAATAAAAAATCAAGAATTCTAAGAAAATAGTGGAACTCACGAGCCAAATCGATTTATATCGAGTATTTGACGAGTCGAATTTAACTCGCCTTTAAATGGCTCAATCAAACTCGAGCCGAGTTTCAAGCTTTGAGTTCTTTTAGGCGAGTTGAGCTCGAACCCTAGAGAAAATCGGCTCGACTACACCAAGCATATTGTTTTTTTTAGTTTAAATCAAAACAGTTTATTAGTTGCGATCTTCAGAACTGACGAGAATTACATGAGGGGGGAGAAGAACACCATTCTACACTGCCTACAAAGCGAAGACCCTCTCTAGCTAAATGATGGGCAGGAATGTTCCCTTGCCTTTTGACAAAAGAGAAAGAAGATGTAACAAAACAGGATAAAAGACGGCGACAATCGTCTGTAATGCAACCAATGGGTGAGAGATCTTCCTCGACTGATTGGAGAAGTTGAAAGGTTGTTAGAGAATCTCCTTCAAAAACCACTTTAAAAAATCCCCACATAATCGCATAAAAAATTGCGTGGTAAATGGCCAAAGCCTCGCCAACAGCTATGTCAAATCCTCATTCTATCCTCTTTGAGAAACTATTGAGAATTTCCCCGCTCTGGTTTCGAATGAGTCCCCCCCTCTGCAGATTTTCTGTCTCCAAAGTCCACGTCTATATTGAATTTAAGAACACCGTTTGTCGAAGGAATCCATGAGGTAAAGTTTGCGAAAACATTTACACCAAAAGATGATTTTTGAACATGATGATAATACTCTTCAGCTTCAGATTTTTGAATAGTGGAATTAAGTCGCACCTCAGTTTCAAGATGTTCCATAAGGGAGTAGCAATGCTACATGCTTCTAATTCGTTTATTATGTTTGTCAACTCATCTAGAAAGTCTATAAAAGACTACAATCGATGCTAATTCCAATCACGACCGAATGGTACAATTTTCCAAATCACTTTAGGGATCAAACAATCAAACAAGCAATGCCAAATAGTTTCATCTTCTCTCTTACATACTGGACAAATACCATCTCCAACTCCTTTTTACGCAAAAACAAGTTCTTTCTTTGGTAAAGCTTTGTTGACCATCTTCCACAAGAAATGTTGGATTAGGTTTGACTTCTAATTTCTATAGCCCATTCCAAAAGGTTGGGTGGAACGTCTAAAGAACCCGTCTTGAATTTAACCTCATAAGTCGGATGATGACCGGACTTGACCGTGTAAAGACAATTGTTAGAATAATGACAAATTAATCATCTGGGATACTTGAGTAGAGAGGGGGAATAGAGGATTTTTTCTCGCCTTAAAGTCATTAAAGATTTCTTTAATATTCTCTGCACGCCAAAGCCGATTCTTCGGATTTACTAAACCATTAACCTTATTATCATCAGGCAAAGATGCATTTGGATTAGCTCGAAATGTTGAAACAATCGGAAGCCGTGGATCTTTGGAAACATTACTCGAGTTGCCACTTCCTACCCTTCACCGAAGCCCATGTGAAAGCAAATCTTTTCCAATCATAATTCCTCTCCTAATAGCATAAGGATGGTTAGTAATAGTAGTAGCATTAATACAGTCCTTCCTATCAAAGTATATACCCTTTAGAACCCAAGCTGATAAGGATTGTGGATCTTGAAGAATACGCCAGGCCTGCTTCGAATAAAGAGCTTTATTAAAACATCCAAGTTCTTTGAAACCGATCCACCGTGCATATTGTTTAGAACGGAAAAAAAAAACACCATTAACTCATATACTTAATTGTGTCATAAGCCGCAATGTATGTATATGCATCATCCTATTTAGCGTACGGCCTACATTTTTCTAATGTCACATTGGTCCCAATCTTATGGCATGTTTGGATTGATGGAATGGAATTACTATGTTGGAATAGAATGACTATATTGAAATAGAATGAATGCACTTGATTCCATTACTACGTTTGGTGCACGCTGGAATGGAATGTCCGATACTAAGGAAGATGGCAGGCTATGATGACACTTTAATCTGGTCACCGTGCGCCATGTCCGACACAAGACACGACACGACACGCTTCGACACGCTCCAACACTGTGTCCGACACGTGTCGGCTGATTAAAATTATATTATTTAAAATTTAAATATTCGACACGCTTCCGACACATTGTCGACACTCTCCGACACGGCACCGACACTCCCCGACACTCTTGAACCCAATTTTATAAATTATTTTTCTTTATTTAAGTTTTCCTAAATAGAAACGTTAAAATACACGATTTCATTTCTATAATAATTATATAAATAAATACGCCATATCAAGTTTATATGTTTTTAGTTGATAAAGAATCATTTTTACATTTTGTAATATTTTGAAGATCAATCACAATTTCTTTTGGTACCGTATAAAGGTCGAATATCTATTCTATATATTCATAGAGTTTATGTAAGGGACTATCTTTCCACACAAATGTTGTTTTACACTTATCAAGAGCCGAGAGTGGGCTTCGTTTGGATATTCCACACGCTTTGCCATTCGACCGTAAATGAGTCCGGAAAATATATACTATTACGGCAATTTATGGTCAATTCACACAATGACCATTTTGACCCAATTTGAGTCGAATCGATCATTATAATTGATTTTATTCTAGTCGAATTTTGAATGTTTTTCATACTCAATACCGGTCGAAAAGACATTCGACTAAAATTGAGTACAAAAAACTTTTAATATTACATCAAAATTCAATCGAGAATCAATAAGTGGTGCTCTTATATTGTTGTTGTTATCCCGACCCAATTCTAGTGCGAATGTGTAGAGTATTCGGACTCAATATTGGTCGAGAATGATGCTCGACTATGTATGAGTTTGGAAAACTTCAAACATTCTACCTAAAATATGGTCGAAATCAACCAAAGTGTGGACTCTCAACACGTATATTACGACCATATTTCAAGATGGATAATGTGTCATATTCGACCAAACTTTGGTCAGAATGAACGCGCGTAAAATAAAAAAAAATAAGGGCTAAATTGGGAAAAAAATTCTGTGTGATAATATAAAAATTTGTGTGAAAAGATATTCCCTGTAATACCAATCTTATTTTGTCTAGTTTTTTTAGATGTTTACGAATATTTTTTTTGATATATATATATATATATATATAACGTATCGACGGCGTGTCGTGTCCTTAAATTTTGGAATTAGCCGTATCGCCGTGTGCGTGTCGTGTCGTGCGACGTGTCCGTGTCTGTACAACATAGATGGCAGGTGACGGGTAATGGGTGATGACGGCAACAGGATATGAGAGGTGATTACGGTGTGTGGTGGCAAAAGCGGGCAGTGACATCGACAGGTGACGGCGATGGGTGGTGATCGTGGTAGCGGTGGTGGCGGGTGATTGGTGGTGACGGGCGATCAGTAGGGATTTAAGTTAGACAAGAGATTAGTTACAGCAAAATTAATAACAATAAACAACGGTGTCTTTCTTTTTTGCAGCCCTCTGCGAAACCCCACATAAAGAAACATGCTGAATCCATTAATAATACTTGTAATCTTCAATGTCAATGACAACAAAATCTTCAATCTTGTTGTTTGTCGAGCCAGTGTCACCGTTACCAGATCCACGGTTAATGTCGGCCAAATGCTTCTTAATCGTAGGGACGAGTAAGTGTTCTGCATGACCATGTCCTATAAAAGCAGTAACCTGATAATATAGTACTCATATTAATTAGAGCAGAAAAGGTAAATGATCAATTGAAACCCTCAATAAATATGTTGAGCAAAATGTCAACCAAGCGTGACAGATCGATACAAATGAAGGCAGCACTCACCCAATATTCTTCAGCTTCCAACTCCTGGAGGCACAAATGCTTAAAACCAGATATTGCTGTCTGCGTGTATGCACATATTAAACCAAATAATAAATATCACGACACTAAACTGGGCATCGAAAGCAAGCCATAACTCCCTTTTTTTTGTTTTCAACAAGCTCACAACCTACCTTTATAGCGTCATCGAGAGTAATCACCTCCGACTCACTCATTTTCTCCATTAAATAGTTGATGGCCTTTTCCTTATCATACTCAACACTAGAGGCCAGCTGTCTAGCTTCTTCATTAGACTTTTTAGCGGCTGGAAACACTGAAACTGCATGTACCAAAAAAACAAGAATACATAAGTGGAAAAGACCGATTGATATGCTACGTGTCAAAGAAATTGAGTTGGTCCTACCAACATACCAACACCGAAAGGCTTCTTGATGATCAGGCCAAACCTTTCACGGAAATCATCATACGGAAGGCCTGCTCCAACGATACAGCAACCGTTAAGTAAAGAAAAAAAAGGTTAAAAAAGTTTCAAAATTGATGAGTACAGTTCATTATTAATTATTCCTTTATGAGTTGTTTTATCACACTTTGTTGCCCAACTGAGCATTTTTTTCCATAGCAAATTTGGCACCTTTTAATTGGTTTACTGCCCCTTCTAGCTTTTGTGTGTATGTTTGATGGAAATTGACAATGATTTAGAAGAACTTCAAGTGGGTAACCTCAAGGCGATGAATGAAAGCAAAGATGTACATGCATCCCCTAATTCAGCTCATGGGTGTTAAATAAGCAAATGGATTGCTAATAATAAGTAAAGAGCTAGGTTCCATGGGTGCAGATGTGGGGTTTTTGAAAAATAATATGGGATACATTTACGGAGGAAATATTAGAAATATAAAAACCGAACGGTACACGATGAAACAATATCGGAACACATAAATATAAACAATATCTACAATATCGGAACACATAAATATAAACAATATCTAGTGTAGCTTTACATTTATTATCTAGCGGTTTTTACTTAATTTTCAATACTATTCTTCATTTCACATATCTGAGTTATCGATATTCCAAGTTCATACCCATATAACGAAACTTTAAACCCAACCATACAGACAAAAAATAACTTAGCTACACTTACAACACAAAAAAACTAGAGAGAATGGTAAGGAAGCCAACACCTTCAACTTCAGACACTATAGCTTCAGTTAAAGCATACATTACATCATGTTTTGGCAAAGTCTTGTAGAACCCGCACACACGTGTCATGTCCTGTTCATATTATGAAGCAGTCACGTATTATTAACTTCACAAAATAAGTAGTCACCGGCTAAAAGTTAAAAGAAACAAAATAAAGAGATGACGAACCAGATCATGGTGCCTAGTTATCACACATATTGAGTCGTCCGTGCTGTGCACAGCAACCCAAGTGATTCCATAAGACTTATCTGCTTTCCGAGAAGAGATTTTCATCAAACAATACTATATACATATATAATAGTATGTGCACATAAACCAAATAAAGAATCTAAGCAAGTATAAAAAGATACAATGTAGCAACACAAAAACCCTAGCCTGATTAATGCAATAAAGTGCTTACCAATCCAGGAACTAGCAACACCGGACCGTACGCAAGTTTTGAGCACTTTCATGTCATAGATACAAAACAGAATCAATGAGAAGGAAAAACAAAATTGAGATGCATAAAGTGAATAAACTATAAAGTAGTGTTTACCACTGTCAGAGGTGCACAAGTTCTTGAATCGTCGGGTAACAATTTGTCGGAACTTTCTGTTATGTGCTTTAGCTGTTCGAAAATGGAATAAAGCAAATAAAAGAAAACAAATCAACCATCAAAGCAGTATTATTGAAGGTGGATTAAACAGAAAGAAAGAAAAAAAGAGCTTAAAGTATAGAAGTGGCGACCGAGCTACCAGTCTCCTCAAATGAGGTATTAGGGTCTATATGGCCGAAATGAGTAAAGAGACCATATCCTTCGTCTCCTACCAATTACAATCACAATAAATCAGAGAGGAAAAAAAAAAGGAATTAGAGATGAATTAAGTTTTTAAAAATTATCTATCTGTGTTCGATATTCAGATCTACAACGAAATAAATTCATATCATTGATGAATAAATAAAATAAAATAAATAAAAAAGTATATAAATCGTCCTAAACTTCAATCGGAACACACACGCTTCCCGGAGAGAATATACAAGAACAGATCCGGCTTACCTCCGCTGATATCTGATGAAAATACTTTAGAAACATCCATTGCAATTTGCCAAACTTCTCAAACAATTAAAATAAACAGAGAGGGTTGAGAGAAGAAATCGACGGAGTATGAAAACAAGTTATAAATATAGCCCTATCCTATTTTCCGCACTTTTAGGGTTAGGAATAGTTGGGGTCCATGTGTCGGGGATTTGTTTATAGGCTTCAAAATACATATTAAATTGGGCTCCTAATTCTATTTTAACATTTAATTGGGTTGGCCCTTATATAATGATGATGACTCTTGTCGTCACTACGTATTTATTATCGGTGTCAATTTGCTTACTTTTTATTTACTTACAACACCATAGATGTATTTCTTTTTTCTTTTTTTTTTTTTTGTAACTTTCGTCGCCACGATAGGAAAGTCTCTTTTTCAATAATAACATCATTGGATTGGCGTTTTTCCACCCGCGACACTTTTATAATGTCACTGACATTATTATCGAAAACCAACGTCAATGCCAGTGACTTTATTTTGCACAAAAATAATTATGGTGTTTAAGTAATTTTTTGAGTGCCGGAAGCAATTATGGTGTCAACGGTAAAACTGTGGTGTCATTAGAAACCGCAGATATAATCTTTTCGCATTATAGCACTCGCATCAGATACTCTTAACGAATAATCTATTATACAATTTTGAATACACGTTTCTGTAATTTACAGAATCTTCATTTAAGATGAAACGAATCAGACTATTTATTTTACATATTATGGTAGATATAAAGAGTAATTTACAGAATCTGAATGAATGCGGTAGAATGAAGTTTACACTAAAATATAAAGTATCTGCTGCAGTGTTATTTTTCTGTTGAAATCCCTAGAATAGAGTTTTTAAAAGATTTACAGTATCTACTAGAAGTGATCTAACTTATTATTTTTTTCGGCGGATTTCATATCTCTTGCCCTGTGGTGATGGATATGCACTATACATTTGGATCTTATATCTATAGTAGTATGTATATTGTATACTAATAAAATCGGACGCCGCCATGCTAAATAGTTGAATTATTGTTTAAAACAATCCATGAATTAAAATAACGATTAAATAAAATTTTCATACATTTTAAGCAATGTAGCTAAGATTCTGCAGGCATGGTCCAGGTGGAATTCCGAATTAATCGGACCAGTGGGTTTCAGATAACGGGGGCTTTAAGCAGAAAAAATATATCACCTGACCATATGCAAGTTTTTCTCACTTCCATGTCGATCACATGCAGACACAAATCAGAATAGAATAGAATAAATGAGCAATTAAGGAGAAATAAATTTCTGTCAAATCAAAAAGAAAGAATTTCAAGTGTCTACCACTGTCAGAGGAGCGGTAGCCGCCGAATCAGCACTCCCCGGCCATTAAACGTCGAGGAATCAGACATGAAGACAATATAAATTGGGAATAAAAAAATAACACAAAATATAACAGTATTGAAGGTGTCTTAGAGGTAAAATAAATAAATAAATAAATAAAGGGTTAAAGGAGATATATAGAGGGGATACCCAGCTCAACTCCATCATCATGTAGCTTTTCGATGAAAGCCATTTGGAAGTTAAATATATCCTCCCGGTCGGCTGTCTGAGATGAAGAAAAACTGAAAATACAGTATTGAATCGAACTTTTCTTATTATTTTTCTTAATTTTCAAAGGTTTACAATGCTGAACATTTATAAGAATCATAAACCCTAAACCCTCTATTTCGAAAGTAATTACAATAAAATAGGATAATCCTCTTTTGAATTTGAACACAACAAACTATCTTATCACTATATAAAAGATTGGGTGGCTTTCAAACTCTTGATCACCAAAACACTCGGTTTAAACATGATCAAACACCTTCCTTATCTCTCCAATATCCACCTTATCTCTCCATGATCATAATTCAAAAATAATTCGAGCCAATATCTGCTGATGTGCTGCTTTGCTGTTATTTTGGATAATTTTGCATGGCTGCATGCATGGCTCTTCAATACTCCCCCTCAAACGAGGCAGGGACTTGGGAGCAGTCTGAGTTTGTCTCTGAGTAGTTTAAACACATACTTAGGCAGTGAGCCAGTGACTTTGTGAAAATGTCAGCCAACTGGTCTTGTGCTGAGACATGTTTGGTGATCAAAAGCTTTCTAGCCACTTGCTCTCTAACATAGTGATAATCTAGTTCAATATGCTTGCTTCTTGCATGAAAAACAGGATTGATAGTCATATATAGGGAGCTTAGGTTGTCACTGAGCAATGTAGGAACTTGAGGTAAGGTAACATGAAGTACTTTCAAAAGATAAGTGATCCAAGTGAGTTCAACGGCTGTGTGTGCCATGGCTCTGTACTCTGCTTCTGTGCTTGAACTGGAGACTGTTGGCTGCTTTTTTGCACACCAGGAGATGAGGTTGGGACCTAGGAAAGTGCAGTAGCATGTAACTGATCTCCTGGTTTTTGGACAGCCTGCCCAATCAGCATTTGAAAATGCATAGAGATTGAGGTGTGGTGTGGCCTTGAGGGAAATGCCTAGGTGCAAAGTGGATTTGACATATCTGATGAGTCTTTGAACCTTTTGAATATGGAACTGATTGGGAGCTTGCATGAATTGGGACAGATATTAACTGCAAAGGTGATGTCTGGCCTGGTGAAAGTCAAGTACTGGAGTGCACCAATGATGCTTCTATAAAATGTGGCATCTGCAGGAGGTGGGCTAAGAGGAACTAGAGGCTTTGTAGCCATTGGAGTGTTTGCTGGTTTGCAATCTTGCATGGCTGCCCTTTGAACGATTGTTGTAGCATAGTGTGAGATTGATGTAAATGCATGCCTTGTGATGTCTGTTGGATCTGGACTCCCAAGAAGTGATGTATAGTGCCTAGATCCTTCATGGCAAACTCTGTATGGAGTACTTTGATGAATGAACTCAATAAATGAGAATTGGAACCTGTAACAAACATATCATCCACATACAAAAGGAGCATTAGGGTGCTCTGATTAGCATGATAATAAAATAAAGAGGGATCAGATAAGCTGCAATGAAAGCCATATGAAAGTAAGAAAGTACTAAATCTGTCAAACCAAGCCCTTGGGGCTTGTTTCAACCCATAAAGTGCTTTGCTTAGCTTGCAAACATGTTGAGGGAATTTAGGGTCACACATACCTGGGGGCTATTCCATGTATAGGGTTTCAGAAATGTTGCCATGTAAGAATGTATTTTTAACATCCAAATGTCTGACAGACCACTATTTGGATAGAGCAATGGAAAGAATTATCCTAATGGTGCTTTGTTTGACTACAGGAGAGTATGTTTCTACATAATCCCGACCATCTAATTGAGCATATCCTTTGGCAACTAACCTTGCCTTTAGTCTGTCTAGAGTACCATCAGCTTTGGGTTTTGCTTTAAATACCCACTTGGAGCCGATGACATGCATATTTGGAGTTCTAGGGACCAGATGCCATGTCTGATTGTCTGATAGGGCCTGCAGTTCATCTTGCATTGCTGCTTTCCATCCTTCATGTCTTAGGGCACTTTTGACTGTTTTTGGTTCTGTTGGGATGGTGGTATAAGAGGCAGTTAGGGCATATTTAGGGTTTGACCTAAAGATGCCATGTTGGGCCCTAGTAGCTCTTGGAGAGAGAGGTTGAGATGTTGGGGCATTGTTTGAATCATTGGATGCAGCTGTGGGTGACATAGCCTGAACATCAGTGATTTGGTTGTCTGGAATGCTGGAGTCTGATGAAGTAGGGAAATCATCTAGAGTAGCTGGTGTAGATGAAGAGGATGATTGGGAGTGATCAGTGTAGTCTGTAGTGATAGTAAGGGATGTGGCTTGATCGATGGAGTCTATGGGTTGTTCAATTATGACATCGGTATGTTGGATGAGACTAGGCTCTTCAGTATTAGGCGGGGGAGATGACAGTTGAAGGTTGTTAAGTTGTTGACGGGAGCCAAGAATCAAAGATGGTAAGAACATAAGGTCTGTTAATGGTATTCATGGTTTTATAGGGCAATAAGGTCTCATCAAAGGTGACATGTCTGGAAATGTAAAACTTTCTGAAAGGTGGATGAAAGCACTTATATCCTTTGTGTTGGTTGCTATAACCTACAAAAACACATGGTAGGGTTTTAGGATCAAACTTATGTTTCTTGGAATCCCAAGTGTAAGTATAACACTTGGAACCAAAGATTCTGAGATCTGTATAGTCAAGATGTTTGTGATACAGCAGATAGTATGGGGAGTCAGTTTTATTGGTGAGAGATGGAACCCTATTAAGTATATATACAGCTGTGGAAAAAGCTTCAACCCACAAAAATAACTTAGTTCTGCCATGGAAAATCATGGTTAGTCTAGTTCTCTGATGGTTCTGCCTTTTCAAGGCGATTGCCATTACATTTGAGGTGTGTGAGGGCAAGTGATTAAGTGTGTGATGCCTCGTTTTAATAGGTGGTTTGTGAGGGGAGTGTTGACAAATTCTCCCCATCCATCTGAGTGATACTATTTTATAGATTTGTTAAACTGAGTTTGAGCATATTTTTCAAAATAAATAAAAACATTAAAGAAATCTGATTTGTGCTTTAAAGGAACAAGCCAAACATACTTGGAAAAATCATCAACAAAGCTAGCATAATAATGGAATTTGCCTATGGATTCAACAGGGGCAGGGCCCCAAAGATCACAATGGATCAATTCAAAAATACTGGAAGAAACATGTGCAGAATGAGTAAAAGGAAACTTTGAAAGTTTTCCTAACTGAAAACTTTCACATAAATGCTCCTGCTTATTGGTGCTTAATAAATCAATGAATCCTTTATTTTTTAAAGCATGAACTGTGGGAAACTGAATATGGCCTAATCTCTGGTGCCAGACTTCAGTGGTGCATGACTTTGTGCTGTGTACTGCAAGGGCATGGTGATCACTTGGGAGAGCATATAGATCCCCTCTACATCCTGCCTTCAGGAAGATCTGGTCTGTTTTGTTAATTTGCCTTCAGAATGAAACCAACATTAGTGAATAGCAATGTGCATCATATTGTTTTGTAAGTTGCCTAACAGATTTAGGTTTTTGGTCATATTAGGCACCAACAAAACATCTGTGATGACTAAAATTTCATTTTTATAGGTGACATGAATATCTCCAGTGCCCTGTATGGGAAGGGCAGTTCTATTTCCAATAATTACATAAGCAGGACCTGAGTATGTGTGTATGTTATGCAAAAGGTTAGAATTACCTGTCATGTGGTTTGTGGCACCTGTGTCCATCAGCCACTCAGTATCTGGCTATCTGCAACTGTATTATCCAATGTCAAGGCTGATAATGCTTGAGGAAGAATCTCCCCTTTTGCCTTATTGTTCCACCAACAGATTTTGGAGATATGCCCTTGAACTCCACGCTCTTTCTGTTCTGGACATCCTTCTAAACACCTTCTTAGTCTGATCTGATGGTCTGATGTCCCCTGATTGATTCTTGTGCTCGAAACCTCTTGCTTGCAGAATTGAACCTTGGTTGTGAATCACTCCTTTGTTGTGGCCTTTGTCCATAAAATGCTAGATGAGAGGTGTCTGAGTCTTTTGCAGCAAACCATGTCCTTCTCTGATCCAAGTTCTGTAGATGACCTACTAGTTCTTCATAAGTTGGCTTGTGCATGAGCATGGTTGTTGTGAAGGTCTCATATTGAGGACCTAAACTGGTTAACAAGAAGTAGACATTCTCAGCATCTGGTATTGGCTTTCCAATGGCAGCCAAGCTATCACACAGGCCCTTCAAGTATTGGACATGAACTTTGATGGATTTAGACTCATCTTTCCTCATGTAGGTTACTTGTTGCTTCAAATTAAACTCTCTCTCTCTCTTGAGACTCTTGTGCATAGACACGTTTGAGGCATCCTACACACTTTTGCGAGTCAATCCAATCACTAAACTTAATGACTATTACATTAGTGATCCAATCAACCATGCTCTTAATAATCATGCGCCTTCTTCCATTTAGCATATTCGGATTTGCGGTTGGTGCGACAATGGTATCTGTGGTGGTTTGTGTCTGATTTGGGACAGGATCATCCCCAGTTAGATGTCCTAGGACATCTTGGCTGTCTGCAAATGCTAGGGCTTGGTCACGCCATAAGGGGTAATTTCTGGATGATAGTTAAGAGATATGATAATGTTAACATTGATGGATGTAACAGACATGATGTGAGATATGGATTATGTGGTGATGAAGCACCAATGAGCTCTGCTACCATGAAGAAAAACTGAAAATACAGTATTGAATCGAACTTTTCTTATTATTTTTCTTAATTTCAAAGGTTTACAATGCTGAACATTTATAAGAATCATAAACCCTAAACCCTATATTTCGAAAGTAATTGCAATAAAATAGGATAATCCTCTTTTGAATTTATACTTAACAAACTATCTTATCACTATATAAAAGATTGGGTGGCTTTCAAACTCTTGATCACCAAAACACTCGGTTTAAACATGATCGAACACCTTCCTTATCTCTCCAATATCCACCTTATCTCTCCCTGATCATAATTCAAAAATAATTCGAGCCAATATCTGCTAATGTGCTGCTCTGCTATTATTTTGGATAATTTTGCATGGCTGCATGCATGGCTCTTCAATATGAGAGTGGTCCACGCCCACGTCCATACCCCTAGCTAACTTGTGGGGTAGTCATTGCAGCTCTTAATAATTCAAAACAAAAATTAATAAACTATTTATAAGGGGCTGGATACGAGTTTTAAGGAAGAGAGAGGAGAAGCGGAATTGGGGGGGACGATTTAGGAAAGGAGACGAGGAGTTTTGGGGGCGAGGAGGATTCTAGAGAAATGGAATGGAAGGCGGCGGCATACGTTACGTAAAAGAAGTGAAATTATATTTTCACGTCGTCGTGTATATATATATATGTAATATATTAAAACAAACCCTAATTGTTCCTCTCATATTGCAGCCGATCGCACCAGCAACCCTAATTAAATCAAACCCTAATTCTCAATTTATATGCTGCGATAAATCCTCTCTGTTCGTTTTGATTGTTTGAGACCTTGACAAATAGCAATGGCGGATTTTGCCACAGGATCAGAAGGTACCGCCGATTTTTTTTTATTATATTGTCTCCCGTAACCGTGTGTTTTCCGATTGACGGCCATCCATACGAACTTTATTTATTTATTTATTTTTATTTTTTAATCACGATGTATGTATGGAGTCTGCGCCTGCTTGATAATTTCACTGATTGCTTAAAAACTTCATTCACCTCTCTCTTTTCTTCTGATTTATTGTGATTTTAATTGTCAGGATATGATGATGATGATAGCTGGGGTGGCTACAAGTCAACTGAGGCTGGTAGCCACTTGTCTACTTTAACCTTACCTCTTTTTTGCGGGAGATTTTTATCTCATTCATAGTCACTCTGACCATTCTGATTTATTGTGATTTTAATTGTCAGAATATGATGCTAACCGGCATCCCTCCAAGGACGTTACTTGGTGCATATCCACATGCGACTCGGTTGAGGCTGGTACCCACTTCTCTACTTTAACCTTTACATCTTATCTCATATTCACTCCATTCGTGCGTGGGGCGTGGTTTTGAACACACCACACAAAAATTTCCTTTTTTTTTGGGATGGACAACTCTATATGTTTGGTAACAAGGCACCATGATGTGGTTTGAAATCGATCTCTTTCTTTTGTTTCTTTTTACTTTTTAGCCTATGACTACTTTTCTTGTGAAGATGATTTAGGCACCACCTATGACCTGTTTTACACCATACATATGAACCAAATAAATAAAAAGGCAAAAATCATGGACCACAATACTGAAAAAAGCAAGACTTTGGGGGATATGGGTTGGGGATGGGGTCTGTACATCTCTCATTTTCCTTACAACAGTGCTTCATATTATGAACAGGACATGGCACGTGTGTCCCCGTTATCCCAGACTTTGGGAGAAGATGAAGTAATGTATGCTTTAACTGAAGCTATAACCTCTGAAGTCGAAGGTACGTGTGTTGGCTTCCTAACCATTCTCTCGACTCTTACTTTCGGTCGTGATGACTAATGTTGACGTGTACCTAGTCTTCTCTATTCGGTAATATTTTAATGTTATTTTCGGTTTGTATATTGTTTAAATTGCCATTATATTGGAATGAACATGGAATATCCGTAACTCTAATATGTGAAATGAAGAAGAATGTTGAAATCGAGTAAAATCCGCCAAATAATATATATGAAATTTCTTCTAAATCATATTGTCAAATGCCATCAAAAACACACAAAAGCTGGAAGGGGGAAGTTAACCGATTAAAAAGTAGCCAAATTTCCTAGGATTAAAAAGGCTCAGTTAGGGGTAACAAAGTGGGATAAAACTCTGGTAAAGGAATAGGTAAAAATGCACTGTACTCATCATTTTTGAAACTTTTTTGTAAATTGTTAACGGTTAAGGCATTGTTGGAGCAGGCCTTCCCTATGATGATGCTTTCCGCGAAAGGTCTGGCCTGATCATCAAGAAGCCTTTCGGTGTTGGTATGTTGGTAGGACCAACTTCTTTGACACGTAGCAAATCAATCGGCCTTTTCCACTTATATATATTCTTGCTTTTTTGGTACATGCAGTTTCTGTGTTTCGAGACAAGTCTGACGAAGAAACTGGTCAGCTGGCCTATGATAAGGAAAAGGCCATCAACCTATTAATGGAAAAAATGAAGAGTGAGTCGGTGATTACTTTCGATGCAACTATAAAGGTAGGTTGTGAGCTTTGTTCAACGACTAATGAAAGGTGCTATGTTAGCAAAGAACTCTAGCCTGCATGATTCAATTTTCTTCCCTGTATACAAATTTGTTTATTTTAAAATTATAAATTTATTTAATTTATCTTTTGAAATCGATCTCCAGATTTCACAAAATAGAAAAGGCCTATACATACAATTGTTTAATCATTGATTGGCTAAAAAAGGACACAATAGCAGTTTTATAGTAACTTGAGTGGATTTTGAAGGGTATACATACAGAACCATAAGGACCAAGTTTCTAGAGTAAAAGCATAAAAAGGGAGTTATATATGGCTTGCTTTCGATGCCTGGTTTAGTGTCGTGATTAATTTTTATTTGGTTTATATGTGCAGATTGCAATATCCCGCTTTTAAGCATATGTGCCTCGAGGAGTTGGAAGCTGAAGAGTATTGGGTGAGTGGCTACTACTGCTGATGCACATATAGCATGCATTTGTTGTTACTAGCGTGCCTCAATATCGATCTGTCACGCTAACTTGGTTGACATTTTGCTAAACACATTGATGTTGTATAATCCTCACTCAATTGATCATATTTACCTTTTCAGCTTTTAACATCACTCAATTTTATCAGGTTTCTACTTGGGAAGGAAAAGGTTTTGTATACCACCTGGAGGTCTCTGATATTGAGGATCATTTGGCTGTCATTTATGGTTGCTCTGGCCGGGTCCCGGAAGCTGACGGCTTGGCATCTGTCTGTGACTAGACTAGTGTAACAAACGAGTATTATGGATTCAGTATTTTAATTGAACGGTAATACTAATACGGCTGAAACTTGCAACTCTTGCCTATGTGTTATCACATTTTGGTGGGGTAGTCCAGTTAAGGAGCAAATATGACTTACTTGCTGATGGTGGACTGGACGTCTGTTTGTGAAAATATATATCCTTATTATACCTTCTTGTATTAAAGTCTGCCATCTTTCTAAATTATATTTTTTATGGTCATTTAAAACCATAATGAACGTGTTGATTTTGTATTATTATTATTATTATTATTATTATTATTATTATTATTATTATTATTATTATTATTATGCTCTGTACTATGAAAAAAAAAAGCCCATATCCTAGTGGTCACAACTAGGGTACCCGGGCTTCTGTGGTTGGAGACCCGGGTTCGATTCCCTCCCGTAGTTTCTTAGGTATTTCGTTTTCCGCCAAAAAAAAAAATTATGTTAGGATTAGACTATTATTTTTTTCCAAAAAAAAAGGATTAGACCATTATTTGAAGGGAAAATTGCAAAATTGGTTCCATAACTTTAGGATGGTATCGATTTTGGTCTTATATGTTTTCAATTATCAATTTTGGTTTCGTAATTTAAAAAAACTTATCTATTTTGGTCTCATATGTTTACAATTATTGATTTTGGTCCCGTAATTTAAAAAACACATCAATTTCAGGACCGGCTGTACTCCACTGGCTTCCTTGTTTGATAGTATGATCGTGTATACTTCCGAAAGCATTGTGTATTGTAAGAAAAATAATTTAAAAAAAGAAGAAGAAATTATATGGATATGGCAGTGACATATTCAGCAGACTACTAATTCGCTACGGCCTACAGTTGGTTTGCACTTAAGAGAGAAAATATATAATGCTGTCAATTTGTCAAAAAAAAATGGAGTTCACTGCAGCAGTTCCTATAGCTAAAGATGCAAACGATTACTTTCGAATTAAACAAAAAGATGTGCTTTTTGGGTCGGAATATTTAAAAAATCCAGGATATCTCGCTGGAAATTGATGTGCTTTTTTTTTTCATGCCTTTGCCTTTCTGATCATTTATACTCTTTTGATTGGAGTTTGGCTTTGCCTTTCTGGACTTTTTGTTGAGGCATTCGTTGGCGATGTGTCCCTTTTGATTGCATTCAAAACAAGTAATGTCCGATCACCACGATCTTTGCTTTTGTCGGTGTATCTTTGAGACTTATGTCTCCTGTTTGACTTGTGTCTCTTTTTTACTTCTCAAGAACTTTCTGAATTTTCGTACTAACATAGCGGTTTCCTCATCGTCACTTTCGTTTTCAACATCCGCTTGTTCATCCTCAGATTCAGATTCCTCTCGAGCTTTGAATGCTGGAACACCTGACTCAACATGTTTATTTCTAGTGCGGCATTCAATCATTGCTCATACATCAAGAGGTTCCCAATTAGTTCATCTTTTGAGAGGACCAAAAGATCCTTTGATTCCTCAATGGTCCAAGCCTTATCCTCCCATTCGGGAGGGAGGCATCGAAGTAACTTAATGTTCTGGTCCTCGATAGAGATGACCTTACCAAGTGAGCTTAACGAGTTGATGATGTTGATGAATCTCTATTATCAATATCGGTAAAAGATTCACTGGGTTTGACTTTAAAATACTCATATGCATGGTTAAGCTGATTTATCCTAGACTTCTTAACCTTACTGGTGCCCTCATGTCGTTTGATTAAGCTCTCCTAAATTTCTTTGGCAGAATCAAATGCGGCAACAACTCGGTTTTCCGAAGAGCTCAAAGAGTTAATTAGAATGGCAACGGCTTTGGCATTTAAGGACATCAATTTGAAGTCCTCGGCGTCAAATTAGTCTTTAGTCTTAGTAACGTTTGTGGTAACCCCGACTTCGGTGACAGATTTCATTGAAACAAACGGACATTTATTAGTAATTACCCAAAGTTGGTAATACGTTTACATGAGTCATCATCGAATGCTTACATTGGATAAATCCGGAACCGTCAAAGTATGGAGGCCTTATCAAGGATAAACCCTCTCTCGGGTTCATGGAGTTATTCAATAGAGCCATTACAATGCAATACGACGAGTTACAAGATTATTACAATGCAAGATGATTACAATGCAATATGACGAAGTACAATGCAAAGTTTGAAATATGATAAGTGGGCGTGTGAGAGTCAAATGTTTAGCACACTTTCTTAAATTGATTAACTTGATACGTAAATACTGCAAAACAAAACTTTTGACGACTAAAAGGTAAATAAACGAGTTGAAAGCTAAAGATATTTGGGTGAGTTTCTATGTTTATCATATAGCACATGTATTTGTTACTAAGGACATAGCTGACATTTTGCTACTAATTACTCTTGTTGCATATGAGAATTATCGAACAAATCAGGCTAATAAATAAGACAATTATTGAAAAATTAGGTTAACAAATGAGACAATTATCGAAACAAATTATTTTTGCGGCCGTACATATGGATGGATGGATGTACCATAATCATTCATTGATCTTTATAATACCATTTCAGCTCTAACATCACTCTTTGTGGTAATATGTGTATTGTATTATATTGATAAAAGTATTACAATGGTGGGTATATATATACACCATACAAGAATATTTAAGTAACTACACAATAAGTTAACACAATATTTAATTATTAATTGTATTTTCAATAATATTTTCGACACGCCCCCGCAATCCCATGGGTATAGGATAGACACGGAGATTGGTCTTCAAAGTAGTAAAGCGTGGATTTCCCAAAGGTTTGGTAAGTAAGTCCACGAGTTGATCCTTGGAAGTGAGAAAGGAAACAGTGAGTTTCTTGGCCGCATTGAGCTCACGTACATGATGAAAATCAATCTCAATATGCTTAGTACGCGCATGAAAGACGGGGTTGTGAGCAAGGTAGGTGGCACCAATATTATCACACCATAAGGTAGGTGTGGGCGTAGTGAGAAGCATGTCAGTGAGAAGGCTACAAAGCCACTGTACTTCAGCCGCAGTAGTAGAGAGTGTCTTGTACTCGGCTTCAGTGCTGCTCTTGGAGACGGTAAAATGCTGTTTGAAACGCTAGCTAATAAGGTGATCCCCAAGAAAAATACAGTACGCACCAGTATAACGTCGATTATCCGGATCAGCAGCCCAGCTAGAGTCGGAGTAGGCGCCCAAGTGCATGGAGAAGCATCATGAGAAGTATAAACCCTCAGAAATTGTGGCTTTGAGGTATCGAAGTAAACGCTTAACCGCTAACCAATGTGCCTCGGTGGGTGCATGCATAAACTTGCTGGCCTTGTGAACCGCAAAGGCAATATCCATACGGGTGAAGCTCAAGTATTGAAGACCCCCAACCACCGTGCGATAGAGAGCCGGGTCGGAGAACAACGGACCTGGATCATGGTGGAGACGAGTGGATGCGGCCATAGGAGTATAGCACGGTTTGGACTTTTCCATATTAGCCTTTTGAAGCAATTGGAAGATGTACTTACGCTGCGTGAGGAACAAGCCATCCGGGGTGTGAAGATCCTCAATGCCAAGAAAGTATGATAAGGTGCCAAGATCCTTAACCGGAAAATGAGTGCCAAGAAACCGAATAACGTCTTCAATATGAGTAGAGCTGTTGCCGGTAATAATCACGTCATCCACATAAATAAGAATATATAGTCGAATAGTGCCCCGGGAGTAGACATATAAGGATGTATCGGCTTTGAAGCCCACAAAGCCGAACCGGGTGAGAACTTCAGTAAAACGTGAGAACCATGCCCGAGGTGCTTGTTTAAGGCCATATAAACTCCGCTTTAAGCGGCAACATAATCAGGATGACCGGGGTGAGCAAAGCCGGGGGTTGAGTCATATAAACCGTCTCAGTGAGATTGCCATGAAGAAAGGCATTTTGAATATAGTGACCCTAGGAAACAGCAAGAGACAACAAAACACGTATAGTGACAGGTTTAAATATCCTTGTATGGTGTATATATATATACCCACCATTGTAATACTTTTATCAATATAATACAATATTTAAGTATCAATTGTATTTTCAATAATATCTTCGACACTCTTTTATTGTGTACAAAAAAAAACATCACTCTTTTATTATCAGGTTACTATTGCTCGGAATGCAAGTAGTTTGTCCAATCACTTGCACCTTCATCAGAGAAAGGAGCATATGGCTGCTGCAGACATTAGCGGTGGTTCCTTTGGCGGTAGCGGAGGCTCCTCCTCTATGGGTGGAGGCTCCTCCCTTGGTAGCGATGGCTCCTCTGGTGAGGGAATCCCAACAAACTTCTTTGATGTTCTCATAAGTATTCCGTCTTTTGGGGGCGGGAGGGGATCGACCATGCACTGTCGTTTCGTAAATCGCGAATCTCGGCTGCCGTCTGGGATTCATTCATCATGAATCTCATGAATCTTGCAGCCGTCGGGGGTAAACCATGCACCTGCCGTTTCGGTCATCCCACCGCACCCATACCCACCACCCTCACCTTACTTTACTTTTACTCATCAATCCACAAGGCACTCACACCATTCATCCTTAACCCTGCCCTGACAAAGACCATTGCACTCGCACCATATCTAGTGGCGGACACATGATCCTGATTAAGGAGACAATAAAAATTTTAAAGAGACAAATAAAAAAATTAAGAGGGGTGGCCAACTAAACACATACTATATATATTAGTATATTTTTTTCAGATCAAGAAATTTAGTTGCCTTCTTAGAGCATTAGCATCAAAGTCTCAATCCCTATCTCTAAAAATACTATTAAAAAATATATGTCCCTACTTTACAGCAACTAAATTCAGAGTACTGTACATCAACATCTCTATCTTTATCCTTACACCATTAAAACATCCATTCTTTATCTATAAACAATTTTTTCAAAATTAATTTTTGTGAGAAAGAGAAAGAAAGAATAAATAAAAAATATATAGGGTGAGCTGCAGTATCACCTTATATTTGGAGTGGCACTATTTATGATGCTTATTGTAGGGAAAGGATGAGGGGACTGATGGACAGATGGAGTGTATTTTTGGTTGCATCCCTACATTTTATCCTTATTGTAGAGATAAAATATGGTGTAGGGAGTTTAATACTAATGCTCGCAGTTGTATGTAAATCCGCCTTTGTCCGCATCCCCATCTCACACCATAATAAAACATATAGAAAATTATAGTATACAGTTTTTATATAAACCGAATTAAATAAATCTGTCATATTTTTTACTCTGCCAGCCCTTCACGTGCCACAGTAGAAAAACAGAGTCCATTTTTGTTGTTTCCCCTCAATAATTTAACCCGTTAACCTTTTTATCCATTGGTTAAAGACCTATTTCTTCCTTTATAATCATCCCCTGTATCTCTTTACGAAAAATGCAATCAAAGTGAAAAGAAAAGAATTCATAATCGAGAGAAAAATGAAAGTATGACAAAGGTTTTCTGTACGAATAATGATTCTGGTACCGACCAGAATCACCGAGATTGGGTACCGAATCGCAAATTTGTGGCTGCTGTTTGTTTGCTTTAATTTATTTATTTTTTTTCATCCAAAGTGTTTGGTTATAAAAGTGCTCGGTGCCTTTTTGTGTGGATTAATCCGGTGCCCCAATCACTATTGTGTCTGTACCATCACAATTGGAAGCAGCAGTTTCCAGTACATTACAATCTTCCTATAATTGTACCGACTTCTTCATGTTTTGTTCTAAATCTACTTTTTTTTCTTTCTTTTTCCTGTTTGAATATTGAATTTTAAGTTCTTTTATGCTAAACCCAGGCTTTGTTTTCTATATTTTCCTTTCATTTGTTTATTTTTTATTTGGGGACTTCAGATTTTCTGCTCAAATTGTACCCTTAATATTTTTCAGGTTTGTAGCGTTTAACTTATTGCATATTCGGACCCAACACTTGGATCCATAAATTTCTTGAGAGGAATGAGAAAATCATAAGCAATTTGTTCATCCAAACATTGTTGGAAAAAAAGCTGCAACTGCATTTGCTGATCGTGCGATACAGCATGCATCGAAAAAAGATTGGTGTAGCGGTGGGAAATCGGTGATGTTGCTATTGTACGTATACGGTTATTGCCATCTTCATTCATTCGTAGGGTCTAGATCATTCTGAAACGTGTGTAAATGGCAGCACGGATTCTATGAACGAATATGACAATAACCACGTCCAACAACAACAACATTGATTTTCCGCCGTCTCCCCCGTCTTTTATGGTAGTATATGTTGTATTGCATTTTCAGCAAATACAATAGCAGGTTCATAAACCATATTTGGATGAATAATTTGTTTGTGATTAAAGTGCCGACCCCACCGAAGAAGAAATCAAAGGTTGCTCAAAGGAAAGGGAAGGACGACAGTCTAAGCATTTTACCGAATTATTTATGATTCATTTAGTGCTATCAGGTCCGAGTTTTAGGGGCGTTACATCGACACCGTGTTGTTTAGATCGTTTTATGTGTATTAATTGTATATATAATGATGTATTTGTATATTTACATCAGTGTTTGATTATGCCAGAAATCGCCAATGATGAAATTAGAATTTTTATGTTGGTGATATTGGTCAATAATTTCAATGATAATTTTCATAGATGGATTGGATTTTGATGAAATTGCCTTGATATATTGGAGGAATAAGAAATCAGTTGATATAAGAGGATATGTCTTGCTTTAATATTACTACTTATAATATGATGTGTTAGAGATGTGTTGTAGATTAATTTTTCTATATAAGTAGGTTTACCATTCAACCTCTTGTTCGTTCGTTTTAGAAATAGTTTCACACTTTGTCCGTATGTTGATGTGTTCGTTTTATTCGCTCTGTTCGTATTTAACTTGTTTAGTTACCAAAAAGAAGGGAAATAGCCAAAATAGTCCGCGAACTATTATGCTTTTCCCATTTTAGTCCGTGAAGTTTTTTTAGTACCATAATAGTATGCGAACTTTTTTTTTTCTCCTCACCGTGACTTCGTCTTATAAAATCCGGTGCTTTAATTTTTGCATAGTTGGACGTCACCGGAAATTTATAATCGGGGTAAAATTGGAATTTCGAATTAAACCAAACAAAAAAAAACCTATGACCTGCTCCTCGACTCTTCACTCCAGAGCATGAGGAAGAGGAAGAGTACTAACCCAAAGAAAGAAGAGATCTTTATACACTGAAATCACGCTTGAATTGGTTTGTCAAGTTTAATTCCCACAGTCACTTGCTTTAAATTTGAGAAATTTGAGATCCAAGCTAAACTAGGTGGCGATACCCAAGCCATGAAGGCGGTTGAAGAGGATGAAGATCGAAAAGTGGGAAAATTGGATTTTTCGTCCGATAACTTTACCATTTTTCGATTTTCGTCCTGTTTTTACTCCGGTGAGAATTTTAGTCCTGTATCTTTTAAAAACATTGCAAGAATGGTCCTGTCTAGCCGGAAAAGCTGACTGGACTCATTTTCCGACAAAATTTGATGATGTGTCTGGCACATAACGCTTACGTGGCCACCTGGTCCAAATTTTTGCCAAGTAGGTCGACAAATATCCCGGAAAATCATTCATGCCCAAACCTCCATCGTCTTCTTCAATTTCCCCATACCATCAATTTCTTTCTCCCTCACTTCATCTTCCCCAATCAACCCTTCATTCCAACAAAAAATCCATCTGCAACCTACCCAAATTCAAAGACAAAATCATCTGCAAAACGAAGCCTTCATGCTCACATGGTCGTGCGAGGCGTTGCTCTAGACGCTTTTGTCTCGGCTAAAATGGTTGCTATGTACACCACCACCGGTCAACTCGGTTCTGTTGTTTATCTATTCAATTCCACAATTAACCTGCCTTACCTTCCATTTAATGCCATTATTCGCGCGTTTTCTTTTTTTTTCTTGTTGGATCAAACCAATGAATTCTTCCTCATCGGTCTCGACCTCGGAAAATCCAAACTCTTGAAAATATTAGCTGTTTCATAGCAGAAATGAGTGTTCTTCGGTTAGATTTGGAGGTCTTTGCACTCCCCTGTACACTCTTCTGTTAATTCACAACATTCACATTTCACGAAAACAGAGGATTTTGTGCATCAGTCTTGTAATATCTTTTATGTTTACAATTGCAGATTGTAATCTCAGATTCTCATGATAGTATGCAACATTTTCTCATGTTCTTCTTAGTATTATTATTATCAATTATCACATGATCAAAATCATTTTACCAGAAAAAGAAAGAATCAAAGGTCAAAAACCAAACATCCTCTGACTTGAATATCACTTATTATTAGAAAGCAAAAGCATCTAGCAATGAAAACAATTTCCCAGTTATTTTGACTCAGTTGGCAAAAAAAAATAGGATTAAGTGGCCACGTCAGCGTTATGTGGCAGACACATTATCAAATTTTGTCGGAATATGAGTCCAGTCAGCTTTTCTGGCTAGATAGGACCATTTTTGCAATGTTTTTTAAAAGATACAGGACTAAAATTCTTGCCGAAGTAAAAACAAGACGAAAATCGAAAAATGGTAAAGTTACTGGACGAAAAATCCAATTTTCCATCGAAAAGTTGAAGCCGACAACAATGGTGTTTTGGAGCTCTTCCATGGCGGCACACTGGCACCTGTGAACGCCGGAAATAAACTGGTCTCCGAGTCAGTTAAATATGTAGCTTCTCTGCACTTTGATTGCAGCGCTAATCTCTGAAATGAAATATTTTGGGTTCTCTTCCTGATGTCCGGTGAACAGTCGAGAAGCAGTAGGAAATATTCAATTGATGATTTTGGGGTGAGATTTTAGCTGTAGTCTTTTTAGAAAGGCTTGAGTTGTTTTTTTCTTTTTTTTTTTGAGGGGGAAAGGCTTTGAGTTTTAGTTCTTTAATTTTTTGTTTTGCATAATTTCGAAATTCCAATTTTGCCCAATCATAAATTTTCGGCGACGGCCAACTATGCAAAAAGCACCGGATTTTATAAGACGGACTTACGGTGAGATAAAAAAAAACTTGGAGTACTATTATGGTACGAAAAAAGCTTCGCAGACTATTTTGGCTATTTTCCCTAAAAAGAATTTGTGCCATTTATTTTACATTTTTACATTTTTAAAATACTATTTATTATATTTTTCTTAAAATTGTCCTTGTGTAGTAAGGAGTAAGAGAACGAAAACAACTCCTCGTTAATTATTTTCAGGGTTTTATAGTCATTTTGTTGTTAAAATAAAAGTTAACTTACATTCTTAATTTGTGTGTTTTTGTCAACTACGTCGATCAGTTAAATAAAGACGAATGGAGTAATAGCTACTACTTCCGTCTAAAAAATATAAATCCATTTAGTTTTTTAAATTTGTCTCATAATATAAGTTCATTTAAAACACCGAATGAGCATATATTACATTTTTATCCATTTTATCCTAAGTTATTATACATTCAACTAATTTACAACTATCATATTAATAAGAGTCAAAGAGTATTCTAGAATTTTAATATTAAAATTAATGACAATTTATATAACCACTTAATTAATTCGTGTGAAAAAAAATCTAAACGGATCGGACTTACATTTTGGGAATAAAAGTCAAAGTGTGATTTAGACTTTCATCACTAAAATTAATGACATTTAACCACATTTTTAATCCGCGCGAAAATGTCTAAACGAATTGACATTTTGAGACGTCTTAGCCCATCTTTTAGCTAGACACACTTTGTTAGTTTCAGCTCGTGTTTCTTGGGACACCTTTCCCTCTAGTGACGTCTTGGCCGGTTGTTTCCTAAAAAAAAATATCGGTAGTATTACCTTTTTATTATTCTAAGATAACAATATATATGGGGTTCTAAAAGCACCCCCTTATTACTTTCAACACTCCCCTTACTCCGGGCACCGCAAAATTATACTTTTGACACCACGGTTAATATTTTTATTATTTTCTTACTTCATACACCAGAAAAACTACTACTTTCCACAACTTTTAGCAAACTAGTCCTTCAATTTTCATATAACATAACCCCTTTCCTCATTTTCCCAAGACCGCAGCCCCCACCCCCACCCCAATTTACAGCCCCAAACCATTTATCCACCACCTCACACATCATCACCACCACCTCACACCATCCTAACACTTCTTCATTTTCCATATAGCATAACCCCTTTACCCCATTTTTTCCGACGACCTCCCCGCCAAACCTTTTCTCCGGCAACCCCCCTTCATTTACCAACCCCCCTTTCAAACAGAAACCCCCATTTCCGGCGACCCCCAGTTCGAATTATGTTAAAACCTAGTTTGTTGAACTTAACAAACAAACGATTACAATAATCAATGAGTCAAACACGAGTTTTTTTCACGAACGACAATGAGTCAAACACGAGTTATTAATCATTTCGTTCTTATTTAACTGACTTAAGTGTAAAAAAAAAGCGTGTTCCTCTTTATTTGACATTCTTACATTTTCAAAATACAATTTATTATGTTTATCCTAAATCTATAATTATTACGGATATAAGAATGAAAACAATACTACATTAATTATAGTTAAGGTTTTATATCTGAATCACCATAAAACTACCGAAATTATTACCTTATCTTTAAGTCATGTGAGAGTATCAATGCATAAAATGTGGGATTTGACCGGCCAACATTTCTGGAGGAAAAAAAAGACCACGAGCCGTCCTTTTCTGAGAAGATTCGGTACTTTTTGTTTTTGGTTATGTGGAAATTTACTTTGAAATTAGATTAATGATACAAGCACATCGAATGTGTCACAACGAGTGATATAATGGTGATCTGACTGTTGATCCTTTTAGATTTACATATAACATTACTCTTAGATTTACAACCGTTGTTATGCAGTATCGTTACTCTTGAAATTAATGGCACCTCTTGTTGGGATAGGTGTCATGTGTGTGAGTGATTCTGAGACAGATCCGTAATTTACGGATTAAATTACGGAATATTAATCTGGAAAATAAATCATGCAAATAGAATAATTCATATTATTTAGCGATCTAACAAAATATATATCATCATGCATATCTGATTCAAACAATAGACAATAAAGGTAGTATGCATAAAATAAAGGACTAAGACAAACCGAGATGAGTAGTTACTCTTTCCTTAAGACAAATTGCTCCGATATGGTGCCCACGGTAGTCTCCCAAGATACAACGGCTTTACGTCTCGGATTTAGAGGCACTTCAAAAACCCGAGCTCCGGAGAACTTACATAGTGCTCCGACTTCTCTTCGACTCAATAAATAGATCTATATGACTGACTCTTTGTGGTGGAAAGACACAAGAGAAAATTCGATGAATAACCTTCATCCGTGGGGTTCTTTATATAGTGGACAGGAGGAACCAATGCTCAAATATGATTGGCCGAGACACATCATCAAACTTTTCCCCTTGGAAAAGTAATGGCCGACTTCTCCTGAAGGAAAGAAGCTAGGCGCCTTTTATTCCTCACGCCATGTGGGATTAAATCCCGCAATCTGATTGGTCGGATGACGCATCTTTGAATTCTAATTGGTCGAATGACTCAACGAATTCTGATTGGTCGAATGACAAAATCACATCCCAAAATTAATTTATGGTAAATTTCATAAAGAAATTTTGTCCAAAAAATTAATAGTAACACCCGAACCGAACCGAACCGAGCCGAGCTCGAGCACGAGCCGAGCCGGACGGACGGCGGCGGCGGCGCGCGCGTGTGGAATAATCTAAGTCCTCCCTCCTGCACAAAAGTGCCTTGCCCCTTGGGGCACATCTATAAGAGTATACACTAGCTCTTATTACTTGAGCTCACAAGCCTCAAGTTACCTATGTGGGAGAATGGGGTGAGGTCCTCCCTTCAACACCCATCTCCTACATATTTTCTACCAACTTTAGCCATTAATTTCTCATTCACCCGACATCCGAATCGAGTGATTCAAAAGCCCATCATCAACTACTCCGTATGGAGCATTTAATGATATCATTAACTCTCGATGACATACATCGGAGCAGATCCGTAAATCGCGCTAAAGTTGACTATTCAACCCTTCAAAAAGGGCTTTTTCTCCAACAATCCCCCACATGAATGAAAATTAATGCAAATGCAAATCTGGACTACGAAGAGAAGTCGACGGAAAAATATTGCATCGGGAGAGGTAGCTTCGGCCTTGAACTGCCTTAGTGAAGTACTATCGGATTTACTCGGCTAATCGTGAACTAGGTCTTGAACTGCTTCACCTTTAGTGTAAACCAAGACAATAACACTCACACAATATTTCCCCTAGCACCTTTCGGTTCTCATGGTTGTGTCCGTCTCGGCCCTGGACAACACTTGGTTTCAGAAAGTGCTTTAGAGAATTCAAGCCTCAAAACTCTCACAGAAGTGGCCCCACTTCACACTTACATAGGTGACCTCCTATCAAGGGTATTCTGCCCTACCCCACTTGAATATCAAGCTATAGGAATCATTAAAAGTTAAGCTTAACCTCACACCCTCTACAGATAGCACTTTTATTCTCTCAGAATGGGTAAGTGCTGGACTGTTCCTTATAGCTTAGTTGTCCCTTTTGAACCATGATCTTAGGATCTCCAGTAAGCATGGTTGGGTTGCCACTACAAGGAAACATGAGTAATAGGCTTCAGTCCCATTCCGGTTGTCAAGATTGACATCTGATCTCTAGCTAAACCTTTTATAAGCGGATCCGTAAGATTCTCCTTCGATCGTATAAAATCGATGGAAATCAAACCATTAGAGATCAATTATTTAATGGTATTGTGTCTACGGCGAATGTGCCAAGACTTACCATTATACATACTACTTTGTGCCCTTCCTATTGGAGACTGACTATCGCAGTATATGCCGATAGAAGCCACAAGTTTCGGCCAACACGGAATATCCTCTAAGAATTCCTAAGCCATTCAGCTTCTTCTCCAGCCTTATCCAGTGCTATGAACTCAACTTCCATTATGGAGCGATCTATGCACGTTTGTCTCGTAGACTTCCAGGACACATCACCACCACCAATCATGAATAAGTATCCACTGGTGGACTTCGAACCTGATATCCTGTTGGCATCACGTATCCTTCTAATACTACTGGATATCTAGTATATCGTAATCCCAGACTCATAGTGTACTTCATGTACCTCACCAACCTATTTATGGCTTTCCAATGGTTATGATCTGGATTACTTGTGAACCTACTCAGTTTATTCACTGCACATGCTAAGTCTGGTCGTGTACAATTGGTTATGTAAATCAGACTTCCGATCACTTGAGAATATCTCAATTGATCCATAGGTTCACCTCTGTTCTTGACTAAGTGCATACTTAAGTCAAGTGGAGTGCCTGTGGACTTTCATCAAAGACGTTGAATCTATCAAGGCAAAGTGACAACACAAGTCCATCCAAAACTCTGAGATCTTTAATCCTTAGTAACACATCTCGCACCCCCAGGTCCTTCACATTGAAGTTGTTGAAATAGTGTCCTAAACCCAATCGGGTTGGACCGGATCCGACCGGGTCGGATCATTTCTACTATTTCTTTGTGTTTATACATATATCAAATGGCTTTTCATTGTCATATATACATTCTTTTAAAGAACCAATTATGAATTGTTATATGATAACGTCCTTAGTATTAAACGCGTGATAGAGAAACCATGATAGGAGATTATGGTTGATGAGATCTCTAATCACTTTAATAAGTTTAATACTTAAATGTCTCTAGGCTGATGTACTATTAAACAGGGCATTGATAGTATAAGCAGACTAGCACGTATTAGATGTCTTCATCTTTTTAGGCGAGGATAGATCTCGTCTATCGAAGTGTAGAGACACTTGGGTATGCGTGGGCGTGTATTAGAGAATGCGTCGTTAGATCGACCCACTTACACGGATAAGTGTCACACTATGTGGCGGTTGTGTAATTATCCTTAGGACCGGAGTCTTCATGGCATCACGGTGTGGATTGTCATGCTTTGACACTATTGAGGTTTCCCCCAGCCATGGGGCGATCATGCGGTAGTTGATTGGGTGTGACTTTGAAGCATGCGGAGTATCGTGATTGGTCGTCCGGGAATCGCGTACCTATCGATGAGGGGTAAATATCCGAAAGGGCCTTCTTATAAGGAATGTCTTGTTCTCATGAATCTTTGCAAAGTGGGAGTAAACGTGTTACTTGAGAGAACTTGATATCCGTTTATAAGATCTGATTTGTTAATGTTTGACACTTTCGATGTACGACCGTATGGATATTATTACAAATGATAGGATTGTAAGTTACACGGTAACTGTTTCACATGAAAGGTAGTAGTCATTGCATTTGACTCTTCCGATGATTGGGGGTCACGGTGTGTTGCTAGACGCTATCCCGTGATCGTTAGGCATGAAGGGCATTTTCGTAATTTGCACTTTATGTCTACGGCCAACATATTCGGAAGCCTATCGCGTCACACACATATGAACATCGTGCCGGATTAAAATGTGGTCATAGATGATAACCAAATAAGGAAAGTTGATCTCTATACTATAAAGGTTATAGTGGTAAATTAATATGGTGGTATTTATTTATTATGAATAAATTAAATACAAGATATTAATTATGATGATTAATTAAATATGTATATTGATACATATATAAAATTCGAAATATGTATATATGATATACATGTATTTTGCAAATTAATTAATCATAGTATTATATTAATTAAAGAATTTTCCATAAGTTAATTAAAGGGAAAAGTGGCGCCATTCATAGTGTGTACATGACACACTTAGATTGTGCAATTTAATTAATAAACTTACCATAATATTAATATGTGATATTAATTGATTTTGAGAAAAATAGATTTATGGTAATAATATAATTTGTAATCAATGTAAGATATTGGAAAATCAAATTATGGAAAGAGAGATCAATCACATTAATTGCTTTTCTTTATTTTATTGGAAAAAGGTTTTCCTTCCTCCAAACTATAGGTGGCGCCCCAAACTAGTATAAATAAGAGGGCTTGCCAAGCTCTTTAGTACACCATTCTTCCAAGAGCAATTGTTCTTGTGAAAAATTGCAAGAACTCATAGTTCTTGTGTAAGAAGAGGGGCTTCCTATAGTGAGTTTGTGAGGAGGAAAAAGTCCGGTCTAAAGAACCGGGTTTTCCAATAGCAATCCATGGTGGGATTCCGTAGGTCTGTTCGTGTGTGGTGGCGGTAGAGGCCGAACACTTGGGCGGCTCCATGTGAACTACTCTCCTGAGACGGTCAAAGCGTCGATCTTTTAGATCAACCAAGGTAACCGCCGTCTTTAGTTTATTTGTTTATTGCTTAAACGAAGTCGATCTTGGGAAAAGGAAATCAAATTTTTGAATTCATTGCGTTCCCGCATTGATTTCTAACGATGGGTATCGAGAGAGCTTGAGCTTAAGCAATAAGCTTGTTTATTTGCGTAGTTAATTTTATCGTTTAAATCACGTAATTAAAAGATGATATATTTTGATTCGTAAAACGATACACGAAAAGAAATTTTTGTTTTGTGTATTTATGTTTCAATATAGTTCATAGTTGTGATTAGTCGATAGATGCAAGATTCAAATCACGATCGTTAAGTCGAGGTTGAGTGATGGATTCTCGGTGAACCCACTCTTCGTTAATTCGATGTGCTCGATTTTTCGTCCCGTGATATTTATTGTGCATAGATATCTCGTTGTTTAGTCGTGTCATGGTTTAGGAAACCAACGACATCCCTTTTGATTACGAATAAAAAGGAAAGAAACAAAAGAGAGATTTAATTTTAATTTAATTTTAGAATAGTTCTAATTAATTAAAATTAAATCGTTTAAAATTAATCGTTAATTTTATTTTAGATTAAAATCATTTAATTAATTAAATGTTAATTAGTTAATTGATTAGATAAAATTATTTAATGGATTAAATGTTAATTGATTAATTAAGACGCAAGTAGTTAAATTTAATTTTATTTTTTCATAAGATGTTATTGTATGGATTAGATAGTGTAGATATAATATGATTATATGGACCCCGATTGATCATGGACTCGACCGATAGGATAGATGTGAATGATTTAATTTTTCTGTTGGTTTAAAAATTGTCCTAGGCCGTTATGAAGAACGTGACCTAGTTTATTTTCTGCATTTATCCCATTCCCGTTGACTCCCCCCGTGTGCGGCGGGTATATTAGATAGAATTGAATGTAAGAAGAATGGAGCGGAAGATTGAGACCAAAGAAAGACGAAAATAAAGATCACATTGGAGAATGGTGCATTAAAGATCCTATTGGCGGTTGCAGCTACCTTTAGATTGTGACCCGCGGTTTAAATCGATTTGTATTCGAAACCGCACCTAGGAAAAGTCCATGATCATACCGGTTACTTTACGCATTTATTTATTTTGTGCTTGTATTTATTTTATATGATACGATAGATGCATGACTAGGCACGATCTAGATAAATGTGTAGGATGTATGTTTATAGAGATAGACATATTTATGATGAGACCATAATTAAATTAATTAAGTGAATTAATTTACATAAATACTTCCACCTCAAAAGAATCAAGTTGAAATTGCCTCCCCATATTATAATGACGGTGAAGAGCCCTTGTTCGGATCCAACTCATCAGCCAAAGCAGGGGGTTGACCTACCTCGGGTATATCGTCATTATCGAGATATGATCGTATGAGATCTCACGAATATTGGGGTTATGACTTGACTAAGAATTCTCTCGCCATCACCCAAAGCGGGTCGTTTGGATTTTAGAGGCAAGGGTTTGACTACTTCATAAGATGAAAAATTGTCAAAGAGTTGACTAGTCAAACAACAAGAGTCGTATGAGATACGATTGACAAAGAGTTGTCTACCTATTAGACTATTTTCGGCCCACCACCAAAAGCGGGGTCGCGGTAGTTTAGTGGGATCTTGTCCACTAAAGAAAGTAATAATTCTTGAAAGTCAATTGGAAGTAGTTGACTAGTGGGAGCAAAATCATAAACCAAAAGACCATTTTTGATTTTATGTATAAACAACAACACTCATTTATTTTCATTTTTATGTTGTAGTTTTAGCAAACTTTATATTTATGTTTAATTCTCGATTAGTAAAACCAAATTATGATCAATTACCTTTTGAGAAACATTCTCAAATATGGTTAAGTAGTTTTAATCCTTTTAAAATAAGCAATGACACGAGCAATCCCGTTATAGTAGTTAGAGACAAGGAGACTACATAATTGATGTTGTACTCCGAGACTTTAATTATTAAAGGAAAGCGGAAGCTCATGATATTGAATACGATCCAAGATGATCATTCATCATACGATGACAAATAATTCAAGCGTTGAATGAGAATGACCACATCTAATTTTGGAAAGGTTGTTTTCAAAATTATAAGATTTAAGTATCGACTTAATTCTTTAATCATTGCTTAAGGTTAATTAAATAGTCAATGTTTTGAATACGATTCAAAAGGTTAAATAAACTATTTAATAAACTTTAGATTTTCTTTATGAAAGGAAATCAAAGACATGGCTCTCGTGATCTTTCTTAAGTCTTATGAAGACTATACTAAGAAAAAATTTACAAGTGCTTGAAGGATTAAAAAGGAAAGTTAGGGCATGTGCTTAAATAGAGAACTTATTGATTTTTCTATTCTAGGCAAGTGAGTTGAGATAAATCATCTAAGTTCAAAGTCAACTCTCGGATATATGATATCTTACGGGTGTGATTAAATTAGAAAGGTTAGTACTGAGACATGGAAGGTGAAGCAAGCGTTGTAACACTTACCACATTACGGATCTAGTAAACTGATAAGAGAACTAAATAAATGTTATTATGTTCTGGTTCTTGTGAAGAACATACTTTCAGTTATTTGTTAGGATTTAGTAGACATATTCAATTGTAAAGAATAAATGTTATTCCGATAAAGTTGGAAGGTCACTTGAACCTAACATACTAGGATCGTTGTCACTATATAGTTGATATATGTGATAAGATCTTAACTAAATATTTGTATGGTTTGTTATCCTTGATTTGTGGTTGTTCTAGGGGACGCCTCTCTGGAAGGAGCGTGTAATCAAACGTCATTCTGATGATGTTGAACCATATGATTATGAATCATGTGGGTTATACGTACCTCATCCAAAGAGGACTAAAATACCCTTTTAAGAAAAGGTTATGAAACCTAGAAGATTGACTAGAGCTTAAACATACCGATGTTTGTTGGCTCATGACAATTAGTATCACAAATAATTGTTTATTAATCTCTATGACTATTTTAGAAATAGTTGAACGTACTTATTGAAGCATGACAATTCGGAAAGCCCGAAAAGTTTGAGCCAGTTCGAATATGAGATTGATGAGCTACTTAGGAATTAATCTCCAATTAGATTGAAGTGATTAATACCTGAAGGGTGTCTCAGAAGTCGTCTGAAAATGAATAAGATTTTCCCTTGAAGGATACCATCTTTGAGATACACAATTAGATTGTGTTCCCAAAATGGAAACAACACTTTATATGATAAAGGTGTGATGCAAGCCATGCAAAGTATCCCTTACCCGTTTGGGATAGAGCCCTTTTACTTAACCAAGTTCCAAAGAGTAAAGGTTGAATAAATTCCATATTAGATATGGAAGAGGATAATTTCAAATCTATCTTAACCGATAATTTGAAGTTGCCATAGGCAAGGTCAGAAAGGCTTGGAGCCTAGTACGACATATGCGACTTTGTGGATTGTCTTAGCAAGTGCGCTTTAGAGCAAAATGTTTGTCTCCAAACATCTTTGTCTTCTGTGAGGAAGTGTTACTTCCAAAAGAGACAGTGGGAGTAAATAAAATCTCAAAAGAGTTTGAGAACCACAAAGATATATTCAACCATTGGAACACGAGCGGATGCCGCATAAGCGATGAAGTGTAGATCAACGCTCAAAGACACACAAATGTTTTGTAAGTCATGGACAACCTAAAGTCCGAAAGGGTTCTTTGGTATGTTCATCTTGAAGAATGAATATCTCACGACTTATGAAGGAATGTTTGAAAGGCAAGATTGAGAGATATGGCCGAGAGCCATAATACCCGAATTAGATTCCATCAATGACAACCAGGTTATGAACCTAGTCATCTTACCTGAGGGAATGTCCCCGTAAAAGTGAGCAAAGTTCTATTCGGGTAGTGCTTGTTGTAGCTTCAGTATCATGGCTATATGATAGTGTTGAAAACATTGGGCAAAGCGACTGATGTTCATAGAGCGATAACATGATATGTGAGCCCACGAGGTCCATTTATGGACTCAAACAAGTTTCTCTGAGCGATAATCAAAGGAGTTTGATTCGATCGAAAGAAGGATATGCCTATGTGCAAGATGGATAGTGGGAGTATATTACGATTTTTGAGTAAGGTATTAAATATCTTTCTCGGGAGTTACCACCCCATGTCACGAGTCAATTAATGTTTGGTAATTCAAGGTCTTTACTGAAAGCACTTGGATTAGCGGTTCTTATTTTAGAAATAAGAATCTATAGTGATAGATTTAATCTTTGTTAGATTATAGTTTACCTATATAGATGTGATGCTAAAAGAGTTTTAGCATAGGTCACCACAGGGGATTACGCTTGTCGTGTTCTCGAGATCTATCTATGTTAGGGCGTTAGTCTAAAGATAAGGTGAAGGATGATACTTATGAATAGTTCACTTTGTTGTGGCAATTGGAACCATCATAAAAGTAATGTCGAGAAAATCCTTAAACAAGTTAAGGAAATATTCTTAGTTTATTGAAACTGGGAATCAGGTAAATATAGTTATACAGACGTATATCCTGAGTCTTACAAAGGCAAGTGGGAGCTACGGTGCGGGTTTGCAGTCACTTTATTTAAAGTGATACGGTGAGCTAGAAATGTTCTAGCTTATGGGCGTAAAAATCTACAACTAGGCCAAAAACACAAGAGTGCCTTGGAGGCGCGAGGGAGGCGATACATGGATCTGAAGGTTCATTCCTGAACCTTGTGCGGTTCTTCCACCTTTTCTATATAGCGATATAGTAAGGTGGATTATTGCTTGAAGCAAGGACCAGGGTCTCGTCAGAGATTCGTGTGTGTGTTGAGGCGGTTCCTTTGACTTGGTCATTTGGAACATGATATGAAGATAGTCTGAGTCCCCACGGTTAGCGATCCGTTTATGGCTAGGGCTAGTTGCGAGTATTGCATGAGATTCTTGTGTATCAACTTGGTCTTGTGTGTGCGAGTGATTGGTTTTAGGCCAAGTGGGAGATTGTTGAAATAGTGTCCTAAACCCAATCGGGTTGGACCGGATCCGACCGGGTCGGATCATTTCTACTATTTCTTTGTGTTTATACATATATCAAATGGCTTTTACATTGTCATATATACATTCTTTTAAAGAACCAATTATGAATTGTTATATGATAACGTCCTTAGTATTAAATCGTGATAGAGAAACCATGATAGGAGATTATGGTTGATGAGATCTCTAATCACTTTAATAAGTTTAATACTTAAATGTCTCTAGGCTGATGTACTATTAAGCAGGGCATTGATAGTATAAGCAGACTAGCACGTATTAGATGTCTTCTCATCTTTAGGGCGGGGATAGATCTCGTCTATCGAAGTGTAGAGACACTTGGGTATGCGTGGATGTGTATTAGAGAATGCGACGTTAAGATGACCCACTTACACGAGATAAGTGTCACACTATGTGGCGGTTGTGTAATTATCCTTAGGACCGAGTCTTCATGGCATCACGGTGTGGATTGTCATGCTTTGACACTATTGAGGTTTCCACAGCCATGGGGCGATCATGCGGTAGTGATTGGGTGTGATCTTTGAAGCATCACGGAGTATACGTGATTGGTCGTCCGGGAATCGCGTACCACTATCGATGTAGGGGTAAATATCCGAAAGGGCCTTCTTATAAGGAATGTCTTGTTCTCATGAATCTTTGCAAAGTGGGAGTAAACGTGTTACTTGAGAGAACTTGATATCCAGTTATAAGATACGGTTGTTAATGTTTGACACTCGATGTGCGACCGTATGGATATTATTACAATGATAGGATTGTAAGTTACACGGTAATCTGTTTCACATGAAAGGTAGTAGTCATTGCATTTGACTCTTCCGATGATTGGGGTCACGGTGTGTTGCTGAAGACGCTATCCCGTGATCGTTAGGCATGAAGGGCATTTTCGTAATTTGCACTTTATGTCTACGGCCAACATATTCGGAAGCCTATCGGGTCACACACATATGAACATCGTGCGGATTAAAATGTGGTCATAGATGTTAACCAAATAAGGAAAGTTGATCTCTATACTATAAAGGTTATAGTGGTAAATTAATATGGTGGTATTTATTTATTATGAATAAATTAAATACAAGATATTAATTATGATGATTAATTAAATATGTATATTGATACATATATAAAATTCAAATATGTATATATGATATACATGTATTTTGCAAATTAATTAATCATAGTATTATATTAATTAAAGAATTTTCCATAAGTTAATTAAAGGGAAAAGTGGCGCCATTCATAGTGTGTACATGACACACTTAGATTGTGCAATTTAATTAATAAACTTACCATAATATTAATATGTGATATTAATTGATTTTGAGAAAAATAGATTTATGGTAATAATATAATTTGTAATCAATGTAAGATATTGGAAAATCAAATTATGGAAAGAGAGATCAATCACATTAATTGCTTTTCTTTATTTTATTGGAAAAGGTTTTCCTTCCTCCAAACTATAGGTGGCGCCCCAAACTAGTATAAATAAGAGGGCTTGCCAAGCTCTTTAGTACACCATTCTTCCAAGAGCAATTGTTCTTGTGAAAAATTGCAAGAACTCATAGTTCTTGTGTAAGAAAGAGGGGCTTCTATAGTGAGTTTGTGAGGAGGAAAAAGTCCGATCTAGCAACCGGGGTTTTCAATAGCAATCCATGGTGGGATTCCGGCGGGCTGTTCGTGTGGATGGCGGTGAGGCCGAACACTTGGCGGCTCCATGTTTGAACTACTCTCCTTAGACGGTCAAAGCGTCGATCTTTTAGATCAACCAAGGTAACCGCCGTCTTTAGTTTATTCGTTTATTGCTTAAACGAAGTCGATCTTGGGGAAAAGAAATCAAATTTTGAATTCATTGCGTTCCCGCATTGATTTCCCAACAGAAGTTCCTTGTCAGCATTTTTTCCATATTCATGATGCTCTCATGAGTATGTCCCATTATGCCTTAGACATACTATCACAAAGGTGTGTTCTCAATGTAAACATATATATGTCCTACCCACTTGACAACATAACATTGTCAAACTCGATATGACATTGCTATGGCTAATATTCAACTTAACAAGTCTACACACCTTACTCTCTTGTCCTGGAACTATGAACCCCTCAGGTTGTTCCATGTACATCTCTTCTTCTAACTCACCATAACCATCCAATTGATGGACTTCCAAGTTATAGATTCCACCGATATCGATGAGAACCCTTATAAGTAATTCTCATAACTGGTGAGTAAAAAGTCAAGGCCTTCTTTCTGTCGAAACCCTCGGGCTACCAACACCCCTTACAATAAATCCATCCACCTTTAACTTCTCATTGAAGATCCACTTGCACCTGAGTGGTGTATTTTCGAATGGAAAATCAACCAACTCCCAAGTGTGGTTTTGCATGATGGATTTCTCTATTTATAGCCTCTTTCCAGAAAGGAGCTTATGGAATTGACATTGCCTCAGCATATGTTCTAGGTTCGTTTTCTACCATATAGGATGTAAAATCAAGAGCAAAGGACTCGGAAGTCCTAGCCCTCATACTATATAACGAGGCTCCTTAATTCTAATTAAGACTCGTATGTCCGCTTACTCATGCTTGTTTTATCTGTTTCCTTCTACGGAAAGAGATCTTCAAAGAACACAACATGGTGATGACATCATCATGTCGGTTTTATGCACCAGAAACAATATGCACTACTCTTGAGAGTATATCCGATGAATATACAATCAATCGTTTTTGGTCCCATCACCACCTTGGTTTAGGTACTTCTACCTTAGCCAAACACCCCCACATTTCCAAGAAATGGTAGCTAGACCTTGGTCTTTCCACAACTCATACGGGGTGTCATCCTTATTCACTGAAGGGATCTTGGTCAGAATGAATTTTCTTTGAGAGGCGCTCCCCACAAGTTTTGAGAGTAAACTCGAACTTATCAACATAGCATTCATCATCTCTTTAAGAGTTCGGTTCTTGCATGCAACAATACCACTTGGTGAGGTGTGTATGGTGTAGTTGTTTGATGAATGATGCCGGGCCCTAGCAAGACTCATGAAACAATACATCATATCCACCATCACAATCCCTACGGATACATCTCATCCGTTTTCTATGTTTATCAACTTCATTCTGACAACCCTCAAGGCATCACGAGCCTTATCTTCTCTTTTCAGCATATAATCTTCAACATCTGGTGCTAAACCTAATAAAAGTAACATGATACTTTTATCACCTCTAGTTTGCATGAATCTAGAGGTTATGTGTTCTTTCCTACCGGTCTCACGGTACATGAGCCAGCATGGCTTCAACACATACTTGACACTTGTTATTAGGATCAAATTTGATATTTGGTAGCAACGCCACATTCATCAATGGACGAACGAATTTGAAATTTGCAAGTCCTAGTCAGTGTGTCACAAGCATGCATGTCAGCAGAACTTAAAGCCCATCTTACTGGCTCTTCACAGAGCATCACTTTTGTGTACGTATGAAGAGCATTTAGTAATTAAAATTTTGAGTTTTAAAATTACGAATAAGCTGCACATATATGAAACGACCGAAGCAAAGATTTTAGTCACAACATGGCTTATTTGATAATTAACTCGGTATGATTTACCTGATACACTAGAGTGAGGACCATGTCACAACCTTTACGTATCACGCATACTACATAGGTATCATCAAGTTTACAAAACCTACTGGAAAAGCAATGTGCACAACATCCGTGCACATAAAGTTATTTACACTGGAGTCAAATAATAGCATGGGAAACAAAGTTAATGCTTCAACTAGCTGCCTACCAAAAAACAACAATTTTGATCATGTACACGGCACTAGCATGTAAGCAAACTAATATGTTTTACCACCATAAGAAACCCAATAGTGCACAAAATATTACAACATATCGTTCCCCACAGAAAAATTAAAATTGAGTTTCATAGTCAAGTTCAGACTGGCATTATTTGACACATACCTAACTACATGAATTGTATTTCATACATTTAATTAAGAAACTCAGAGAGATTTCTCTCTATAAAGAAATCTATCTATTGGTAAGAAAGTATTTATCAAAGCAACATCATGAACCTGGTGTGCATATCAATTGTCAATATATATTTTACGACCCCTTCAAAAGATATATTTTATGATGCTAAGTTCCAAAACACAAAATACTGTGTGAACAACAGTACCCACATCCACTACATCATTCGAACAACATAAGTTATACTAATTAATTCAGTGGATGCAAAGTTGAATTCTTACGGAGATATGGTATAAATCCATCACCCAGTCTGCACAATCACATGTGCTATTACACGAGCTGCTAAAGTCGGAGTATCAGTTAAAGACTGTCCTTCTGCTAAAGACGGCGGTCTAAGCAGTTAACCGGATCATTTATGACTCATTTAGAGCTACCAGGCCCAGGGTCCGGAGGCATTACAATTAGTGTGAAATTTGATTTGATGTGGCATTTATACTAATTGTGAAACCAGGTGCTGATTGTTTACACCCGGGTGTATATTATTTTCTCCCTTTATTGTGAATCCAGGTGCTGATTGTTTACACCGGGTGTATATTATTTTCTCCTTTATGTTGCAGGCGGTTGAAATATCGAAGCATGCTTCGTTAAATAGTAGTATGTCAAAAGTCGCCATGCATAAATTTCGGGACTACGTGGTTGAAGCATGCATAAATTTCGGGACTACGTGGTTGAAGGCTATGGAGCTGAGGTCTTTGGACACGCGTCTTTATACTTGTTAATAAGATTAAATATCGAAGCGTGGTTGAAGGCTATGGAGCTGAGTATGTCAAAAGTCGCCATGCATAAATATCGGGACTACGTGGTTGAAGGCTATGGAGCTGCGTCTTTAAATATCGAAAGCATGCTTCCGTTAAACAGTAGTATATATGTCAAAAGTCGCCATGCATAAATTTCGGGACTACGTGGTTGAAGGCTATGGAGTGAGGTCTTTGGACACGCGTCTTTATACTTGTTAATAAGATTAAATATCGAGAAGTGTGGTTGAAGGCTATGGAGCTGAGTATGTCAAAAGTCGCCATGCATAAATATCGGGACTACGTGGTTGAAGGCTATGGAGCTGCGTCTTTAAATATCAGAAGCATGCTTCCGTTAAACAGTAGTATATATGTCAAAAGTCGCCATGCATAAATTTCGGGACTACGTGGTTGAAGGCTATGGAGCTGAGGTCTTTGGACACGCGCGTCTTTATACTCGTTAATAAGATTAAATATCAGAAACGTGGTTGAAGGCTATGGAGCTGAGTATGTCAATAGTCGCCATGCATAAATTTCGGGACTACGTGGTTGAAGGCTATGGAGCTGACCACCGTGGAGGGTTTTACCTAAAAACGAAAAATAAACACCGATGTAAGGTAATTTATATTGGAATAAGGGGCCAAAAGCAAACTGTTTAAAAGATTGTTTATTAGGTCCCTTGTTGACTATATATATATATATATACTAATGTTCTTTGTTGTGAATGAATTCGTTATGTATTGTTTGAATTTGTAATTTAGAAATTAAATATAAAGCACAATTCTTGTGACCTAACTCCATATTGCTTGGAAATCTTGCTTTATTTCTTCTTGATTAAAAAATCGATGCTGATGTTGTTGGTGTTTTTAAGAAAGAGTTTTTAGCTAAGTAAAACTTTCTGGATTGATTATATCCAACAGAAAATATTAGAATAGAATATGTAATTATTTAAATTATTCTTTTGTATTTATTGTGTGTATTTATAGAAGTAGGTCTAGAATCTTTACAAATACAATACAATAATTCTTCAAAACCCGTTATGGTATCAGAGCGAAATCAGCTCCTCTTGATTTTAGCAATTACGCCCAGCAAATCTGATTTCCCTCTTTCTCGACTTTATTCTTCTTCTCCCTCTCCCATTAAATATTCTAATTCTTCAAATATTCCCTCTTTTTCTCGACTTCATTCTAATATATTCTTTGGGAAATTAGGGATAGAGACACAATCTGGAATATTTTTAAGTAATGTGAGACAAATACATATTTTTATAGGAGAAAGACAAACCGCATAATTTTTATAGCGAGAAGGACAAACAGTGAATCCCGAAAATCGGTGAATCTCCCGATGAATCCCAAATCGATGAATTTAATGGTGAATCCACTTAAATCATTGAATTTCGACAATGAATTTTGAAAATTAGTGAATTTCGACAGTGAATTTAAACAGTGAATTTCGACAGTGAATAAATAGTTTTGTCCTTTATGCAAAAGTTTTAAAAGACTGTCCTTCTACTCAATTTGATGAAATATTTCTGTCATTCTCCCTCATTCCCCCTATATTCTTTCTCCGTCCCTGCTCTTATCGGTCATCTTCCAATTTTTTTTTCCTTCTCTTCTCTGCAAATCACTCCATTAACATGTCTGTAGTAACTTCAGAAAACTCCACAAACCCCACCTCCCAAATCATTGCTCTAAATGCAGCCATGGAAATTCCGCACAAACTAGATTCTTCGAATTATTCGATATGGTGTATGCAGTTCACTACACTTCTTGACGGGTACGATCTTCTCGGCTATATCAACGGTAATACTCCATGCCCACCGGAGTCTATCTCCATTAATGGCATAGCAAAAGTGAATCCCACTCACACCGCACTGCAACGCCAAGACAATTTAATTCTCAACACCATCATGCATGGCTTCTATTACTCCCACCTTCCGGTCATTCGTAAAGCCAAGACATCAGTAGATGCTTGGAAAATACTTGCAGACATTTATGCTAAACCAACTCGGGGCAGAATTAGATTACTCAAAGACAATTTGAAAGCTATTCGCAAAGGAGACCGCTCAATGTCCGAATATCTCTATTCCATTAAGACTAAACTGGATGAATTAGCAACTCTTGGAGCATCAAAGGATCCTGATGATGTAACAGACCTCATATTTGAACAACTTGGTGATGGCTATAATGAGGCTAAATTGCAAATTTGGTTATGTAATTAGACACGTTTTGCAATTTTGGTCCTGATTTTTCTCCGGTGTCAATTTTGGTTCTACAAGAACAAGATAGGATTTATAGATGGCTCAATCACTAGGCCTGCTAAGTCTTTTATTTTTTTGTGTTTTTAATAAGACCTAAGCCCATTAGGTGGGTGGCGTCATTTTGGACATTAGTTGCACTTTATTTGCTTGGATTTTATGAATAATTGCTATATGGGCCTAAGTGCTGCAAGCGAGCTCATTAAGATTTTTAGTTTAGTTATAAGCGCATTTAGTTAAGCAATTTATCCACATTGTGTTATTTACTTAAAAGTCTGTAGCCTATATAAGACATTTGGAGTCATTGTAATGATAGACAGTAATTATTGAGTGAATTTATATAAAGCTTTCAAATATTTTTGTAAATATTCTTTCGTAGAGTATTCGAAATCTGAACTTATCAAAGTTCTGACCATGTCGTGTGGCGTTCATATACCGAGGTTCTTAGATACATGTTACCTAAGGCTTTACAATAATTATTGAGTGAATTTATATAAAGCCTTCAAGTTTTTTTGCGAGTATTCTTTCATAGAGTGTTCGAAATCTGAACTTATCGATGTTCTGAGCATTCCTTGTGGCCGTCATATACCAAGGTTCTTAGGTATATATTACCTAAAGGTTCCAATGTTCTTAGGTACATGTTATATAAAGGTTGATGTTATATCAACGTTCTTTGTTACGGGTAAGTGCCGCGGTGCTCTTTCTTTATTGATACATTCATTTCTGATTGATTCACGTAGATTTTAGATTCATTCAAAATTAAGTGTTACGGTGCTCGTTCTTGATTGATATTTTTATTCTGATTGATTTACATAGATTTTAGATTCATTCAAAATTATTGTATTTACATTTTATATCTGCACGTTTTTATTGTGTTTACTTCTTCTACCATCATAATAAGACAACAAGCAATTTTCTTTCTTCTCCACATTTTCTTTCTCTATTATTTTCATAGCTTTATAACAATTTATTTTATTATTATTTTATTTTTTTCCTCCAAACATAAGCAAGAGATTTAAGTCATAAAAAATTATCAGAGAGGGAGAATGAGCTATGGCTCTAACATCTAAATGTTTGTTCTTTTACTTTTTCCTGCCACATGATAATTCTACAAAAATCTCATATATGAAAAACCCAAATCCATAATACTTTGAAAATAGTTGACTTAGAGATGACAGAAACGGCAGGTGCATGGTTTACCCCTGACGGCTGCAAGATTCAGGATGATTGAATCCCGGACGGCAGAAAGATTCATGAGATTCGCGACGACAGAAACGGCAGTTGCATGGTCGATCCCCTCCAAAGACGGGAATACTCATGAGAACATCAAAGAAGTTTGTTGGGATTCCTTCACCAGAGGAGCCACCACCGCTACCAATGGGGATCCACCACGGCCGCCAAAGGAACCACTGCGTCCACAAGAGGAGCCTCCGCTACCACCAGAGGAACCGCCGCTAATGACTGCAGCCATATGCTCCTTTCTCTGATGAAGGTGCAAGTGATGGGACGAACTACTTGCATTCCGAGCAGTAGTAACCTGATAATAAAAGAGGGATGTTAGAGCTAAGATGGTATTATAAAGATCAATCGAATGATTATTACACATCCATCCATCCATCCATATGTACAGCCGTGTGTTCGATAATTGTCTCATTTATTAACCTAATTTGTTCAGTAATTGTCTTATTTATTAGCCTGATTTGTTCAGTAATTCTCATATATATGCAACTAGAGTAAGTAGCAAAATGTCCGCTATGTCCTTAATTAGTCACAAATACATGTGCTATATGATTAACATAGTAACTCACCCAAATATCTTCGGCTTTCAACTCCTCGAGGCACAAATGCTGAAATGCAGATATTGCTGTCTGCCCATATAAATATAAAATAAAAATAATCAGGACATTAAACCGTCGAAAAAGTAAGCACTAAGCCAGTGTAACCCGGTTTTTTTTTTAGCATGTATACCCTTTATTCAAAATCACTCAAGCTATTGTGTACTTTTTCCTTTTACCTGTATTGTTTCAACGACAGTAAACTCTAAATCGCTCTTCACTTTCTCCGTTAAAAAATTGATGGCCTTTTCTACATCATACTCAACACTTGAGGCCAGTTGACCGGTTTCTTCATGAGACTTTTTAGTGACTGGAATTACAGAAACTGCGAATATATAGACCAAAAGCAAGAATAAGTCCGATATATAGATTCGCTCGTGTCTAAAAAATATGGTCCTACTGAACATACCAACACCGAAAGGCTTCGATGCTCTGGCCAAACCTTTCGCGTAATTCATCATCATATGGAAGGCCTGCTCCAATGATCCATTAATTAACCATTAACCCAGATTTTCTAAAAATGATAAAGTAACCATACTAGCAGCAATAACTTTGAACAGAATGAATGATAAGGAAGGCAACACATACATACATTCGACTTCGGAGATTACAGTTGTAGCATAACTACGCATAGTTTGCTGATTCGTGCAATAACGCCGATAGAAAGGGGCCACACGTGTCATGTCCTGCTCACATTCGAGTAACGAATCACCATCTCAAGTCTCTTAGAATTACGAGAAAAAAACATCAATCCAATAAAGAAACAAAAGAAAGAGAGTCAACACGAACCACATCTTGCCGCCTAGTTACCATGCATATTGAGTTCATCCATCCCGCGACAAGAACCCATAACAAGTCATAACACTTGTCTGCCTCCCAACAAGACATTGTTATCAAACAAGACACACACACACTCGCACACACGCATATATATAACAATGCCACACACTAACACTGAGCCTAAAAATGCTTACCTGGCCAGGAATAAGTACCATTGGAGCATATGCAAGTTTTTCGCCCTTTCATGTCAAAGATACAAATCAGAATGAATAAATAAACTGAGATAGCTTTGTTTTTGTTTTTTTTGTTGGTAAAACTAAAATCGGACTTAGCAAAAAAAGGATTTCAAGTGTCTACCATCTTCAAACTTGTACTCCCTTCGGAAATTATGGACAGAAAATCTTCGGAACTTTCGCTGAACTGAATAAAAATGAGAATAAAAGAAATCAAATCAACCTTCAATTTCAAAGTATCATTGAAACTTGAAAGAGAGAAATGGGTACCCTACCACTTTCAATTGACTCCTCAGAATTCAAATGACTGCAGTTCTGCCTCGCGCCATTGTTTTTCATCAACGTACCATCAGATTCTACTAATTGAAAAACACAATACATTAGAAAGAGAAAAAATCAAAAAATAAAATAAAATTAAAATTTGATTTAGATCTGACGAAACAAATTCATATCAAATCAAGAAGCATAAATCATAATATGAAATCAGTTAATCAGGGGTACCTTCTGGTTTTTGGACGATTTCTAATGATGGTTTACAAAAATCCATTACTTTTTCTTCTTTTATTTCTCCTTCTATTTGGTGGAGGGTGTTTTCTAATGATGATAGTCGATCCATTGGTAGAATTCTTATTATAGTAGTAGTAGAGAATTTGAGATAAAGAAATCGACGAAGTAGAGTTCTGCGATTATATATGTGGGAACGCGATCCCCTGTGGTACAAAGGGGTGCGGTGCGGTCTGATGCACCCGAGCAGCGTCGTTCGGTCAAAAAACGACACCGCTTTATTTTTTTTTTTTTTTAAAGATCGAAAGCCAAACGACGTCGTTTGGATAAAACAACAACCGTTTTAGTGCAAGACAAAGACGCCGCTGCCAGCACCTTTGCACCGTAGGGATCGGGTCCCATATATGTGAGGGCTTTGGAAACGACAACGATGGGGCGGACACGTGTCGACATTTAGAGTAATAAGTTGGTTTTATTTTTTTTATTTTTTATTTTTTATTTTTTAGTGGAGATAATGGGTTGGGTTCTATAGGCATGTTAATTGTGTTGCTGAGAATTCAAAAAGAAAAAAGATTTATTTTTTCTTTATAAGCACCACATGTATTGGTAGCTTTCTTCTTATTTTTGGACACCATAAAATTAATGTTAACTCATTATTAGAATTAAATAATTGTTGGATTAAAACATTACTCTCATTTATATATAAGAACCGTCAATATCACAAATGTATGGTGGGATGCGATGGCAAGTTGGAGACGGGGAGTCGGTTTTTTTTTTCATTATGCGTGGACGGAGCGGCGGCCACCCTTCCGTATACCTTACGCTGGTCACATGCTTCCGACTTACGCTAAAATTTCGACTTTGTTTATTCCGCACACGTGAGTCTGGGATGCTCCTCGTATTCGGGGTTTATTTCAGCCCTGGGAATATGACGTCATTCTGTCCACTTCTGTAGCCTCAGGGACTCATCCTGATCGACGGATTTGGGGCTACGACCGCACAGGCACTTATACGGTCAAGTCGGGGTACTATCAGGCTCTTTCACTTTATCGGCCATCTCTGCGGCGAGGCCGGCGACTTACTTCAAGTGGGGTTTATCGAGTTTGGCGGCGATGTTGGCAACTCCCGGTTCGACTTTGTATTCAACACTTCGTGGCGGTGCCTTCATGATTGTCTAGTCATTAGGCGTGGCCCTTATGCGGTGTAATATAAGGGGCATGCATATGCTTGGCATGCGGGAGACAGATTGAGACTCAGGCATGTCTTGTTTGAGTGTGAAATGGTAGACAGAATCTGGCGGGCCTCTCCCTACTACGGGTTATTGGAGTATCTCCGCTCGTCCTCCTTTGTGGATTTCTTTATGCGTCTTCTGGACGAACGGGGAGTGCAGGATGCAGTGAGAGTTGTTGGGCTCATGTGGGGGATATAGAAAGCGCATTGTTCTGCAGTGTTTGATGGTCAAGCTGTATACGTTTTGGCGGTGTGTACGCGTTCTTTGGTAGCGACGGTAGAATTTATGGAGGCTTTGGCGGCCTTCTGAGTGCAGGGGGCGTCACAAACCTTGCCGGACTCGTGGGCTCAGCCACCTCAGGGGGTAGTGAAATGTAATGTGGATGCCGCAGTACGAGAAGATAGGACGCGAGTCGGGCTTGTTTTTCGGGATTCGACAGGGGCAGTTATGCACTCGATGAGTTACCCCTTTGATGGGGGAGGTCGGCCGGAATATATGTAGCTTCGGGCTATTTATCTGGAACTGGGGGAGGCGCAACGATTGAATGTGTTCCAATTGGAGGTGGAAAGTGATTGATTGGCATGCGTGCAGGGGCTTCGACAGCCTATGGAAGATATTACTGCTCAGGGCTGTTTATTGCGGGATTGTTTGTCTTTACTCCCTAATTTTACTTCTATTTCTTTTTCATTTGTCCGCCAGAATGGCAATATACCTGCGCACCTTCTAGCGCGACATGCTTTGCATTTAGCTTATATGACTTCTTGGGACAGTTCGCCTCCTGGAGATGTTTTGGCCTCTCGAAAATAAATAAAAAAATACCGGAAATAAATACGTGTTGCCGATAAAAGCCAGTGTTATCTAATGGACAACCCAATTTAATATTAAAATTGCACTTAGCAGCCCAATTTAATATGCATATTGAAGCCGATAAACAAATCACCGACATATCGACCCAAACTAAAGGGAGGGCTATGTTTATAACTATCTTTTCCTACTCCGCCGATTTCTTCTCTCAATCCTGTCTGTTTGTTTTAATTGTTTGAGAAGTTTGGCAAATTGCAATGGATTCTTATAAAGAATTTGTATCATGTATCACACGAAAAGGTAACCCCGATCTGTTCTTGCATATTCTCTCCTGGATGTTGTGTGTGTTTTTTTCCGATTGAAGTTTAGGACGATTTATATACTCTCTTATTTTCTTTCGATCATCGATGATATGAATTTATTTCGTTGTAGACCTGAATATCGAACTCAGTTATATAATTTCTTGACTCGATATATGGGAAATACTGAAATCGGATGCATCTATTTAGCTAGAGTATCCGCCTGCGCGCTTGATGATTTCACTGATTGCTTTAAAAACCTAATTCTCTGATTTATTGTGATTGTAATTGGTCGTATACTACCCCGGTGGCAATACTTATTTCGGCCCTATAGACCCTAATACGTCAGAAGAGGAGACCAGTAGGTAGCCACTTCTATACTTTAAGCACTTCGTATACTACCCCGGTGGCAATACTTTAATACCCCTTCAATAATACTGCTTTGATGGTTGATTTGTTTTCTTTTATTTGCTTTATTCCCATTTTTTGAACAGTTAAACAACATAACAGAAGTTTCCGACAAATTATTGCCCAACGATTCACGTACGGCTGCACCTTTGACAGTTGTAAACACTACTTTATAGTTTATACACTTTATGCATCTCAGTTTTGTTTTTCTTTCTCATTGATTCTGTTTTGTATCTATGACATGAAAGTGCTCAAAACTTGCGTTCGATCCAGTATTGCTAGTTCTTGGATTGGTAAGCACTTTATTGCATTAATCAGGCTAGTGTTATTGTGTTGCGACATTGTATCTATTTATACTTGCTTAGATATCTCAGATTTGGTTTCGTATGCATACTTTTATATATGTATTGTTTGATGAAAATCTCTTCTTGGAAGGCAGAAAAATCTTACGGAATCACGTGGGTTCTTTGTGCCGCACATATGGACGACTCAATATATGTGGTAACTAGGCACGATGATCCGGTTCGTCGTCTCTTTATTTTGTTTCATTTAACTTTTAGCCGGTAATTATTTTTTTTTTGTGAAGTATACTTCATAATATGAACAGGACATGGCACGTGTGGGCCAGTTCTACAAGACTATGCCAAAACATGATGTAATGTACGCTTTAACTGACGCTATAGTGTCTGAAGTTGAAGGTGTGTTGCCTTCCTTGCCATTCTCTCTAGTTTTTTTTGTAAGTGTAGCTAAGTTTATCTATCAGGGTAATACTTCACAGTTTTTTTTTTTTGTATGGTTGGGTTTAAAGTTTCATTATATGGGGATGAACATGGAATATCCATAACTCACATATGTGAAATGAAGAATAGTGTTGAAAAATTAAGTGAAAACACTAGATAATAAATGAAAAGCTACAAAAATGAAGCGAACTACTTGATATTGTTTATATTTATGTATTCCGATATTGTTTCATCTTGTACCTTTCGGTTTTTATATTTCTAATATTTCCTCCGTACATGTATCCCGTATTATTTTTCAAAAACCCCACATCCGCACCCATGGAACCCAGCTTTTAACTTCTTATTAGCAATCCATTTGCTCATTTACTCATGAGCTGAATGGGATGCATGTCAGGTACATCTTTGCTCAGTTTGCTTTCATTAATTGTCTTGACGTTGCCCACTTGAAGTTCTTTTAAATCATTGTCAATTGCCATCAAACATACACAAAAGCTAGAAGGGGCAGTAAAGCAATTAAAAGGAGCCAAATTTGCTTGGGAAAAACACTCATAAAGGAATATGTAATAATGCACTGTACGAATCAATTTTGAAACTTTTTGTTAAATGTTAACGGTTAATGCATCGTTGGAGCAGGCTTTCCATATGATGATTTCTGCGAAAGGTCTGGCCAGAGCATCAAGAAGCCTTTCGGTGTTGGTATGTTGGTAGGACCAACCTTCTTTGACACGTAGCAAGTCAATCGGTCTTTCCCGCTAATATTCTTGCTTTTTGGTACATGCAGTTTCTGTGTTTCCGGTCACTAAAAGGTCGTCTAATGAAGAAACTGGACAGCTGGCTTCTTTTGTTGAGTATGACAAGGAAAAGGCCATCAACTTTTTACTGGAGAAAATGAAGAGTGAGTCGGTGATTACTCTTGATGACGCTATAAAGGTAGGTTGTGAGCTTGTTCAACTATTGAAAGGTGATATGTTAGCAAAGAACTCTAGCTGTATGTTTCAATTTTACCTCCATACAAATTTTTTTTTTTTTTACTTTATTTTAAATTTCTTTAATTTATCTTTTGAAATCTCCAAATTTCAAAAAATAGAAAAGGTCTATAAAATTGTTTAATCATTGATTGGCTAAAAAGGACACAATAGCTGTTTTATAGAAGGGTATACATACTGAACCATACGGGCCAACTTTCTAGAGTAAAAGCAATAGAGGGGAGTTATGCTTGCTTTCGATACCTAGTTTAGTGCCGTGATTATTTTTTATTTGGTTTGATATGTGCATACACGCAGACAACAATATCTGGTTTTAAGCATTTGTGCCTCCAGGAGTTGGAAGCTAAAGAAAAGTGGATGTGGTAAGTTTTGAACAGTCCCATGGAATTGTTTTATGGTAGTTTAGCTTTGAAAGCTGTGTACTCATTTACTCTCTGATGGTCAGGCAATTTAGCATTTACAAAAATTTGGTTTTAGTTCCATATTCAGCAAGGAATATAGCGTGTTTTTATTTTTTGTGGGGGTTGGGTGGGGTGGGGGTGGGGTGCTGTTTTTTTTATTTATAAAAAATCATTTGTTTTTGTGGCACTGGAATAAAAGTGTTGCAAAAACTATTTATTTTTCTGATTTTTATTTATTTTTAATTATTTGCTTTTGCCCCAGTGAGACACCATTACAGTAGATTTTAATTTTTTGCCGCAATGTGGAACTGTGCAAATAGATTTTAACTTTTTGCCGCGGTGTGGTGAATGGCGTGGCAAGAACCTTTTGCCACATAGTTGCTTGCCACGGGTGACTAAAAAACAATAGGCGTCACAATAGATCTATTGTGTCAATTTTTTATGTTTTTGTGGCACTTTGTATCCGCTGTAAAAGCTAGAATTTTTAGTAGTGCCATCTCTCGGCCCGACTTTATCCGCTAACCGCTTCATAAAGTCCTTGTTGCTTCTACCGATTCCATGTACCCAACTTCCTATACCGAAGCTAGCCTCCAAACACCCGAATTGGCATAATGCTATGAGAGAGGAAATTGATGTGTTGTTGCGCAATCACACTTGGGACCTTGTTCCTCTGACTCCTTCTATGAATATTGTTGGCAATAAATGGGTTTACAAGACTAAACGTCATGCATATGGGCGTTTTGAGCGTCATAAGGCTCTCTGGTAGCCAAGGGTTTTCATCAGGCTGAAGGCATTGATTTTACTGATGCTTTTAGTCCGGTTGTCAACCCGGTCACGATTCTTGTGCTTCTCTCTCTTTCCGTTTCTCAGGGTTGGTCCCTTCGATATATAGGTGGATATTCAGAATGCCTTTCTTCATGGGCATTTATCTGAGCCCGTTTATATGAAGCAGCCACCGGGGTTCATTCACCCTGATTATCGTGATTATGTTTTCCGCCTTCGCCGCAGTCTTTATGGCCTTCGTCAGGCCCCTCGTGCGTGGTTTTCTCTATTTATTGATGTGCTCTTTCGGTTTGGCTTTGTCGGCTCTAAAGCTGACACCTCCTTATACATCTACTCTCGTGATGGTGCTCGTGTCTTTATACTTATTTATGTGGATGATTATTATTACTGGTCTAAATTTTCAATTTAGCCTATAAACAAGTCATTAAGTGATATTGAAACAATAACCAATAGATGCAATAATGCAATGAGAAGAAGCTTAATTAATATATATAGTTAAACTCGATATTACATGAATCTTTGCGGTAGTCGTGGGGTCGAGAACAGGGCCGGCCCTGGGCCCGGGCGGGATGGGCGACCAACCCGGGCCCACGGTACAAGAGGGCCTATAGCTACATATTTTACAATTATGTTGGTTTATATAAGATGATCGAAAATAGTAATTTTTATAGTTAGGCGTGTTGGCGTAGTGGAGCAAAGGTTGTTTCTGAATCCTTCCGATGCAAGTTCAAATCCTGCCGCCTACAATTTTTATTTTTTTAAGTTTCGTTCATATACATATTTAAATGTATATATATATATATAATAACGCATATTAAACCCTATCACCTCATCTCTTTCTGCATTACCACTTCGTCACTTCCACAACAACAATCTATTTGCATTCAACCGAAAAAAGATCTTCATAATTTTGTTTTCCTGCTACCTCGAAAAAAAATCCACAATTTAATTCATCCTTCATCCGTCTGTTGTTCGTGGCTTTTGTGTTCGGGTACGATTTTTTTCTTTTCAAATCGAACTCTATTTCAATCCATTGATGTTTTTAAATACGGGTGCGCTATTTTGTCTCTACTATTGCTATATTCCCGTTACTGATTCAATAATTTTGTTGTTTTGACATTTGTAAAATGTTGTTAGATACCATTATTATAAATTCACCTTAATCTTTCCTTATAAGTGATTTGATTCATGTCATTTATATATTGATATTGCTTTTGTTAATAAAGGGGCCTTTGCTTTAATCTTGCCCCGGGCCTATTAAATGTCAGGGGCGGCCCTGGTCGAGAATTGATTTGACGGTGTTCCACAAGAGTCTGAACCCTGATCCCGCATTGATGATGTACATGCGGCATAGGGTCTCTATATGCGAGAGAGGGAGAAACAAGCAACATTGAATACATGAAAAATTGATCCAACGACGATTATATATATATGTGTAGCTAGTAATGCATCCATATTATATATGGTGCAGGAACTATAAGAATAAATTATAAAGTAGAAGAGAGTATCTCAGGATAATTGTCACCATCGATCTTTTGAAAAACCTAAACGAGATCTTTTGCGGCCTTGTTAAAGCTGCCGCCCCCAGAATCGCCTCGACCTTACCCTATGAACATGGTCACAAACACGGACACACGGCAAAATTGCAAATTTAGTCCTGTAACTGGACCGTTTTTCAATTTTGGTCCTAGTTTTTCTCCGGTCACAATAATTTTCCTTTAAGTGGTCTGTAATAGAAAATTATACGGTTATGACTTATTTCTCTGCTTAGTGGCCCAGACAAGTTGGAATCCGAAAGTGGTGAATTGATGGATTATAAGATTCCAAATTAGCAGAAATAGCTTTTAAAGAAAAATGCATAATAGTTATGGTGGAGATTTGCTACTATGATGTGCATCTTCTACACTATTTGGCCTAATTTATTCAGGGGGGGGGGGGGGGGTTTGAGTGTAATAGTTTATGGGAAGTTGGATATTTTGGAATTTGGTGTTTAAGGTTGACCTGGAAAATAATTTTTTAAGTAATAAAATAAGAGGGTGATGTGGGAAAAAATAAAATTTTAATTTAAAAAAAAAAAGCTGATGTGAATAAAATTGGATGACATAGCATTATTTTTAGCTGGAAAAGTTGTTCAATCAGTATTTTTCAGCGCTCAGACAATTTTGAAAGAAAGGAAAAAGATCATTTAAAAAGATCATTTAAAGGATCAAAATTGCGATCGGAGAAAAACCAGGACCAAAATTGCAAAATGAGTCCAGTTACAGGACTAAATATGCAATTTTGCCACAGACACACTGTACAACATGACACAGATACGGAGAACGGCTAATTCTAAAATTTAAAGTAACGACACGTGTTGAAAGATAAATTATATATATTAACATTATACTTAAATAATATTCAATTTACAAAAAAGATCAGATTTCAAGAAATCTGAATAACCAGACAAAAAAATGTAATACGTGAACCTTTTAAATATCTAAAATAGATTTTTAACATTTATATGGCTACGAAAGAAAATACATGATTCGCATTCAAATTATTCCAATTTTTTTTTGGAAAAAAAAATATAAACTAAATACGACATTTTATTTATCAAATAACTAGCCATTAACCCGTGCATAATGCACGGGTGATATAAAATTAAGAGACACCTTTTTTTTAAGGGAGAGAGACGGCTTTTAAACATAATACATAATTGAAAAATAATGCAACCAACTTGATACTATAACCAATTTAAAATATCATCAAGCTCTTAGTTGCAAAATTCCTGCAGCACCAACATCCCGTAATGAACATGTAATCATTTCTCCTCCAGATATGAAGTAGTATGATGCTATTAGTACTTGAAAAAATAAACCTAACAGTGACATTATACACTTAGCATGCAGAACTCAACTCATTACATGTCTCATATAAAGATAAATTGTACGACAATTTGACATAGCTACAAAACCCCGTGCTATGCATGGGAAAAACCAAGATTTAAAAAGTTACACAAAGCAATGATTAATGCATGTCTTAAAAAAAGACACAATATATCTTGCATCAATGATTATGATGTACGACCAATTAGTAGATTGTTTTTCATTATAATCAATCATATAATAATTCTTTCAATTTGGTTGTCTCCATAGCATTTTCCATGTATAATATGTTCAACCTATTTGAAATTTTACATTAAGTCGCTAAACTCTGCGTACAATTCCACATTCTAAATCTTGACATCCCAATCCATGGCTCACATACCTCCGTAAGAAAAATCCCCAAACTATAACTCGTCTCGCATAAAAAAAGTTTATACCTGCAAATCGATCAACACTAAATCAAAAGTTGAACATAACTAATAATGCAAAGAAAAAGAAAAAAAACCAACCCATAACTCAATAAATTTTGTGCTGTAAGAATGTAATGTAAATTGGACGGTTTACTTTTTTTTAGAATTGGTCATAAAACAAAAGACAATGGATCATTAGACGGAACCAAGTTCCTTATATCATCGTGAATGGCGTAGTCCCGTTGTCCGCGTGACGAAAGAATCCATAAATTTTCTGTATTTTCGATATTTCATCGCAACACGTTTGAATATTGAATCGAAGTACTCACAATGTTCGACATTGTTGTTCCTCATCACTCACCTGTGAAATTTTCACTTCAAGTATGTAAGGGGTTTGATTCTGATGTAAATATTACATGAAATTTTTACAAAAGTAGCAATAGAAACCAAAATCGACAACTTAAATTCGAGATTGGAAAATGATACATCTATAATCTTGTGTGACTACATAGATCACAGTGAGACCCATTGTTTGGTATGTGTTTTGCCTATTGGTTAATGGTCTATAATGTGTAGTGACACCATGTTGTGTCAGAATCGTTTATTGAATACTAAAAAGCGAAGAGGAAATCACCTGCTACATTTGAGGACCTCACCAGTCTCATCACAGACATGCTCAGTTGGATAAATTAAACTTTCAATACCCGCTCTATGAAGCCACACCTATAAATACATTGTCCGATTTGATGAAAGCAAAAAATAATAAACTCATTGTCCTTATTGGGCCGGCCCTGTCCACCGTCTTCTTTACTCATGATTTAAACACGGAAGGAACGTAAACTGATCAGCCCCTCCGTTCTAAAGATAAATCAGCTAAGAGTTACGAAACATGATTGATATGGTGTTATTTAGGTGTGTGAATCAAAAGATTTGAAGATGTAGATGTGGAGAAAATAGTGAAAAATTATTGATAAGTGATGGTGAAGGTGAAGTCACGACTGAAGCAATGAAGGATGTTTTAAAAATTAAATGATAAATTCAAGTTAAACATCTTTTCTTAATAAGGTTAAAGGTTGTGAAGGACTGTTTTTGATCTAAAATGAGGAAAAAGGACAAGAAAAAAAGATAGTGGTCGAGAAGGACAAAAACGCGTATGTTACTACATGTGTTACTACATGTTGCTACAATCACATGTAGTAACACATGTAGTAACAGGTGCGTTTTTGTCCTTCTCAACCAATTTTTTTTTCTTGTCCTTTTTTTCCCATTTTGTATCTTATTTTGTCCTTCTGGCCTCTGGCCCCTTCCTAATAATGGTAGACAAGTTATCATGTTATAATAATGCAGGTGGTTGTGGCTAATAATAATAATAATAATAATAATAATAATAATATTTTTAGTATTAAATAATACTCTCACGACGAAATCATTTCTACGTTGAAAATACCTCAGCTTAATGAGTAGTATGAAAATATAATATATCACTAGATCTTATGAGTTGAAAATATAAAGAATAAATAAATAAATAAATTATAACGCCTATTTCCCGGACACCGAGTCCTTATCTGGAAAAGAAACGTTCGGCACGTATAAAATAAAAATAAATTCACTTTATACGTAAGCCTCTACTACGTCGTATCAAAAATAAGCAAACGGAAGCAAAAAACTCGGGTATAAAATTTCTAACCGTTTAAGAATAGAAAAGGAAATCTAAAAGCGGAAATGTAAATTTATTACATTTGAGAAAGTACGAGAATCCTAAAAGAAAAGTACTACACGTCTCGTAAGACCAAAAGTCTACCTCAAAAGTATCAAAAGTAAACCAACTGTAAAAGTAAAGCGGTAAATGATAAGCCTTCAACGAGCGCCGTCAAACGTCGTCGTCGAACTCCTCCTCGAAAACCTGTTCGTCTTCTCATCCCCAAACACATAGAAAACATGCATTTGAGGTAAGTACAACGCGTGTTAATAAGAAAGAAGAAAGCTATGATAACAACTATAGTTTATAAGGAAAAGATGATTAATTAAATTGGTTGTTCATGTGAGACCGACTCAACCTAGGGTTCATTTCATGTCCATCAACACGAATTGACTAAACGTTTCTACTTAGCTTATCTATATTACAACCGCACTCAAGGGCACTACGCGCATCCACCTCAGCAGAGTCCCTCCGTACTTAAGGTCATTATGACCTACGAAGTTCTTCCACCTCGGGACACTCTTTTGCAACATATTAGTGGATCACACCAATATCCACGAAGTCTAGAAAAGGTAGACTCCGATAGCTTGCGCGTCTCAGCGGAGTCCCTCCGTACTTAGGGTCTTTTGACCTACAGAGTTCCTCCACCTTCAGAGGTAGCACATGCATCGCGATTTAGCCTGGTGCCTAGCCAAGAGAGACATGTTGTTTAATCTTTTACTAGTCAAGTACGTTGATTATTAGGATGATTAACTAGCCACCTAAGTGTTTTCAAATAATCTCCCTCACACATTCTACTCTCTTCCTAGACCACTAGACACGGACAAGTCCTAGCAGTTACACAGACATTGATGAATGCTAACTCATCAAAGCACAAGCCTATCATGCTCTTCCGACGGATCCGAATATCTCCGGAACTGCCAACACTGGGGCCGTAGTCAACTTCCTCTTCAGTGTCTGAAAAGCTATTTCGCACTCTCTAGTCCATTCAAACTTCACATTTTTCTAGTCGACTTAGTGAGTGGAGTAGTTATCTTCAAAAGTCTTGTACAAACTTCCGGTAGTAACCACCAACCCAAGAAAACTTCTTATACAAACGGTGGTAGGTCTAGGCCAATTCTCAATCGCCTCAATTTTCACTGGATCAACTTGAATACCATCTCCAGAAATCACATGACCCAAGAAACTAACTCGATCCAACCAAAAGTCGCACTTTGAAAACTTTGCATATAACTGATTCTTCTTCAAGGTCTCCAACACTATCCTTAAGTGTTCCTCGTGTTCTTTTTCATCCTTTGAGTAGATAAGGATATCGTCTATGAATACAATCACAAACTTATCCAAATACGGCATGAAAACACGTTGCATCAAATCCATAAATGCAGATGGGGCATTAGTGAGTCCAAATGGCATGACAAGGAACTCATAATGTCCATATCTGGTACTGAAAGCCGTCTTCGGTATATCTGCCACTTTAATCTTCAACTGATGATAGCCGGATCTCAAGTCAATCTTGGAGAACACTTTCTTGCCTTGCAACTGGTTAAACATGTCATCTATCCTTGGTAGAGGGTACTTATTCTTGATGGTAAGGTTATTCAGTGCTCGGTAATCGATACACATCCGCATGCTACCATCTTTCTTCTTCACGAACAAAACAGGGGCTCCCCAAGGCGAGGTACTGGGCTGAATTATGTTCCTTTCAAGCATATCTTTAATTTGAGCTTTTAACTCCTTTAATTTAGCCGGTGCCATCCTATAAGGTGCCTTAGCAACTGGTGCCGCCCCCGGTAACAACTTGATCTCAAACTCGATTTCCCTATCTGGCATGTTTCCCGGTAGCTCTTCTAGAAACACCTCGGGGTACTCTCTTACTATAGGAGTTTCTTCTAACTTCGGCTTCACTTGTTCCACATCCACTGCATACAACAAGTAGCCTTCACAACCCTTTTGACAAGCTCTAATTGCCTTAACCGCCGAAATTATCGGATGCCGCTTCTTACTCGGCTTTTACACATTCCCTTGATACGTCTTGTCTGACTTTCCGTACTTTAAAAGTCACTTTCTTCTCCTACATCCAAGTGAACATAATTCTCGGATAGCCAATCTATTCCGAGGATTACATCAAAATCCGAGAAGTCTAAAACGGTAAAGTCACTCTTGCATCGATAAGGTCCAACTCGAACTTCCACTTGAGGTACCATCCTAGTCACCTTTGTTACCTTCCCTAACGGTGTAGTTATTTCCAAAGTATTCCTTAAAGGTTCTGAAGGTAAGTTCAATTTCTTAGCTACCTTGGTTGACACAAAAGTATTTGACGCTCCCGTATCAAACAAGGCCTTGACCACTAGGGTCTCTAACATTATCGTACCTAGGATGCATATTCATTTATTTAAACATAGTTACAACATGAATAATCACGCTATAAAATATCTTACAAAAGAATAAATCAACAACATGGTACCTGAAATAACGTCGTCCTCTGGTTCCACAAAACCAAAGATCAATCGCAAAAACTCGAACCGGTCGGCTTGGGCCGCTTCTTTCGCTTCCTTGACTCGAACTACCTTTGTTCCCTCTGTTTGGACACGCCTAGAAAAGTGTCCCGGTTCTCCGCAGATGTAGCAACCAAGATCGCTCGCCTGCACTCTCCTGAGTGATTTCACACTTAGGGCAAAGCGGTGCAATCGCTCGAGCCTTAGGCGCCGTAGGGTTGTCGCCTTCTTAACGCTCACATTGCGCGCTCACCTGAAATTTCCTTGACTAGTCCCAAAGCTTCTCTTGTTCCCAACAACTACTCGTAGCCTCTTTCTAAAGGTCTCGACTTCCAAAGCTTTATTCAAGATTACCTCGCCATATTCTTCATTTGTAAATCCCAACATGCCCGATTGGATTTCATAAGCCATGCCGTCCTTGTAAAGAGCCATCTTCCTTTCCTCCACTTTCATCAACTCGGGTAAAACCGCCCCAATTCGTTAAACTTATTGGTGTCTTCGGGTCACCGTGTCTTTGAGTACCTTGCTTAAACTTCAAAAACGACTTGCCTTATCGACTTGCACCGTAGCGGGAAGTATTCGTTGTAAAACATGGCTTTACAACCTTCCCATCCGTTATCTTACCGTTCTCGCTTTGAATGGCATCAATCCATGCTTCGCTGCCCCAAACGAAAACTAATCGCCAATGTGCCATTTCCGCCTCGGGGACATGTATATTCCTGCGCAAGCCTTTTCAAAACCTCTCAACCACTCTTCGCCTTCATATGTTCCACATTTCCATAAAGTTCTCAACCCGATTCCTTCTTAACCTTGTGTACCAATCCACAACCGGTGCTTGCTCAAAAGCCGGTCTAATGGTGGGTAAACCGTGGGTAACCATAAGGTATCTCTTTGTGGGTACTTTGTTGTTGAGGAGGTAAGCGGATTCGCTGGAGTACAAAGTGGTAAGGATAGTATCCCGAGGATAAAACGGTGAGGCTGCGGAGGGTACTGGGGTTGTTGAAAACCAAAAGGTGGGTAACCTGCGCCTTGTTGATGATCAACGCGTGGTGAAGGTGGTACGGTAGGTTGAGGAGCATGACCTACTGGGAGGAGGGTAAAAGACATCTTCGCTTTGAGGATACACTGGTGGATAAACACTTGTTGGTGGAGGGTACACGCTAGCCACAGTGGTGGTACATAGCCACCGGGATATCACTTACCATGGTGAATCGAACCGAACTTCCCACGTGCCATCGTGGAGGTCGTTCTGATGAGGTCGGGTGACAAACTCTATTGAGACCTCGGTGTTGGTGTCGCCGTGATGAGGTGGTGGTGATAAACTCTGCTTTGGGATAAGGGTATCGGCCTCACTACACCACCCCTACAACCGGTACGGGGACTTTCCCCTCGAACTCTGAAGACTCGCACCCGCTCCACCCTCTCGTGAACACCATCCTGATGATCAAGAAAACCAGACGTTACTAAAGGATCTAAAGAATCTTATCTTAAAAGAAGGGAAGCCTAAAGGACGCTTCTCTCTGATACCAACTGTAACGCCCCGTTCCCGGACACCGAGTCCTTATCCAGAAAAGAAACGTTCGGCACGTATAAAATAAAAATAAATTCACTTTATACGTAAGCCTCTACTACGTCGTATCAAAAATAAGCAAACGGAAGCAAAAAACTCGGGTATAAAATTTCTAAACGTTTAAGAATAGAAAAGGAAATCTAAAAGCGGAAATGTAAATTTATTACATTTGAGAAAGTACGAGAATCCCAAAAGAAAAGTACTACACGTCTCGTAAGACCAAAAGTCTACCTCAAAAGTATCAAAAGTAAACCAACCGTAAAAAAGTAAAGCGGTAAATGATAAGCCTTCAACGAAGCGCCACAAACGTCGTCGTCGAACTCCTCCTCGAAAACCTGTTCGTCTTCTCATCCCCAAACACATAGAAAACATGCATTTGAGGTAAGTACAACGTACTTAATAAGAAAGAGAAGCTATGATAACAACTATAGTTTATAAGGAAAAGATGATTAATTAAATTGGTTGTTCATGTGAGACCGACTCAACCTAGGGTTCATTTCATGTCCATCAACACGAATTGACTAAATGTTAAGGGTGATTTTATACGTTTTATAAGGATATATTTTGTAACAATTCTCTCCATATTCGTATGTTTCTCATAGTAATCGAGCTTTATATTGAAATATTGAGCAAATGGTGTTTTTAATGGTTAAATTGCGAAACGTAACGAATTATGTGCTTAAATTGTTATTTTATATGATTTTGGAATTATGTTACGCTTTGGTATGTTTTCCTAATTTGTAGATACACATTGGTTATGGAAAATATGGTCTTAAAGAGAGAAATTCGAGTGGAGAAAGAATCAAAAGGATTTATGGAAGAATAAAAGATTTAAGGAAAGAAATCAAGTTGATTGATCCAGCCGGATCAAGCGTCCAGGAGTTGAACTAGCGCCCAGTGTGGACGAAGCGTTTGAGGTTCGGACGAGCGTCCATCGAAGAAATTTAGATCGAGAGAGTTTGGGCGCCAAGTAGACGGGCGTTCGCACAAGTTCAAAGCGAGAATGGACGGACGTCTAAGGAATTGGACGAGCGTCTGGAGGAAGAAAATCGGATCAGGATTGAAATATCACATTCTGGACGGGCGTCCACCCAAAACGGACGAGCGTCCGTTGGCCGACTTAGCCCTGACCGACTTACTTTTCTATATATAGCCGCATCGCCCAACCCTAATTGACAATCAGATTTTACACACGAAAAATACCACAAAGCAGCCGCAGTTTGGGGTTTCAAGGCCGGTCACCCGAACCTTGTGCTCGGGTGATCCGGGTTAGATTAGGATGCTTTTTTTCTTTTCGTTTGTGATTCATGGAGATCATCCATTGTACCAAACTATGTGAGTTTATCTTTTAATTTATTCAATCCTTTGTTTATTTTTATGATCTTTGATTCGTTTTGTATCTTCCTATGTTTATGTGCTATGCAAACAATATCGGAAGATGAATTGCTTATTGATGTTTACCGTATGACGAGAGTCGGTGTAAACCTTAGATCACCATAGGAAAGATGGGATTTTTAACCTTGACATAACGGAAGTTGATAGGTTGGATTTCTAGGTTGTTAGATCTCATAAATCTTGCACCTTGTTTTGAGAGCGTTAATCTCTATAGATCGGAAGATGATGAGATTGATAGACGGATTACTTACGGAAGTAGGAATTCATACCTTTGATAGGTGAAACCACAATATCGAATTAAAATCATGAGATGAACTAGGATTGAGATCACTTGGTTTGTATATTGTTTGATCCCATGTGTCTTTGTTTTATGTTCTTTTCGTTTATAGATTTATTTATTAATTTTCGCTTTTCCTTCCCTGCTTTGGATTGACAATCCTCTCATCAGATTTATTTTCCATTTTAGTTTAGGTTTAGTAATAAATAGTAGTAACAATTTAAGGAATTAATAAGATTAGGTTCAACATCCCAATTCCATGTGGATCGATACCCGTACTTACCCTACTATGCTAGCAATTACCCGATATTCGGTCGGTTAGGAGTTAGTTTGCATGTTAGGTATAGGTTTATAAATTATTTTTTGTTTATTTTTGTTTCTGTGCGGGCCGTAGTCACTGTAGAGTTGTCTACTCAACTTGCTCAGCCTGAGCCTGTCAACTTTTACTTTATTAGAATTGCATATCATGTAGATTTCATATAGTGCACCTAGCCCCACTATTTTGTAATGTTCCATCTTTACATGAGCTATCCTTATTTCTGTATGCACATGTGGTCCTTATTTGTATTGTAAAGCTTCTGTGGCTTTATATTTGACGCTTGGATGTCCTGTACTTTCCCTGTGTGGTGATTTTTCCATCTGAGCAATTATACCATGTGCTTATATCATTATTGTTGCTTGTTATATTTCCCCCGTGTCCCCCGAGATACTGCCATGTTTTTCAAGTGGTGCAGGTACAATTTTTAGTTGTTTTGTTAAGCTAACCAGGAAGTGAATCTGGGGAGGAATACCTATGACGTCTCGTGCCTCGGAAACGCGGATCGATTATCTATCCTTCTTCAGCCTATCTTCATTTCGTTACCAAATCAGCTAAGTTCTTTTATCTTTTCTTTAATTCTGCACAACATGAGGACATGTTGTAATTTAAGTGTGGGGGAGGGAAATGGTTTTGCGTATCTACATTCACTTGCCATACTATTATATTTCTATGAAAAAGTGCTAAATTTTTCAAAATTTTGTTTTGTCCCAAGTGAACAAATGCATATCTTTGTTTGAGTTCTTATATCATTGATGCTTTATTTTGCATATTTAGTAAATTTAGATGTCTCACCCAACACTATTTTTCACGTGCCATAGTAAATGATGAGCTATATTTTAAAGCTATGCCCATTTGATTAGAGATTTTTGATCATTATCGCATGATTCTTTGCTTGCATACGGATTTTGAAAATTTTAATAGTTTGTGTTTAATATTAAAGTATGACATACTGTGAATATCTGAAGGTTTGAATGTGATAAGTAACACGTAACTTATTGTCAAATGAAAAAGTTGAATTTAAAGTGAAGTAATTGGGTGTGTCGGAAGCTGGTCGATGATTTGAGTGCGATAGGGCATTATCTTGAAATGTCCTATACCACTATGATGACTAAAAGCTCACGACAGTCAGAAGAAGCTGCCTTATGATTTGAGTAAGGTAGGGTATATCTCGAATATCCTATTCTGCTATGACAGGGCAATAGCTCATTCTGATGTGTGTTAAATGTGGAAAAAGTTGAATCAACTTGAATGAGAATTGGTATGAAATGGATATAAGACTAAGTTATCGTCTATCTTATCCCCAGTATAAACTGAAAGATATGTTGTAGGGATTATCCTCTGAGTATGTCAGAAAGGTCTTAAATATCCTCTGTCATTCTTTTCGGAATATGTATGTTTTTTGAGGTGCATGTTATAATCGTTTTTATATTTCTGATCTAAATGGGTTGTTGGCTAGTTTTGCTTGAATCAATTTCAAGTGTGGATTTAGTGGAAATTTATTATGGCTATGCACACACACTTGGGTGAACCTCTAAACTATTGAATATGCTTTATGGTTGCATAAATGTTTAAATGTCTCGAGTCTTGATTATGTTTTGTCTTGCTCTGGACGAGCAATGTTTAAGTGTGGGGGAGTTGTTAAGGGTGATTTTATACGTTTTATATGGATATATTTTGTAACAATTCTCTCCATATTCGTATGTTTCTCATAGAAATCGAGCTTTATATTGAAATATTGAGAAAATGGTGTTTTTAATGGTTAAATTGCGAAACGTAATGAATTATGTGCTTAAATTGTGATTTTATATGATTTTGGAATTATGTTACGCTTTGGTATGTTTTCCTAATTTGTAGATACACATTGGTTATGGAAAAGATGGTCTTAAAGAGAGAAATTCGAGTGGAGAAAGAATCAAAAGGATTTATGGAAGAATAAAAGATTTAAGGAAAGAAATCAAGTTGATTGATCCACCGGATCAAGGCGTCAGGAGTCGAACTGAACTAGCGTCCAGGTGTGGGCGAGCATTTGAGGTTCCGACGAAGGCGTCCATCGAAGAAATTTAGATCGAGAGAGTTTGGGCGCCGAAGTAGACGGGCGTTCGGCACAAGTTCAAAGCGAGAATGGACGGACGTCTAAGGAATTGGACGAGCGTCGGAGGAAGAAAATCGGATCGAGATTGAAATATCGCGATTCTCGGCGGGCGTCCACCCAAAGCGGACGGCGTCCGTTGGCGACTTAGCCCTGGCCGACTTACTTTTCTATATATAGCCGCATCGCCCAACCCTAATTGACAATTAGATTTTACACACGAAAAATACCACAAAGCAGCCGCAGTTTGGGGTTTCAAGGCCGGTCACCCGAGCCTTGTGCTCGGGTGATCCGGGTTAGATTATGATGCTTTTTTTCTTTTCGTTTGTGATTCATGGAGATCATCCATTGTACCAAACTATGTGAGTTTATCTTTTAATTTATTCAATCCTTTGTTGATTTTTATGATCTTTGATTCGTTTTGTATCTTCCTATGTTTATGTGCTATGCAAACAATATCGGAAGATGAATTGCTTATTGATGTTTACCGTATGACGAGAGTCGGTGTAAACCTTAGATAACCATAGGAAAGATGGGATTTTTAACCTTGACATAACGGAAGTTGATAGGTTAGATTTTCTAGGTTGTTAGATCTAATAAATCTTGCACCTTGTTTTGAGAGCGTTAATCTCTATAGATCGGAAGATGATGAGATTGATAGACGGATTACTCACGGAAGTAGGAATTCATACCTTTGATAGGTGAAACCACAATATTGAATTAAAATCATGAGATGAACTAGGATCGAAATCACTTGGTTTGTATATTGTTTGATCCCATGTGTCTTTGTTTTATGTTCTTTTCGTTTATAGTTTTATTTATTAATTTTCGTTTTTATCCTTCCTGGATTTGGATTGACAATCCTCTGTCCAGTTTATTTTCCGTTTTAGTTTAGGTTTAGTAATAAATAGTAGTAACAATTTAAGGAATTAATAAGATTAGGTTCAACATCCCAATTCCTGTGTGGATCGATACCGTATTTACCCTACTATGCTAGCAATTACCCGATATTCGGTCGGTTAGGAGTTAGTTTGCATGTTAGGTATAGGTTTATAAATTATTTTTTGTTTAGTGATGCAAAATCCTCCGAACACTAAACGTTTCTACTTAGCTTATCTATGTTACAACCGCACTCAAGGGCACTACGCGCATCCACCTCAGCATAGTCCCTCCGTACTTAGGGTCATTATGACCTACGAAGTTCTTCCACCTCGGTACACTCTTTTGCAACATATTAGTGGATCACACCAATATCCACGAAGTCTAGAAAAGGTTGACTCCGATAGCTTGCGCGACTCGGCGGAGTCCTCCGTGCTTTCAGGGTCTTTTGACCTCTGAGTTCCTCCACCTTCGAGGTAGCACATGCATCACGATTTAGCCTTGGTGCCTAGCCAAGAGAGACATGTTGTTTAATCTTTTACTAGTCAAGTACGTTGATTATTAGGATGATTAACTAGCCACCTAAGTGTTTTCAAATAATCTCCCTCACACATTCTACTCTCTTCCTAGACCACTAGACACGGACAAGTCCTAGCAGTTACACAGACATTGATGAATGCTAACTCATCAAAGCACAAGCCTATCATGCTCTTCCGACGGATCCGAACTTCAACTCCCTTTAAGAGTACATTCGGTGTTTTAACTGAACGCATCAGAAGCCCAATTCAGGCTTGTTCAAGTTTATACAATGTTAACATATCATGATTAAAGGTTTAGAAATGGTAAAACATACTTATAAGGCTGAACAATAACCAAACGCCCGTTTCAAGACATGGACGCCCGTCTGGAACCTACTGGACGCCCGTCCAAGACTGGATGCCCGTCCATTTTTCCCAGATGCTCGTCCACACTAAGACAGTTACAACCTGAATGTAAAATAACACCTCAGACGCCCGTCCAGAGAAACCAGACGCCCGTCTGAAATGTAGCCAAGGCAGACGCCCGTCCACATGAAGTAGACGCCCGTCCGACCCGGGTTTCGGCTAGAACCTTAAAATCTTCAAGTTCGATCCAAATCAGTTTCTAACCCAAAAATAACAGCAATTTAACACAGTGAAGCACAAAAACCTCATCTAAACGCACCATGTCGTCCAATTTGATTAACCAAAGCAAAACCCATCTTCCTAACACCAAAACTTCTTAAGAAAAGATCTAATCCTTACAACTAAGAATTGAAATCATAGGGATAGTTTTTCTTACCTATACGCAGCCCCAAAACAGATCGAAACCTCAACAAAAGCCTGCAGCTTTGCCAACCAAACTGGTATCAAGATGATGCTTTCCTCACGACGATTCCAACGCTCTCGTCTGATTTGAAAACAACCAAGAATTGCTTCAGTTATTGTGAGAACTCTTCGAACCTCTTTCTCCTCTCAAAATTTCACAGAGAAGGAGGTGTGGAGACTGATTTTCTGATTAATGTTTAGGCTTAGGGTATAATCTGTGTTAAATTTTTTCTTAAATACACCCCCATAAAACCCTTGGTTTTCCTTATTTGCCCTTAGTTATAAAAATCCAGATTTCCTTAACTATATATATATATATATCACTCGAAATATATATATACAACGTCCAAAATAATTAACTCCGAATAAAAGGAACCGAACCCAATATTTCGTTTTCGCAAAAAGACACGTCTGCCCTTTCCCGAAAATCGGAATATTACATTCCTCCCCCCTTAAAAGGAGTTTCGTCCTCGAAACTAGAACATACCTGGTAAGTCCACAAACTCTTGGAACTCACTGATCATGTCGCTTTCCACTTCCCAAGTTGCCTCCTCGGGTGAATGATTGCTCCACTGAACTAGCACCAAGGGAACCATCCGCCTCTTAATCGTCTTTTCTTTCCGGTCTAAAATCTTGATAGGTCTTTCGTCGTAAGCAAGATTATCTTGTAGGATTTCTGGATCACCCGTAGTTTCAACATCGTTCTTAGTCAGACATTTCTTCAACATCGAAACGTGAAATACGTTATGGACTCTCGACATTGATTCTGGCAACTGAAGCTTATAAGCTAGCGTTCCAACTCTTTCCAAGATCTCAAAGGTCCAACATACCTTGGACTTAGCTTTCCTTTCTGTCCCAAAGCGTTTCACTCCTTTTTCATCGGTGAAGCTCGGAGGTAAACCCTATCACCGACTTCAAACTCTAGGGGTCTTCTAACATCAAGCTGACTTTTCTGCTGTCTTGAGTCGCCTTCAAATTCTTCTTGACCAATGAACCCTTTCCTTTGCTTGTTCAACCATTTCCGGCCCAGTAATCTGCCTCTCTCCGACTTCATCCCAAAACAGTGGCGTCCGACATCTTCTCCCATACAACGCTTCAAACGGGCGGCATGCCTATGCTTGCATGAAAACTGCTTGTTATAGGCAAACTCTGCTACCGATATAGGTAATCATCCCATGATCCGCCTACCTCCAAAACACAAGCTCTTAACATGTCTTCAAGTGTTTGGATGGTCCTCTCAGATTGTCCATCTGTCTGAGGATGAAAAGCCGTGCTCAAATCCAACTTAGTTCCAAAGGCATCTTGTAAGCTCTTCCAAAACCGACTGACGAAGCTCGAATCACGATCCGAAACTATAGAGATAGGAACTCCGTGTAGCTTTACTATATTGTCCAGATATAGTGTCGTCATCTTCTTCAACGGCATGTCAACTTTGTATGGCAAGAAATGGGCTAATTTGGTCAATCTATCCACAATTACCCAAATTGCATCATGCCTTCCTTTTGTCCTAGGTAATCCGGTGATGAAATCCATCGTAATCTTATCCCACTTCCATTCAGGGATGTCCAATGGCTTAAGCATTCCCCCGGGTCTTCTATGTTCTGCTTTAACCTTCTGACAAACATCACACTCTGCCACAAACTTAGCTATTTCCAACTTCATCGAGGGCCACCAAAATCTTTCCTTTAAATCTGCATACATTTTAGTAGCACTGGATGAACCGCAAAAAGCAATTTCTGTGTGCCTCTTCCATAACTCTTTGTCTTAGGTCGCCGACATTAGGTACACACAGACGATCCTGGTACCACAGATTTCCACTCTTATCTAGCACGTATCTAACTGTAAGCTTCTCTCTAGCCACCCGCTTTAGATCAACCAAAACCGGATCTTCGTCTTGCTTCTCCCGAATGTCATCCATCAACTCAGATCTTGCTAACAACGGTGCCACCAACTGCCGGTCTTCGATCTGATCAAAGCTTCTGATTTGTAGCCCATCTAGCCTTTCTGCCACTACCTCAACACTGGAAGCTGGAAACACTGGTTTCCTGCTTAAAGCATCTGCCACTACGTTGGCTTTGCCTGGATGGTACTGGATATCCAAATCATAGTCCTTCACGAACTCTAGCCATCTTCTCTATCTCATGTTCAGATTCTCTTGTGTGAAGAAATACTTTAAACTCTTGTGGTCGGTGAAGATCCTTGCTTTAACTCCTTATAAGTAGTGCCTCCAAGTCTTTAGGGCAAACACTACTGCTGCCAACTCCAAGTCATGTGTCGGGTAGTTCTTCTCATGCACCTTCAACTGCCTAGATGCATAAGCAATCACTTTTCCTCATTGCATCAACACACAACCTAGACCCTGTCCCGAAGCATCCGTGTAGACATCGTAGTTATCGAATATCTCCGGAACTGCCAACACTGGGGCCGTAGTCAACTTCCTCTTCAGTGTCTGAAAAGCTATTTCGCACTCTCTAGTCCATTCAAACTTCACATTTTTCTGTGTCAGCTTAGTGAGTGGAGTAGTTACCTTCGAAAAGTCTTGTACAAACTTCCGGTAGTAACCAGCCAACCCAAGAAAACTTCTTACTTCTGAAACGGTGGTAGGTCTAGGCCAATTCTCAACTGCCTCAATTTTCACTGGATCAACTTGAATACCATCTCCAGAAATCACATGACCCAAGAAACTAACTCGATCCAACCAAAAGTCGCACTTTGAAAACTTTGCATATAACTGATTCTTCTTCAAGGTCTCCAACACTATCCTTAAGTGTTCCTCGTGTTCTTTTTCATCCTTTGAGTAGATAAGGATATCGTCTATGAATACAATCACAAACTTATCCAAATACGGCATGAAAACACATTGCATCAAATCCATAAATGCGGATGGGGCATTAGTGAGTCCAAATGGCATGACAAGGAACTCATAATGTCCATATCTCGCATCTTGAAAGCCGTCTTGGTATATCTGGCCACTTTAATCTTCAATTGATGATAGCCGGATCTCAAGTCAATCTTGGAGAACACTTTCTTGCCTTGCAACTGGTTAAACAGGTCATCTATCCTTGGTAGAGGGTACTTATTCTTGATGGTAAGGTTATTCGGTGCTCGATGTCGATACACATCCGCATGCTACCATCTTTCTTCTTCACGAACAAAACAGGGGCTCCCCAAGGCGAGGTACTGGGCTGAATTATGTTCCTTTCAAGCATATCTTTAATTTGAGATTTTAACTCCTTTAATTCAGTCGGTGCCATCCTATAAGGTGCCTTAGCAACTGGTGCCGCCCCCGGTAACAACTTGATCTCAAACTCGATTTCCCTATCTGGCATGTTTCCCGATAGCTCTTCTGGAAACACCTCGGGGTACTCTCTTACTATAGGAGTTTCTTCTAACTTCGGCTTCACTTGTTCCACATTGACTGCATACAACAAGTAGCCTTCACAACCTTTTTGACAAGCTCTAATTGCCTTAACCGCCGAAATTATCGGATGCCGCTTCTTACTCGGCTTGTACACATTCCCTTGATACGTCTTGTCTGACTTTCCAGGTACTTTAAAAGTCACTTTCTTCTCCCTACAGTCCAAGTGAACATAATTCTCGGATAGCCAATCTATTCCGAGGATTACATCAAAATCCGAGAAGTCTAAAACGGTGAAGTCACTCTTGCATCGATAAGGTCCAACTCGAACTTCCACTTGAGGTACCATCCTAGTCACCTTTGTTACCTTCCCTAACGGTGTAGTTATTTCCAAAGTATTCCTTAAAGGTTCTGAAGGTAAGTTCAATTTCTTAGCTACCTTGGTTGACACAAAAGTATTTGACGCCCCCATTATCAAACAAGGCCTTGACCACTAGGGTCTCTAACATTATCGTACCTAGGATGCATATTCATTTATTTAAACATAGTTACAACATGAATAATCACGCTATAAAATATCTTACAAAAGAATAAATCAACAACATGGTACCTGAAATAACGTCGTCCTTTGGTTCCACAAAACCAGCATCAACTGCAAAAACTCGAACCGGTCGGCTTGGGCCGCTCTTTCTGCTTCCTTGACTCGAACTACCTTTGTTCCCTCTGTTTGGACACGCTCTAGAAAAGTGTCCCGGTTCTCCATGAGATGTAGCAACCAAGATCTTTGTTCGCCTGCACTCTCCTGAGTGATTTCTGTTGCACTTAGGGCAAAGCGGTGCACTGTTTGGGGCCTTAGCTGCCGTAGGGGTTGTCGTCTTCTTAACGTTCTGTTGTGGCGCTCCCCTGAAATTTCCTTGACTAGTCCCAAAGCTTCTCTTGTTCCCAACAACTCATGTAGCCTCTTTCTAAAGGTCTCGACTTCCAAAGCTTTATTCAATGGCTCGCCATATTCTTCGCCAAAATCCCAACATGACTGATTGGATTTCATAAGCCATGCCGTCCTTGTAAAGAGCCATCTTCCTTTCCTCCACTTTCATCAACTCGGGGTAGAACCGCCCCAATTCGTTAAACTTATTGGTGTCTTTGGGTCACCGTGTCTTTGAAAACCTTGCTTAAACTTCAAAAACTGACTTGCCTTATCAGCTTGCACCGTAGCCGGGAAGTATTCATTGTAAAACATGGATTTACAACCTTCCCAGTCCGTTATCGTACCGTTACTGCTTTGAATGGCATCAATCCATGCTTCGCTGCCCCCAACAGAAAACTAACTGCCAGCTGTGCCATTTCCGTCTCAAGGACATGTATATTCCTGCAAGCCTTTTCAAAACCTCTCAACCACTCTTCTGCCTTCATATGTTCCACATTTCCATAAAAGTTCTCAACCCGATTCCTTCTTAACCTTGTGTACCAATCCACAACCGGTGCTTGCTCAAAAGCCGGTCTAATCGGTGGGTAAACCGGTGGGTAACCATAAGGTATCTCTGTGTGTCTTGTTGTTGAGGAGGGTAAGCGGATTCGCTTGAGTGCAGGTGTGGTAAGGATAGTATCCTGAGGTAAAATCGGTGAGGCTGCGGAGGGTCTCTGGTTTGTTGAAAACCAAAGGTGGGTAACTCTGCGCCTTGTTGATGATCAACGCGTGGTGAAGGTGGTACGGTAGGTTGAGGAGCATGACCTACAGGAGGAGGGTAAAAGACATGCTGCTGCTGAGGATACACTGGTGGATAAACACTTGTCGGTGGAGGGTACACGCTAGCCACAGGTGGTGGTACATAGCCAGCTGGGATATCACTTACCATGGTGAACTGAACCGAACTTCCCACGTGCCATCGTGGAGGTCGTTCCTGATGAGGTCGGGGTGACAAACTCTATTGAGACCTCGGTGTTGGTGTCGCCGTATGAGGTGGTGGTGATAAACTCTGCTGGGATAAGGGTATCGGCCTCACTACACCACCCCCTACAACCGGTACGGGACTTTCCCCTCGAACTCTGAAGACTCTCACCCCGCTCCAGTCCTCGTGAACACCATCCTCGATGATCAAGAAAACCAGACGTTACTAAAAGATCTAAAGAAGCTTATCTTAAAAGAAGGAAGCCTAAGGGACGCTTCTCTCGATACCAATCAGACGCCCGTTCCCGGACACGAGTCCTTATCCAGAAAAGAAACGTTCGGCACGTATAAAATAAAAATAAATTCACTTTATACGTAAGCCTCTACTACGTCGTATCAAAAATAAGCAAACGGAAGCAAAAAACTCGGGTATAAAATTTCTAAACGTTTAAGAATAGAAAAGGAAATCTAAAAGCGGAAATGTAAATTTATTACATTTGAGAAAGTACGAGAATCCCAAAAGAAAAGTACTACACGTCTCGTAAGACCAAAAGTCTACCTCAAAAGTATCAAAAGTAAACCAACTGTAAAAGTAAAGCGGTAAATGATAAGCCTTCAACGAGCGCCGTCAAACGTCGTCGTCGAACTCCTCCTCGAAAACATGTTCGTCTTCTCATCGCCAAACACATAGAAAACATGCATTTGAGGTAAGTACAACGTACTTAATAAGAAAGAGAAGCTATGATAACAACTATAGTTTATAAGGAAAAGATGATTAATTAAATTGGTTGTTCATGTGAGACCGACTCAACCTAGGGTTCATTTCATGTCCATCAACACGAATTGACTAAACGTTTCTACTTAGCTTATCTATGTTACAACCACACTCAAGAGCACTACGCCGCATCCACCTCAAAGCGAGTCCTCCGTACTTAGGGTCATTATGACCTCTGAAGGGTTCTTCCACCTCGGTACACTCTTTTGCAACATATTAGTGGATCACACCAATATCCACGAAGTCTAGAAAGGTAGACTCCGATAGCTTGCGCTGACTCAATGAGTCCCTCCGTGCTTAGGGTCTTTTGACCTCTGAGTTCCTCCACCTTCAGAGGTAGCACATGCATCACGATTTAGCCTGGTGCCTAGCCAAGAGAGACATGTTGTTTAATCTTTTACTAGTCAAGTACGTTGATTATTAGGATGATTAACTAGCCACCTAAGTGTTTTCAAATAATCTCCCATACACATTCTACTCTCTTCCTAGACCACTAGACACGGACAAGTCCTAGCGATTACCACAGACATTGATGAATGCTAACTCATCAAAGCACAAGCCTATCATGCTCTTCCGACGGATCCGAACTTCAACTCCCTTTAAGAGTACATTCGGTGTTTTAACTGAACGCATCAGAAGCCCAATTCAGGCTTGTTCAAGTTTATACAATGTTAACATATCATGATTAAAGGTTTAGAAATGGTAAAACATACTTATAAGGCTGAACAATAACCAAACGCCCGTTTCAAGACATGGACGCCCGTCTGGAACCTCATCGGGCGCCCGTCCAGACTGGACGCCCGTCCATTTTTCCCAGATGCTCGTCCACACTAAGACAGTTACAACCTGAATGTAAAATAACACCTCAGACGCCCGTCCAGAGAAACCAGACGCCCGTCTAAAATGTAGCCAAGGCAGACACCCGGCCACATGAAGTAGACGCCCGTCCGACCTGGGTTTCGGCTAGAACCCTAAAATCTTCAAGTTCGATCCAAATCAGTTTCTAACCCAAAAATAACAGCAATTTAACACAGTGAAGCACAAAAACCTCATCTAAACGCACCATGTCGTCCAATTTGATTAACCAAAGCAAAACCCATCTTCCTAACACCAAAACTTCTTAAGAAAAGATCTAATCCTTACAACTAAGAATTGAAATCATAGGGATAGTTTTTCTTACCTATACGCAGCCCCAAAACAGATCGAAACCTCAACAAAAGCCTGCAGCTTTGCCAACCAAACTGGTATCAAGATGATGCTTTCCTCACGACGATTCCAACGCTCTCGTCTGATTTGAAAACAACCAAGAATTGCTTCAGTTATTGTGAGAACTCTTCGAACCTCTTTCTCCTCTCAAAATTTCGCAGAGAAGGAGGTGTGGAGACTGATTTTCTGATTAATGTTTAGGCTTAGAGTATAATCTGTGTTAAATTTTTTCTTAAATACACCCCCATAAAACCCTTGGTTTTCCTTATTTGCCCTTAGTTATAAAAATCCAGATTTCCTTAACTATATATATATATATATATATATATATCACTCGAAATATATATATACAACGTCCAAAATAATTAACTCCGAATAAAAGGAACCGAACCCAATATTTCGTTTTCGCAAAAAGACACGTATGCCCTTTCCCGAAAATCGGAATATTACGTAAATTATCTAGACAGTTATTTCTAAATGCCTATAAAGTCCTTTATAAACAGTATGGCGAAAATCCGGGTGTTACACGACCATGGTTGTGGGTGCTGGTATTGCTTGTCGGGTTACATTGAATGATCAAACACGGAATTTCCTGGCTCATCCTGATGATATCTTTGGATTTGTTGGCGCAATCTCTAGCATGGTAACTTACCTGGTCTCCTTTTTAGCGTTTTCTACCTTTCCTTTTGTCATTGTTTTCTAGAGGCTTGATTCATCTTTATTTGTATTAGAATTACGTTTGTAGATGAAATTGTTTAATGTTTTTTTAGTTTACATTAGATTAGTGGATTAAATTAATAGAAGGATAATAGTGTTTGATTAATTTTTTAGAGGACTAATTAGCAGTTTCTACAAGTTGTGGTGAAACTGGTAGTTTTTTAATTACTTTGGTGGTGGGTAAAGTAGAAAAATAATAAAAATATTAGCCGTGGTGCCGAAAGTATGTTTTTGTAGTGCCGGTAGTAATGTGGTGTCGAGAGAAATTTAGGGGGTGCCTTTAGAAGACCCCTTTAACAAAACCATCAACAAAACCATACTTGTTCTTAGTGATCAACGCCATCTTCATGGCCTTGCTCCAGGGTGATAATTGTTGCCATTCAACAAAGGCTGAACCAGCACCATGGATGGGTTTTCATTTGGACGAAGATCAAAGAGATTGGATGGGTTTAATTCTTGTCTTTTGGCATCCATTGCCGGCTAAATTACAATTTTGGTCCTCTAACTAGACACGTTTTTCGATTTTGGTCCTGGTTTTTCTTCGGTGACAATTTTAGTCCTGTAAGTGGTCTTTTTTTTTGCAAAAATAGTCCTGAACGCCGGAAAGACCACTTACAGGACTAAATTTGTCGCCGGACAAGATCAATTTTATATTAATATACAATATTATGCATAATAATATTATATATTAAACTACACATGTGATCCAGAAGTTATTTTACCAAATTATTACATTATACAACAAGTTATTACACGCGCCGCAATTGAACAAAATAAGATGCAACCACACAACTAACAACTTGCAAAACCCAAAAACATCATAATCAATCGTCACTAACCACACACAAAAACAAGCAGATAAAAAATGTATTCAAGCCAAATCAAAATCGATCAAAACTTAAATACTGCAAAACATCATAGTAAAACTTGACAACCCCTCACCGCACACTTCAATACTGCATAGCATCATAGTAGAAATTCTCATAGATTAAAAAAAAATAGATCAACGCACGTACCAACTCACCAAGCAAAGAATACAGGTGAAAAATCAGCCATATCAAGGGCCGGAAGAAACGGGTTGGAGAAAAAAAGAAAATAAGAGGAAAAGCTTAAATTAAAATGCTATATATGGATGAGCAATGATTCAAGTGCCCCAATATATATGAGAAAAATCCATACAAGAAAACTCCTGGAAAGCGAAGCATCGGGGTTGAAGATGAAGCGTTTGCGTCATTAAACACAATTATCATACCGCCGATTGCTTTTGCTTTTACGTTAATGAACGAGATTTCTGTTTGGTTTTTAATAAAATGAATAAGAAAAGAAAAGATGATTAGTTGAAAACGACATCGTTTGAGAGAGTAAAGATGTTTGGTCGTCCAAGCATCAACAATTCGTTAAAGCTTCTATATATATAATAATAATAAGATTAGCAGTCCAATTTAATATGCATATTGGATAAAATAAAAAATAAAAATGCATAAGACTGCACGCTATGAGAAGGATATCATACACATAATCCATATCTATGCGAAGTTTGAGTGGAGATTTTGCTGAATTGTTAGTGGAGAACACAGGCGGTGGTGGAAGTTAATGTAAGAAAGAGGGAAGAAACGGCGTCGTTTTACAAGGAGAAGTATAGAAGGAAAAAAAAAAGGGTAGACGACAAATTTGGTCGTCCTAACATCCGCAAATAATAATCACTTCTAAGTATAGATAATAAGATTAGCAGTCCAATTTAATATGCATATTGGATAAAATAAAAAATAAAAATGCATAAGACTGCACGCTATGAGAAGGATATCATACACATAATCCATATCTATGCGAAGTTTGAGTGGAGATTTTGCCGAATTGTTAGTGGAGAACACAGGCGGTGGTGGAAGTTAATGTAAGAAAGAGGGAAGAAACGGCGTCGTTTTACAAGGAGAAGTATAGGGAAAAAAAAAAGGGTAGACAACAAATTTGGTCGTCCTAACATCCGCAAATAATAATCACTTCTAAGTATAGATAATAATAATAAGATTAGCAGTCCAATTTAATATGCATATTGGATAAAATAAAAAATAAAAATGCATATTGAAGCCCATAAACAAATCCACGACATATCGACCCGAACTATCCCTAACCCCTAAAAGTACGGGAAACAAAGAGAGGGATATGTTTATAACATTTTTCCTACTCCGCCGATTTTCTTCTCCCAATCCTCTCTGCCGATTTTCTTTCTCTCAATCCTCTCCTCTCTGTTTGTCCTCTTTGTTTGTTTTAATTGTTTGACAAGTTTGGCAAATTCCAATGGATTCTTATAAAGAATTTGTATCATGTATCACACGAAAAGGTAACCCCGATCTGTTCTTGCATATTCTCCCCGGGATGTTGTGTGTGTTTTTTCCGATTGAAGTTTAGGACGATTTCTTGAAGCTAAAGATCCAGTCTTTCCCCTTGTGTAACCTCAGCATTAAGTGCTGATTTAATTAATTAATATTACATTTTCCCTCTAGTTTAGGACGATATATATATATATCTATCTAATTCTGTTTAGCTAATTCTGTTTTTTTTTCCTCTCTCTCTGATTTTTTGTGATTGTAATTGGTAGGATACTACGCCGGTAGTTATTTCGTCTCTAACGACCCTAGTACGACAGATGAGGAGGCTGGTAGGTAGCCACTTCTATACTTTGTACACCTTCAATAATACTGCTTTGATGGTTGATTTGTTTTCTTTTATTTGCTTTATTCCCATTTTTCGAACAGCTAAAGCACATAACAGAAACTTCCGACAAATTAAAGCCCGGCGATTCACGTACGGCTGCACCTTTGACAGTGGTAAACACTACTTTATAGTTTATACACTTTATGCATGTCAATTTTATTTTTCATTCTCATTGATTCTGTTTCGTATCTATGACATGAAAGTGCTCAAAACTTATATACGGTCCGGTTTTGCTACTTCCTGGATTGGTAAGCACTTTATTGCATTAATCAGGCTAGTGTTATTGTGTTGCTACATTGTATGTATTGTATTGTTTCATGAAAATCTCTTCTCGGAAGGCAGATAAGTCTTATGGAATAACGTGGGTTGCTGTGCACAGCATGGACGACTCGATATGCGTGGTAACTAGGCACCATGATCTGGTTCGTCATCTCTTTATTTTGTTTCTTTTGCCGGTGACTATTTTTTTTTTTTTTTGTGAAGTATTACGTCTCTGCTCCATAATATGAACAGGACATGGCACGTGTGGGCCAATTCTACAAGACTTTGCCAAAACATGATGGAATGCACGCTTTAATCAAGCTATAGTGTCCGAAGTTGAAGGTGTGTTGGCTTCCTTATCATTCTCTAGTTTTTTTTTGTGTTTTTTTGCTGCTGTTGTAAGTGTAGCTAAGTTTATCTATCAGGGTAATACTTTACTGTTATTTTTTTGTTTGTATGGTTGGGTTTAAAGTATCGTTATATGGGGATGAACATGGAATATACATAACCCAGATATTTGCTGAATTACATCTCTGCTCAGTTTGCAAACATACACACAAAAGCTAAAAGGGGCAGTAAACCAATTAAAAGGAGCCAATTTTGCTAGGAAAAAAAAAAGCTCAGTTAGGTAACAAAGTGGGATAAAACACTCGTAAAGGAATAGTTAATAATGCACTGTACTCATCAATTTTTAAAGTTTTTTTTGTTAAATGTTAACGGTTAATGCATCGTTGGAGCAGGCCTTCCTATGATGATGATTTCCATGAAAGGTCCGGCCTGATCATCAAGAAGCCTTCGGTGTTGGTATGTTGGTAGGACCAACTTTCTTTGACACGAAGCAAATCAATCGGTCTTTTCCTCTTATATTCTTGCTTTTGGTACATGCGCTTCGTGTTTCCAGCAGCTAAAGAGTCTAATGAAGAAGAAACTGGACAGCTGGCCTCTAGTGTACAGTATGATGAGGAAAAGGCCAACAACTTTTTATGGGAGAAAATGAAGAGTGAGTCGGTCATTACTCGCGATGACGCTATAAAGGTAGTTTGTGAGCTTGTTCAAAACAAAAAAAGGGAGTTATGGCTTGCTTTCGATGCCTGGTTTAGTGTCGTGATTATTTATTATTTGGTTTATATGTGCATGCATGCAGGCAGCAATATCTGCTTTTAAGCATTTGTGCCTCCAGGAGTTGGAAGTCAAGAATATTGGGTGAGGAGTGCCTCATTTGTATCGATCTGTCACGCTTGGTTGACATTTTGGTCAACATATTGATGTTTTCAATTTGATCATTTAACTTTTCTCGCTCTAATATGAGTACTATATTATCGTTATTGCTTTTAGAGCACATGGCATTCTGAACACTTACTCGTCCCTACAATTGAGAAGCATTTGGCCGACATTAACAAAGTGGATCCGTAACGGTGACTCTGGTATTGGTGGCTCGACAAACAACAAGATCGATGAGCATTTTCCGTCCCTAACATTATTGGCTCTGTATCGGTGGCTTGACAAACAATGAGAATGTCATTAGCATTTAGCGCTTCTTTGCTTCTGTTTTCCTAAGTATTATGGATTACAAGTATTATTAATGGATTCAACATGTTTATTTATGTGGGGTTTCGCAGAGGGTCATGCGAAAAGAAAGACACCCTTGTTTATTGTTATATATTTTGCTGTAACTTAATCTCTCGTCTAACTTAAATCCCTACGTATTATTGTTATATATGCCATTAGTTTACATTTCTAGTTCTACACTTATTTTAAATATGGTATCAAGAGCCTTGCGCCCCTAAATATCTTCTTATAGGGAGGCAATGCTTTGTCACGAACGACTTTATTTAATTTAATTATTGACATCTAATTTTGGCCCAGAAAATGCTTAAGAAAATCAGAAATCCTAATATTTAATTATTGTGTTTGGACTGGAATATATTTTGATTTAAATTAGATTTAATTAATAAAAAATAAAAAAATTTGCCCCAATCTTATCTTATATATTTTCAATCGATTAACCGCCTAATTACCCGATTTAATCTATTGACCCGCTTCAACCGGCTTCCTCCCTTAACAATAAAATAAACCGCACTCCCCATCACTAACCTCGTCCTCACCCATTACCACAAAACCGCCGCCTCCCTTTTAAACACAACCGACGCCCCACACAACCCCTTCCGTACAACTTTCGTGGGTGACGGTTATCATTCTTCACTTACACATCTCCTTCGCCCAAGTGCAATCCTCAATTATGCCTTTCCAATTACGTTTATTTCTGTCGATGTTCCATTTCCAACCTAATCATCATTTCCAATTAAGCCTAAATCATTTCCGATGGAAACTCAAATGCCACCGGAATCTGATTTCGTCGACTGCCCAGAAGCAGCTGAAACATTCAGTGGCTTTGAAAGTGATTCTGATTTAGTTAACCTTAAAATTAGCTTCTGGGTAATTTTCAAAATTGGAAAACCAACGTTCTTATAAACTGTGCTCTGTTAAGTTTGCAGATAAAATGTTTTGAATTTGATGGATAAACTGCTTAATGTTTAACTTTTTGCTTCGCTTTATATTTCTTGGCGCTTTTTTTCAGACATTCCTTATAAGCGCCGCCAAATCGCCATTATAATGAGGTTTGAATCTCCGTTATGTTGGCAAAATTAGATTTTAGTCCTCATCTTGGCCTATTTTGGATTTTAGTCTGCTCTCTGCTCGGTGAGAAAATGGTCCTCTAAGTTTGCTTTTTTGGATTTTAGTCCTATCTGCCGGAAATAGGCGATTGGGCACCGAATCTTTAAAAACGCTTACGTGGCAACCTAGTTAGAGGACTATTTTTAAAAATTCCGTGCCCAATCACCTATTTCCGTGGATAGGACTAAAATCCAAAAAAGCAAACTTAGAGGACCATTTTCCTCACCGAGCAGGACTAAAATCCAAAATAGGCCAAGTTAGAGGACTAAAATCCTAATTTTGCCCCGTTATGTTCGATTGGCCTATACACAATGTTATGCAAATTTAGTCCCGTGGACACTTGTTCAAAAAAAAAATCCCGTGGACACGTTTTGAAGGTTAGTTCTCCTCCCATACGTTCCTGAAGATTCAGAGTTTTTTTTTTTGGTTTTTTGTTTTTTTTTTCTTTTTCTTATAATTCTATTTTTTTTAATTAATGACTATTGGATTTAATGTCACCTTCTCTTAGAATTTCTATTGGAGACTCCATAATCACAGGTAATGCAGCGTTACAGGTAATTCGTTAAGCTTTCATTGAGCTTATGGCGATCATTATGCACACTAGTTGTTGATAAATCATCTGTAAGAGTTACCATCGAGCTTATGGCAATCATTTAATATTTTTAATGTTTACGTTTTTGTTCTTTCAGTATGGTTAGCTCATCATGTTGTGTATCCACAAAAAGCGAAAGAAAACGGGTAGGTGATTATGTTGCTTCGACTTATCTCGAAAGTCTGCGAGTTTACTCTTTTGCAGACTACTATTGCTAACTTAATTGAGAGGTTTTATGACCCAATAAAAAGGAAGATTTTGCTTAATGGGGTTTCCTTGGTGGACATATCAAATGAATTTTTGCATAGAAAGGTATATTTCTTCCCATTCAATTTCTTACTAAAACTAAGTTTTATTGCTCTTGATTGTTATATAGATCAGTATAGTGAGCCAAGAGCCTGTGCTCTTCAATTGTTCCATTCAAGAAAACATTGCTTATGGATTTGATAGCAAAGCAAGTGTTACAGACATCGAAAATGCATCAGTAAGAGCCAACCTCCACATTTGGGAGCTATGTTTTTTGCTTCTTGCACTCGATCTTAGAAAGTGATCCTGACGCTTATCGTGTGCTTCATAGACACTATGTTGAAATTTCAGGATACGTGTATAGTGTGCTAAGCCTGATGTTGGTATCCTCTTTTCTCCTTATATTTACAAATCTTTAGTTTATGTTTGTTAACTAACGTGGTTGCATAAAGATTATGTTGTTTAAAATATTTGTTGCCCAAAAATGAAGTCAACTACATTTGACGGGAGTAGTATTTGTTTAAGGTTATCTTTGTGCTTTTTTTTATGGTATTTTTAAGTGTGATGCTATAATACATACATTTGTGTTTGACTGGGGAATCATGTTATCAAAATGAAGTAGTGTTTTCTGTTTGTATTATAATTGTGTTGTGGATGACGTAACATTTGTTAAGAGAATATCCACACACAATTATGAAACCCAAAACATAAACATTAATTGATTTTGTTAACAGAGCTAGGCCCTCCGATTGATGAAGTTATACAATCTGCAGTTTTACCTTGGTTTGTTGAGTTGCTTGCGTGGAAAGATTTTCCACAGCTTCAGGTTTACACTCGATAATTTTCCCTCGATTTGCTTACATTGGAGTTTTGAATTGTTATGAAGCGTAATCGTACTTACCCTACGCATCCTACCTACCTTACCCCACTACCACTCTACTCCATTATCACCTACCCTACCCTACTTCATCACGTGCCTTACCCTACCACCCACCCACTTTTACCTCATCACACACACGTGTTTTGTCGATTTTCATTTTATTACATCGCATTTCATCCATTTTTGAAAGAAATGAAAATAGACCTTTTCATTCTATTGGAATAAAATTTCATTCAATTTCATTACCTCATAATCATACACAAATCTTGGAATGGAATGAAAAATCATTCATTCCCACCTAACAAACATACCATTCTATTATTTCATCCAACTTGTTGACTACTTTAAACCACTTTGGGCCTTTTGAACCCTAATATAGGTTTCTACCGAACCACATAATTATCAGCTCACACTTTTTTTTTTTATTTTGTTTCTATTATTTCAGCCAATTTTATCTCCTTTAAACATCTTTTGGGCCTTTTGAACTCCGATATAAGAGCACACACCGACCACCCTCCAATATATATATGCGGTTTCTATCGGCACCATATAATATTTACTGACACCCTTTTTTTCATTTACTTCTGGCAACACATATGTATTTGTTTTTTTACTTTCGGCATCACACTAGGAACGTGAGTGCCACCGCGTTCTTTTTCGATAATAACGTCGGTGGATGACGTTTTTCACCAATGATACATTTATTTATTTTTGGTTGGAAAAAGACACGGAAGAAAAGACCTAAAAGACCTAAATATTCTACAAAAGAAATGTTTAATTTAATTTTGTAAATATGTTTTTTTAAATTTAAAAAAAAAAAAACTAAAAGGCCTAATTCGACGACTTCGCCGAAGGCCAAAATTTTTCAGGACCGGCCCTGGGTATAATTTCTATAAACATCTTGTTAAAACTATGTTTTATTTAGCAAAATAGATTCTCATTCGTATTGTAAAGTTACTCCAATGTTGTTCCTGTTGTTATTCATTTTTGTGAAACTGTGATGATCTGGAAGCTGTTCTATGCATTTGATGTTTTGGCCATATCGAAGCTTCAGTGATGAGGCGAGTTGGACTCGAGTGTGACCGCCGAAGGTTCTGTGGCATCAGGAAACAGGTTGGACTCGTTTTTCAGATCTGTGAACAATGCATATCATTTCCATCAGATAGTACTTCATGTGTTCCTATTTATATGATTATTTGTCAAAAACACACTTTTTAAAAAGGCAACTTAATAGACTGTCTTTGTTTATCAAAAAAAAAAAAAAAAAAAATAGACTGACTTTAACAATAAAATGAGTAAAATGTTTTTGAATATAATTAATGTAACATATCTATTGTTACTCTTATTGTAATAAATAAAGATAAAATAAAAAATATATAATAAATGTGCCTTGAAAATGATATTAAAAGCACTTGCAGTAGATACTGTAAATCCTTTAAAAACTCTATTTTAGATATTTCAACAAGAAAAATAACAATGCAACATATTCTCTATTTTTTATTGTAAACTACAGATTCTGTAAAATTTCATTTACATCTACCGCATTCATCCAGATTCTGTAAATTTTCTTTTATATCCATCGGATTATGTAAAATAGAGAGTCTGATGCATTTCATCATTAATAGATATTCTGTAAACTAAAAAACATGTATTTAAAACTGTATAAGAGCACTCGCAGTAAAAGCTGTAAATGATGTTAAATCTGTATTTTACAGATTTAACTCATCAGATTTGTCAAAAATATAAATGCATTAGAATCGTATACAGATCTGTATACTTAAGAATATGAGAGGTGAGATCAGATATGTACGCTTTTCTTTACGCTTTTCTTAAGAATCTGAGAGGTGAGACTGCACAAAACTAGCGTCTGTACGCTTTTCTTTTTCTTTCTTTTTTTTTCTTTTCGACTATCCTATCATTTCCCACGGAGTTTGTATGGTTTTCTTTTTCTTCAATTATTATAGTTATTATTACTCTCTTCGTTCCGAAATAACCGAGGCAGTTGTCAAAATTATTTGTTTCACATTATCTGAGGCAGTTATATTTCCAATGCATCATTTATTGTATTTTTCGTTGTTTTACCCTTATTTATTACAATATGAGAGATAAAAAAGAATGCTACATTAAATGAAAACAAGTTCAAGCTCAAATGAAAAACCTAACGAGAAAATCAAAGGAATGAAAAAACAAAAGTTAGGATGTACCGTGTCATATGAAAAGTGACAACTTATTATTATGTGTGGTACTTTATTACTGTAGTAAATTGATGCCCTCTTTACACGCCTCAACTCCGCCTCATTCGGCTGCTCGAGGAACAGGGTGCACAGGGCGCGGCTATGTTTGTGTGGCTCATGTGGGGAATATGGAAGGCGCGTTGCTCAGCAGTGTTTGATAATTAGGCAGTTTATGTCTCTGCGATATGCTCGAGATCTTTGACAGCTTCGGCTGAGTATGCGGAGGCCATGAAAAGCTTTCAGACCCAAGTTATGGTGCCTCACTTACCGGATAAATGGGCGAAGCCTCTGATAGGCATAGTTAAGAGTAATGTGGATGCATCAGTTACTGAGACAGGGGCGGGCGTCGGGGTGATTTTCCGGGACTCAAATGGGCTAGTACTCCACTCCTTTGCGTATCACTTCGATCCAGGTGACCCAATAGAGTACATGGAGCTTAAGGCTATTTCTCTGGCCTTGGAAGAAGCGAAGCACTTACACATTCAGAGGCTAGAGGTGGAAAGTGACTGCTTGGCATGTGTTTTGCGTCTGCGGCGACCAGGTGAAGATCTCACGGCTTGGGGTTGTTTAGTTCAGGATTGTTTGGCTATTCTGCCTAGTTTTGTTTCTGTTTCTTTTTCGTTCATTCGGCGAATGGGGAATGTCTGAGCGCATCTTCTAGCTAGACATGGTTTATATTAGGAAATCTACGCGGGAACGCAACGGAATTTAAAATTTTATTTCCTTTTTAACCAGGATCGACTTCGTTTAAGCAATAAATAAATAAGTAGTAGACGGTGGTTACCTTGGTTGATCTAAAAGATCGACGCTTTAACCGTCTAAGGAGAGTAGTTCTCATGATAGAGCCGACCAAGTGTTCGGCCTCTACCGCTAGTCCACACGAGCACTCCACTGAATCCCATCATGGATTGCTATTGGAAAACTCCGGTTGCTAGACCGGCCCTTTTCCCCTCTCTCCAACTCTCTATAGTATGCTCTCTATTTTACACAAGAACTATGAGCTCTTGCAATTGTGATGTACAAAAGAATTTGACACCCACTTCCTATTTATAGGGAAAGTGGCGCCACATACTAGAGTGGAGGAGAATAAAACATTTTCCCAATAAAATAAGGAAAATATAATTGATTGATTTATCTCATTTATTATAATATCTTATATTAAATAAATCTAGGATATTGTCAATATCTTATATTGAATATTTCAAGATATTGTCAATATCTAATATTGACTATCTTTATTTTATTACCATAAATCAATTTACACATGTGTGTATATATCACATATATATATTACACACATAAATCCATAAATCTATATAACTAATGAAATTATGCACATGTACATCCAATGAACACACACACACGTCCACTCATATATATATATATATATATATATATATATATATATATATATATATATATATATTAATATCTTATATTAATATTTGGCAATGCTATTAATTAAAGGAAAAATTAGTTTATAGTCCACTTTTTCCTCCTTAATTAAGTGCTAATCCAGCTTCAATTTTTAGTTGCATTAAGGACAAATAAATTCCACCGACGAATATACCCCTATTTACCCATTCAAGTTGTTCAATCATGGTAGTTGCAGTTGCCGAAAAACTATGTACCCGCTGGTTTCAAATCCAAATTATTTTTCCTAATTCCTATAGTAATGCTTGCAATTCACGTAAAGCTTCTTGCTTTTTCTTTTAAGCTTTTTCCTGTGATAATTTTCAGCCCATTTCATCCGTTCTCTATACTTTAATGGCAATCGATGAAATCAAGTAATTAAGCAAGCATTTTGTTGTTGAATTCTCATCTTTGAAGAAATCGACGATGAGCGGAACGAATTCGCTTCTTCTTATCATCCGATATTAATCTTCATGTTACCTTCAGGATCGAGCAACTAGAAGAAAGCTTCCTTCTTTCAATCCCCAATTCATGTTCCGGTAATTTCATCATTTACGATTTTTTATTTTTTATTTTTAGTTAGTGAACGGTATTGGATTTGGGAACAATTTCTCGCTTTATATTATAATTTTTTTTATTTTGAATTTTAGCTGAACAATGAGTGTATGTTTATGTTTTTGCTTTTGCTTTGCTCTGTAGATGAGGTGGATTCAATAATGGAGGAAATAAAGTCGAGCTTTATGTTGAGTGCACATTGCATCTTGATGGTGCTCCATTTGGGCTTCCTTTGAGGACAAGGTTATTGATTTAGCGTACTTTCTAATGAATTTTATTTGATTTATGTAAGTATTAAGTTGAGATGCCACAGATTGGAAACAAGAGGTGCATCAAGTTGTTGGAATGAACTTATAACATTCAAAGACCAAATATCAAGATTTAACACCCAACTCCCAAAATTGCATTTACAATGAAGTATGCAACTTTAGATGCTATACATTGCTACTAAGTAGAAAATTTTCCTATGTTTTAATGGTCACTGTTTTAGTCTTTAGCTTAAGTGGCATAATTACAAGTAGAATAGTAAAAGATGGATCCATTTTTAGAAAGATTTTATGTATGTTTTGTTTACGTAGAAAGCACCAGCCATGTAAGATTTTGAACTCTAGGTTGGTATTGAGAAGGTTAAATAATAGGTTCAATTTGTTGAGCAGATTTTCAAATAGTGTTTAAAGCTAGATTATCAATGCCCTTTTTTTAAGATGCTACAGGTTCCACCCAAGTGAATCATATCAATATTCATTAATTAGAGAGGTTGAAGGACAACATGCTTAATATGTGTCTTGTGTTTAAGTGTACGTTTCGAAACTATATCATCGGTGTCTTGAATGACATCCGGTTAAATTATGTTTCAACAAGTTTTGTTTATGGAGGATATGAACTTGTATGGTGCGGTGTGCTCCAGATATGATATCGTGTCCCTTGAATGAAGCCTCAAATGAGCATTATATGAGCCAAATATATGTGCCTTGAAGTAGTCACTTGAATTAAGCCTTAAATGAGCCTGATACTGTTTACTGATACTGATACTGATACTAATGATACTTATACTGATATTGTTACTGATACTGTGTGCCTTATATGAAACTGTTAGTGATATTGTGTGCCTTATATAAGCCTTATATGAGCTAGATATGATATTCTGTCCCTTGAATTAAGCCTTAAATGAACATTATATGAGCCAAATATATGTGCCTTGAAGTAGTCACTTGAATTAAGCCTTAAATGAGACTGCTATGGGAGAATCAAGAAGGTATTCTGTCTGAAATGAATAGATTACGTCTTCATTTTGTTTGACTCAAATGTGTGTGTAAACTTGGATTTTGATCTGTTTTTTGGTGTGCAACTTTTTCGATTACAGAATACAAGAAAATGCTGCGATTATTAGTAAATTCGATAGTGTTGGTGATGATGACGACGACTATTTTCGGGTTTTGGATTTGTATAAGCAAACCAGGAACCAAGAGGATGGGTCAGCATGAGTGTTTTTCATGGCATCGAAGAGGATTTGAGACAGGCTTTAGTGAAAGAAGTTTGCAGATTGATTGATTTTAAAACTGGATGGAAACCCAAGTATGAATTATAGTTGAGGAATTTGTTGAGAAGTATGAAACCAATGCAAGCTTGTGCTGTGCAGTGCTGAAATTACAACCTGATGAACGAGATGCATTACAATTCTTCTATTGGGCAGAATGTCGTATAAGGTTGATACCCGACACGTGTTCGATTTAAATGCCATTTGAACCAAACATAGGAATTGGTAGTCATGAAGCATTGGTGCTTCCGGTTGTTGGTATGCTAAGATTATTTGGTCGTGAAAATGAGGCAAAAAAGGTTAGTTTAATCATCGATTCATGCAAGCCACGGATTGAGGGAGTAGCTGAGTTTGTAAATACGGAAAAGTATGAAATGACTACTTCACATGTCATTCTTGTTTCCAAGCTTGATATTGCATTTTTGTTCGGAAAGATGTCGATGCTTATATTCGATCCAGAGGGTAGATCCTTATACCGTATGGGCCGTCATTCGTTCAAGATTAGTGGTTATAAGCAAGATTTTGATTTTTGGGCTAATATGCTTCATGTTGGTTCTACTTATGCTATTGGCGTTGTTAGATTTGGGGGACATAGACCTTGCAACAAAAAACCGAATGGAGAGTCCTTTTGAGCCTGACATCGACATCGACATCACGGTCGACATCGACATCGATATCGATATCGCGTGCCTTAATGCAATAGATAGGCCTAGTTCAAAGGCTTACTATGTGCCTTGGCGTCAAGAAGTTTTGATCTACATTGTATCATCATGTAATAGATAGGCCTAGTTCATAGGTTTACTGAACTTGTAATTCAGCACCTTGTGAATTCCGGGCATGATAATTTAGTTCTTTGAACTAGAATATCCTTCTTATAATTTGGCTGATAGTTCAGACTGTTTCAGACTTGTATTGATCTTCTATGTATTACCTTTTAGTCTGATGTACCTATTGTACTAAACTATAGTCTGTTGTACTGATCTTCTATGTATTACCTTTTAGTCTGATGTACTTTTTAGGCTTAATTCAAGTGATTAACTACTGAACCTGCATGTTATAAACACCACACCTTAATCAAGTTATCTGTTAATGATTCTATCTCTTCTGAATTGTATCATATAAACCAATTTAACACGGTGTGTTTGTGTATCTGGATTTTGCATTTGGAGAATGATCTTTATCTCTGGATAAAGACCTTACAAAGAAATTCAGGTGATTAAATAGCTTTGATGATGGTAAATAGAGACTAAACAAGCAGAAATCCTGTTTTTTTCTTTATTTTTCATGTTGTTAACTGATGTACATATTGTACTAAATCTATAGTTTGTTGTACTTGCTATTAATCTGCTGAGTTTGTTAACAGTGCGGTGGAATGTTCTCCTCGCATATTCTTGTATAACTGATCATCGATATCGATACTACCGATATCGATACGATATCGACATCGTGTTAATGTAAATGTTTGCGATTAAATTCGACTTTCAAATACTACGCCAAAAGGTATCAAACGCGTCTCAAAATGAAGATAAAAAAATATGAACTTTGGTGAAACAATTTTGATGATCGGTGTTCTAAATCAAAAGTTACGGTCGCTTATAAGAAAAAGCGCTCCGTTAATACAAATATTTTTTCGCCTTTCAAAATATACGCCGGAAGGGTATCGTATTTGGGCTCAAATTGAAGAGCAAAAAACATGAATTTTGGTGAAAAATTTCATGATCGGAGTTGTAAATCAAAAGTTACGGTTGTTTGAAAAGAAAAAAAAGAAAAACAAACAAACAAACAAACTCAAGCGTGAAGATTTAACACATATGCGCGTCCCTTTAATAAAATGGGTAAATTTGTCCGTCTTAAATTGTTTGTCCTTTTTGCAACTAAAAAAATGAGTGTGTCCTATTTATTTATTTTGTGTCAAAAAAAGGACTTTTGGCTCTTTATCTCTTAATTAAATTGCACAATCCAAGTGTATCTTATACACTAATAAGTTGCGCCCCATATGCCAATAAATTGGCATCCGGAATATTCTTTAATTAATCAGTATAATTAATATATTGTATTATATTTATTCACAATAAATAAATACCACCATATTAATTTACCACTATAACATTTATAGTCGTGAGATAAACTTTTCTTATTTGGTTATCATCTATAACCACATTTTAATCCGGCTAGATGTTCTTATGTGTGTGACTCGATAGACTTCCGAATATGTTGGCCGTAGACACAAAGTGCAAATTACTTAAAATGCCCTTCATGCCTAACGATCACGGATAGCGCCTCAAGCAACACACCGTGACTCCCAATCATCGGAAGTGTCAAATGCAATGACTACTACCTTTCATGTGAAACAGTTACCGTGTAACTTACAATCCTATTGCTGTAATAATATCCATACGGTCGTACGTCGAGTGTCAAACATTAACGACCGTATCTTATAATCTAGATATCAAACTCTCTCAAGTAACTCGCTTATTCCCACTTTGCAAAGATTCATGAGAGCAAGACATTCCTTATAAGAAGGCCATTTCGATATTCGATCCCAATCATAGGATACGCGATTCCCGCATTTACCAATCATGTATACTCCGCGATGCTTCGATATCATACCCAATCACTACCGCATGATCGCCCGTGGCTGTGGAAACCTCAATAGTGTCAAAGCATGACAATCCACACCGTGATGCCATGAAGATCCGGTCCAAAAGATAATTACACAACTGCCATATAGTGCGACACTTAATGTAAGTGAGTCAGTCTAACGTACGCATTCTCTAATACACGCCCACGTACATACCCAAGTGTCTCTACACTTCGATAAACGAGATCTATCCTCGACCTAAAGATGTAAGACATCTAATACGTGCTAGCCTCGCTTATACTATCAATGTCATGTTTAATAGTACATCAGCCTAGAGATATTTAAGTATCAAACTTATTAAAGTGATTAGAGATCTCATCAACCATATTTTAGAAGCCATTAGTTTCTTTTGGTAAAAAGAATGCTTTGATTTTGGATATTAGGCTGATATGTAACAATGACTGAATCAATTACTTGGTTGTTATAATGTGAAATGATTGACACGAGAATGTTACGTATAATATAATTTTTTCTGCTTAAAACTTCTGGTATCCAGAACCCACTGGTCTGACTAATTGGGAATTCGCCTGGTCTCGACTATTATTTTTGTGCAAAATAACGCCACCACCAAGAACGCTGGTTTTCGATAATAACGCCGCGACATTAACATTATATATAGTTATAAAAGTGTCACGGATGAAAAACATCACCCAGTTGATGTTATTATTATCGGAAAAGAGATATCCATATCATGGTGACGAAAGTAAAAAAATAAAAAGAATAGAAAACATCTATGGTTTTGGAAGTAAATAAAAAATAAGCAAATTGGTGCCCATACTAAATACTTTGTGACGACAAAAGTCATCATTATATAATGGGCAACCCAATTTTCATATTAAATTAGCAGTCCAATTTAATATGCATATTGGATAAAATAAAAATAAAATGCATATTGCCCATAAACAAATCTCCGACATATCGACCCGAACTATCCCTAACCCTAAAAGTACGGGAAACAAAGAGAGGCATATGTTCTTAACATTTTTCCTACTCTGCCGATTTTCTTCTCTCAATCCTCTCTGTTTGAGAAGTTTGGCAAATTGCAATGGATTCTTATAAAGAATTTGTATCACGTATCACAGTATCAGAAGGTAACCCTGATCTGTTCTTGCATATTCTCCCCGGGATGTTGTGTGTGTTTTTTCCGATTGAAGTTTAGGACGATTTCTTGAAGCTAAAGATCCAGTCTTTCCTCGTGTAACCTCAGCATTAAGTGCTGATTTAATTAATTAATATTACATCTTCCCTCAAGTTTAGGACGATTTATATATATGAATTTATTTTGTTGAGATGATTTCACTGATTGCTTCTCTAATTCTGGTTTTTTTTCCTCTCTCTGATTTATTGTGATTGTAATTGGTAGGAGTCAAGGGATACTACCCGGTACTTATTTCTTCCATAACGACCCTAGTACGACAGCGGAGGAGGCTGGTAGGTAGCCACTTCTATACTTTATACACCTTCAATAATACTACTTTGATGGTTGATTTGTTTTCTTTTATTTGCTTTATTCCCATTTTTCAAACAGTTAAAGCACATAACAGAACTTTCCGACAAATTATTGCCTGGGATTCAAGTACAGCTGCACCTTTGACAGTGGTAAACACTCCTTTATAGTTTATACACTTTATGCATGTCAATTTTATTTTTCATTCTCATTGATTCTGTTTCGTATCTATGACATGAAAGTGCTCAAAACTTGTGTACGGTCCGGTTTTGCTACTTCCTGGATTGGTAAGCACTTTATTGCATTAATCAGGCTAGTGTTATTGTGTTGCTACATTGTATGTATTGTATTGTTTCATGAAAATCTCTTCTCGGAAGGCAGATAAGTCTTATGCAATCACGTGGGTTGCTGTGCACAGCATGGACGACTCGATATGCGTGGTAACTAGGCACCATCTGGTTCGTTATCTCTTTATTTTGTTTCTTTTGCCGGTGACTATTTTTTTTTATGTGAAGTATTACGTTACGTCTCTGCTCCATAATATGAACAGGACATGGCACGTGTGGGCCAGTTCTACAAGACTTTGCAAAAACATAATGGAATGTACGCTTTAACTGATGCTATAGTGTCTGAAGTTGAAGGTGTGTTGGCTTCCTTATCATTCTCTCTAGTTTTTTTTTTGTTTTTGTTTTTGCTGCTGTTGTAAGTGTAGCTAAGTTTATCTATCAGGGTAATAATTTAGTGTTATTTTTTTGTTTGTATGGTTGGGTTTAAAGTTTCGTTATATGGGGATGAACATGGAATATACATAACCCAGATATGTGAAATGTAGAATAGTTTTGAAAATTAAGTAAAAACTGCTAGATAATAAATGAAAAGCTACATAAAAAACAAAGATGAAGCGAACTACTAGATATTGTTTATATTTATGTGTTCCAATATTGTTTCATTATGTACCGTTCGGTTTTTATATTTCTAATAATACTTCCTCCGTACACGTATCCCATATTACTTTTCAAAAACCCCACATCCGCACCCATGGAACCTAGCTTTGAACTTCTTATTAGCAATCCGTTTGCTCATTTACACCCATGAGCTGAATTACATCTCTGCTCAGTTTGCAAACATACACACAAAAGCTAAAAGGGGCAGTAAACCAATTAAAAGGAGCCAATTTTGCTATCAGTTAGGTAACAAAGTGGGATAAAACACTCGTAACGGAATAGTTAATAATGCACTGTACTCATCAATTTTTAAACTTTTTCTTGTTAAATGTTAACGGTTAATGCATCGTTGGAGCAGGCCTTCCCTATGATGATGATTTCCGCGAAAGGTCTGGCCTGATCATCAAGAAGCCTTTCGGTGTTGGTATGTTGGTAGGACCAACTTTCTTTGACACGGCAAATCAATCGGTCTTTTCCTCTTATATTCTTGCTTTTGGTACATGCAGCTTTCTGTGTTTCCAGCAGCTAAAGAGTCTAATGAAGAAGAAGTCGGATACCGGCCTCTAGTGTCCAAAGATGATGAGGAAAAGGCCATCAACTTTTTAAGGAGAGAAATGAAGAGTGAGTCGGAGGTGATTACTCTCGATGCGCTATAAAGGTAGGTTGTGAGCTTGTTCAAAAAAAAAAGGAGTTGTGCTTGCTTTCGATGTCTGGTTTAGTGTCGTGATTATTTATTATTTGGTTTGATATATGCATACACGCAGACAGCAATATCTGCTTTTAAGCATTTGTGCCTTCAGGAGTTGGAAGCTGAAGAATATTGGGTGAGTGCTGCATCCATTTGTATCGATCTGTCACGCTTAATTGGTTGACATTTTGCTCAACATATTTATTGATGTTTTCAGTTGATCATTTTACCTTTTCTGCTCTAATATGAGTACTATATTATCAGGTAACTGCTTTTATAGGACATGGTTATGCAGAACGCTTACTCGTCCCTACGATTGAGAAGCATTTGGCCGACATTAACAGTGGATCTGGTAACGCCGACTCGTAGAGTGGCTCGACAAACAACAAGATTGAAGAGCATTTTCCCGCCTCTAACATTATTGGCTCGTATCGGTGGCTTGACAAACAATGAGAATGTCATTAGCATTTAGCGCTTGTTGCTTCTGCTTTCCCAAGTATTATGGATTACAAGTATTATTAATGGATTCAAGATGTTTATTGATGTGGGGTTTCGCAGGGGTCACGAAAAGAAAGACACCCTTGTTTATTGTTATATATTTTGTCAGTAACTTAATCTCTCGCCTAACCTAAATCCCTACGTATTATTGTTATATATGCCATTAGTTTACATTTCTAGTTCCACACTTATTTTAAATATGGTATCAAGAGCTTTGCCCATATTAAATAAATACCATCATATTAATTTACCACTATAACCTTTATAGTCGTGAGATAAAATTTTCTTATTTAGTTATCATCTATAACCATATTTTAATCCGGCTAGATGTTCTTATATATGTGTGTGATCCGATAGGCTTCCGAATATGTTGGCCGTAGACACAAAGTGCAAATTACTTAAAATGCCCTTCATGCCTAACGATCACGGGATAGCGCTCTAACAACACACCGTGACCTCAATCATCGGAAGAGTCAAATGCAATGACTACTACCTTTCATGTGAAACAGCCATTACGTGTAACTTACAATCCTATTGTCAGTAATAATATCCATACGGTCGTGACGTCGAGTGTCAAACATTAACGATCGTATCTTATAATCTGATATCAAGCTCTCTCAAAGTAACTCGCTTACTCCCACTTTGCAAAGATTCATGAGAGCAAGACATTCCTTATAAGAAGGCCATTTCGGATATTCGATCCCAATCATAGATACGCGATTCCTGCATTTCGACCAATCATGTATACTCCGCATGCTTCAATATCATACCCAATCACTACCGCATGATCGCCCGCGGCTGTGGAAACCTCAATAGTGTCAAACATGACAATCCACACCGTGATGCCATGAAGACTCGGTCCAAAGGATAATTACACAACCGCCACATAGTGCGACACTTAATGTAAGTGGGTCGCCTAACGATGCATTCTCTAATACACGCCCACGTACATACCCAAGTGTCTCTACACTTCGATAGACGAGATCTATCCCCGCCCTAAAGACATGAAGGCATCTAATACGCACTAGCCTGCTTATACTATCAATGCCCTGCTTAATAGTACATCGCCTAGAGATATTTAAGTATCAAACTTATTAAAGTGATTAGAGATCTCATCAACCATAATCGCCTATCATGGTTTCTCTATCACAGTTTAATACTAAGGACGTTATCATATAACAATTCACAATTGGTTCTTTAAAAGAACAAATATATGACAACAGAAAAGTCATTTAATATATGTATAAACATAAAGAAATAGTAGAAATGATCCGACCCGGTCGGATCGGATCGGATCGGGTCAAACCCGATTGGGTTTAGGACACTATTTCAACAGTTTATATGTTCCTTCTCGGACACTTTGGGTTTCTCGCCCGGTGTTGTTTTGACCGCTTGTTTGACGGATATTGATTAATAAAATTCTTTTCCTCAAAAAAAAAAAAAAAAAACTGTGTTTGTGTGTTTAATGTATTTTAGAAGCCATTAGTTTCTTTTGGTAAAAAGAATGCTTTTGTGACGCCCCGTTCCGGACACCGAGTCCTTATCCGGAAAGAACGCCCGGCACGCATATATTTTTTTCTTTAATAAATCAAAGAAGTATATATATGTAAGCCTACGTCATCATACATTAATATCAATTGCAAAGCGGAAGACTTAAAAGAACAACTCGGGAATGTCAAACAACAAACAAAACAGATCGATCAAAGTTTCAGATCAAGTCTAAGAACATCCTCAAAAGAAACAACAGAATTAAATGTTGTTTAAACTATTACAAACCCAAATAAAAAAAGATGAAACGGGAAGCTAAAAGACCAGTGGCATCTCAAACGTTAAACGTTTACAATTCCAAAGTATTATTGAAACAATGAAAATTAAATTAAACTTCATTTCGAACTCCAAGCTCAAACGTCAGATCTTGACTATCGCCATAGCCAAACTCATCTACCTCGCCAATCTTCTCGGGTGGGGTACAATAAGGAAAAGGGTAAGTACATTTCGTACTTAGTAAGGGGTAGAAGACCGGTAACACACATATATATATAATCTACACATCTACCACATATGTTGCATTAAAATACACTCCTCTCGCTAAGTCTCATTAGCCCCATCACGAGCAATTATATATATGTTACATTGTAATTCAAGGACACAATGCCCGAATGATGGGTATGCACCGGGACATATTCAAGACTTCATATAGCACGGATGGTTCCGTGTGAAACATTTCCCAAAACCCGAATATTGTCCGTTACGTATGAGAAATGATTTCATGTCGCGAATCATAAATGTGCATCACCAAGAATTACAACGTTTTAGCTTTTAGACTCATCACATATGTTTATTACGCTTTTAGATCTAACCACCTAGTTCATTCACATATAAGGCTCCTTAGGGACTTCTAGTCCTAGACATCTATTTACGATACCTAACATGTTGTAAAAGGAATCATTGACTACTAAATCAATGGCCCACAAGGCCTAAACAATGCCTTCCGGTGCTCCCACATTCTCCCGGCAGAGGGTCTCAGTTGTAGTGCGATTTGATACCAAGGCTACCAGAAGTCGATGTTAGATATTGTCAATTAACATATAATGTTCCAACAGAACAAGCAAGCCACATCTTATCTTATATTACACATAAAAGCACAAAATCATTAGTATTTCCAGAAACAAAAGGGAATAAAACAATTCAAACAAAAATCCCCTTTGTTTCTTTTTTTTTTTCTTCTCTCGCATGAAAAGAAACATACAGTGTTCTTTTAGCTCCTTCCCCTTTTTAACCAGTCGAAAGGATTGCCTGAGTGCAAGTTGGTCCCTTTTCTTTTATTATTATTATTATTATTATATAGCCTTCAGAATACACATGAGTATAGGCTTCTTCACCCCTCTGTTGTCTTTTTTTTTTCGACAGCTACATAACAGAACCCAAACATATATATATATATATATATATATATATATATATATCTGAAAACGAAACATTTACCACACCAACAGGAAGCAATTAAATAATTAAAACAAATAATAGCACAATTAAAATACGGTTGAACACCCCCTTACCTTGCTATTGATAGAAATTTGATCCAAAATCAAACCAAAGCACAAATTCCAAAAGCCTGAGATTTTTCCTTCGATTCTACGAACAATCTACAAACCCAAAACGACGACTACGATTAACAACACAACCTATATATCATCCTAAACACAAGAATTACCCAAAAACGAATACGATTCTGAAAGGACCTAAAAGATGGATACTTACGAAATACGGAATTGTTGATGTCAAAAGAACGCTCGCAACGAGACGATCACTTTTCTCTACTGCGGTCTGCACAAATTATCAACCTTTAAGCCTCGAAATTGAAAGACGGTGTCCGAACTCCCTTTTTTTCCCTCAGCCGTCGACCTCTCCCAACTTTTCCAGAAAAAATTGTACGTAAACGTTAATGAATTTAATTAGGCAATAGTCTTTTTTTTATACCCAATTAAAAAATCCTTAATCAAAATCCTTTTTAATCTTTTTTTTTTAACTTTTAGGTTAAGAAATAAAATAGGAAAATATATAATAAATCTCATTTTACTCTTTTACCATCTTAAATTTTTGGGGTATTACATCCCTCTCCCCTTAAGAAAAGTTTCGTCCTCGAAACTGAACATACCTGGGAGGTTCTTGAAGTCTGAAAACTCATCAATCATGTCATCTTCTTTCTCCCATGTTGCCTCTTCTGGTGTATGATTACTCCATTGAACCAACACTAGTTGAACATCTTCACCCTTGGCTTGCTTTACTTTCCGTTCCAAGATACAAATTGGTTCTTCTTGGTAAGTTAGGTTCTCTTCAACGACTTCAAGGACAACGTTTGCTTCCGTATCAATATCAGTCAAACATTTCTTAAGCATTGACAAATGAAAGACGTTATGAACTCTTGACAAGGATTCTGGCAATTCCAAACGATAAGCTAAAGGTCCCACTTTAGCTAAGATCACAAAAGGTCCTACATATCTGGGGCTCAACTTGCCCTTCCTCCGTCCCAAACCGCCTCACTCCTCTCATCGGTGATGCCTTAAGGTACACTCTATCACCGACCTCAAATTCCAACGGTCTTCTTCTCACATCCGCCCAACTCTTCGCCTGCCTTGAGCCACTTTCGATTCCGACTAACTACCTCAATCTTCTCTTTAGCCTCGTTGTATCAACTCCGCCCCATTATCTGCTTCTCCCCAACTTCATCCCAAAACACCGGTGTTCTACACTTTCTTCCATATAAAGCCTCAAACGGTGGCATCTTGATGCTTGCATGGTAGCTATTATTGTATGCAAACTCCGCCACTTGGGAGGTACTCATCCCACGAGCCTCCTACTTCTAAGGCACACGCTCTCAACATGTCCTCCAGAGTCTGACCGCCCTTTCGATTTGCCTCGTCTGTTTGTGGGATGAAACGTTGTACTCAAATCTAACTTGGTCCCAAACTGCTTCTGAAGACTCATCCAAAATCTGCTAACAAACCGACTATCCCTGTCTGATACGATAGAAACCGGAACTCCGTGAAGCTTCACAATATTGTGCAGATAAAGTGTAGCTAACTTCTTCAATGTCATTTTCTCATTCACTGGCAAGAAATGCACAGACTTAGTCAACCGATCGACTATTACCCAAATCTTGTCATATTCTGTCTTGGTCTTCGGTAATCCACTAATGAAGTCCATAGTGATCTTTTCCCATTTCCATCCGGGCATCTCTAACGGCTTTAACAATCCTGCTGGTCTTCTATGCTCAGCCTTCACTCGCTTGCACGTATCACATCTGGCCACAAACTCTGCTATCTCAACTTTCATTAATGGCCACCAGTAATATTGCTTCAGCTCTTTATACATCTTGTTTGCTCCAGGATGAACTGCAAACGCAATTTTATGGGCTTCATCCATAACCATATTCCTTAAGTTGTCCACCTGAGGAACACACAACCTATTTTGATACCAAAGGTTACCATCTCAGATCTAACTCATAGCCACCGGTGGCTTCGGCCCCGGCAACTCTCTTGTAGTCACCCAAAACCGGATCTTCATCTTGCTTCCTCCGAATCTCAACAACCAACTCGAATCGGCGATCAACGGTGCAAAACAACCAATCTGTTCCTGTGGACCGATATCCTGAATGTTCAAGCTCTCCAACTGATCAACAACATCTGGGACGCTGATAAGTGAACTCACTGGTCTCATGCTTAAGGCGTCTGCTACAACATTCGCCTTTCCTGGATGATATTGAATATCAAGGTCGTAGTCCTTAACATACTCCAACCAACGCCTTTGTCTCATATTCAGCTGCTGCTGCTTAAAGAAGTACTTAAGGCTATGATGGTCGGTGAAAATACGAACCTTGACTCCATACAAGTAATGTCTCCAGGTCTTCAACGCAAATACAACTGCTGCTAACTCAAGATCATGCGTCGGATAATTCTTCTCATGAATCTTCAATCGCTTTGACGATATGCTATGACCTTTCCATTCTAAGATAACACACAACCAAGACCTTGACCAAGCATCGCAAACATCATAATTGTCAAACACTTCGGAAGAGTCAATATTGGTGCCGTGGTTAATCTCTTCAAGAATCAAATGCTTCTTCACACTCCTTAGTCCATTCATACTTTACTCCTTTCGAGTGAGACTTGTAAGTGGCGCCGCTATTCTTGAGAAATCCTCGCACAAAACGCCGATAGTAGCTCGCCAAACCTAAGAAACTCCGAATCTCGACACACCAGTAGTAGTCTCAGCCACTTAACTACCGCTTCAATCTTAGCCGGATCCACTTTAATTCCTTCACCGAGATGACATGACCTAAGAAACTCACTTGGTCTAACCCGAACTCGCATTTACCGAACTTGCCAAACAACCGCTCCTCTCTCAAAGTTTGAAGAACAATCCTCAAGTGCTTCTCATTTTTCTTCCTCGCCCTTAGAGTAAATCGTAATGTCATCGATAAACACTATAACAAATCGATCCGTATATGGCATAAAGACTCTTTGCATAAGATCCATAATGCCGAAGGTGCATTTGTGAGGCCAAATGGCATAACTCAATTCGTAATGCCCATATCTAGTCTTCGAACGCCGCCTTAGGAATATCTCGATTCCTTAACCTTCAATCGTGATAACCCGACCTTAAATCAATCTTAGAGAATACCTTCTTCCTTGTAAATTGATTAAACAAGTCGCTCTATCCTCGGGAGTGGATACTTATTCTTAATAGTGAGATTGTTCAACTCTCTATAGTCTATACACATCCTCATGCTCCCGCCTTTCTTCTTCACAAACAACACCTGAGCTCCCACGGTGAAGTACTCGGCCGGATGACTTCTTCTTCAACATATCCCACATCGGTAAAATAAGTGTATGCTCTTTTATATAAGTGTGAGACATAAATGTCTTGTCAACTCGGTTAGCCCTTTTAGACCAAGCGAGGGGCGGCGGTCAAGCAGCTTGACCGAACATTTATGACTCATTTAGCGCTACCAGCCCGGGTCCTGGGGCGCATCTGCATAGTATCGAGCCGACTATCGACGGAACTATGCGCCGCACCGCATAAGAAGACGGTGTAAGGATGACCTCTAGTTACCTCCGGTAGGGGCGATCCGGGACAAGTCTCGCCGCCCCTGGCGAGGACGCCACCCCTTATCCAGGGGGGGGGAGAAAGTGATATCCCACATCGGTAAAATAAGTGTATGCTCACCCCATATAAGTGTGAGACATAAATGTCTTGTCAACTCGGTTAGCCCTTTTACTAGACCAAGCGAGACGGCGCGGGTCTAAGCGATTGACCGGACATTTATGACTATTTAAGCGCTACTGTGCCCGGGTCCTGGGCGCATTACGAAATTTGATTTTTGATATTAGGTGATATGTAACAATGACTCGAATCAATTACTTGGTTGTTATAATGTGAAATGATTGACACGAGAATGTTACGTATAATATAATTTTTTCTGCTAAAAGAAGTATATTTCCTTTTAAGGCCGTGTGCATATTTTTAATGGAAAATTAGGGATAAGGACACAATCAAAATATTATTAAGCAACAGGACAACTACATATTTTTTATAGGAGAAGGACAACTGCATAATTTTTATAATGAGAAGGACAAACAAGTGAATCCCAAAATCGCTGAATCTCCTAGTGAATCCCAAATCGTGAATTTCGATGATGAATTTTGATGATGAATCCCAAAATCGGTGAATCCCGACAATGAATTTTGAAAATTAGTGAATTTCGACAAAGTGAATTTCGGCAATGAATTTAAATAAAGAATTTCAAACACAAGTGAATTTCTGACAATAATAAATAGTTTTGTCCTTTATGCAAAAGTTTTAAAAACTGTCCTTCTACTCAATTGATGAAATATTTTTGTCCTTCTCCCTCATTCTCCCTATTTTTAATGATATGTTATATTATAACTTGGTTGACAGGAGTTTTGATTCTGAAGTTGGTCTTCAATCTCACACAAAAGCCAAGCACAGTGCTGGCCAAACGAAGTGAGTGAGAGTTGCAATGAATGGAAAGAGGCTGGCAGGCATTTTGAGTGGTTTAATAGTAGCGAAGGGGGTAAAACTACTGAAATGACATAAAAAGTAATGGTTTTAAGGATCAGGTTGTAATGTTTTGTGAAGGCATGTTTTATTTGTTTGTTTGCTTTTGTGTTATGTGAACGTGGGAGGTGTTGCTAATTAAGTGACGTATTGTTGTTTGTTCATGGAACAATAAGCTGTCTTTGCATCCCTTTTCCTATTTAATGATATCCTGGTGCAGCTCTCTTTCATGATTATACGTACGTATTTAGCTGCTGTTTGCTCAATAACTTTCCACTAAGATGGTTGTTGATGTTAGGCTTTTGAATCACTCGATTCCGATATCGGGTAAATGAGAAATTAATACCTAGAGATATATTTTGCTGAAACTTGAAACTTAAATCTCTGGTCTATTATGCAACCTCCAAAAAGAAAAAAGAAAAAAGAAAATCAAATTTCCTTGTTTATTGTTCACATATATATATATATACTAGTTTGCCCTCCACTGTTAGGGTTTAACCGCTTTTAGTTTGCCCTCCACTGTGTTAATACCTTCTATTACGCCTCTCTTGTTTAAGCACGCCTTTTAGGACTTGGTTTTTATGAGGGTGGATGTATTGGTAATTACATCGTTTTGCTTACAAAGATTTTCGATTATACCTTTAACTCAAGCAATGATTCAAAAAGCCATAATGGCACGCTTTGTATTGCAGGAATGGAATGGAATGAAATGTTTTTTTTCATTCCATTCCATCATTTTGGCGTGTTTCGATAAGAAATTGATTATTCAATCCAATGGAATGAAATTGAGTCATTTTCATTCCATCCAAAATCGGATGGAATGGTATGCATTACCAAGATCACAACTCACCACCGTCCGATCCCCCGCCGCCCCGCCACCACGATCACCACCCACCACCACGATCACCACCCAACACCGATCACCCACCGTCACGGCCACCACGACGACCACCCAACGCCGTCACCACTGATCATCCGCCACCACCATTATCACAACCTACCCAAGTCACCACCGATCACCCGCCACCACGATCACTACTTACCACCGCTACCACCGCTACCACGATCACCACCCATCGCCGTCACTGCCGATGTCACTACCCGCTTTTGCCACCATACACAATAATCACCTCTCATATCCCGCTGCCGTCACCACCCATCACCCGTCACCGTCATCTTTCTTAGTATCGGACATTCCACTCCAAATAGGCACCAAACGTAGTAATGGAATCAAGTGCATTCATTCTATTCCAAAATAGTCATTCTATTCCAACATAGTCATTCTATTCCATCAATTCAAACGTGTCATAAGATTAGGACCAATGGATCGGTTTCAAAGACCTTGGATGTTTTAATAAAGCCCTTCATTCGAAGCAGGCCTGGCGTATTCTTCAAGATCCACAATTCTTATCAGCTCGGGTATTAAAGGGTAAATACTTTGATAGGAAGGACTATATTTTTTTTTTCAAAAGTAAAAAGGACTATATTAATGCTACTACTATTACTAACCATCCAGGAATTATGATTGGAAAAGATTTGCTTTCACATGGGCTTCCGATTGTTTCAACATTTCGAGCTAATTCAAATGCAGCTTTGCCTGATGATAATAAGGTTAATGGTTTAATAAATCCAGTAAATCGGCTTTGGCGTGCAGAGAATATCAAGGAAATCTTTAACAGCTTTGAGGCAGAGAAAATCCTCTATATTCCCCTATAATCAAGTATCCCATGACAGATTAATTTGGCATTATTCTAACAATGGTCTTTACGGTCAAGTCTGGTTATAATTTGGCTTATGAGGTTAAATTCAAGACGGGTTCTTTAGACGAGGCTTCCTCTTTGCATTCCACCCAACCTTTTTGGAATGGGCTATGGAAATTAAAAGTCAAACCCAGAATCCAACATTTCTTGTAGAAGATGGTCAATAAAGCTTTACCAACAGCAATTGGTTTGCAGAAAAGGGGAGTTGGAGATGGTATTTGTCCAGTATGTAAGAGAGAAGATGAAACTATTTGGCATTGCTGATTTGATTGTTTGATCCTTAAAGAGATTTGGAAAATTGTACCATTCGGTCGTGATTGGAATAAGCATCGACTGTAGTCTTTTCTAGACTTTCTAGATGAGTTGACAAAGATAATAAACGGATTAGAAGCATGTCGCATTGCTACTCTCTTATGAAACATCTTGAAACTGAGGTGCGACTTAATTCCACTATTCAAAAATCCATGGCTGAAGCTGAAGAGTATTATCATGTTGTTCAAAAATCATCTTTTGGTGTAAATGTTTTCGCAAACTGTACCTCATGGATTACTTCGACAAGCGGTGTTCTTAAATTCAATGTAGACGCGGCCTTTGGAGACGGAAAATCTGCAGTGGGGGGACTCATTCGAAACCAGAGCGGGAAAATTCTCAATAGTTTCTCGAAGAGGATAGAATGAGGACTTGACATAGCTGTTGGCGAGGCTTTGGCCATTTACCACGCAATTTTTATGCGATTACGTGGGGCTTTTTTAAAGTGGGTTTTGAAGGAGATTCTCAACAACCTTTCAACTTCTCCAATCAATGAGCAAGATCTCTAGCCCATTGGTTGCATTACATTTATTGTCGCCGTCTTTTATCTTGTTTTGTTACATCTTCTTTCTCTTTTATCAAAAGGCAAGAAACAATTCCCCCCATCATTTAACTAGAGATGGTCTTCGCTTTGTAGGCAGTGTAGAATGGTGTTCTTGCCAAGCACAGATTCCCTGGAGACATATGATGGAGGTCTATGAGTTGCAACAGCTTATACAACAACATAATTTGCCGGTCACTCACATATACAGAGAGGGGAATTTGGTGGCAGACTATCTTGCTAATCTTGCCAGCTCTACTTAGAACTCAAAACTTTTGAATTGTCATCAATTAAATGGAGCTCTTGGGCTGCTTGTCCTGCGGGATGTTCTCAATCTTCCTGCCTTGAGAATCCACAAGTGAAGCAAATTAACCAATATGACTGGCTGCAATTTCTAATGCTCATCCTTTGTTGAGGTGAATGGCTGCTAATCAGGGAATGCACTCTTCATTCAATGAAGACTGCAAGCAGGTGTTTGCACAAAACTCTTATGTATTACGATTTTAGGCTTTGGAACAATTTGTTGGTCTTTGCTTGTTTCTTCGTTTCAGGATGGGGTATTTGCCCTGGATGGCTGCAATGTCTAATGCTCACCTGGTTGTTGTGTTCTTTGTGAATGGATGCTATACTGGGAATGCACTCTTCATTTATTGAAGAGTGCAAGCAGGTGTTTGCACAAAATAGCATTATTTTTGGAAGCAAGCTACAGTGTGGTTTCTCCCCCTCTTCAAAAAGTAGGCCCTGGAGTTGTATTTTCAGCCATTGGCTCGGACAATCGGATATAATGATAGAGTTGGAGCTGCGGTTCATTTTCAAACGAGCTTAGGAAAGTATGCAGATAATCATAAAGAATGTTGATGAAATTTTGTCGCTTTAGCTTTCTTTAGGTGTTTTAATTTTGCTTCTCTTATTTTAATCCCAATACATGGAGGCCCCCGCTCTTTCCCTAGCATCCGGTTTTTCCCACATTTGGTTTTCCGGACTAGGGTTTTAAGGAGATGGGGGAAGTGTATTGAGGACGTTAGTTTTGGAGGAGGCCGGGAGTGGCCCAAACCCCTTGTATTTTCTTTCTATTTCAATTAATAAAATACAAGGTTCTCTGGAAAAAAAAATGGTGTTCTTCTCCCCTCCTCATGTAATGCTTGTCAGTTCTGAAGATCGCAACTAATAAAATGTTTGATTTAAACCCTAAAAAGGAAACAATATGCGCGGTGTAGTCGAGCTGATAGGGTTCGAGCTCAACTCGTATAAAAGAACTCAGGCTTGAAACTCGGCTCGAGTTTGATTGAGCCATTTAAAGGCGATTGAATTTGACTCACAAATACTCGATATAACTTCGATTTGGCTTGTGAGTTCGACTATTTTCTTGGAATTCTTGATTTTTTGTATTATGTATGAAATATAAGAAGATCTACCTCGACTTCGAATAATAATTAATGATTTATATAAAATATTATTTAATAATAAATTTACATATATTTTTAATCAATGAATTATTTAATATAACTCGATTAACTCACGAGCTACTCGAATATTGTATTTTGAAACTCGAGATCGGCTCGGTTAATCGATCGAGTAGTTCGAACTCATAAAGAATCGAATCAAGCTCCTTTCTAAAGTCGAAAGATTTAATAAATTTCACAAATTAACCCGATTCACTTACGACCATACTAACTAAGGCCAAAGGAAAAGAGTAGTTGCGATGTGGAGTCCTACAAACTGTCGGATTTAATAGAGCATAAAATAAGGAGAGATAAGGACAAAGGTTTAAAAGATAATATAGGATAAATATTAGTTAAAGAAATCACTTTAAGTGGTAATGTTAATTTTATATTTAGATTTAATCTTATCTTAGGATAAGATAAGATAATATTTTATGCATGTGTTTATCTTTTAGTGGATTTATGTTTTCACTTCTCCTATATAAAGAGAACGGGTGCAATCAGTTTTAATGATTCAATAAAACAGTTGGTTGCCGTCTTCCGTCTTTGCGTGATCTCGATTTTCTTCACGATCGAGATCGAAAATGAAAGGTTCGAGTCATTAATAATATCGACGAATCATCGCCCGATCCTTCTCAATTGTTTTTCCCTTGCATTAGCTTCAGTTGTTAGCCGCATTCACCTTTCTTATGCCCTTTAACAAATCATGCTCCATACATGCCCCAAATACCGGATGACTGTATCTTTTCAACCAAGAAATCAAACAGAAAAGATGGTGAATCAATCGAGAAGATATCAGGGGTTGATTCAAGATTGATGACATCATAGAATGAATAAAAAAAATTCTGGAGTCGAAAATCATGTTATCATTTCAATAAAATAAAATAAAATAAGAGTCATGTTCATGGCCAGGCCTGAGGCGCCATGTTGAAAAAGTTCTTGATCAGACCTTACCTCTGAGTAAGTAAGAGCTAACTCGCAGCACGACCCGGTAGAATTAGTTAGTCGGGCTAGTTGGTCCCGATCTACCGGGCTTTAAAAAAAAAAAAATTAAAATTAAATTCATGAGGAATTCAATCAAATAATAAAGAAACTAATAATCAAATGATCTTTTGAAGCAAATCAGAGAAGAAATCGATTGAGGGCCGAAATCAAAGGAGACTCAAAGTGGAATGTTTTTCAAATTGAAGTGTAGAGTTGAATTAGTTTGAATGTCACTTACTTATATTTGTTTTGTTTTGTGCATTTGAGTTGCAATCTACAACTTACGGCTTACGTAGGAAAGATTTAGTGCACCCAAAGAAAGAAAAATAAAAATTAGGTACGTAGAAATTGGAAGAAGGAAGATATATATTAAAGGATTTGGGCCACATAATTACTACTCACACCGCTTTTTTATTTTGATTCCTTTAAACATCTTTTAGGTCTTTTGAACCCCGATATAGTAGCACACTCCGAGCACCCTCCAATATGTATATGCGGTTTCTATCGGCACCATATAATATTTACTGACACCTTTTTTTTTCTTTCATTTACTTCTACTTAACACATATGTATTTGTTTTTTTTTTTTTTTCTGTGACCACACTAGAAACGCGTGAGTCTGGCTGACGTTCCTTTTCGATAATAACTAACTTTGGTCCTTTTTTTTTTGTTTTGGTTTTCTATTATTTCACCAATTTGTTGACTTTTTAAACTACTTTGGCCTTTTGAACCCTAATATAGTTTTCTACCGGAACCACATAATTACTACTCACACTGTTTTTTTAATTTTGTTTCTATTATTTCAGCCAATTTTTGTCTCTTTTAAACATCTTTTGGGCCTTTTGAACTCCGATATAGTAGCACACTCCTACCACCCTCCAATATATATATATATATATATATATATATATATATATATATGCGGTTTCTATCGGCACCATTTAATATTTATCGACACCCTTTTTTTCATTTACTTACGCAACACATATGTATTTGTTTTTTTACTTTCGATCACACTAGCATAGACGCGTGAGTGCCAATCGACGCTCATTTTCGATAATAACGTCAATGGGTCAATGTTTTTCACCAATAATACATTTATTTATTTTTGGTTGGAAAAAGACATGGAAGAAAAGACCTAAAAGACCTAAATATTCTACAAAAGAGATGTTTAATTTTATTTTGTAAATATGTTTTTTCAAAAAGAAAAACATCGAACTAAAAGGCCTAATTCGACGACTTCGCCGAAAGCCAAAAAATTTCCAGGACCGGCCTTGGGTATAAATTCTATAAACATCTTGTTAAAACTATGTTTTATTTAGCAAAATAGATTCTATCATTCGTATTGTATAGTTACTCCAATGTTGTTGCCGTTGTTATTCATTTTTGTGAAACTGTGATGATCTGGAAGCTGTTCTATGCATTTGATGTTTTTGGCCATATCAAAGCTTCAGTGATGATGCGAGTTGGACTCGAGTGTGACCGCCGAAGGTTCTGTGGCATCGGGAAATGGGTTGGACTCGTTTTTCAGATCTGTGAACAATGCATATCATTTCCATCAGATAGTACTTCATGTGTTCCTATTTATATGATTATTTGTCAAAAACAACGCTTTTTAAAAAGGCAACTTAATAGACTGACTTTAACAATAAAATGAGTATAATGTTTTTGAATATAATTAATGTAACATATCTATTGTTACTCTTATTGTAATAAATAATGATAAAATAAAAAAATATATATAATAAATGTGCATTGAAGATGATATTAAAAGCACTTGCAGTAGATATTGTAAATCCTTTAAAAACTCTATTTTAGATATTTCAACAAGAAAAATAATAATGCAGCAGATTCACAATTTTTTTATTGTAAACTACAGATTCTGTAAAATTTCATTTACATCTAACGCATTCATCCAGATTCTGTAAATTTTCTTTTATATCTATCGGATTATGTAAATAGAGAGTCTGATGCATTTCATCATTAATAGATATTATGTAAGCTAAAAAACGTGTATTTAAAACTGTACAGTGACGGACCGAGGATTTCTTTTCAAATTAAATATGATAGGGAAATTTTTTCTTGAAAAAATCACCAATATTAATAAGAAAAAGGGGAAAACATACATTTCAAACACTAGAAAGGAAAAAATAAAACATAAATTACAAAGTGTAGATAAAAAACAAACAAAAAAAAGGATAAAAAAACATGTAGCAGCCAGGATTTGATCACTTGTTGACATGCTTAATACTTAGACACCATACCAGTTGAGCTACAAGTAGAGTACTATTAAAGATGTTCGAAAATATATACATACACAGGCATTTAATATTATTGGAGCGGTATACTAGTAATTTCACATCAAAAATTGAGTGGGGGCCATGCACCCTTCTCCTCCATGCTGGGTCCGTCTCTGAAACTGTATAATAGACAATTCGTTAAGAGTATATGATGCGATTGCTCTAACCTCATATAAAGAGGAACGTAAAATTTTGACTACAACATAATATAAAACGGATGGAGTGACTAATTGAAAAGTTTATTCAAAAAAAAAAAAGTTATCAATATATACTAGTTTTTAAAGCGAAAATGATTAATTAATGCAACGGTTGATACATGTTTTTCTCAACCAAAAAAAAAAATGCAACGGTTTGATACTTATTGTCGATTAAAATCGAAGATGACCCATGCTATATGTTTTAACTTATCGAGTGTTAACAAAATGTTAAGTAAAATATTGTATAACCAAAAGCTCACTCCATACATTTTAAGTACAAAACATAGTATAGGATGAAGTTTAGCCCTCATAGATATTATACATAACATTCGAGTGTCATTTATTTTTCAGGACCGTCCCTGTGTAATCGGAGATCCTAGGTAAAAATAAATAAATTTAGGACCCTCGATCATGTGAAAAAAAAAAATACATCACAACTATTTTTGAGCTATACTATGTTGATGAACGATATAAAAAATGTAACAAATTTTATTAGACTTTCTTTTACTGAATTCAGCTATAAATTTGGGTATTTCCGATTTTTTAGCATGAATAAAAAATAAAAAATAAACTAAAATACATTTATTTTATATGAAAACATGGGTCTTAAAATTAAGGTAGATCTCCCCTTAAAAAATAAATAAATAAATAATTAAGGTAGATCTCATATCATGCATTTTCACTATCAAGGCAGCCTTTACCAATTATCATGCATTTTAGATCGTATTCGAGACAACAATGTGTAATCCAAGCAAGACGCGGACTAAAACGATTCGATTCATAGACTATAATATCAAAGGGACTTTTATTGACCCTAAAACAAAAGACTCGGATAACAACCAAAGAAACTACACAATCGACCATCCTCCACACGTCAGTTGACCCAAATGAATATACATGGTGCCGCCCCTGCAACTGTCCTACACTTACTGTAAAGTCCCACATCGGTAAAATAAGAGAATGCTCACCCCCATATAAGTGTGAGACATAAAGGTCTTGTCAACTCGGGTTAGCCCTTTTAGACCAAGCGAGGACGGCGGTCTAAGAAGTTGACCGGACATTTATGATTCATTTAAGCCGCTACTGTGCCTGTGGTGCAGGGCATTCTGAGAATATGATATCGAGACGACTATCGACGGAACTATCGCTATTCGACCGCATAAGAAAGACGGTGTAAGGATGGCCTCTAGTTACCTCCTCGATAGGGGACGATCCGAGAATAGTCTTGGCCGCCCCGGCGAGGACGCCATCCTTATAAGGGAGAATGTAAAGTCCCACATCGGTAAAATAAGAGAATGCTCACCCCATATATAAGTGTGAGACATAAATGTCTTGACAACTCGGGTTAGCCCTTTTGCACAGCGAGGACGGTGGTCTAAGCGATTGACCTGACATTTATGACTCATTTAATTAAGCTACTGGGCCGGGGTTTGGGGCGTTACACTTACCCTATGAACACGGACACACTGTATGACACGATACATATACGGTGAATGACTAATTCTAAAATTTAAAGTCACGACACGCCAGCGTCGACACATGTTAAAAGATATATATATTAACAAAGATACAATTTATAAAAAAAAGGATTATATTCAAAGTAATCTAAATAACAATACAAAAAAAAAAAAAAAAGTAGTACCTAAAATAGAATTTTGACATTTATATGGTTACGGAAGAAAAAAATGATTGGCCTACAAATTATTACAATTTGTAAAAAAATGATTTAGTTAGTTTATAAAAAAACATATAAGCTAAATGCGACTAAGTATTTGTTAAATTATAATCAAGGTTAAAAATCGTGTATTTTAATGCTTTTATTAAGAAAATTTAATTTAAAAAAAAAAACTAAATTGAATAAAATTACATTTACGAGTGCCAACATCACGCAGAAGGTACGTCGAATATTAAAATGGGGAAATTCATTTTTTACCCTTTTTTTTTTAAAATAAAAACGAAATTTACACCCTTCTAAATTCAAAAACCACTCCTATCCACCACCTAAAGGGTGAAATCGCCAAAAATAGGAGAAACCTCTCATTTATCGCCCGTATGTTTCGCCTGTGGTGAGAGATCCCGCCTTCCCGCGCTTTGACACCTCCCGTATTTCTCCCAAGTTTAGCTTGTGGTGGGAGGCCCGCTTGAGAAGATGGGAGACCCGCCGTTTATTTCCAGAAAATGAGGACGCTTTTAAACCGATTTTTCATTTCTTTTCATCTCATTTCTTCTTCATTATCAGATTTTCGAATTCTTCATCAACGAATTTCCAGAAATCTTCATTTCTTTGTATCTTGTTCTCGCAAAACCCATTTCTTTGTACTAAATTTCAAGCTTTATCAAATTGTTTTGTCAAATTTCAGTTCCACAAGATTTCGAATTTCATCAATTTAACATAATCGAAGGATTCGAAGGTTTAGATTTCTCCACCATCCTTGTAAATTTCGTGTTAATATCATCTTTTTGTTAATAAACGTTTCTCCATTGATGAAGAAGAAATGAGATGAAAAGAGATTAAAAATCAGTTTAAAAGCGTCCTCATTTTCTCTGAAATAAACCGGGCGGGATCTCCCATCTTCTCGGGCGCCTCCACCACGGGCGAAACTTTATAAATTCGGGAGGTGTCAAAGGCGGGATCTCTCACCACGGGCGAAACATGGACGATAAATGGGAGGTTTCTCCTATTTTTTGAGCGATTTCACCCACTTTTAGGCGGGGGATATGAGTGATTTTTAAATTTAGAATGATATAAATTTCGTTTTTATTTTCAAAAAAAAGATAAAAAAACGAATTTCCCCTATTAAAATTTTAAATAATAATGCTATCTTAATCAATCGACACGTATCGTTAACGTGTCTGTCACATGTCGTGTGGAACAATTGTCGGACACGACACATTTAGTTGTCGGTGCTTGCTTAGACCTTTACCCTATCTGTCGCGGTGTCGCCCCATCTATATCTTCACATCACAGCCCCATTGGAATAATTGCACAAAAAGGAGGAAGGTATGACTATAATTCCTTTTCTTCTCCCATGATTTATCGTCTATGCTATAATTCTTGTCTGTTTGTTTTAATTCGCTTGCTATTTGTTACAGAAGTCGGACAGTACGAAGAGTACGATGATTTTTATTTTTTCTATGAATTTGTTCCTAGATCTGATATATTTTTTTAATTGTTTTTTTCAGGAACCTAGATCTGATAATCGAAAGCAAATATCTGATTATTATTTTTGTTTTGAATAATTAAGATCTGCAATTGCAATACCTTTTTGGGATATGGACTTCTCTGATGCATATAAGCATTTCTACCTTAAGTTGCAGGAAGCGTCAAAGAGGGGTGGTATGCTCTCTCTCTTCTTTATGATCTTTTTTCCTCTACGACACCTTGAATGCTTGCTTTGAATGCTGCTTTGAATGCTGCTGTTAAGGTTGATTTGTTCCTTCTCATTGATTCTGTTTTGTATCTATGACATGAAAGTGCTCAAAACTTGCGTACGGTCCGGTTTTGCTAGTTCCTGGATTGGTAAGCACTTTATTACAATTATAATCAGGCTAGTGTTATTGTGTTGCTACATTGTATGTTTTTATACTTGCTTAGATATCTGTATTATGTGCGCATACTTTTATATATGTATTGTTTGATGAAAATCTCTTCTCGGAACGCAGATAAGTCTTATGGAATCACTTGGGTTGCTGTGCACAGCATGGACGACTCCATATGTGTGGTAACTAGGCACCATGATCTGGTTCGTCATCTCTTTATTTTGCTTCTTTTAACTTTTAGCCGGTGACTACTTATTTTGTGAAGTTAATACTTGGCTGCTTCATTATATGAACAGGACACACTTGTGGGTGGGTTCTACAAGACTGTGCCAAAACATGATGTAATGTATGCTATAACTCAAGCTATATTGTGTGAAGTTGAAGGTGTGTTGGCTTCCTTACCATTCTCTCTAGTTTTTTTTTTTTTTGGTTTTAAGTGTAGCTAAGTTTATGTATCAGGGTAATACTCTACAGTTATTTTTTGTTTGTATGGTTGGGTTTAAAGTTACGTTATATGGGGATGAACTTGGAATATACATAACTCAGACATGAAAAATGAAGAATAGTGTTGAAAATTAAGTAAAAACCGCTAGATAATAAATGTAAAGCTACAGAAAAAAATGAAGCGATCTACTAAATACTGTTTATATTTATGTGTTCTGATATTGTTTTATAATGTATCGTTCGGTTTTTACATTTCTAATATTTCCTCTGTACATGTATCCCATATTATTTTTCAAAAACCCCACATCTGCACCCATGGAACCTAGCTCTTCTTATTAGCAATCCATTTGCGCTCATTTACACCTATGAGCTGCATAATGGGATGTATGTACATCTTTGCTCAGTTTGCTTTCATTCATTGCTTTGATGTTGCCCACTTGAAGTTCTTCTAAATCATTGTCAATTGCCATCAAACATACACACAAAAGCTAGACGGGGCAGTAAACCAATTAGAAAAATTGCTCAGTTAGCTTACAAAGTGGGATAAAACACTCGTAAAGGAATAGGTAAATAATGCACCGTACTCATCACTTTTGTATCTATGATTTTTAAATGTTAACGGTTAACGATCGTTGGAGCAGCCCTTCCGTATGATGATGATTTCCGCGAAAGGTCCGGCCTGATCATCAAGAAGCCTTCGGTGTTGGTAGGACCAACTTAATTTCTTTGACACGTAGCAAATCAATCGGTCTTTTCCACTTATGTGTTCTTGCTTTTGGTACGTGCGGTTTCGTGTTTTCCACCCGTTAAAAATTCGATGAAGAAGCCGACAAAGCGGTGGCCTCTTGCGTTGAGTATGATAAGCGAAAGGCCATCAACTATTTAATGGAGAAAATGAGTGAGTCGGAGGTGATTACTCTCGATGACGCCATAAAGGTAGGTTGTGAGCTTGTTCAAAAAAAAAAAAAAAAAAGGGAGTTATGGCTTGCTTTGATGCCTGGTTTAGTGCCGTGATTATTTATTATTTTGTTTAATATGTGTGCATACACGCAGACAGCAATATCTGCTTTTAAGCATTTGTGCCTCCGGGAGTTGGAAGCTGAAGAATATTGTGTGAGTGCTGCCTCCATTTGTATCGATCTGTCAAGCCATTTGCTCAACATATATATTGATGTTTTCAATTGATCATTTTACCTTTTCTGCTCTAATATGAGTACTATATTATCAGGTTACTACTTTTATTGGACATGGTCATGCAGAACACTTACTCGTCCCTACGATTGAGAAACATTTGGCCGAAATTAACAATGGATTTGGTAACGTTGACTCTGGTAGTAGTCGCTCGACAAACAAGAAGATTGAAGAGCATTTGGCTGTCCTTAACATTGGCTCTGGTAGCTGTGGCTTGACATACGATGAGAATGTCATTACCATTTAGCTCCTGCCGTTTCTGTTTTCCCCAAGTATAATGGATTCAGCATGTTTATCTATGTGGTTTTAAAGAGGGCTGGAAAAAGAAAAACACCCTTGTTTATTGTTATATATATTTTGTTGTAACTTAAATATCTTAAAGGGAAATTTTATGATGCTCAATGACCACTAAATTTATATGTCATTACATAAATGATTGTGTATTTAAATCAATTTTCAACCATTCAATTCAAGATTATATGTTATTTATGTGGCTTAGGACACAATCAAATAGGATGATTTCTTTTCTTTCTAAACAATATGCTCGGTGTAATCGAGTTGAACCCAACTGATTCTCTTTAAGGTTTGACTTGACTGGACTCGAATAAAAAAACTCAGGTTTAAACTCAGCTCGAGCTCGATCTCGATCGAGCCATTAAAAGGCAGAATGAATTCAACTCATCAAATACTCGTTATAACTCAATTCAGCTCGGGAGCCCGATTATTTCATAGAATTCTTGATTTTGTTAATTATTTATAAAATATAAGAAAATTTAGCTCGACTCGATTAATAATTAATGATTTATATAAAATATTATTTAATAATAAATTTATATATACAATTAATTTTATAATATGGTTCGATTAACTCACGAGCTACTCAATTATTGTATTTTGACACGTTTGGGCTGGTTCCACGAAGTGTCTGAAGTTGAAGGTGTAATGTACAATTTAACTACAACAGTAGTGTCTGAAGTTGAAGGTGTGTTGGCTTCCTTACCATTCTCTAGTTTTTTTGGTGTAAGTGTAGCTAAGTTTCTCTATCTGGGTAATACCCTTTACACTTATTTTTTGTTTGTAAGGTTGGGTTTAAAGTTTCATTATATGGGGATGAACATTGAATGTCCATAACTCCGATATGTGAAATGAAGAATAGTGTTGGAAATTAAGAGAAAATCGCTAGATAATAAATGAAAAGCTACGATGAAGCGAACTACTAGATATTGTTTATATTTATGTGTTGCGATATTGTTCCATTATGTACCGTTCGGTTTTTATGTTGCTAATAATATTTCCTCCGTACATGTATCCCATATAATTTTTCAAAAACCCCACATCGGCACCCATGGAACCTAGCTTTTAACTTTTTATATTAGCAATCCGTTTGCTCATTTACACCCATGAGCTGAATTATGGGATGCATGTACATCTCTGCTCAGTTTGCAAACATACACACAAATGCTAGAAGGGGCAATAAAAAGGAGCCAAATTTGCTAGGAGAAAAAAAAAAAAAAAAAGGCTCAGTTAGGTAACAAAGTGGGATAAAACACTCGTAAAGGAATAGTTAATACTGAACTGTACTCGTCAATTTTGAAACTTTTTTTTGTTAAATGTTAACGGTTAATGCATCGTTGGAGCAGGCCTTCCATATGATGATGATGTTTTCAGCGAAAGGTCTGGCCTGAGCTTCAAGAAGCCTTTCGGTGTTGGTGATTACTCTCGATGATTACTCTCGATGACTCTATAAAGGTAGGTTGTGAGCTTGTTCAACTATTGAAAAGCGATATGTTAGCAAAAAAAAGCAGAGTTATGCTTGCTTTCGATGCCAGGTTTAATGTCAGTGATTATTTTTTATTCGGTTTATATGTGCGTGCAGATGGCAATATCCGCTTTTAAGCATATGTGCCTCCAGGAGTTGGAAGCTGAAGAGTATTGTGTGAGTAGCTATGTTTATATCATATATATATATATATACACCTACTGCTGCTAATCCACAGATAGCATGCCTTTGTTACTACCAGAAGAAAGAAATATATATCTTCAATTCATTTGTATTGACATTTTGGTCAACATATTGATGTTTTCAATTGATCATTTATTTCAGCTCTAATATGACTATAATATCAGGTTACTGCTTTTAAAGGACATGGTATTCCAAGCCACTTACACGTCGATACGATTGAGAAGCATTTGGCCGTCATCAACACCAAGTTTGGTAACGGTGACTCGACAAACAATGATTGGATTGAGGAGCATTTTGGTGTCACTGAAATTAGCTCTGGTAGCGGTGGCTCAACAAACAATGACATCGTTTGGCCAAAAATGAGGATGTCATTTATATATAGTTCGGTTCGAGTTTATAAAATTTCTTTGAATATCAGCTTGAGCTCGAATTCGAAAAACTCGGTCTCAAACTCGAATTAAAGTATATTTTAAATTGCTCGATCGACTCGTTTAGACCTATACTCCTGACTCGTTTAGACCTACATTTCTGAACTCCATGTAATGTTTGTGGTTCGTCACGAAGAAGTTCTAGACATCTTGAAACTCTAAGTACATTTATTAGTATTTGTCCAAACTTAGCTTGGTTGTGATGTAACCATGAAAGCACTTGAATGCTACTTTTATGTTTTGTATTATGTATTAAAAACGGGTAAACCCTAACCGTGAGGGCCCCTCGTCTCCGATCCCATAGGAATGCAAGGAGAAGTTAATCATGGGACCTAGCAGCTTAGATATGAGACTTTGCATTAGATATCTCTTACCGAAAGGGGCCGGCCCTTTACGGGACTCGAACCCGCACCCTCCGGCTTTAGATATAGCAAGACACTACACCGCCTCACCCGCTCACCACTAAGCCATATCCAGAAGATTATATTATGTATTATGTTCTAGAAAGCGTAGTTTTAGTAATCAATTTAGCTTCCGCATTAAATTATTTGGTGCAGCAAATGCGGCTTCGTGATCCGAAAAAAGAAATGGGCCATAGCTGAACGGTTCAATTCCAGAAATTACTCGGGTTTTTAGGTTGAGCCGTTATATCAATACGGATGGAAGTATCTCTAAGATGAGTCTTCTCTATGTGTTTTATTTTGATTTGTTCAATAAATAGTGCTATGAAAGTTTTACCTTTAATAAAATAAACGCAAATGCTACATCTCCCCAATATTTTCACAACATTTCTACCGAAAATTAATCCGAGCCATTTATTGGCCGGAGATGACAACCAATGAAAAAGAAAAAAATGAATGGTGATGATCTCATGTCGGTAGTGTTTCGGGGTCCTGATTCGGTGAATGTAGCAGTTTCCAAACTTTAAAATTAGTTTTTCACCGATTTCTTGTTTTTCTTTTTTCGGCAATAAGTTGTAAAAGATCAAATCACTATAAACTCAACATAAATGCAATTACTATAATTCTTTAAATTTAACATGAATGCTGCAATTACTCCTTATTACTATGAGATAAGTTTCAGAGTATGATACATTAAATAGTTGCATTAAATCTCTGATAAATGTAAAATAATAATATCAAATATTTCCACACAACATCAGTTTTTCTATTATATACAGAAGACAATAGATCTCTTGCTTAGAAACCAGAAAACACAAGCCATAAGAAATGGTGTCAAACAAAAATCTCTTGGTAATATTTGTGGCTTTGGTTTTCCTCCTGAATGCATCAACAAATGCACAAGAGCAAAAACCCAAAGAAACACAACCCGTGGAGGCGGAGGCAAACGGATTCAAAGCCGTAAATGAATTTTGTGACCAAAGAAGAACCATGGAAGACAGGGCTTTTGTAAGAAAGTATTGAAATTAAACCCTAAAAAGTGCCACAGCAAACGATAATCCAACACTCCTTAAAATCGCGATAGAATTAGCCGTGGGGCACGCCAAGAAAACGAAGGAATTCTTCAATACACTAACACAAGGAAACGACACAGCGCCAGCAGTGAAAGCTGGTCTAACACCATGTATTTCTGCATATGATTATAGCATTAAACAGCTTAATCGTATTAGTAAAGATTTAGAGGATGATCCTCCTATGATGAACTACGAAGCGAAAATGGCTGCTAATCATCTTAAGCTTTGTGAAAACAACTTAGCGACGAGCAGTATCACCGAGGCGTTGATATTTAATAGGAACAAGATTACCATCAAGTATAGTGAATTGGTAGAAGAGCTTAGTTCTGTTGTCTAGACTTCAGTGTTTCCTATTATATATTCAGTTTATAAAAAGGGTTCTGTTTCTTATTTCAATAAGGTAAAAAATCTTTTTGATATGGAAGGAATTTATCCTGGTAGACGAGGAGCGTTAACGAGACGAGCATGCAATTTCGCAAGTTCAAGCTCGAGCCGACATTCAAGGAAATTTTGAAAACTCGAGTCGATCTCGAGTTTTGTACGAAGCTTGCCGAGTCTAATAAATTTTCGAACTTAATTTGAAAATAGTTTGAATTATCACATGATAATAATAACAATTAATAAGAATTATTGGAAAATTAGAATTATAAAGTCAGGAGAAAGAAAACCTCTATACCTGTCTGAATATCAATCCCGGATTAATAACAAGAGAATTATAAGCGACTTTGTTTCGATGATTCCAAATTAACAAAGCAAAAAATACAACTATTGATGACACATATTGGATACCAGATTTGAAGTTGCGGCCATAAATCACTAAAAGAAAAGCATTTAGCCCAGTCATCTTACACCAGTTGAAGGTGTGCATCCATATCCATATAGCCAGGGCCGGCCCTCGAATTTGTTGCGCTTAAGACAAAGTCCCCGAATTGGGTCTTTTAGTTGAAGTTGTCTTTTTTTTTGAAAAACATACTTATCGCGTTTTTAACATCTGTAAGTACAAGATTCAAGTTATTTGTTAGATATTTTATTCACAAAGTCTGTTTTTATTTTTGTTTTGAATGTGTTGTTGCACACTGAGTGCGACAGATGTCGCCGAAAAGAAACGGGGTTCGACCTTTGCGAATGACACGTGATTTCGTAGAAGGGATTTTTCATTGGGACACATCATTTCGGTTGTGCATGGTCATTGGGATACATCCTTTGAAGACGAACTGGTTTGTTCTTTCGTGAAGAGGGACGGTATCTTTTCGTTGTCTATAAATAGATAGACATCTGCATTCGGAGTGAAAGATAATGAAGTTTTTTTAGAAGCATCATCAGTACAAATATATTGTGTCTCTAAAGTAGTACTCCATTGAATACTGAGAGAGATCTTAAAACATCTCTTTAAAAAACGTTTTATACGTGCCTTGGAGATCATTTAATTCTATTTGTTTTATCACATTTTTCTAACATTATTGATAGTCTCAAAACATGCTTACAAAGTAGCCTTTTCTAGCATATTTAGAAACAAAAACCAAATTCATACGTATACATAAAACATACTTACATATTACTATTTCAAGATCGCTCTTGCAGCACATTTAGAGACGAAATCACTAATCAAAGTAGAATTGTCAATTTCATTAACCATATTCTTCTCAATTGAGAATTTGAGAATAGAATTTATCATTTATGAATGGGAAATTAAAAGAAGGAAAGGAAAACAAAAAAAAAAAAAAAAACACTCAAGCAGCGGGGAGCTGGGAAACAGCGGGGATCAAGGGGAGGGCCGGAACTTAGGAGTGAAAAATGAGTTCTATCTATTTTTGTTTGTTTTATTTATTTTTGTGTGTGTTCTTTTTAATATAATATAGATATATATAATAAAATAATAATATAGATAAAGTCATAAAACAAAACAAAAAACTTGTTTGTATATATCTATTTTTTTGGGTCAAGTAAATTTTTTTATTGGTGCCTTTATCAATTAGAGTAAAAAAAAATTTGGGCCTTTATCCAAAAAGAAAATTAACATATTATATTATGTTGAATCGTATTAAATCTATACGATTTTTTTTTCTTTTAGCGAAACATGTACCGTTGGGTCCTCCGACACAATTGGGCTTAAGACCCGGGTCTCGCCGGCCTTAGCATAGGGCCGGCCCTGCATATAGCCACATCACACGCAAACATAAATGATTAAATGTTTCTTCTTCAAACTTGTAACAAAGCGGGCAAATGGAGTCCTGATAGCAAGGAGATTCGGTTTTGTAGGGATTCTTTTGAGACTTGCTTTCCACATGAACATATTCACCTTCGAATGTAACAATCTATTCCACCTCACACCATGCTCATTAGCCGGAAAAACATTTTAAAAAAATTCCAATTCAAGTATTTTCCTCAAAAGAACCACCAAGAAGACGTCATTCGAACATAAATTCCCTCTCAATTTATCCTTTATGTTGGGATAGTGTATCATGTATAGAGTAATTTACGGAATAGATCCATAATTTACGGAAGAAATTACGGCAAATAAGATCAGAAATAACTAACACGAAAATAAGGTTCGTTTAATTTACTAGATCTAACAAAATAACTATACTTTGCAGATCTGATTCGAACAATGAATAGTAAATAGTATGATGTATAAATGAAGGATTAGAGATCAAACCGATGCAAGTAGTTACACTTTCCTTAAGACAAATTGCTCCGGTATGTTGCCCACGGTAGTAGCAATTGACTCCCAAAATACAACGGCTTACGTCTCGGATTTAGATGCACTTAAAAAATCCGAGCTCCGGCAAACTTAATGAATGCTCTAACTCCTCTTAGACTCAATATGTAGATCTATATGGTAGACTCTTTCTGGTGGAAAAGACGAGAGAAAACTCGATAATCTAATTCTCATTCATAGGGATCCTTTATATACTAGGCGTGTTTGACCTCCTTGGCCGACTTCATCCTTGCTTCCGATTGGTCGGATGACGTGTCCTCTGAATTCTGATAGGTCGAATGACACAATCACATTCCAAAATTAATTTTATGGTTAATTTCATAAAGAAGTTTTGTCCAAAAATTAATATTAACATCCGATCCGAACCGAGTTCGAGATGGATGGCGGCTCGCACGTGTGGAATTATCTAAATCTTCCCTCTGCACAAAAGTGTTTTATCCCTTAAGGCACATCCATAAGAGACACACTAGCTCTTATCACCTGAATTCCCAACACTCAAGTTTTCAATGTGGGAAAATGGGCTAAGCTCCTTCTTTCAACTCTCATCTCCTACATATTTTCTACCAACCTTAGCAATTAATTTCTTATTCACCCGATATCTGAATCGAAAGATTCAAAAACCCATCATCAACTACTCCGTATGGAGTATTTAATGATATCATTAGCTTCCGATGACATACATCGAAGCATATCCGTAATTAGCGCTAATGTTGACTGTTCAACCATTCAATCAGGTTTTTTCTCCAACACTTTATACCACGTTAGTTTCGGCGATTATTTTGTGATTGGGATTTGAGAAACAAATGTATTATTCCTTTTCAACATTAAACCATAATAAATTTATGCGATTATATTATGATTTCTCAAAAAAGATTATATTATGATTGAGATTTGAGAAACAATTGTCTTTTTTTTAACACTAAGCCATAATAAATTTAGGGGGAATGAGGGAGAAGGACAAAAATATTTCATCAATTGAGTAGTCTTTTGAAACTTTTGCATAAAGGACAAAACTATTTATTCATTGTCGAAATTCACTGTTTAAATTCACTAATTTTCAAAATTCATTGTCGAAATTCACCGATTTTCGGGATTCACTGTCATTCATTGTCGAAATTCATTGATTTCGGGATTCACTTGAGAGATTCACTGATTTTCGGATTCATCGTTTTGTCATTCCCGCTTATAAAATTATACTGATCTCCTATAAAAATATATATTTGTCATGATACTAAAAAATATTCCGTATTATTGTGATTATCCCTAATTTCCCAATAAATTTATTATTATTCGGAGTTTTTTTTTACTCAAACAGATCACCACGTAAATTTCTTTCCCATCCTCCACAAAAGCGTATATTTGGTAAGTAATTAAATAGCGTATATTTTCGTTTCCATTACAATAAGCGATAAATCAGGACACAGGATCAATTTGTGCAAATAACTTTACGCTATCAAAAATTTTTAGTGTTAAAAGGTTAGGTTTTCAGCCTATATATACATACACACAATGTATTCATTCACATTCAATCGGTAAAATTCCGCAGCAGAAGGCAATGGCGGATTGGGCTTCTCTCCCTGGCGGTGTGATAGTGTTAATCGCAAGACTTTTAGAAGTGTTGGATGATTTTGTTGCGTTTCGAGGTACTTGCACCGCATGGCGGGCGATAAATCAGTAATTTTATGGTGGTCCAGGTGCAAGTTTTGACCCACCAAATCAAGACTTTCAGCGAGGATACGTTGGTGGAAAGTTTTACGGTAGGATTCCATTGGTGGAAGTTGAATTCCTATTTGGTTGACACACCAAGAGGATTTTGGTCCCGGGCCATTAGTAAAATTTGTGTCGATAAATGGAGCCATGGACTTCCGTTATTGATGCTTAACAGTTAACACGATGCAAGTGGTCGAAAAGATACGCAAATTAAAAAGATTCCCTATGAAATATATGCGCGGTGAAGGGTACTGTGAGTTTTTTAATCTCTACAAGAAGAAGATAATCCGGATTTCGTTGCCCGAAGCAAAGGGGAAGCATTGTATTGCATCTAAAGGGTGGTTTATCGCGACTGGATCTTCAAGAGAGTTGAGTTTATTGAATCCCATAACTCGTGTTCACATTACATCTTTTTTCTTCTACCCCTCATTTATTATATACTCAACCATTTTTTACTATTTTATATTAATACTAATAAAATGTCATTTTAGTCTTTTTAATCAAAATTAATGATAAATAATAAATCTAATTAACTTTTTTAATATGTGTGAAAAAACCTAAAATGACTTACATTTTGGGCTCATTTTGGGACGGAGTTAGTAGTTCCAAAGGTCGTCATCTTGATCAATTTACATTGATTGAATTGGATGTGAACAACAGTACACATACATGTATTTCGAGTTTGGGCGAAAAAGCTATCTTCCTAGGAATAAAGTGGATGCCACGAGATTTCCAGGGATTATAGAACCGAATCACATTTACCTTAGCGATGGAGGCTACCGTTTTGCCGGATGATTTTTATGCAAGAGTAGATGGGACACGAGCCATAACATAAATGATAATAGCCTTCTTAGCTGCATTTGTAATGCTTGGGTGACGCTTACTTTCTAGCCTTATTGTGTTTATTACTAGAAAACACGATTTTGTTTGTTTTCGTTAGAGTATTGTTTAGAGTTTTTTTATATCATTTCACCATTTATTTTTTATAATTCTGTTACCAATCATTTCTTCAACTACAAATAAAAAATATTAAATCATCTTTCATTATTTCACTTTATCAACTTTATTACTTTTTTTATCATTATTTTATTCATTATACTACTTTATTTCAATTTTTCTCAACAATCATTTATTTATCTACACAAATTTCAAAAAAAACATCTTAACTTTCTAATTATTACTTCATTCATTTTTATTATATTTTATCATCCACTAGTATCTAAAACAACCCAAAAAAAACTTCAACTCAAATCAAACGGAGCCGTAAGGTTTTATTTGTCCCTTTCGGATTTTCTTGAATGTTTATGTTTGCCTCATATCTTTTGTAGCAATATTATCTTGGGTGTAAATATTGTGTAGACTTGGGAAGTAACTCTATCATTACCCTTTTTTATTAAGATAACAAAGTATAAATATTTATTCACATGTGTTTGTTGTTTGAGGTTCCCCTGTTTCTAAATCGTTTATTGATTTATTATTTATTTGTTCTTTTTCAGGGACCTTTATTGATTTCTTGATCGTTTATATTGTTATTTTTATTTTATTATTTGAGAAGTACTGTCATGATTTTAAAATAAAATAAAAAATAAAAAATCACCCTGTATATTAAATAGAAGGGGTTCTAAAGGTACCCCCGTTTTTTTATTTTCGGCAACTATTATTTGATTATTTTTTTGATGAAAAAACGTCTGTGACACTGACGTTGATATTGAAATACCACACTGACGTTACTATTAAAACATCAACGTCAATGGAAAGTCAGTGGACTGACGTTTCTAAGTTGTGACACTTTTATAACGTAAACGTCGGTGCCACTGACTTTCGTTGTTGAACACCAACATCGATGTCGATGTGTCACGGCGTTGGTTTTCAACAACAGAACGCCGATCGCCATTGACGTTCCGTTCATCAAAAATCATCGTGGTGCCGGAGTAATTTTTTATGATGTCAGGAGTAATGTGGTGCCAAAATAAACTGTGGTGCCTTTAGAACCCCAAAAATAAAATGTCGATTTTTATTTTTTATTTTTATTGTTGTAAAAGTATCAATTAAAAAACGCGTATTATTTTCTCAAACTACAGAAATTGCAAAATTGTTCTCATAACTGTGGTGTGATATCGGTTTCGGTCTCATACGATTTCAATTTATGAATTAAGCCCCGTAAGTTTTAAGAACGTCTTAATTTATTGGAATTTTTCGGTCACTTGACACGTTGGCGTTGAGTGGATAGCCACATCAGCAACTGCACGATGGCTTATCAGTAAATAGTCATATCTTCACAGCCGGAGGTTCCAAGTTTGAGTCCCAATGGGATAAAAAGTGTGTGTACGTAATTCGTTTCCGTGTAAAAATTATCTTCACAGCTTGTCGTTGGCTCTCAATTTCTTTTCCTTCGTTGAGAAACAAGCCAGTTTTCAATCACAATGTATGTTTGTTACCACCAAACCCGAATCCAAAAACACGGCAAAACAAGGCAAAATTGCATTTTTGTAATGTAACTAGAGTACTAGACACGTTTTAAGAATTTAACCCTGATTTTATTCCGATTAAAAAATTAGTCCTATAAGTCAATTCTTTTTTTTTTCTTTTTTTCAAATTTGCTCTTGTACGTCGAAAAATGCTGAGTAGACTCATTTTCCCGACCAAAAATGATGACATGACAATAACAACTTCTCATTTCATCTCTATTGTGCCAACGTGTACTAATTTCCGGCTAAACATGGTCATTTATTTATATGATATCACCAAAAAAAAAAGGAATGTGTCATGTTTATTTATTTTGGATCAAAATTTGGATTTTTCCCTCTTTGTTTTTTGAAAGGAGAATAGGGGTATATTTGTCCGGTGCAATTTGTTTCGTCCTCATTTCAAGTGGAAAAAAAAGTGTGGATTAAAGCTTAAATAAGAGGGAAAAGATGGATTTATACCTTATTTTTCCTTTTTCTTACTCAAACAGATCACCACGTATATTTCTTTCCCATGCTCCACAAAAGCGTAAATTTGGTAAGTAATTGAATAGCGTATATTTAATTAAAACGTGAATATTTTCGTTTCCATTACAATAAGCGATAAATCAGCACACAGGATCAATTTGTGCATATAATTTTACGCTATCAAAAACATTAGGGTTAAAAGGTTAGGTTTTCAGCCTATATATACATACACACACAATGTATTCAATCGATAAAATTCCACAGCAGAAGGCAATGGCGGATTGGGCTTCTCTCCCTCATGGTGTGATAGTGTTAATCGCAAGTCTTTTAGAAGTGTTGGATGATTTTGTTGCGTTTCGAGGTACTTGCACCGCATGGCGGGCGGCTACACGTTTGAAGGATTTCGATAAATGGAGCCATGGACTTCCGTTATTGATGCTTAACAAGATGCAAGTGGTTGAAAAGATACGCAAAAGAAAAAGAATCCCTATGAAATATATGCGTGATGAAGGGTACTGTGAGTTTTTTAATCTCTACAAGAAGAAGATAAACCTGATTTCGTTGCCCGAAGCTAAGGGGAAGCACTGTATTGCATCTAATGTAATATCCCGATTTTTGAAAAAGGGCAATTCGGTCTTTTAGCAAAAATCAGAATATTATGTTATTTTTAATTAAAGGATTTTCGAAAAAAAAAAAGGAAAAGAAAAAGGGATAAACAAGTATTTTCTTTTAAGGAAAATAATTAAATAATTAGGTAATTGGGATTATAAAAGGAAAACTAATCCTAATTTTAACCTAGTTGTTTTGACAAAAAAAAGAGAGAGGGACGCAGAGAGGAAAAAGGGGCGCAGCTTTTGAGAAAAAAAAAAGGGAGAAGAAGCTTTCAATCTCGAGGCTAATCCGTTGCTCTTTTCATCAGACTCATCAAGAGAAAAAGATCTCCGCGAGACGAGGATCGTTTTGATATCAACAATCCTTAAATCCATTAACGTTTGGATTTAAAGGTTAAACTTTTGACGGGTTGAAGCTTTGGATCGTTGTACCACGCAAATTAAGGTAACGTGGTTTTCTTATCGTATGATTAAGGTTTCGTAAAGTGGTAGAGCAATTTGTATGATTGTTTTTCATGGTTTTAATTCGTTCAAGTCGAGTTTGGGTTGAATTTGAGAAGAAAACGCAGAGCGCAGAAAAACGCCCTCCTCGTGGTGCGGAAAGGAAAACGCGAATGCAGTGCAAGAGAGGCTCGGTCGACCGAGCCACCCATTCGGTCGACCGAGTGGTGGTTCATCCGTCTGGATGAGGTGTGTATCCGTGCGGCTATTTCTCCGTGGTCGGACGAAGAAGTTTATTCGTCCGGACAGAAATTTATTCGATCTTTGTTTTCTTTTTATGTGTTTCAAGCTTTATAGTAGCATGTTTATTTGCTTAACCTTACGTGACAAAGCTCGAATTAGCTTTTGATGCGTTTAGTTCCGGCACCACATGGATTCCCTAAAAGATGAAGTGTGGGGCCGTCGAAGCTTTGGATTTGCCTTGTGCTTCGATAAGCTGTAGTTTATCGATGTCTGTGTAATTGCTAGGCCTTGTCCGTGTCTAGTGGTTTAGGAAAGAGAGTAGGAGATGTGAGGAGCTTACTTGAAAACACTTAGGTGGCTAGTTAAACATCTAATCCAACGTATGTGTTAGATTAATAATTAAACATCATGTAATGCTTGGTAAGGCATAGTACAATATCGCGATGTGTTCTCTCGACCGCACAAAGTAGATCGTACACTCACGCCGGTCAATCGATTGGCTAGATAAAGCGTCTGGTACATTCTCGCGGGTTATCACACTATCGGGACTCGATATTCCCGGGCTACTGAGGCGTGTCTCTAAGTAGGTTGCACCCAGCTGTCCTAGTACATCATATTACTAGGCGTAGTGCCCTTGTTATTCATGATGTAACAAACTTGAGCTAAGTTAGATACCTTTTGGAACCTCATGTTATGCTATGAACATAATATGATAGTTAGCTAGGGTTAACAACGGAAATGAATTAATAAAAGACGGCGTTGCTTTTATTACTTTATGAGATCATAGTTATACGATCTTCTACGCTAAGCATCGAGTACTTTTGTACTTACCCCGTTACTTTTCGCTTTGTCTTTCCCTTTCCCCAAAGAAGATGAACAGTTGCTTAATGTCGATGAGTTCTTTGACGAGGACGTGTGAGATGGAGCTCGTGAAGACTTAGTTCTTTTACTTTTGACTCTTTCAATAATGTTGTTGACTTAGTTTCAAACAATGTTGTCTTTCTTTTGGATTAGTTCTGGTTAAGTTCTTTTGAGATCTTTTGGGATTTGAATGTTGGATGATTAGTTTTCTTTATTGGATTTTGAAGAGAGTTTGAGAATGTGTTAACACAAGAGTAAACTTCAACTTATCTTTTATTCATTGATAATGTGGAGTATATGTAGATACAATTGAGGAGTTTGAAAGGTCCTAGACAAGATAGTGACCTTTCATAGAAAATGTAAAAGCTATAAACGAGGCTAGATGCTTTTTAGTCTCTTACATAATAAATGTCTATGACATAAAGTGAACTCGATTAAAAGCTATGTCTATGACTAGAGTTTGACATATTAATTGTTTGTATGTACTACAATTAATATGTCTCTTTATAAATAAATAAAGTGTACATGAGAAAATCCGGCACATGAGTTCAAGCGAGTTCATGACCTGCTTGAACCTCAAGCAGACTTATCAAGATGTCAATATTGCCACACCCCTCAAATCTGGTCAGATATATGTTGATGCACCAAGTTTGTTACTTAGTCTCACCGAACATGAGAGGTGGAATAGCTTTGGTGAGAATATCTGCATTTTGGTCTCATTGAGGGACATATCTTGGAGCCGGATAATCTTGGCATCAATCTGCCTTTTTAGGAAGTGTCTGTCAATGTCCACATGTTTTGTTTTGTCATGATGGACTGGATCCTCTCGCCATGCATAGTCTTTGAGTGATTATCACAAAGCAGAGTGATAGGTTCTTTCAAGAGGTCGCTTGAAGTTCGATGAAGTACTCTTTTGAGCCAAAGAGCTTCACAAATGCCTAAGACAAGTGCCTCTGAGTTCACCAACTTCAAGATCAGACTTCTAGAACCACGATGAGGTTGTTTCTTGCTCCTCCAAGTAACAAGATTGCCCCATACATAGAACGATGAGCTTTGTGTGGTCGACCTTCTATCTATGTGGCATCCACCCAATCAAATCGGTGTAGACCTTGATGGATCTATCAAAGAGCTTTAATGTTATGAATTTGGTGACAAGGCATATAGTTGGTTATAAGGTTTTTATTACCACTCATATGGGAGGATGCCCTAATCAACAATCCATGTTTCATTGCTAAGGGAAGAGTAGAATTTACTCAGTATGAGTATGAGTAGCAACATCGGTGAGAGTGACTACCTTCCTTTGTTGATTCAGAAGGCTTTGAATGCAAAGAAAAGCGAGCATTCATCCGGTTGTCATTCTCCTCCTCACCGATGTGTCTCGCTTGACTTTCCCTCGATAGGTTTTGAGGTTTTGAGGAGTTAGGCTTGCCATGGAGCTTCCAAAGCCAGCTTGTCCTTGGTGTGATTTGTGCGTTTGCGCAGTGATCACGCAACAGCTTTTCGATTTTTCTCGGTGAGGCTTCTTGTATGTCTCAAAGAACCTCGGCCAGCTTCCCCGATACCAACAGGCGGCAGACGCTCAAAGGGGTTGTCGATGGGGATTTCAAAAGCATGACTTTTCTTCTACTTTCTTCATGTTTGACCTCAAGAAACATGTATTTGAGATTTGGAAGAGGTTTGGTGGCAAGAATTCTTCCTCTAACATCATCAAGAGTAGGATTCATCCAAATGAGGAACTCCGAATACTCTCTTCTTTTCTATGATGTCTTTATAAAGAGCAAAGATCCTTGACATCATTCCAAGAGTGAGTTTCTAACATATCTAAGTGTTGCCAAGCCTTAGATAGTTGATTGAAATATTGAGTTACTGAGATATATCCCCTTGCCTGCAAGTTTGAATCTGAGCTTAGTTCATATACCTCATATGTATTATCCTTCTTGAGTAAAGATCTCTGGCATTATCCTGCATTTCTTTGGCGTTATCATACATCATAAAGTTTTCACTTATCTCTTTTGTCATTGACCTCGTGAGGATGGTCATGAGTTGATTATTTGTCGTGTCCCATGCTTCAAAATCGGGTCGGTTTAAGAAAGTGTGTTTTGTTCCGCATAAGTATCCCATCTTACTTTGTCCAGAATGTACATTTTCATGTAGACCTTGACCATAATGTATAGTTGTTACCATCAAGTCTATGGTTTGTATAAGAAGAGGAGTTGTCAAGATTCTACCACCGAGGTCAGCTGAGAGTCTCACGAGGTTGAAGTAATGTCGGATGTGGAAGACATTCTTCTAAATATGAGTTTTGCAAATGGAAAAGTTAGAACACAAATGTCTCTGATACCATGAAGAGAGTTTGAGAATGTGTTAACACAAGAGTAAACTTCAACTTATCTTTTATTCATTGATAATGTGGAGTATATGTAGATACAATTGAGGAGTTTGAAAGGTCCTAGACAAGATAGTGACCTTTCATAGAAAAAGTAAAAGCTATAAACGAGGCTAGATGCTTTTTAGTCTCTTACATAATAAATGTCTATGACATAAAGTGAACTCGAGTAAAAGCTATGTCTATGACTAGAGTTTGACATATTAATTGTTTGTATGTACTACAATTAATATGTCTCTTTATAAATAAATAAAGTGTACACAGAAAATCCGGCACATGAGTTCAAGAGTTCAAGACCTCTTTGAACCTCAAGCAGACTCATCAAGATCTTTGAATATTGCCACAGATTTAGTTTCACAGCATTGAAAACCGTGTGTTCGATCTTTTGTCTTTTGTTTTCCCCGAGTCGTTTTATCTTCCGTGTCGTTTTAGTTCTGATGTATGACGTAAGACTTATATATATTATTGAATTTATTTAATAATATATGTGCCGAGCGCTCTTTCCGGATAAGGACTCGGTATCCGGGAATGGGGCGTTAAATCTAAACGGTGGTTTATCACGATTGGATCTTAAGAGAGTTGAGTTTACTGAATCCCATAACTCGTGTTCAGATTCACCTTCCCCTTGTCTGTGATGATGAGTTGGATTGGTGGGTGCATCGGGCCGTGTTGTCGGCTAGTCCATCGGATGCATCAGAATATGTTGTCATGATCATTTATGGGGCAAGATCCATGAGCGCTATAGGATCAACGAGCTATATAGGTTTTTGGAAAACCGGAGACCTAGCGTGGAAAAAAACCGAGGAACCTTATTCACAAAGATTTCAAGACGTAAGCAACCATAATGGTAAGATTTATGCTATATCGTTTTCGTCTCAAATTTGGATGTTTGATGATTGGGAGACTGGCGAAACAATAAATGCAACCAATTAATCATGGACCTTCCCAATTGTTCACGTACTACTCTTGATTCAGCATTTCTTGTGGAATGGGAAGCTAAGTTGCTCATACTTAATTACATGCCCATATATATATAGTTCCAAAGGTCGTCATCTTGATGCATTTACATTGTCTGAATTGGATGTGAACAACAATACACATACATGTATTTTGAGTTTGGGCGAAAAAGCTATCTTCCTAGGAATAAACGAGGCGTTTTTTGTGTGGATGCCACGAGATTTCCAGGAATTATAGAACCGAATCACATTTACCTTAGCGATGGAAGCTACCGTTTTGGAGGAGGATTTTTATGTAAAAGTAGATGGGACACGAGCCATAACATAAATGATGATAGCCTTCTTCTCGCCAATTATAACGCTTGGGTGACGCCTACTTTCTAGCCCTTATTGTTATAATAATAAATAATTTAAATATTGCGTTTACTACAAAAACATGCATGGTTTTATTTGTTCCTTTCGGGTTTCCTCTATGTTTATGTTTGGCTCATATCTTTTGTAGCAATCTTTTTTTATTAAGATAACAAAGTATTACTTCATGAACACATTCAGCTGGGAGAGTACATGTCGGATAAGGAATTCAATGAATTCAAGGAAATGTTTACTCCGGCAAAGAAGATTACTCGAACTCGAAAGAAAAAGCAAATTTTCGATATTTAGTTTTTGTGTTTTCCTGTTTTTTTTTCTCTTCCAAAAAGCTAGAAACTCGGCTTTGTGAGTCTCAAAATGCTTCAATAAAATAAAATCTGTTTAAAAAAAAAAAAAAAAAAAACCAACTTCATGAACACATTGTATTTTTATTAATATTTATTCACGTGTTTTTGTTGTTTGAGGTGCATTTATTATTTATTTGTTCTTTTCTTGGACGTTTATTGATTTGTTGATATTTTATATTGTAACACCCTGATTTTCGAAAACGGTAAAAACGTAAATGAGAATTTGATTTATTTATTTCCTATTTTACGTTTAACCTAATTAATTAATTAAAACTAAATTATTAATTAAAAAAGATTAATTAAAAGAGATATTAATTAATTAAGTATTTAAATAAATAATCCTCATTATTTCCCTCATAACTAATCACGCAATTTCTGAAGGAAAAAAAGAGACATGTCTGGAAGCGGAGGAAATGAATCTTCAATCGTGCGGCTAATTCGTCAGGAATTTGGGCAGACCGTAGAAGACGGAAATCATCGTCTCGTCGAGACTGGCGTTTCCACACTAAGCCCTATATTTGAAATCTTGATCGTTTATTAGGAAAAATCCGAGCTTTGATAGAATAGTGAGTTATATTAATCGTAGATTATTGTTTAATTATTGTAGGTTGTTCGTAAAAGTCGTGAATCGAAGGATTCACGTGGATTGCTTTCAATTTTGCTTTAAATCGCTAGAATGGTAATCGGAATTTTCTTAATCGGATTTTTTGTGTCAATCGTATTTAATTATGTAATTGTTGGTGTATTCCTGTAGGTTCATGTAAGCTGTCTCTTTCTAATATATATATATATATATATATATATATATATATATATATATATATATATATATATATATATATATAAGCGTATGATGTTGTTCTTAAAGTTATTGTGCAGTAGGAAAAAAAGATCCATTGAGTGCAAGTTGCATGAAAGAAAAAGAGTAAATAAATAAAATAAAATAATGATAATAATAAAATGGTACAATTATTGAAAAGGACGCATATTGGACTTAATTAGGTAAAAAGGACACTCAAAACAAACACTTAGTTATAAGGACAAAAAATAGGTAGATAGACCCAAATACCCTTAATGAAGGGAAAAAAAAAAAGAAGAAAGCCGGAACGGAAGTCATATGCTGAATGTTGATTTACTTTGTTTATTTAATTTAGATTAGAATTTATGTTGCTGTTGTGTTTTGCTCTTTTTTTTTTTTTTTAATTTTATTTTACTTCACCTGGACGCTGAATGTTGGTTTTTTTTTTTTTTTTCTTTTGGACGGAATAAGTTGATTTATTCTTTTTTTAAACATTGACCACCGTGATGCATTGACCACCGCGATCCATTGATAACCGCGATGAAGTGACACCGTAATGGACTGACAACCGCGATGCAGTGACCACCACGATGCAGAGACACCGCGATGAAATGACACCACGATGCATTGACATCGGCAATCATATATGCAGTGACATCGGCAATCATATATGCGTGACATCAACAATTTATGCAGTGACATCGGCAATCAGATATGCAGTGACATCAACATTTTATGCAGTGACATCAGCAATCATATATAAATGACATCAACATTTTATGTAGTGACATCGGCAATCATATATGTAGAGACATCGCGATGAAGTGAAACCGCGATCGCGCTGGCCACCTGATGTAGACACCACACGATGAAGTGGCCACCCCGATGCGAGACACCATGATGCGAGACCATCGAGATGCAGATGATCACCGGATGCAAAGTGACATTTGATAAAACAACACCGTGATGACATTTGATATTTTCCGACTTAATTTCATAAAATCGATTTATTTTCTTCATAAAATCGACTTCAAATGGTTATATCTTTTGATATAAAACTACGATCAACATAAATCTTTCACCTTAATTCATATTTTTATGCGATTACATCGGCAATCATATATGCGAAGGATATCAACATTTTATGCGAGTGACATCAAGAATCATATATGCGCGTGACATCAACAATTTATGCAAAGTGACATCGGCAATCGATATGCAAAGACATCAACATTTTATGCAGTGACATCGGCAATTTATGCAGTGACATCAACAATTTATGCAGTGACATTGGCATTTTATGCAGTGACATCAACAATTTATGCAAATGATATTGGCATTTTATGCGGCTGACATCGCCAAATCATACACAAACCCACCATCAACGTATATCTTTGCTTTCTTTGTTTCAAGGTGATGCATGCTAAACTAATTGATCATTATTACATCATGATCAACGGTGTCGATACATGATGTGACACTCATTGTGTCACAACGGTTGTGTCCGGATCATTACTCAAAAAAAGGAAGAAAAATAAAATATCATCCAAAGCCTTTCATAATCATACCAAAAAAGATCATTAGTTATAAACCTCGTCGGTTTCGATTCGGCCTACAAAATAGGAACAATGACTTCATTAAGTAAATTCATGAAAAACTTGACCCTTTAGGCCAAACTATGTTTCATTGACAAAGAAAACAAAGATTATTATCTCCTATGTCTAATATTGCTTCACGACCAAAAAAAAAAAAAGTTCACCATTTATGAAATAACCCGATGGTGCATATGATTTCGAAAAATTGGCGTAACATGGACTAAAAGACTAATGCAATTAATATGCGGACATAAAGCAATCGAGCATTAACTATGCAGACAAAGCAATCTGTGTGCACTAATAAAACTCATATTCTCATCAACATATGACAAGCTTGGCTAAGGTGACATGTTTCAAAGATCACATATTCAAGTACTTTCTGTCTTGTGACTTACAACTTTCTCTCAAGAGTTGTTTGAAATGCCAAATTCGGGCCAAGATCATGGTGGTTTTCGCATCTTAGATACGGGAGGTATGTTCATTAGCTCCGCTGGTTGAACAAGCTTCACATTTTAACATAAAGAACATTGATCGGTAAGTACCTTCATTCGTGGTTGAAAATGACTTCACCATCATAGCCGGTCGGCTCGAAGTTGATTACAACCTTTCTTCCATTACATTTGATAATGATAATCGCCTTGTCGTAAGCCCCGCTTTGCATAAAATCAAAAGGGAATAGCGATTGGATGATGCTCAATTGCTTTTGAAAGCGAGTAATAAACTCGGTATCAACAGGAGGAGATAATTCATGTTATCATAAGGACCTTGCCGCTTCTATCTATTTCACCGTCGAATAACCCAAGATACATATACCGCAAATCAATCATTTCCAATTCAAGCTATTAATGAACACTTATTTCACGTAATCGGGTTGAGCCCCAAAAACAAGGAACCGTAAGAATCTGAGCTCGAGAAGGATAAGCCAATTTTCCATCAATGGGTGCTTCATTCACAACAAAAGAAGCGTTAGAATGTCAGAAATGCAAATGCAAGTAGCGGGTTTTATCATCTAAAACAATAGAATGAGCGGCGCCATTCTTAGGATTCCTTCTATTTTCTTACCCATGGAACAACAGAAAGAACGAAGAAGCTAGAAGCAAAAGGAGGGCTCGTAAGAGGTGAATTGCTGAAGGAAAGTGCAACAACCATTGCCGCCGGTAATTGCCGAGCTCAAGATGGCTCACCACTCCCAATCGCCATACCTAGAGACCTCTTTCTTACCGAGAGCTCTGTGGCGGAAATACATATAAGACAAGAAAATGCAGGGTAAAATTGGAAACATCAATGAAATCCGTCCTTATAACTAGTGATCTTTTAAGTGTGTCCTAAGTGTCTAATTAAGTCCCAAAACACGTCCTTATAAACAAATAACACTAATAAAATCTACACCAGTAGCTATATAGTTCGAAAGTTGTGTGAATAAAAAGAAAAAAAAAAGGAAAAGGGATTAGAGCAGATGCATTTAAAAGTAAAAGAAAATTTTATATGTATTATATTTTCGGGAAGGAAAAAAAAGGATTATTAATATAATTGATTTAAGGGAAAATTAGGTAAAAGTTCACGTTTTCTCCCTTAATACAACTTCAAATTTTTAGTTGCATTAATGACAAATAAATTCTATCGGACGAATATACCCCCTATTTATCAGCAGTGTATCAGCTTCCTCCCTCTCTTATCGATCTCAAACAGATTCTCTCTTCAATTCACCTTAATCACTACTATAAATACACTGTTCTCTGACAAAAATTTGCGACTAATTTTGAAATGTCAGAAATTTCCTACGATATTCCGACGAAAATAAAGCGCTCTTATTAAATAATTAAAAAATAAATTGATTCATACGAAATTCTGACAAAAATTTTTGTATGAACATGTTTCCTTGGTATAAACCAAGCGTGAGAGCTTTCCGCTATTGCTATCGAAAATCAAGGCCGAAGTTTTTTTGCGGAAAATAGTTGTAACGAATTTCTGATGAAATGTTGTAAGAATATTTAAAAAATAATTCGTTGGAAGTTTGTCGGAAACGTAATGAATATGTAACGCCCCACTCCCGGATACAAAGCCCTATCCGGAAGAGAACGTTCGGCACGTATAACATTAAATTAATCTAATATTATACGTCAGCATCTACGTCGTCGTATCAAAAATAAAGCAACAGAAGCCCAAAAGGCTCGGGTACAAACCGACTAAAGTTGGATAGTTTAACTTACAACAACGATTCTCCAAAAGTTACAACGTACGAAGTCTAAATGTGGAAAGGTACAACACTTGTCTTACAAACATGAAATAAAAGTACAACAAGTCTAGTACAACATTTAATAAGTAAAAAAAGAAAAACGAAAGCATCATCATGGCATCCACGTCATCACATATCCTCGTCATTGAACTAATGGGAAACATGTTCATCTTCTCACCCCACAATACATACAAAATAAACACGCAAAGGAGGTAAGTACAACGTACAAAGATAAGAGGGAGAATCTAATGAATAACTGAGTCATACAACAAAAAGGTTCATATTATTAATTAAGTTATCTTTATGTGACCGACACAACTCTAGGGTTCACTTCTTGCTCATCAACATGTTCTGACTATTGGTTTCTAGCTTAACTTATCTTTGTTACATCCTCATTCAACGGCACTACGCATGGTGCTATTCACCACGAAGTATCTTGGTGCAAAATATTGGTGGATCACACCAATAACCACGGAAGTCTATTCTAGTAGACTCCGACAGTGCACGCGTTCGGCGAAGTCCCCTGCCATTTAGCCATTTAGAGGCCATCAGAGTTATTCACTTTATCTGACCGCCCACACATTGCGATATAGTCAGTGTCTTACCAAGAATAGCATGATATTTAATCTTTTAACTACACAGGTATGTTTGTTATTAATTGTTAACTAGTCACCTAAGTGTTTTCAAGTAAGCTCCCTCACATCTACCACTCTATTTCCTAGACCACTAGACATGGATAAGGCCTATCACATTCCACCGACAATGGTGAATACTAATCCATCAAAGCACAAGTCAATCATACTCTTCCAATGGTCCCGAACTTCAACTCTTAGGAAGAGTACATTCGGTGCCGGAACTAAATGCATCAGAAGCTTAATCAAGGCTTGTTCATGTTCATTTAATGTTATTATAACAAGATATAACAATTAAAACTGGACTCGGGGCTTAAAACACATCATATCACAAAATTGGCCCAATCCTGGCAGAATGCTAACACAATACGCATGCATTGAGCTGGCAGAAAGTTTTTGCTGGAGCAATGCGTACGCATTGTATCTGAATGTGCATGCATTCAGCAGCAAAATCACAAACCATGCGTACGCATTGCCCATCATCAATGCGCACGCATTCAACGTAAATTCACCCAACATACAATTTTCTGTACTTTCACGATTCCCAACCCATTCCAAACATGTTTACCATCAAAATACACCTCAAAACAGCAGAAAATCAGGCTTCAAACATACTATAGCACCTTTTATTACATCAACAACAAGTAGCATGATTTCTAACCACAAATCATACCCAAAACATAACATTAACATCATAAGACCTTAATTAAACTTTAGGAAGAGCCTCTTACCTTCTAGCAAGCAAACCACAGCCAAAACTTGAAGGAAATCCTGCAGCACTTGCATAAGCCTCAACCCAACACCTAGTTGGTCAACCAATTGAACAAGAAACAATTGTGATCAAAACTTCAAGACAAAAGGGACTACGAATTCAACCAAACAAAACCACAAAACTTGATCATCTCTTGATGAAACCAAAACTAGGGCAAAACTAACCTTATTCGAAACCTGAACTTTCTTGTACCAAACCAATCCTCTTCTTCTGTTGATTCCATTTCTGCAACTCTTTCTAAAATCCGTCCAATACTTTGTGAGAATTTTGGGAAACTGTCTATGCTTTCTTTTGTGTTCTTCTTTTCCTTTCTCTCGATGCCAAGTTCGACTATTGAGAGGAAATACAACTTCTCACAACTCCCAGGGAAATAACTCCTCTTTAATGGGATGTTATTTTTCCCCAAAAAAAAAAACTCCCCACCTTAATTGCACTTAACTCCCCTTTTAAATACAATAAAACCCCAAACTTCCTTAATTTTCCAATAAATTCTTTTTTTTATTTTCTTTTAATCTTAAATCCATTATTAATCTTAGATGCTAATTGATCATCATTTCATAGGAGAATGTGTGAACACCCTTATTTACAAAGTTCAACCGTCATTTAGTTTTTTTTCAAAGTTTTATTAAGTGTGAGGATCTTCATTGCTTTTCAATTTTTTCTAGTAATGAAAATTTAGTGTCGCCAAATTGTTTATACAATACTCAACTTGTATGACTAAAAGCAACTTGTATTAAACCAATCCTGCTCTACATATCTTTCAATATCATTTGACGCAGTCCGTTGAACTTGAGGTAGAAGATGTTGTCTTCGAAGTCCTCACTACTTCGGTCGGGACATTGTCTGTTCTCCTAAATGATTTCTGGCTCCTTTTTTTAGGTTTGGTGTTCCCGGTTCTTGAACTTATCTTTCTTTCTCTTTATAAACTCCCCTTGTGTTTACACAACACCAGTGGTGTGAATGAGTGTGTTCACAGTTTTGTTAATAACTTTCAACAACTGACCCATTGCAGATAACAAGAGATAGCTTCCACTGAGTTATGCTTTATAAGAACAAAAATATTGAGAGAGAAAAGGGAGTAACTTAAATGTAATCTTCTAGCATTCGACTTGAAAATCCACTCAAATTACCGGGGACAATGTTTCTTTCTTGGAAAGGTTATTTTGTGCACAACCAAACTAATATGAGTCTGTCTCACTCTTTGTAAATATGGTTTTTATTTGTATGACTACGTTGGATAGCTTCATTCTGTGTAAATAAAGTGCTTGATTTAGTCTTTATTGTGTTTAGCCTATCATTATCATATCACACTACTGTTGCTCAAATTATTGGATTAGATGTTGACTTTTCATGAATTGGTATGATATCGGAGCTTGTTAATTGTCTAAAGCTGAGTTTTGCAGGTTTAGTCCTACAAGCATAAATGCATCTTGAGAGACGTTAAATGTAACGACATAGCTGAAATGTTCCAAGCATGTGCGCAATCGTTAGAGACACAACCTACCACGAGTAGGCCACCCACTCGTGGGGATGATAGCATTCGCACCCCTCCTCCAACGATTGGCTTGGCAGATGTCACCCCTGCAGCTTCACCACATATCGATGATCAGCAAATGTTGCTGCACATTCAAATTCAGTACGCTCAGATTCGATACGCTCTTCGTCTGAGCCTTCTTCTGAGCTTCCACTTTGCTGGGTCCAAGATGGGCAGTAAGTATATTGTTTGATGTATGAGTAATATGTTTATTTGTTTACATAGTTGGTTGTTCTTTCACTTAATTAGTGAGTTGTTTTTTGGTTTGTTGAAAACAGTTTTATGCCACATGATAAAGAGCATGTGAATGAAATTCACGTATAATTACGTCTGGTTATACTGGTTTCTGGCCCACATAAAAATCCATTCCGCAGAAAACTAAAGAGTGGGCAAAATTCAGGTGATTAGTTAAATAACAAATATCTTATTTGAACATTCATATGTTCCCGTAAGAACATTACTTTCTATTTGAATAGCTTATTGTTTTTTTCTTTTGTTTCAAATAGATTAACGCAGACGTCTTTTAAAGTTGAACCGCAATGTAAGAGAGCGGTTAGATAATTGTTTAACACAAAGGCCAGTGATCGCTTAACGGATGAATTATACATCGCACGTCAAAAATGGTTTGTAAAACGTGAAATAGTGGGTTGGATTGATGAGCAAGTGATGGATGACTTGGTCAAGTATTGGGAAAACTGAAAGATTTAAAAAGCGATCAGCTGCCTGTAAATAAGAAAAACAGAAATCGGGTCGCGTCGGATGGATGTGAAGTGGCTAAGAGTGTTGGCGGTTCAAGATCAACCTTTGATACTAAAGTATTTCTGGTATGTGTATCTACTTGATTTTAAGCTCTTTATCATAATTGTTTTGAGTGTAGAATGGAGAATGGTAATGGCAACATTCTGGTTATTCTTGTATAATAATGAATAAATGGATAAACCTATTCAGTTAACTCACGGAGGCTAAATTGTAAAATTACAATTTTGGTCCTCTAACAAGACATGTTTTTCGATTTTGGTCCTGGTTTTTCTCCGGCGACAATTTTAGTCCTATAAGTGGTTTTTTTTTTTTGCAAAAATAGTCCTGAACGCTGGAAAGACCACTTACAGGACTAAAATTGGCACCGGAAAAAACCAATTTTAGTCCTGTAAGTGGTGTTTCCGGCGTTCAGGACTATTTTTGCAAAAAAAAAAAAAGCCACTTACAGGACTAAAATTGTCGCGAGAAAACCAGGGCCAAAATCGAAAACGTGTCTTGTTAGAGGACCAAAATTGTAATTTAGCCACTCACGAGATGTTGATAAGTGGAGGGCTCGAAATTGTGGATCAGATTTAGTATGAACAAATTCAAACAAAATAAACTAGTTGCTTGTGTGAATATGGAGTTGAATGGCCAGTGAAAGAATTCTCCCACTTCCCATTCACCTGGAAAGCTGAATGATTTTAGGTCATGCAATTTGCGTTTACAAATTCAGTGATGAGTTATGATTTCTTTTTCTTAGCACCCAAATTGCCCCACCATTGATTTATAATAGTCTAGCAGAGAAACAAGCAGTAAAAGGGAAAAGTTATTTTAATTGTTTTAAACACTCTGAAAGTGCGGTAGTTTGTCCTGAAAATAGCGTTTCTCATTCTTAATGTGTCTGGTTTGTTAAGTCCATATCTTGATCAATTTAAAATCTTTATAGAGGAATGATTTGGAACGAGAAGTAAGTATCGCGGAGGTGTACATATACATGCACACATCCAAAACCACCAATCTTCCTGTTGATAATATTGCATCAAAGAATCAGGTCATGATTCTTCCAATCTAACTTTTCAATAAATTGTTTTGTTTTATTTTTAGTGATATAATGCATCTAATTCGTTCAACCATAAATAATTGCAGGAAACACTTAAGCAGGCGCTACCGCATTTTGTAGGCTAAATTACAATTTTGGTCCTCTAACTAGACACGTTTTTCGATTTTAGTCCTGGTTTTTCTCCGGCGACAATTTTAGTCCTGTAAGTGGTCTTTTTTTTTGCAAAACTAGTCCTGAACGCCTGAAAGATCACTTACAGGACTAAAATTGGTCTTTTCCGGCGACAATTTTAGTCCTGTAAGTGGTCTTTCCGGCGACAATTTTAGTCCTGTAAGTGATTTTTCCGGCGTTCAGGACTGTTTTTGCAAAAAAAAAAAGACCACTTACAGGATTAAAATTGTCGCCGGAGAAAAATCAAGACCAAAATCGAAAAACGTGTCTAGTTAGAGGACCAAAATTGTAATTTAGCCGCATTTTGTACCATACATTTGTCAAAAAAAAGGGTACGCATCCCGGATGAGATTATGCAAGAAGCAGATGAAGTATTAGTGGATACTTTACTAGATAGTGCCGGCGGGGAGAAAAATGGGCATTTGACCATTGTCTCGAAATCTATCTTTACAATATAGTCGATCATCTCGTCCCACGATTTTCTATTCCCGACGTGCAGATTTTGAAGTTAACACAACACGTATCAAAACTTACAAATCAAAACCGATTATTGAAAGAAAAGATTCAAGAGATGACGGCACAAAGTGCGACGAGGGATGCAGAAATGGCAGCACGAGACATGGCAAGGGAGACAGAAATGGCAGCAGTTCGAGAGTTCATGGCCAAATTCAGTAAGTTACTAACCAAAATCATCTGACTATTTATACTTTCTGTGAAGGCTATAATCTCGATGTTGGTGACCGACTTTTGATACTAGCAAGTATTTGATCTATTGAGAAGGAGTAGTTGCTTATTATACATTATTGTCTGATTTTCTGTTTATTTATTTTCCATGCATTAGATGGTTGAAGACTCGGGTTATATAGTATTTAATATGGCTAATATTGAAGTATAATATGAGTGTGATTTTACATGTTCTGTGATAATTCTTTTGGTATGGACATTGTGCTTTGTGGTATGTAAATGTTAGACAAAGTTATAGTCACTTTGTGTAAGTGAGGTGTTCTTAGATTTTTTGTAGTAGAAAGACTTGATATGAACACCATTTCGCTGTTGGGGTAGAAATACTTGTATTATTTTTGTTGTGAGCTTCATATTGTAATAAAGATGCATTGAACAATTTTAGGAGCAAACTTATTTATTGCAAAGTGTTGTTGAGACGAGGCTAGTAAATTTTTTTTGTATATGTTGTTTTTATTCAGGCAATAGCGCATCATTAGGAAAAACGGTTAAACCCTAACCGTGAGGGCCCCTTGCCCCGATCTCACAGAATACGAGGAGATGTTAATCGTGTAACTTAGAGCTTAATAGTGCATCATTAGAGCTTCATGGTTCGTGGATGGTAGCATGTTGAACAAAAGTTGCACTTCAAAGATGTAATGAATGAAGTTGCATTTTGTGTGACACAATTTAGACTGGTATTAGTATATGTATGACATTAAGTTGTATTTTGTTGCTTCTTTTTGAGTTATGTTAAAACTAAAGTATTTTGTGATCATTTTGGACCATCTTTTGATGTTTATGCACATTATTGTAGCTTCTTAAGTTAAAACATAATCATTATGTACTTTGTTGTTTCATTTTGTATATTTTCCGTATTTTTTTTGATGTAATAATGGGAAAATGCATGAAATTGTGCAGGAAGAATAGTAGGAATATTAGTCGGAAGTTTTTTCAATAGTTTCGTAGGAAAACTCGTCGGAAAGATTGACCCAAAATCAGTAGTAACATAATATGAGCAAAGGTAATTTGTGGTATTTCACTTTGTGTATAAAGATTGAGTACAAGGTGTTTATATAGTGGTACAACGGCTTGGGCTCCAAGACAATAAATAAGGAATAATAAAATACAATTACAAATATTAATCAAATATTAATCCGTGGATAATATATCCTCGACACGCCCCCGCAATCCCGTGGGTAATCGTGAACACGGAGATTGGTTTTAATCTTGAAAACCGCTGGATTCCTGGCGGCTTCGCCATAACATCCGCAACTTGGTCCTTGGAGCTTAAAAGGAGACCGAAAGCTTTTGGAAGCAACTAACTCCCGAACATGGTGAAAGTCGATCTCAATATGTTTGGTGCGAGCATGGAACACGGGGTTGTGAGCAAGATACGTTGCACCGATATTATCACACCACAAAACGGGTGGAGATGGGAGAGAGACACCCATATCACCAGAAGGCTGCAGAGCCACTGAAGTTCAGCAGCGGTATTGGACAGCGTCTTATACTCACCCTCGATCGCTTTCTTTGAAATCGCAAGTGTTGTTTAGCACGCCAACTGACCAGGTGAGATCCAAGGAAAACACAATAAGCACCCACAGAGCGACGATCATCCGGATCAGCAGCCCAATCCGAGTCAGAGTATGCATGAAGGATAGCTGGAGAACCCCGGGAAAAGAACAAGCCATCCGAAACTGTGTGCTTGAGGTAACGTAGGATGCGTTTTACTGCCATCCAGTGAGCCTCTGTAGGGCGTTGCATAAATTTACTGGCACGGTGAACAGCAAAGGCAATGTCAGGCCTCGTAAAACTAAGATATTGAAGACCACCAACAATGGCGCAATATAGGGCCGGATCGAGAACAATGGGCGGCATCCCGATACAACCAGTGGATGCGATATCGGTGTTAGACAAGGTTTGGTTGTTGTCATAGCCGCACGTGTTTGTAAGAGCTCAACAATGTACTTCCTCCGAGTCGATAGAGGCCTCTCGGGGAGATAACACCTCAACCCCTAAGAAATAGTGGAGAGTCCCAAGGTCCTTGACAGGAAACTGACGGCCAAGATACTGAATAACCTGCTCAACAAGAGATGAAGAAGTGCCAGTAATAATGATATCATCAACATAAATTAATACAAAAATCCGATGCCCTGCAGAGGAATATATATATAAGGAGGTGTCAGCTGTGGATGCCACAAAACCAAAGGCAGAGAGAGCAGCGGTAAGTCTAGAAAACCAAGCCCGAGGAGCCTGGCGTAAACCATATAGACTGCGCTTAAGGCGACAAACATAACCCGGGTAGTCAGGGTGGACAAAGCCCGGAGGCTGCTGCATGTAGACCGGCTCAACAAGATTGCCATGTAAGAAGGCATTTTGGATGTCAACTCGCCGAAGGACCACCCCGAGAGGCGCAAGGATAAAAGGATCCGAATAGTGACCGGTTTGACAACCGGACTGAATGTCTCAGAAAAATCAATGCCCTCAGTTTGGTGAAAACCTTTGGCCACAAGACGTGCTTTGTGGCGCTCAATGTGACCATCCGCATGGTGCTTGGTGCGAAACACCCACTTATTACCAATGATGTTCATGTGAGGGCGAGCAGGCACCAAATCCCAAGTGTTGGTACGTAAGAGAGCATTAATTTCTTCACGCATAGCATCACGCCAAACAAATGATTTGAGGCCTCAGATAGGAGGTGGGGGTTCGATGGTAGCCGAGCTCGTGGAGGGTTCCAAGACAATAAATAAGGAATAATAAAATACAATTACAAATATTAATCAAATATTAATCCGTAGATAATATATCCTCGACAAGTAGGAACTTTAGTGGAGGAAAATCGTTGGAAAATCGTCGGAAAGATTGACCAAATATTAGTAGGAACTTTGGTAGGAAAAGGCGTAGGAAATTTGAAAAAAAAACAGCTTACCGAGGCAAACGTGGGGAGGACAGGTTTGTTTCAGGACCCGTTGGTCAAAGGAAAGGAGAGGTCCTTATTCGGGGACGGAGCCGTATGAGGCGAGAGTCTCACGTACGGTTTCTTAGACGGAATATTAGTAGGAAATTTCGTTGGAATAAGCGTAGGGATTTTCGTCGGAATATTAGTAGAAAATGTCGTGGCAAAGTTCGTAGGAACCATTTCCGACGCCATGTTTTACGACACGCTTATTTTAGTCGATATTTCGTTGGAACCTGCGATTTCCGACGAACTACCGACGATTTTAGCATCGGAAACCCATGAATTTCTAGTAGTGAATGTGGCTGATTTTTTCTTTTGTTTTTTTTGTCCTCATTCGTCACATTACATATCTAATACAATACAATAATTACGAAATCACATACATTAAATTTGTTTTAAATTAACAATCCAACTTAATTTTTCAATTTACATTCAATGCAGCCAAATGCTTTTGGATCTTTGAACCACGTCCAGCAAAGTGACATGTGTTCAGAACATTGACTTCAACTTCCTCTAGGCAGCAGCCGGTTGTGAAGTTTCAGTAAAGGGAGGGAAGTAGCCGTATCATTTTCCTTAAATCTGTCTAACCACTTCTAATGAAAAATTCACGGTACACATGTATTCATAAACCTCTCCACGCCACGTGCACAATCTTATGTAGTTTTAAGAGATGATTTTAGAACCAGGGGAGAGTGGAAAACAATACGACGACTTTCATAAGATTTATCGGTTTACCAAAAAGAAGATGTTGTGTCTAATGTTTATAAAGGAGTCCCCTAAATTTTATGAAAGTCAATATTGTTGATGTTTCTCCATTCTCCCGGGGTTCGGAAATCAGTCCTGTAAAACTATACAAGATCGTATGCGCAATGCAAAGAGATGTTATAATACATATGTAGCATGAATCTTTTATAATAAGTGGTTGGAGAGGTTTAAGAAAAAGACAGAGGTTACCGAAGAATCAATTTCTTATGTCAATCGTGATTGTAATATTGATTTTAAGTTATTTCATTAAGCATCCATAGAACCTCCTGTAAAAACAAAAGATGACCATCAAAATCATTTTACTTACCTATAGACAAATTTTCCGACTCTGATAACCTTGTATATACAAAAGGAAACAAAACAAGATTTCCTCATATTACGTTACTCATACATGTACATCTCCAGGTTAATAACCACAAAAATCTGCACGCCAACGCCTTATTATTATATACTACATTGTTTTCATTTCTTTATAAAAAAATATTTTTGAAATACTTATAGATTATTCGTACATTTTTATATATTTCATTCTTAATTAAAAACCAGTTAATTATTTTTTAGGACTTTATAATCATTGGATGATTGACGATATCAGTAGTCGTCTGTATCGAAATCGAGTGATTAGGCTTCGTGATGATAACTCACCTACTTTAAACAATGAATTCGTGAGCCAATTTGTTATCCTTGTGAAATGCTAAGTTCCCAAAATTAGCACATAAATACACATATATATAAGAATGCGAGACATTATTACTAAGCATACGACGTAAAATAGTCCATTTTCAGAAATTCTCTGAATATCAAATAAGTAATATAAAATATATATAATATGGATACTCATCATCATTCATCACCTACCCATGGAAGAGTCTTCTGCTACTTTGTAATATAGCTACATGTCAACTGAAATGAGAAAAAAACAGAAATGATTAAATATAATTCAAAACATAAAGAGCACATGTGTTTAAACAAATAAGAAAGAGACCATACCTATCCCTCCACCTATAATTTACTTCAACTTCCACTTTCAGTGTTGTCAGCGTCCTTCTGTAGATGTGCATTGTAATATATTAGAAGATGATCATATAATTTCAAACAAACCCGATTTGCAACACTCACACAAATAAAATAATACATGGAAACAACAATTAAACGGCATATATTACTATAGAAGTTATTTATGTCTAACATTTGCTACATCAAACTATAGAGGCTGGCTGTTATATATTTTAACTTACTGATTAAATCAAAACACAAGTCAAAAACAATTTAGATAGCTATTTGTGATAGACATAGAGTGTACGGGACAAAAATAGTGAAAGTATATGGACATATTATTGCAACATACCTAAACCGATAGACATCCATGTAGCCTAGGTATCCTTTTTGAATATCAAAAGTAAATAATATATATAAAATAGATAGTCATCATCAGCCTTCTGCAAATGCAAAGCAACGCGTGTAACACTGAAATGAGAAAAAAAACAAATATGAGTAGATATAATTCAAAACATATGAGCACATGTATGCATTTAATAAACAAAGATTAAGAAAGAGACAATACCTCCACCTATGCTTCCCGTCCACTTCCACCACTTTCACTACCACATCAACATCCTTCTGTAGATGTGCATTGTGATATATTAGAAGAATGATCATAAAATTGCAAACAAATCCGATTTGGAACACTCATAGAAATAAAATAATTAGTGTATGGAACATCAATTAAACGGCATATATTAATATTACTATAGAAGTTATTTATGTCTAACAGCATGCATTTGCTACATGAAACTATTAACAGCATTTACTACATGCATTTGCTGTAATTTACTAATTAAATCAAAACACAAGTCAAAAAAAAAATATTAGATAGCTATTTGTCATAGATATATAAACTGTACATGAAAAAATGTAAAAATTAGTGGAAGTATATGAACATATTATTGCAACATACCCTAAACCGATACACATCCATGTAACTAAGATAGCTTTTACTTATGACGTTGTAAGGCTTGCTTTTGTTTTCCCATTTAGGATCACCATCCCTAAAATCAAAATACTTTCCATAGATGAAGGTTCCATCCTATTACAACAACAAAACAAATGATCATAATAAGAATAATAATAACAAATTAACAATACACATAAGCAAAAACTATTTTTTTATTTACCCTCATGTCTTGAGCTCGAGCAACTTGATCATTCCATAAGAACATCCATTCATCTTCCTCAAGAGGATCCGTGCATCTGTAAAAGTACTTTAGCTCCGATACAGATTACATTGTTGATATAATTTTAACACCGTTTGGAACTTGTAAATCCTCTCTTACTCTTTTTTGGTTATTATCTTGAGGCTGTGTTTTAAGGAAAAAAAAAAAGTAAGTCAAATAAAGTTTCTTAATAAAAAAGATGATCATAATAAAAGTAATAATAACAAATTAACAATACACATAAGCAAAACTATTTTTTATTTACCCTCATGTCTTGAGCTCGAGCAACTTGATCATTCCATAAGAACACCCATTCATCTTCCTTAAGAGGATCCGTGTGTCTAAAAAGTACTTTAGCTCCGATACAGATTACCATTATCGATATAATTTTAGCACCGTTTGGAACTTGTAAAACCTCTCTTACTCTTTTTGTCATTATCCTGAGGATGTGTTTTAAGGAAAAAAAAAAAAAAAAGTGAAATAAAGTTTCTTAATTCCCTTTCCTATTTTGAATAAAGTGTCTGAGAGTAAGAATCTCCGGTTAGCTAGAAACACAAACCTTAGTTTCATCATCATAGGCACCAAGAAAGGACCTTTTTTTCGTTAGGTTTTTCCAGATCCATCGTGTCATATTTGCTGAGATAAGACGAAAAAAACAACATTATAGAGCCTTTATTATACGGAATCACACCCAAGCTAACCTATGTAAAGCCACTGTCAAGGAGTGTGAAGCTGGAGGCGGTCTCCTTCACACAAAAACCCAAAAACTGTTTTTTTTTTTTCAGTAGAAACAGAAAGCAACAAAAACAAAATAATCGGCTCAAATAAATCTATTATTCCATCTTCTCCTCGGAAAAATACATCTATCACCTCAATAATCCCTACATAAAATCAGTACTTAGCAAATACAGATTCGTGGACTGGTTTATTTCTTCCCATTTTGCCATTTTCCTTGTCAATCTTTAACTAAATCAAACATACTAAGAAAAAAAAAGGAAAACACCAGCAAAATCACATAGTTCATGAAACAATTTGAAGCACAAATTTAACCCATTAAGTAAACCCAGATCGGAAAAAACCAGCAAAATCTCACAGTTCATGAAACAATTTGAAGCACAACATTAAACCATTAATTAAACTCAGATCTCCTTTACTGAAAAAAAAAAAAAATTAGGGATAAGGACACAATCTGGAATATTTTTAAGAATACATACAACTACATATTTTTTATAGGAGAAAGACAATCGCATAATTTTATAATGAGAAGACAAATAAATGAATCCCAAAATCAAATGAATCTCCCAGTGAATCCCGAAATCAGTGAATTTCGATAGTGAATTTAGACAGTGAATCCCGAAAATTAGTGAATTTCGACAATGAATTTTGAAAATTAGTGAATCTTGACAGTGAATTTCGGGAGTGAATTTAAACAGTGAATTTCGAACACAAGTGAATTTCAACAGTGAATAAATAGTTTTGTCCTTTATGCAAAAGTTTCAAAAGATTGTCCTTCTACTCAATTGATGAAATATTTTTGTCCTTCTCCCTCATTCCCTAAAAAAAAAAAGTGATACCCATTTAACAATGTCTTCTAAGACTCAAAAATAGTATACATAAGAAACTGGGTAAATGTACGAAACTGTAAGTAAATCAAGCTATTTAGTATCAAAATAAAAGAAATTTTTAGTGTTAAAATCGGCTGAGCATGAAATAAATGTACCTAGCGTTGAGATGTCGTTTTCCATTTCCATCATCTTGTTTTGCTGCAAGAAGAGTTTCTTCAAACAGGAGAGAATCTGAGAGAGGAGAGAAATGTGCGGTGTTTAGTAAAATTGGATTTTGATGAAATAGTGGTTTCTTTCACATCGGTAGCAATGAGATCTCAATCGTCGTAATCTTACATCAAAATAATGATGTTGATACACACTTACGTTTCGGTACACATCGGTGTTTCTTTCACTTTCTCCTTCTTTTGAGCTAAAATCCTTCCCGTGATACTCCTTGTAGTCTTCAACCATGAAATCCCAAAATTCGTTTGTGTTGATTTCTAAGATTGAGCTTCAAATACATATCCAAGAACCTAAATTGCGATC